>CM034547.1:57914383-59135633 GCA_020055645.1 Tomocerus qinae | reverse complement strand
TACATATAAATAGTACGTTGACTAAGTCACATCTGTGTTCCATATTGGAGGACATGGAACGATGTGAGAATGATTAATGGGCCTTCACATCCTTCGTTGCTCTGTTTCTTGATTAACTATTAAGATTCGCCGCCCGCTTCCAAAAACTAGCCGCACTCTTCCTAAGAAACTCCCTTTTTCATGTGAAAATTGAGATGAAATCTCTCTTTTGTCTTTGGGATATGTACATACATGCTTTTCCCCTTTTTTCATCTCGTATTCCAATGTCCAGCCACTTCAGACTATTCCGTATGTCTGTACATGTAATGTTACAGTCTTTGCTCTGCATAAAAGGTGTTCATTCTCTTTAGGTCGTGGTCGTAGTCCACTGACCGTTCTTTTCTGCATCAAAGTCACTCAAAGTTCAAAATACATTCAGTTATAAACTACTTGCCTTGTCGGAAAAAAAGAAATTACTGGAAACCCATTTATTACAGTCAGTCCAGTATTCGAAAGAATAATATAATGAGCTTAGTCAAATACAGTATAGGATCATGCTTTGATTACCAAGAAAAAACGAGGCGATGACACAATCAGTCAACAACCAAGTCATACTCTTTCCCAGGACCTGCTTTCCTCTTCTTATCTCATAATTAGAATGATAGGTCATGTAGGTTGTTGTCTTTCTGGTGTCAGGTTAGCAATAAACATCGTCATTACTTGTGTACTTGTTCTATTGTCACATTAGATTCTTTCGATGTATGGACAAAGATTATCGGTACTACTGTTACTGTCTCTCCTACATTTTTTGTCTAGGATTAGGATCTCTTCACTGTAGCTCATACTAAATGGCAGTCTGTACATAGTCATTCTGTACTTCTGTATACTTCCATTAATGTGTTCTCAATGGTGAGATATGACAGATCGATGTATTTCATCGTTTTTTATTGTGCAGTTAAGTAGCATACCCAGTACACGTACACTGTACTCATAAACTCCATTTTTCCTGCTAAATACTAAAGTCCATGTAATCTCAATATCGTTATGTCTCTTTGATGTGAGTTACAGTCATAAAATTTATAGTGCAAGCAATATAAAGAATGTTTATCATTTCTTATGTTTTCGCGTTCTTTAATGAATAATTTTACAATAGTATATAGACTGTCTTTACAACAATAACTATAGGATATTGGCAATCGATACTATAAACAGATTATTTGGTAAACCGTGGGATGAATTTCATTAGAAATCATTAATTTCCTGTCTCACACAATATGAATGAGTGAATTAAAATGATTTGTTACATTAACAGCTATGCGGATACAACTTCTGTTAACCTTCTGATGTAATAAGCTACAACGTTCACCTAAGGATAATGAATTAACCCAATTATTGCAGTTATATGGCAGATATTCTATATGTTACAATTGGTTCTAAGGAAATATTTCCATGCTTTGCTTATCTTTACATGAGTGAACAGCAACACTGTCACCTCGTTAGAAATTAATGTGATGCACCATAAAAATGATAATAGAGTGTTAAAACAGATACTAACAGCCATAACCAATTATTCCATTTAAAAGATAAGAGTTTAATGATAACCTCTTAGTGAAATCATTGCATTAGCTTTCCAGTATTTAGCGTGTGAAAATACCATGCTCAAGAGCTAGGGCATTTGCAAGGAAATCTACGCATAATAGTTGCTTGCGTATGCAGCTTTTAATGGCTCTGATGAACATTCAAGAAACTATAGACTATTCACGAAGATCATTACGCTTAGTGTGTTTTATATGTGCCATAATCGTGTCATTTGATGCAAATCTGTTTCGTAGCAGAATACAGGAAGAAGATTGCTCGACAATCGGCATTCTTTTGTGCAATTATACTAGCATAAATTATCAACAACATATAAAAAATCTATCTTTAAAATTCTGTCCATCTAAAAAGATATACTATTGCATAATACCATGTACAGGAAATCCACATAATCAAAGCAGTAAAAGTTGGTCATGACAAAGTGACAATAGTATAGACGCAATATTTCGCACTCCTCGCCACGTCTATGAGTTGAAATAAAAATTCATACATGGAAAGTTTAGATACACTACATTTATTATTTAAGATAACAACCTGAGTGTGTGCGAGGGGTGAAAATCTTGTCTTGTAAAACTAGCTAGCCTAATTGCCTACATAATCTAAATTGAAACATAAATATGTTGAGTTTTGTACATTATTTAATCGATATCAACTTTTGTGGTTGGTAATTGATAGGTATTTTCTTTTCTAATTGGGAATAACTGAATAATGTTTAATTTTAATTGGTATCAAATTAATTAGATCCAATAATACGATGATTACAGATCAGGCTTTCTTTTTTGGGCTGTTTGTTTTCATATGTGATATATTTACAGCGTATTAGAATGCATTTTGCGGCTACAGCTTTAAAGTTAACAGGAAAATCAGAACTAACTACAATAATTTTGTTATTTATGATCAATCAATGCAAATATTTCAACTCGATGGCCTGTGATTCAATCCACCAATAAATGTTATAATGACAAGTTTTATTTATGAAATGATTTATTTTGCAGAGATGGCATGTCTGTGGAAGGACTAATGGTAGGGACACCGATGGGAAGCAGCCACGGCCACAGTCATCAGCTAGGTGGTCTCATTGTCAGTCCGCATAACTTAGAAGCGAGTGACATAAAGAACGGTTTGTACTCGACCACTGGATCTTTCAATAAGTCTTACAACGGGGAGGACACAAGTGGATTGCCTCATTTACGAGCACCAGCCCCACTCTCCCTGACCATCAAGAGTGACTTGGATGCTTTGGCAGGGAGTGGAGCTCAAAATAATCACAGCAACACTCACTCTCATAACATTTCTCGACACATGTCCAACAACCCCAATGGACACTATAGTTACTACAATGGGAACACCAGTCCTGGGATCGGACTCCAGAGCTGTGCTAGTGCAGCTGCTGCAGAAAGAAGTGTGATCCAGAGCATTCCAACTCAGGTGGTTGGAGGACATTACTACAATGGATACGGAATGCATCATCATCAATACGAAAAAACAATTTAATTGATAATACGTAAGTCATGTCTGAACGTATGCAAATAGTCATAGAAGTGATACTGAAAGAAAGATTTTATTCCTTTGCTTAATCTTTGCATGATAATTGTTAGCCTTCTCTTAACCTACTAATCCTTACTTCGTTAAAAATAATTACCCTTACTAATATTAGAAATCGCTTGTGCTATACTATAAATATCTCATAGAAAATAAATGTACACTGAAATAATTGAAAAAATAACACTTTTAACCAAGTAGTAATTTTCAACCCATTTTATTTACTTTTTATAATAGGGTTTACATACAATTTGACGTACACCCATTCATGCATTTTATAGATTATGTATATTTTGCCACACAACAATCTTATGTACATACATATAAGTATCTGTAATCATTTGCTGCTGCTATTACACTTACCTTGTGCAATATAATTTGACCATCAAATAGGAATGTTTATTCTGGAACAAAATATGCATTGTACTATTGTAAATGTAACTATACTTTACTATACATATAGTGTGTAAATATATACTAACAATTAAATTCATTTTCAATTCCTGTGAGTAAAGTAAAATATATACAGTAACGAAACATGTTAACGAATAGTTTAGAATAGTTCTGATTGTTAAATGTTTATGATTATAAAACGATTCGTAACATTTGGGCATAATAATAGAAAACTAACACCACATTTAATTCTCCCCATATACTACTTTAGTTCATATTTCTTCAATAATTTTGTAATATATTTCATCATTCTAGCTTCAATTAACTCATTTTTTCAATACTAGTTAAACATTGTGCCAACAAGTGGTTTACCTGCTGTTTATCATATGTAATCACAAATTGTGATTCTCAATGATACTACTAATCATTTCATTATTCAGTGTACCCTTTAAATATTAAGATTTTAAAGAGCATTCTAATTACTTGTACATAGAATCCTACTTAATAAGTATAAACTACGTACTATATACATACAATTGTAATGCAAGTTAAGAACGATAAATAAGCTTAAAATTGTAACCGACTCACACTGATACTATAACCGTAATAAAATATTTCCAAAATGGTCAAGAATTTCTACTTAATTTACATACGGAATAGGGTATACAGTATTTTAATTCGGTTTTACTTTGCGGATTAATTTTGGTAATTAAAAGGGGATAGAAAATACTAAAAACTATTTGCATAGTTAAAAATAGTTACAAATAGGTATACAAACGAAAGAAGGTTTTACATATCACCAACTTCATAGTATAACTATAACTAACTGGAAGAGACTACTACGGAAGCGAATGTTATATAAGGGAAAGTTAATTAATACTTGACATTAATAAATTCAGATTAAATTGATATAAGTTCATCGGTTATAACTAACATTTTACAGAATATTATAGTGATCACGATATTTTTCGATTCTGTTTCACTTATAGTATGATTCATATTGCACAGGCAACTTTGAAACAGTATACATGTTTCTACAATAATATCATCCATTTGTATTTCATTTTATATGTAAGATAGGATACATCTAGAACTTCATAAGTTGCTGTTTACAAGGCAAACGCTAAAAGACAGACTATTTAACACCTACAACAATTTCCTTATCATTACACTATTGATTTTAATAACTTTAGATTCAATTTGTATTGGAAACGATCAAAACAGCCATCCATATAGTGTGCTATATTCTTTCTGTTAATTATTTAACACATCTAATTATCAACTATTTTAACAGTAAAAGTTTCAATAAATCGCTCATTGTACGCACACAGCATACTACATACATAGTATAATTTTTTAAATACAATTATCGTAAGATTAAAATTGAATTTCATTCATTCTATTGCTATTTATTGAGTCTGACGTGATTCCATAACTTATTATGAGTTGGTTTTCTAAATTCTATTTCATGGAAGACAGTCACAACAGTCGTACGTCGCCCTCAACGTCGACAAATTCTTGGTTTGGCTGTAGATATGATACGAATGTATCTTTCATGTCCGCAATCGGTAACGTTTTGTGAAGAACATTTTGCATACAAGGATTTCTAGTCATGTCTGGTTTAAGATTAGACAAATCGGAGTCATTAGTGAAGGTAGTCATTATCATTGACTTAGAGAAATTAAGAAATAATCTCCGGAAGTTCTTTTGAAAGAAACAGTTTGGAGATTTACGAATGAATGTATGCAATATGCTGTTTAATTTTAGAGTAGGACACTATCGGCTGTCTGTTATAATTTGATACTCGTATTAGCTAACCACTCGTCAGTGTAATTAGGAAGATCCATGTATGGTGAATGATCTTTGGTTTGACCTGATGTATTAAAAAGAAGTTGTCGTTCGAATAACTAGGATTTTATCGTTTGAAGTGTTTGGGCATGAGTCGATGAATGGTGCGTTTCTCATAAAGATTACGTTTCTCATTCCATGGTGTCATATTCAATCTTTTTCACTTTGAAGTAGCGATAACCAGCATAGCCTGCTACAGTTAATAGAACAACAATGGCCAAAGTACTTCCGACAGCTATAGGAACAGTTTCATCACGACGCCCTGCTTGCTCCGGACATCTGAAAGCTATTACATTCCAAAAAAACAACCATATCGAGTAATTAAATTGTTTCCACCCTTTAGGCAGCCTTCCTTCCCTCGAATCGTAAATACTAATGAGTAAGAGGGCGAAAGCCAAAATTTCCGTCTTCTACTCATAAAATAAATATACTAAGCATATGTAACTTACGGTCCCCATATTGTCGTCTGGTCATAGCGGCAAAAGGTTGTATAAGAACTTTATTGAGTATGATAGTGATCCTGGTGATTTTCTTTTCATCGAACAACTTGATTTCCTTAGGAAAAGTGCAACTGTAGGATCTACTGATGGGAGTCAAAAAGAGCGTGAGGTAAGGCTCTGATTTGATTGTTTGCACTTGACCCGGCAGGCCTGTCATTAAAACAAGCCGAATTAGGAACATGATACTATTTAAACATGTGTACTATGTAATAAGGTGTATAACAATGTAAGCAATAACAAATTACTAAGTACAACCTATCAATTCTAATAAGTAGCTGATAATCTGGATAATTGGATCAGTTATGTATCATATGTGGGCATGAGGATTTGAATAATGGGCATGATGTCTCTTTGTAGCTGAGTTGTAAAATTGCTTTCGGAGATTTATAACGAAAACGAAAGAGTTAGTGAAGTAATTAAAACTTACAACCTCGCTTCACAAAGGGGTTGTTACGTAATTACCTAAATATACACAACTTTGAAATATAATAGACAGAGTTTGCCATTCAGCTCGATGCTAATCCACTTCATCATAAATTACATATTACTACAATTTGACAAGACAAGTGGTAAACCATTAGACTGCTTCTGACGTCTGTGGATTCTAAGGCGATGTAAATGCATCTCTGTCTAAGTTGACTAGTAATGTGACTATTTATCTTTCTTCAGTGCGTCTGTACGTGAATTTCCACTAACATTTGAGCTGCAATGAAAAAGATCCATATTTGCTGTGTAATTGTCTTAGCGAGTTGTGGCTATAGCTATTACGTATATGTATATATAAATACCCGAGGTTGAGCAGAGATAATAGAACTGATTACATAAAACATTATTACAGAGCATTTCACAGGTGGGTGAACAGGTTTACTTTTCATTTGATGTGAGTATATGATGAGCTATGTACATATATTACACGAAGTAAGTACACTATATATTTGTCGATCCCTGCCCAATTCGACACCATTTGCAATACAGTTTATACTCCTGATGACATGAGATACGAATATGATACGATGATGATATAAGATCTAGCTTCTTATCGGTCGGTCTCATTTAATCCTGTTGAAACCACATGAAATCAACTAGGAGGCTCAAATAAGTCAGAAGTGAACTATCTTAAAGTTTGCCCGCCCAAGTCATTCCCAGTGCCAAATGCCAACAGTTGCATAATGTCAGGGGAAAATGGATAATCCATTTTAAACGCTTTGCATATACAGACATAGACATCCACTAAATAAGCTTGTATTTTACTACATGAGTAAATAGTTATTTTAATGTAGCTTTGTACCTTGAGAATCTTCGTTGAAAACCTTGTCCGTCGTATTGTAGCTTAGTTCAATCTCATCCACATACCAGGCATCACTTACTCTGGACTGTTGGAACAAATACAAGCTTCCTCAATATAAACTACTCAATTAACGACATAGCGTATACCAAATGAGTTCTACTTCTAATTGAAAACTGTGATTAAAAATTTTAAGTGTTTTTAGTGAATTAAAACAGTTTTAGATTCAAATAGAGTGAAAACAGACTTTTTTAAAGTGCCACATGAATCGGAACGACTTCCAGGAGAGTATAATTCGAGAATCTTCCCCAGCACCGCAGTTTCCTGTTGCAGTTGCATTTATCGGTACTGTCACTGTTGTTTTCTGTCGATTAATATTGTAAATAATATTTAATTTCACTTAAAAAATAACATTTGGTAAACTAACAATACGTTGATGACTAATCTAGAGTTATAATATTCCCAAACGCCAGGGAATGTCTTAGAACTCACTTTATTGGCAGTTCGTTTAGGTTCGATAACGATAGTGGCATCCATCATGACAATTACACAAGGCAGCCTATCTCTCGTGCTTTCATAAACAGTGAACTCTGGACCAGAGAGTGTAGGAGTATCAGGACTTGGACTCCCTGAATGCATAAACACAACAGAGAAGAGAGCAATTAATACCCACCCATCTTAAATCTTATTCTGAGGCTGTGTCACTCCCTGTTGGATTCCCTCACAGGAGATGTTCATCTCCAATTCTACTCACTCAGCTACACAATTACGATTATATTATTACGTGGCCTAACGACCTTTACCTCTGGGCTCATCCTCAGATCTTTGACCCGCTTCGCTGCTATCCTGTAACATAAAACATCAACATTATCCACATCACAACAATGTACTTGTACATTCATACGTACGTAACGATACTTAAGCTAAGCTATACTAAATTGGTATCTCATTATGCCCATATCAATCAAGAACTTTTAAAACTTGCATTTAAAATTCCCTTGTTGCTTTGAGTAGAATATCCTCTACCTGCATGCAATCCTTTCTGTTCTATATTCTTTGCTGATGTAACTTACTTCATGTGTTGGTCTTAAATATATTTTTACATCCTTAAGATTTCATTCTCATCTCATCCGTAGAATATCAGTTCTTCAATATCCCTTAACTAACGTAATATACTATCTCCTTATTTGATATGATATATTTACATTGAACTGAAGGCAATTGGACAACAATACAGGCTAAATGCTACTAAGTATAAACTTACTTGTACAGGCACAGAAAAATTTTGCGTGCCAGTGTACTAATGATATTGTGTATGCAAAATAAAAATTTGCTAGTTTCGAAGGTTATTTATGGCTAAGTGAGGTTCGAACAATTTAAAGTTTAGACACTAATACATTCTAAGAAAGTTTTAGTGACTTCGCCAGTTTGCCACATGTTCACCAGAATGTCATAAACTACATCGAAAACTGATATTTGTCTGAATGAAAAATCTACTGTTGCAGATTAACAAACAGCTAGCGAAGGTGTACCTGTCTCTCTCGGACTCTCTCGGATGTGGGATAAAATAACAGTATTTACTATACAGTTTTAGCTTAGAAGGATTGATACGCAAGTATTGACTACATCAAATCTATAACATATTTTGGTTGAATGTTGAGTGGTATTACCAAACTGTACCTAAAGCACTTATAAATGTCAATTGCAAGAACATTTATGTATTATTGATGAGAGACCACGTATTTTTGCCATTCATACTGCAACCAACTTTGAAATAGGTACTTTTGTACAACTTGTGCATTCAAAACTTCCCTATGCATAAAGGCATATCTATAGGTGTGGCACCTCAGCGAGGAATTATCATTCTGTGCTTCAACCAAGTATAATAAAATTTATTCACATCAATACTGGATCTACGATGATTACCAATTTAAGCAAACCCAAATACGACTATATTAGACAAGGATGCATTATATACACATGCATTTTACACTAGTAAATGCCAATACGAAGCTGTTCTGTTTCTTAACAAGGGGTTTGATTCATTTGACGCTTAACTTGTTACTTTAGTATGTTCTTGCGTTTACTTCTTTTGTAAGTAGTAGAGTATCAATAACCTGAGAATGAAACAATTGAATAACCTATGATAATGAATGAACTGTTGAGCATTTGGAATCAATGTATACTAAATATACGTAGGTACATCTAAATCAATCTTACTAAATGGTAAAGGCAGTTCAGCAATGAATGATAATAGTATACGAACTGATAAATACCAGTTAGTTTGTACCCACTAAAGATTTTATACTAAGGACAGTTACAAATACACTAATAATATTACAAATTCAGTAAATATCTAAACGTACTTGTGCTTGGGTGGAAACGATTATTCCATTGAACATGGCGATCCACAATAATGTAAAGGACAACATGGCATAAAATATTTGAAGTGATTTTGTCGAATCTCAATTTGGACTTTTTCAAAATCTGTTTCACACGCACACTACAAACAATAAATTACTGAATAGACATTCAAGAAACTCATACTGCACTACTCTTATTCTATCCACAGAAAGAATATATGTGCCATTTTAGGGAAACTTGGGCAGATGCACTCCTTCAACGCGCGCATATAATATATACAGAGGCGAGCAGCCAGAATGAGCTTAACTCTCAACACGAAACCTAGACCAGTTCCGGGATTCGGATCAATAAATGACTCATGCATTCTTACAACCACATCTCTTTAGAAGTAACATTCGGTTTATTGCTCAATACTAATAGTAGATTTGGGTTAATGACAAAATCTTTTCATTGTTACAATTTTTGTGAATACAGGTACACATAAAATTATATAATATATCTATACATATTGGTACAGGTGATGATTATCCCTTTTCGTAACCAAATGAATTTACTATATAGTTTGGAACAACTGTTCTGTTCTATATTTTGTTACCCCTGTAAGCAATAATAATAGACAAATAGGTACGCTCAATGCATGCTTATTTCATGTAATAAATGGATTACAAACTAGATTAGTGCTAGGCAATAGGGAAGTATTTCTGGAGTAGTTTTTTGTATATCTCAACATCCTCGGGCAAAAATAGACAAAATACAACAAGGTCCACCTAAAGAAACAATATTAATTTGAGCAGGTTATAAACAATGGACTATTAAATGTACACTGTACAATGTACATGATCGTGATACATAAGATTTAACATAACTGTGATTTATGATACGTAAAAAGTAACAAATATTCAACAACAAACCTTATCGCGATTTGCTTCTTTTTCCAAGAATTTCCGAACAGTACTGAGAGCGACGTGGGCTGCACTTTCATTAGGGTAGCCTAACGTAACAATAAACAAAATCAATCAACATATAATAAAAATAGAAAGCTAGTTTAAACAAGTTATTTAGTCAATATGTAACACGCACTAAAATATACATGATTCCATTAACATAAATTACCATAAATTCCAGTAGAAATGCAGGGAAATGCCTAAAAATAAAAAGGCATTTTAAAGTTATTCATACACATTTTTCTGCAGATTACTATTAGATATAATAAAACTGCAAAACAGTAATGTCTTACAATGCTCCTTAAACCATTGTCCACTAATAGGTTGAGTGAATTTTTATAACACTTCTCCAGTAAAGCAGGGTTTTCTCCTCTAGGACCGACAGTCAAAATCACATCTAATTAAATTGTAACGATATCAGTCAAAAATTGTCAAATAGATAATGAATAGGTCAAAATGTACGTTCTTTTACTTTTCGCTGGAAGTTTATAACCGCCTGCAATTTTTGCTTCGCCGGTTTCACATCCGTTTAAAGTCTTGCACTCTGCCAAAAGTTCTTTCCCTGCAGCGGAATGTATAGCTCCATCAACTGTAGATGACAATATTATAAACATTAATTTTATTTTCAAGACCTAAATAATGAAATACTAACACAGAATAAAATGCAGAATATTGGTACCTCCTCCCCCTCCTAGTAAAGATTTATTGGCAGCATTTACAATGGCATCAATTTCTAAAGTGGTTATATCCCCTCGCCAAAAGGCAACCTTTTTATTCAGCTCCGATTTCGCTTGAACCTCATTTCCCTCTAAAAAGGATAAATGCTTTTGAAATAATAACACAGTTGTCTTACTATGTACAGGGTGGCCCAGAATGATGTATACACGAACTTTGACCTTTAATAACTGACGGTCGGTTAGGTGTATTACAATGATATACACACCATGTGAAAGAGCATGCGTTTCTTAATGAGAATTCTGAATTTGAAGACCCTCTGTTTCCAGGTACCGGCGTAATCGCTTCAGCACTAACCGATCTGAATTTTTACAAAATTTCTGACTTATTTTCCATTTTTGTAACGATGCATGGGCGTAGTTTCAATAATGTGGTGGGCTTTTCGGCATAAATCTTATCCTCGACAATTCCCCAACGACTGAAATCACAAGGTGATAAGTCCGGTGATCTTGGTGGCCATGAAACCGGTTCTCCCTCACCCATCCGTATGCCAAGGAAATGGGTATCAAACCATTCTGTAACAACTGAAAATCTGAAATACGCCGGTTGCGCTAATTAGCAATGCTAAATGACTTAATATGGCCAGCCTAATCAAGTTATTCCAAATCACAATCGTTAGTCATTTAGCAAGATGGGACACCGGCGCATTTCAGACTTTCAGATGTTACAGAATGGTTTGATACCCATTTCCTTGGCATATGGATGGGTGAGGGAGGACCGGTTTCATGGCCACCAAGATCACCGGACTTATCACCTTGTGATTTCAGTCTTTGGGGAATCGTCGAGGATAAGATTTATGCCGAAAAGCCAACAACATTGTTGAAACTACGCCAATGCATCGTTACTAAAATGGAAAATAAGTCAGAAATTTTGTAAAAATTCAGGTTAGTTAGTGCTGAAGCGATTGCGCCGGTATCTGGAAACGGAGGGTCTTCAAATTCAGAAATCTCATTAAGAAACGCATGCTCTTTCACATGGTATGCATATCATTGTAATACACCAAACCGATCGTCAGTTATTAAAGGTCAAAGTTCGTGTATACATCATTCTGGGCCACCCTGTATGTTTAAAATTAATATCGGACATTATCGGTTACAGCTAAATAAGTATACTTCTTTGTAGTCATCATCTTTTTTCAAGTTTTACATTGCGCATAGGAATTTTACGAGGATCTTGAATTCATCTACACCAAATTAAATGCAGTACAACTAAAAAATACAATCTTGCAAAAATTAAAATGTCTATTTAATTTTACCTAGCCAAAAATATTATTTACCCTAGGAGTTATATAACAATGGTGGATAAACGTTTTCTTTTGCTTACAGCAACAACAACACAGCCGTGAAAAGATTTTCCTTTTTTATCTAAAATCCATTTAAAAATTGCCTTTCCATCTCATAAAAATCTCATTTCCAGAGACAAAGTTAAATGAAGCATTGCTTTATATGTATCCTGTAAATTGTGGCATATTAAACAAGTTTTATGGTTTTATGTTATTCTCTAATGTATGAGTCATTTATTACAGTTATTAATTAGTGTGTCAATTTTGGAAGCCTTTAAATGTAAGGTTAATGGCAATAAAAGCCGTATAGAGAGGGATATACTACAACACTACAAGTACCAATCCTTTTCAACAATTTCCTATCCTACTAATTTTAGTACAGGATTACCAGAACTTCGGCACTTGGAACGTAAAATTTATTCCAAAAAAAGCAGTTGCAAATTCCTAAAATTCTAACCTGTAAAAGGCGATAGAGCTTTTGTTTTTAATTTGCAACTGTTAATGATGGGATTCACCTACTTTTAATAAAAGTCATTAACAGTGAGCGACTGGTAATACATAATTAGATATCTGATAACAAAAGCATACGCAGCAATGTATATTAATACGGGACACACAAAGTCAAATAAAAAAATCCTTTATAAACATACGATCTGTATCGGTGGGCAGCTTCTCTTCACTTTTGAAGGCATCCCAAGTTTTTAGAGAGTCAAGAGTCACGTACTTAGTCCCACACTTGTAATGAGATCGCTTTTCCTCGGTATTCATAGCTAAATAAGACTCTATGTAAAAACAATAACTTTATTGTAGTATTATGTACATTACACTTGCCAATATTGCTCAACATATATTTAAGTTAAGAAAAGAATAAAGTGTATATAAAAAGAAAGTACGATTTAAAAGGCAGCTGAGAGTACTTTCACTTTCCTACACTAAACCCATATAAAACTTTCACCAGAATTTTAATTAGCCGGGGAAGAAAGGATAGTGAAAGTCTGGAGGTAAAGGGAATATCAAAATGCCTCTAATCTAGGATCGTAATAAGTAATTTGGTAATTTGAAAATAAATACTAGCAAATAAAATATCTTCTCACCTTTTGCTACTTCAACTCCCGACATTGTGACCGTTTTTGCTTCAAGATAGCAACATGCACCAACAAAACTGATATTTCTGAAACCACTTTGCACAAAATTGCTGTACCTACTAAGTGCGATAGATTTATTGTGAATTCTCTGCTTTAAAATCCAATTCCAATGTATATGTTCCGACAATATTTTTATGCTTTTGGGCCTTAAAAACTGTCTTAACATCAGTATCAATATAAAATTGTTGACCTAGTGTGTTTGAAAATCGGAAGTCAAGATCAGGAATCTCTGTAAGTCATTATCATATATGTATATAAGTTATAACCAATATCTTTTTGAAAGAAAATGATAAAAATAACTTTATAAAATGTTTCACAACCGGTATGAACTGCCAATATGAATTATGATTACATAACAGCAAGAAATGTATACCGAAATGAACGAATGACGCAAAGCCTTTCCTTCTTGATTGACAACCGGTGTAAGTAGTGTAGTTATTGATTGTCACTGACAATTAAGGGCCACTAAATCAATGAACGAACTGTATAAACGAACAAAGCCTCTATAAATGACAATATTCATATATCCTAATAATACATTAATGATGTATAATGAACAAACTGGATAAAAAATGTAAACTGTAAAGCGTTACCGGTGAGTAGTCTCTATCTAGTGAGTCTGTAGTTTACCCGTGAGTCTGTTGATCGGTATGGTTTTGTTTGCTCTGTAATTGGCTATCCTCATCCTCGTGTCCCCAGAATCCAGAAGAAGATAAGCAGATTTTAGCACAAAAGATGTAGCATCACCACACATGAGAGATAATGATGACAAGCTGAGTGAGAGGAAGAGAGGTAAAGATATACAACAACAATATTCGAAGTGATTTTGTAATTCGGTGCCAAAAAGAGTAAGTGTGAGTGGGGAAACAAGGACAGCTAAAATAAGAGTTTGTGTGCGAAGGAGACTGAAAGTGGAAGTGTATAAAGTGTGTTTGATATCCTAAGGTAGAGGGCCAAAGAGTGTTAAAAGTGTCTGTTAAATGGGGAAAATCGTTTAGGATATGGGTGTGCAATGCATAAGAGAGGGGAATCCAATGCAATGGAGAACTCGTGAGCTCATCAAGTGGGAGTTCTGCAGCTGAAAAGGTTCGCTTTGCTTTTCGTGATTCCATTCAACATTTCGTTCCTACTTTTCGTTTTGTTTCGTCCATCTTGGGCTCTTCGGACGGACTGGGCTGTGAGATGTGAAATTCTTTGATATCCCGGCCATCCACCGTCTCATCTCTCTTATCGTCAACAAAACCTTTACACTCTACTACTACACTCACACACACATAAGCACTCAAACTCACTATCTATCCTCTTATATAACTTTATAAACATCAACATCTATATACACACATCTAGCCGAATGTAGCGACCTTAATACAAGTTATTACTTTACTGCATGCATACCTATGTTGTATGTAGGCGAAATACAAACTCCTGTGCAGGCAGTTTTATTGGAAACATCGCTTTTTTGGATTTTCCTTCGTTCTTCTTTTCTAGCTCACCCGAATTCCTTAAATAAATGTCCTAACCAAACTTAACATCTAATCATTATATCTAATGGCCAAGTACCTCAACTTTGTTACCAAATAAATAGAAAATTGGTAAGTATTCACTCTTACATTATATTACATTTAAATTGTCGTTACAATTTTTTTCACACTCTATCAGTCACTTTAATTTTAATCAATTCAAACACTATCCCGGTGACCTCATTTATTTACCTTCGTTTCAGGACAACTCAATCTCGCCCAAACATTAGTTTCCATTCACACTTAAAAAATGTTCAATGTATCTGCAGAGTTGATTGGTTGTGTCTAGAACCCATTTTTATTGTTAAAATTTATAGTTATATCTTGTTTCACTTTCTTAACTGGGAGTACAGTACAGCCAATCAGCCAATCAAAAACGTTGGTCTTAATACTTTTTAAACCTTCTCCATCTTAAAATACATTCAGTTGGTTATTTTTATGATATAATTACTTTGTGTAACCAGATATCCAGAAGAGAGAATCATCTAAAGTGTATAGTTCTTATAATTTGTGAATACCTTGGCTTGGCTTACAATGAACGGACGGACGTAGAACATAGGATAAGAGTCCTCTTATGTAAACAATGTATTATAAACAGCAATTATTTAATTGTCCAAAGATTGTAGTATTAGTAAAGAAAGTAAACTGTACTATAGACTCCACGTACAACTAATGTAATATTTTGAATTTTGTTAGTAGTTCGTAGTAAGAACATTCAGTATATTTTATTTAGCAAATCAGAACAAGGTGAATTCTGTTGTCTGTTCTCTCCTTGTTGATCTTTTGATTTTAAATAATCCAAATTTTGTACTGCTGTGTAGCACTAACTAAATGAATGCTTCAATGAAGTAAAATTGTATTATATACATAGATGTTTATTGCTCTAAATAGCTATGTGTATAAATAAATCAGAGCATATTTACTAGTATGCACATGCAGTAATTACCATTTAGTTTCAGATGCGTCTTCGACTGTAAATTATAGTGTATTTAGGTTTAATCTCATGCTATTTATTTATTAAAATTTACTATACTGCCAGTCTAGCAGTGCCGTATTTATTATATAATATTATACAAAATATAAGATGTATTATTTTTAGCAGTCTTGCGCTGGTGTTGTTTATAGAATGTATTGATGTATAGATGGGTTAGAGACAGTTTATGTTGATACGTTTATAATAAAACAAACATTTTATAAAGAAGGTGTTAGTCTAAGTGTACGGAATGTTCAAGTCTTAACTTTTAAATACGATTAGCAAATTCACTGTAAAAGTTAATTGATATGATTATATTCTATTAAGATCGGAACATGCAATGAAAAGATTATATTATGTCTTCATTGGTAACCATCATTAGCTAACTTTCAATCTTGTGTCATTCGTAGAGGAAAAAATTAAAGTAGGTGATAGTTTACTTCATTAGTATTCTTGCGGTAGAAATGAAGAAAGATTAGATATAGCGTTAATGTATTGTGAGCATAACCCGGTATCAATATTTTTGAAAGAGTAGTAGATAATTAGTAGTAGTAATGTAAAATGTACATAAACGATTATTACTTTTACGGAAATATTAGAAGAAAAGCTGCGCGCCTGGGGTTACTTCTGTTATTGATTTCATCTTAATCTTTGATTTGTACTATTTACTTTTCAGCTATTTCCACTTGGGACCAACAAGATCCAGTTTCCATTTAATGTGTCTTATATGTGGTAATATAACGGAATCTCCAACATCCTCGACTTCGACTCTGACAGTTCTGCTCAAGAGGTCACACATTAAATATACTACTGTAATTGTATTTAATATAATATTTTTCTGACATTGAAGATTTAATTTAATCCGATCATCTATGTTTAAATCTGATAGCATTTTAACCAAGACTCTCCGGTGAGCAAATGGTATTTACTTTTTCATACTTCAATTGGATTAAATCTTTACTTTAAAAGTCTGATAATTGTTGAAATTCAATGTATATGTAATTATATCTATTTAGTTAATATTCATTAATTTTGAATTTGTTTCACACATTAACCGATGTTTATTATGGTTTAACGGACTAGTGTCGTATCTTTTACAAATAGCGATCTGTAATCCTGCCTGTTCGCTAGGTTAATTTTTTAATAGTAGTAGCAGAAATACGGGAATTATTATAATTAGCAAGTAAACTGTAAACAGTATAAAATTTTATTATTTGTATATAGTTATGTACAAGCTAGTTTATTTATTTTTTTAGCAAATTAAGATAAGAAAGTACTGAAAGATCTAAAAAATATTAGTATTTGGTGTAAAAAATGAAATACTAAACCACCTCTTCCCCTTCCCTAGTGTAAGAAACAATTTGTTCACGTATTTTTATCTTTTAAATGGCAAGTTTTGCTCTGTTAATATTCTCGAGTGATAACTATAATATAGTTATCTATTATTCAAATAACTTCAAGATTTTGACCTAATGTAACATCAGGACACTCAATGTGATTCGAAAGTACCTTTGACAGTCCCTCCCACAAATTGGCTATGGAGATCACCTTATTACGTTCGAATCACATTAAGGACACTATTCAATAATTGATTTTAAAAATAAGTGTATTCGTTTTTGTTATTATTTAGTTATTTTGGATTGCTTATAATCATGTTTAGATTAATGGAAACCAATTTTTTAATTCAATTAATACTTGAAAATGAATAATTCCTCGATATGGATAACTAATTCAAGAGATTAAGTTTCTGTTCTGTTGCAGCGTTTTTTAAAATGTTTAATTGAATTACTTCAGTTTACTTTTCTTAAAATGTAATTAAGTAGCAAACAATTCATAAATTTTTAGCGTGAAAGTTTTATTGTAAACTTGTTCGCAATGTATAAATTCATTTGATCATCATTTATATAATCTCAGTTTTATCGGCAAATTATTGACCACAAGAAGTGGTCACAAATAATAAATTATTGAAAATACTAGGTAATGTAGTAAAATTGGGTTGCTTAAATAGTCATTATAGTTATTAGAGTAAATATTCGTATGACAATACATAGTTGTAGGCGTAGGTGGTTGGATTTCCCAACGTCCTGTGCTGACATTTTAATTTAATACTGATATAATATTAATACAAGAACTGCGAAAGTAAAATAAATGTTTCAAAATAGTTTGTTAAAAAGGTATTTCTCAGAAAGAATTGTAAATTGTTGTGTGAATACAAGATATTTTATGGATGGTACGTTGCAAACTTCCTATCAAAGTTTTAAGTATCTTGTAACAAAAAATGTTTTCGAATTGTTGACTAATTTGCCATTATCATCATTTCACTTTCCAGTATCGTATAGTACGCAATATTAACTCTTAAGTATGTTGCATAATCGTGAAATAGATAACTTTAGTTTTAAGTATTTTACGTGAAAAGAACTTACTAGTTTCTGTATTATAAATTCAACAGATTTTGACGCGAAATGTGAGTTCCAAGTTGTGCGGATATTTGTTCGGACTTGGAACGAATTTTATTTTCATCGTAGTACATGAAACCTGACCATGTCAAGTATGCGGACCACTTTGCAAACAGTCCCTGAGTCATTGCCCGCGGATCACATTACTTCAAACATCAAGGTAAAGTAAATCAAAGTTTTGTGTAATGTATTTTATAACATGCATTGAGAATTTAGATTTATCTTGCTGCATATGAAGCAAGTGTGAAGCTTTGTTGCAACTTTTCTACCATTGTTTGAAGCCCTAATGAATTTTCATTAGAGTGCACTCAGGTGAATTCATGAAGAGTAGCTACGAAGTTCTTCAATTGGTTTGTAGCCAGCTACATATTAGTTGTATGTGAACTGTGCCAAGTCAAAAGCAGCTTAAATTGCCGTTACTAGTTATATTTTGGTTTATGTAGTTCGCAATCTTTAATAAAACACGTTTGTAACTTGGCATGGCTAAGCATAACTTATAGAAAAATTTAACAAAAAGTTAAACATCATAAGCATGCTTGTACAATGAAGAAATGTTTTATCACAATTGAGATTAGTATTACTATTTCTGAATGCAGAGAAGATGTTGTAATTTTTAATAATACTTTTAACAACTAGGTACGTACATTAAAATTGACTTTGGCTGTCGTTGCACACAAAACTATCATAACGGTATCTGTGTTGAAATTATATTAGCTATTAAAAATACTTTGCTGCAGGCTGCAGTCTAGTGGATTAGATTCTCGTCTAGAACTAACTTTTTATGTTAGTATTTTAGAATTTTATTATAGTTTTATATAAACCACTTCGCTCAATTAATGAAGTTACAACTTACAACTACAAAAATAACACTGCAAATATGGATGGTAAACTGAGAGCAACTTAAGCTTGGGTAGTTTATTTTGAATTCCCTTCAGCCACTGCCATTATTCATTCACTATTGAGTGTATGGAGTAATTTATAAAAGAAGTGAAATATAAGACTAATATACATAAACAGATACATAATTTATGTCGTAATTTATTATTCAAGCTATTATTTTTGCCTTTTATTTTTTACATGGTTTTGGCTAAACTAAAGGGGTTGGTATCAAGCAGCCTAATTGCATTCCACAATAATCAGTTTATACCCACAGTGACTACATTATACACTTATTTTTTAAACAACTCAAGTGCATGAATTATATAATAAGGGTCGTGCACAGTACCTTTATGCACCTACCAATAATGTATTCATTAATTTAATTTGCTCAATGATACCAATGTTTTGTGGATGTACCATGGACCATGGAAAATAATACTGACTATAAAAAATTTTGTCATATTGGTCTTGCATCCGTTTAGCCCGAGTTTGTATTAGTAGTAACAGTTGTAAAATATGTAAAAGCATGATAATATTATCTTTGTTAAGGTATGCATTCTATTTTACATTTACATGAAATGATTAGAAAATTGGAAATAGTCAATATTAGTATAGCGAACTACTGCTATCAGTAACTGTATTTAATATATTATAGAGAGAATAGTTCTGGGAACTATTTAAGGAGTCTAAATGTCCAAAATACATGGAAGTGGATAAATGACAATATTTTAAATGCAATTTACAAAAGTGGTGGTTGTAAGTTGTATTTGTTTGTATGTCTTCCAAAGACAAAAAGTTGGACTACATGAGACTGAATAAGCGCGGAAGGAAATGTGCACGGGTAAACACGCTTGAAATCAAACTTATAGCATACGACAGAATATAGAATTTAATATATATAGGCTATAGACACTACGCATAGGCATTACATTACATTACTCACTCATTACACTCAACATAAAACAATTCTTTTGCGACTCATTTTCTTCATATTTAATATCTGTATTTTTAAATTTTTAGTAGATAATATAAAGTAGTAGATTTAGTATTTAACAGTAGTATTTGATAAGGTTGTCTACACAGACTAAACACTAAGTTAAGTATTCGTTACTGAAAAGAAACACGGAAACTTGTTACATTCCTATAATTGGTATAGTAGATGTTTAGTTAGTGGATTGTCTGTCTTTGGGATTGCTTGCTATAATCATAAGGTAATATTGATAATTGTAAGGGCATTTGTAAGTTACGTGCAGTATATTTAAATGGAAATTACATATTATATTATGCACTATTTCAGATTTCTATATTAGCTAGCAAGTACAATTAGTAGAAATAAATATCTTATCTTAGTACTTGCTGAGTACCTGATGTTTGTCTTGTTCCTAAAAGAGTGGTTGTACAAAAATATTGTGTAAGTGTGACTTTGTCTAAAAGTATCTGTACATATATAAACCAAGATTTTATTGGTTGTTGGATTAGATTAATGTAGAGAACTATTGTACATTGTAAGTTGTACCTGTAACATTTACTATTATGCTATTGCAATTTTACTTCTCTTGCCTTGGTAGATAGACAGCGGACATGCAGAATTACTTTTTCCTATGCCAGAGATATAAATGCTTTTATTGTTAGGTGCATGACATGAATGTACTTTATAGTACTATCTATCTATGTATCTGATAATGGTAATCCTTAATTGATATGCTGATGTTGGTTTACAAATTTAAATTTGGTGTGGCCCCTAAACTGTGGGTCAGGCATGTGACATCAGCGTGCTGTTATATTCATATGGGACTTTGATAGATTGGCCGAAATGTTCGTAGGTGTTTGTTGAAGTTTTAATTTCATTCTTGATTTTCTTCTACAATCAATGGAGCCATGCAAGTCGCGAGACAAGGTTACATAGGCGTAAGCATTTTAGGCAACACAACTGTCTCTTGCCATGCAATCTACATCAAGAACATAGAGAGGGAAATCCTCACAAAAAGATTCTTGCTAAATAAATGGACAAATTAAATATTGTTAGACTAAACTAGTACATCCTAATACTCCCTGTGATGGCATTATATACTGGACTAATAGTGGCATTGTGTACATAAGGGTACATTCCTTCTTCATTCACTACTATTGGTTAGATAAGTACTCATACGCAAGTAGAAAAACTAGTGAGAAATGTTTAATAGCAGTGGAATATCGATTAAATCTATATTAAAATTTGGTGTATACCCCTCTGTAGTCAAATTTTCATAGCACAGATTCAGTACAGAAAGAGGGAAGGTAAATCTCTTTTTAATGATTACATGGCATCTTCTGAATGATATTTGCACATGCTGCTAGGCTCAGCAAAAGTCAAATATGTTTGATATGTACATAGAAGGAATAAATATTTCGTCATAGGTATAGATATGACATGACGATATTAGTAAGCTGTAAAAGTGGTCTTATGTAGGTACACTTTTAAATTCTCCAGAATTGACAAAAATTAGTAGTTTATATAGTTTTATTAAATCTTTGTTTATAAGGTAATATTTCTATTCTATAAATTAATGGGGAACCTATTTTCATATTGTTTTCGGGAATTTTCTTTGTTATGTATGTGACTGTCCTGTTAGAAAGTAAAGGGGGTGACAATTAAAGTTAACTTATGTTGAAAGGAATTTGTAAAATGTGTAATTTGCAAAATCTAATCTGTTTTGGAATAAATAGGTAATTATTTCAATATAATGACTTTCCGCTTTGTTATACACTAATGCGATTTGTCCATGTAGGTAGACATAACGTTCTTGATCTTATTCCTGACTGTATCAGAGACTTCAGAGTCCGTAGCTCTTTTGGTCTATTTCCAATTTGCTTTCAAGAATATTCTATCTTCGGATAGTATCGTGCACTAAGTAGTATGTGTTTCGTACTTGAGTATACTTTTATAATAATGGTATGTTATATATTGCCTAAACACTTAAATATACCTACCTACACTACTTATTTATTTATACATAGGATTGTCTTCCTTTTCGCTTTAATGCTGTATGCAATTGCGAATGTACTACTTCATCATGTTTGCCATCCTGTAATTGTAAAAGAAAAGGCAGTATTAGAGACAGAGCTAGCCAAATCTTTACAATTGCTCAGCATCATCCTCACGTCAGCTGTACGGTGTGATACTTACGAGGATTATAGTGTATATAAGTAAATGCCTGAATCATCGGAGCACCGGAACAACTAACAATAAGCAGGTTGACTTGGCCTGGGCCAAATAAGTGGCATCATCCCAGACTCCCAGACGCACTTAAGTTCAAGATGCTCTATTATACACGGGAGTACGAGCACTTTTAGCTTTGGAGTAGCATTTCTGTAAATGATGTAATCAGAGTCTTTTAGTCTGTTGAAATACTTCTTTTTGAGCATTTCCTCTTACACTGTCCTCAAAAGTTGTCATATTTTATTAAGGAGATGTGTAAAAGAGAAAACGTTGAAGTGTATGTATAGTATCTATACTGATAACGTCTAAACTGAAGCTATATGTGAAAGCACAGCTTTGTGTAGTATATTATTATCTCTACTGTTTGTTGTAATAGTACATTAAGCATTTGTGTTTTTTCATCCTCCCTGCACGAAAGAAATGACGTGATGGTTAATATCATCATGTAAGCAAGCAGTCAGTAGTATTCGTGTGTTTATGGGAAACTAATAGATTAGCACATCCACTGTCTCTGTACTAGAATAGACTTACTATAATGCAGTTTAGACCAGAGCCAGCAGAAAGTCAGTAAAGCAGCTGATGGGCTCTGCGCCGTTTTGGCGATAAGGTGAATTGATCGTTTCTGCTCACTGTAAGTTGACTGAAAATGTCAAACACAATTCATGCACAGAATTTGTATTGCATTGAGTATTCAAATTAATGTTTTGGAAAACCGGTTAGGTCAGAGGTGGATATAAAGTGGTCGTGGTCACTTACCACTACCACACCAGTCTGGCTGGGTCTCTCCTCTCCTCTTGGCTGGCCGAGTATACCAATTACATTATGTTTGGATGAATAGACATGTAAGTTTAAAAGGACTCTCTTTTCATTTTAATGGTTGAGTCAAGTCAAAGTATACGTCAGCAACCCGAATCTGCACATAATATAGGACTAGTTTGCTTGGATTCATTGATACCAAGCAGAGCCAGAGAGGTGAATGCTTGGGCTACACTTATAGAATAAATAGTATTCTATAATATGCAAGTAGTAGGACCTGTTAACATGTATTCCACAGAAGAGAAAATACTATTTGCAACACAAAAGTATATTTTTTGAGTTGCATGGTGAGTCAAGTCGAGATGCGAGACCTGAATATGGCTTTCATTTGCCTTGCAGAATGCTATCGCCAAGTACAAAGTACACTCACATCACATCAGCATTTATTACTGCATAAATGAATATTAAGGAGAGATGTAAATGTAGTATGAATAACAGACCAAAATGAGTTTTCTCATGGCCGTGTGCAATGCTTCTCCTTTTACTTCTTACTGCTTCTAACGCAGGTGATCTTGGTATCTATGTAAGTAAGAGGTGTATTTTGTAAGCATAATGGGAGATTCTATTATCTATTAAAAGTTGTAGTTACATTGAGATAAATACTATGTATTACTCTCTGTGTAACTTACCATCATTGCAGACATTCACCATTATCCGTATATTCTCATGCCTAATGCCTCTTATGTGCGAATGCCTGTGTTTACATTTTTTACATATTTATCACTTAGTATTTTACTTACTCGAAGAAAGGCAATTTCGTGGCGTAGCTTTGAACTGCACTACTTCGATCGAGTTATTACCCAGTTACATGCTCTCAATTTATCTGCAATTGCATATTAATAAAAATCAAAACGTTTATTATCGTTAGTGGTAAAGTGGTCGTAGTCGTAGTCATTGCTGCTCTAGGTTTAGCTGAACATAGCTCTAGAAGCTTTAAAGTGAGCTTATATGACAATATCGCATCAGAAATTATTGGAAAATGGCATTTTGTAGTTCCATCACTGCTTTTATTTGCATTGTCAATTTATTATACTCGTAGGGAAGATTCTCCCAATCCCATTAGCCTTCATCCACACACTCAATTTGTAACAACTTCCTTAGGAAAAAATTCTAAATAACCAAAATGAACTATCTTTGGATTGGAATCGCCTACTCATTTAGCTCTGTTACACGAAAGCATGTGTACACTGTACAGATATCAGCAATAACCAAGTACTTCTCTAGTGTAAAAGTATACTAAATAAAATTTATTATGTACTACCAAGTAGTAATTATTTGTATGCAGCAAAGCACAAGGTTTATATGCTCTCTGTTACGTATAAGATAAATTAAATTCATATGCAATAAACACTTATGCACTATTAGTAGACATGCTTGCTACTCCTAGACTCCTAGTAAGGACAGTTAAGAGGAGTAGGTACTACGGATACATTTGCATTAGGCGTATGATAAGTAAAGAAAAAATATTCAATAAGAGTAGGGCAGGACATTAACTATTAGTGGTAATGGGGAATAATATCATTACAATACTGATTTATTTGTGGCTGTATTCCTACGGCTGCGAATTAACGTGTATGGCACACACAGGAATTTTTGTATGGCAAGAAATATCATCGAACAGTGGTACATTTGTATGGTACGTTATAAAAAACCGAAGGGTATGGTATGGAAAGTAAAGGACCTATGTATGGTACTAAGACAAAATTGTGGCTTTGATAATGTAAATATTTAGACATTGTAAGTACATCATATTTATTTGTGTGATTTTGAAAATATGAGAAACAAATTAATTGCAATATTTAGTCATTTTAGGTACTAATAATTATTTTAACAAACGTAAATAATTTGTGTTGAACACGTAAAATAAAGTTAGGCAATGTCAATAATGAAATAAATTATAAGCAGGTATGGTAAAGGTAAAGTTATTGTCGTTTCAGAGCTCGTGTCAGTTTCTTTGGCCGACCTGGTTTTCTTCGCTGTCCGATAGGTATGGCCTTGGCTGTTTCTGATATAATCTCTGTTAACTTTTAACCTGGCGATTCCAATGCTTACAAATATTATGTTTCAGTAAATGTCGACAAGTACAATTTGATAGGGAAATAGTCGGGTTGTAGATGATCTTCCTTGTTTGCTCAGACAGTATAAGTAATCATTAAAAATGCCAGTTTTTGGTTACAATCAAAATAGTCTGTGGAACAGCTTTATAATGAAATTTTTGTTTAAACTGCCATAAATTTAATTCGTCAACTCCAACAACAAGTTCAGTCCATTTTTGAAGCCTTTTGGTAGTATTTTCTTTGTCCGACACGTCACTGTCACTACTACGTCACTGGCATTTTTCTGTTTGGTTTTAGTATGACAGTCAGCATTTGGGTTGCTCACAACTCCACATTCACAATGGCTGGGTCAAATGTTGTAAGTTTAGAATATCTAACCGACGGTGATAAATATGATGTACTTACAATGACTAAATATTTACATTATCAAAGCCACAATTTTGTCTTAGTACCATACATAGGTCCTTTACTTTCCATACCATACCCTTCGGTTTTTTATAACGTACCATACAAATGTACGACTGTTCGATGATATTTCTTGCCATACAAAGATTCCTGTGTGTGCCATACAAATTCCTATTTTCCCTATTCCTACGAGCGTTCTGAAACATTAATTTACATATCCCATGCAATCATTCTCAGTTTTTTACGATTTGAGTGGTGTGCATATCGATGAGACGAGTGACTAGAATTCTCGTTGCTAATTCTATCATAGATTCTTGACGAGATGATGTAATGTTTACATTTAGGTAATGTATGATGCAGCAGTAGAAAGCATACAGCAGATAATATTTCGACTGCACGATTCACTCATCACTGATTTATATATTTTATGTACGTCAATGCTACATTGATACTATTTAGAATGAACAAAGTACCTAATAGGTGTATGGCTGTTTTTGCTACTGAAGTTTTGTTAATAAGTACAAAATGTTAATGTTAGCGTATTTTTAAGTGGAGGCAGAGAGAGCATAATATGTACTTGAGTATAGATAGTTATGATCGTGCGTGGTAAATTGAATTGCCTTTAGCCCATGTGGTTTGGTTGGTTTAAGGCGACAGGCTGTAAGACATAAAGGCCTTACTTTTCCTTTTGATCAAAGATGGGCAATGAGAATGTAATGTATTACATGTGAATGTAAAATGTAAACCAAGGTGATGTGACGTTACAGGCGCACACATACATATAAGTAGTAATAATAATAAGTTGGCTATAGATGCACAGAGTTGTTACATTGCAGATATATCCTCGTAGGCTTAACAAAATGACATGTAATAATGCTTATTATGGCATACCTCTGAATGGCTAAGTAAGTGTAGATTGCAGATATAATATAAAGTGTATGTAATCATACGTTGTGGTCTGTCCGTATGGACTGGATTTGCAGGATACAGATATTTTGCAGTACCTATGTTGTTATTATATTGGCATATTATTGGCAGTACTGAGTACGTACGTAGGTATGAGCAGTAATATAGACCTAGGATAAATCTAAAGAGGATTATTATTCCCCTCTCTGTATACATTATTATGTACTACTAGGTATACCTAAGTGTATGTATGTATATTAAAGAATGAAGCTTGTCGAAAGAATAATAATATGTAGGAGACAACGAAATGTTTTTCTCAACTGACTCACATCACATCACGACGATGCAATGGTACACGATGATAGTGGATATAGTAGGTTGCTGTTAAGTCAGTCATGTCCTGTGTGTAAGAGAAGACAGAGCAATCCGTGAGCAAGACAAGATATGTGTACTACATGGAAAGAGTATTGCAGAAGAGTGTAGCAGAAATAAGTAGTGATAGTTAGACGAGCTAGGTAAGTAAGCCAAAGTAACCCAGTCTGGAAGTAGTAGATTCTGGCTGGAGTGGAAGTAGTCGAGGTCCTCGTCAACTTTTTGATCAATTGAGTTTCCTTTGGTTTACACATGTGCAAGTTCTTCTCTGGAGGCTCTGCCTGGACGAACTGCCTCTGACTGTGTCTATACTTTTAGCCAAGTAGTAGTTGTTGGAACGGTGCGGCGCGCGGCGGTGGTGCAAAGCTAAAATAAAGTTTGTCTGAAGGACTGTGCCAATGTAATGTAAAGTGGCATAACCTTCTTTCAGTAGTGTTCAATCGCTGGTTTTTGGCTAGGTTTTACGGAGCGAACCACATTACAGTTGTGTCCAAATCCAAACCAGTCACATCGAAAAACTAAAGTTCACCTCTGCCCTTCCCAGAAATATACTGTTGTATTGTAGTTAGTTTGAGAGCATGAGAGCTGCTGAGTGGTCAGTCCAGACCTAATATAAATTGCTATTGTATTAAGCAAAAATATTTTTTGCTATTATCTGGCTATCCATCTTGTTGCGAATCATAACACAACAGCTCCGTATACCCTATTAAAGTGTTCAACTATTCAGTTGACGCCTCACATTCCGTATTATTATATTTCCATTTCGATCAAAAGTGTTGATACTGTTACAACTTGTATGTTTGACTGTTCTAGACTGTAGGGTTTCGACCTAATCAAAAGTTGAACTTTTGTTACATTACCAAATGTGAGTTTTGTGTGTGAGTCCCTACAAGTTGAGTTTTACGTACAATTAATAATAGTTGGGATTTGGACAGAGGGAAAGGATTGTTGGTGGCTTCGTTGGGTTTTACGGCTACTAACTATGTGCAGTTTTGCTTCTGTTCTCTATCTCTGTACACTCGTTGACTTGAGTAATAAAGTAATAACTAAATGAGTAGATATACACTTGCCAATTCACTAATGGCAGTCAGATAGAACAGTTTGAAATCATAGTCGCTGGTGGAGTAGCAGAGAGGTGGTTCGTTGGTTACAATGTGAATGTGCAACTGTGAAATATTAACTTTTGTTTTCATTTAGTAGTCTCAGTATTTCAATATTTGTTTCCCATTCAGTCAGTCGTTGGTCAATAGAGGTTTGCAAACATTTTATTAATTTACATTATTGTCCAAGAATATTGAAAAGTATTTTTTACTGTTGTGTATTTAAAGTGATCTGCTCATTTGATGGATTTTGTAAATGGAAAAGGATGTAAAAGTCAAGAATATTTACTTGTAAGCCAAGGAAAGCCAGATTGCTACACTTGTCGTCAGCAGAGTTGAGTTTTCATGCTACCATATGGAGCGCATCATATTGTTAAAAGGGAAAACTAAAGTTTTAAGTGAAATGTTGAGAGCAATAGCATTTGCATTCGGTGTTTTTGTTGAGTAACTGTTGCGATAGATTGCTAAAAATAATCTGGAAATAGACTCGGAGTTTTCTGTACTTGACTCGAGAGGATATTTATAAACGCACATTTAGTGACGACGATCAGTGATGTTGTTGACGTTAGTTTGCTACATTGAATTTTCAATTGAGATTGAGACTGCCTGAGTCACTTTGTTACTTGTTTGTGCTTATTTTTGCTGGTTGGGAATTAGAGATTATTCACTCTGTACTCTGCAGGCAGTGTTTGTCCTGTTTGTGAGAGAGAGTGAAAGTATACAATAGTTTAATGAGGTTTATCAACTTCAGCAGACTGTTAATTGCTTGACACGTCCGGCTCTAAGTTGGTCACGTCAAGGTTTTCGACCCGGTTTAAAGCGAAACTATCTGTGCTGTGTGCTAGAGAACATGTATTTTATTTCATTGTCTTTTTAATAGCTTACTATAACAATACTTACGTGCATATAGTACGTATTCTATTATATAGACTAAAAAAGATTGCCCTTGGCTTGGTGATAATTTAGAACTGCACAATTTACGTTTCTTACCGTGTGCCAAAGACAGTTCTATTGTAAAAGGGTAATGGGAAGAAAAGATGCCAGTGGCATCATCCTTCAGGAGTCAAATGATGAGACTTTTTCGAAAAGGGAAAAAAGACAAGAGCCTCGTCAACAATTGTGGATCAGCTTCGATTAACACAGCCAATAGTTGTTACTCCGAAGCTTCTGGAGATATTGAACCCTTTGAAAGGAATAAAACTCGACGAGGTTCGAAGTTTTTTCGCTCAATCCGTAAAACATTTTCACGATCAAAATCTCAGTTGAGCTCGACGAGTAAAGTGAAGGATTCTAGAGCAGAGGACCTTAAAAATACTCGCTCTGAAGCAAAATCTTCAGAAGGGTTTATGAACACTTTTAAAGATGAGCTTAGTGAGAAAGGGACTATGGAAAATGTACAGATTACACTACAGTATTCATCAGAACCTGTAAAACGATATTCGCGAGTTAGCAGAGACAGTTCTCCAGTTGTAGTTTTGGAAAGCACTGATGACCCTAAATCTTTAGATAGTCATAATTCAGAAGGATTTGAAGACACTACCAAATTGGTCGTGATCAGTGAAATTAATACGGAATCTAAAAGACATTCACAAGGGAAAAACATGACCAGAAATCCTGAGTTGACAGTTCGTGAGGCAACTAATGCCACTTCCACGACTCCATCGACGAAAAGTGTTCGAAAGAATAATGGCAACGAAAGCCTTCCAGTAAATCCCACTACTAAAAAGACTTCTGATTCACCAATGAGACCACCATCGGGAGTTTCTCCAGCCTCTTCTTCTATACGAGGCAATCGGAATCCCAACAGGAGAGTGAAGGTGAGATCAGATGACATTTACAACGAAACGAGGTCACTCGTTCTAGCTTATTCACCAATTCGACTCGTGGAAGCCGAATTGTCTCTTAGTCATACTATAATATTATTATTACTGCCTAGGATAGTACGTACCAATTACTATAATAATCTATATATAGTATACATCTTCATGGTATATGATCCTTTAAATCATTATAAAGCAACTGTACATTGTGTTTGACTTGAGTTGAGTTAACAAGCTTTAGAAAGCAATAATATTTGGATATTTCCGTCATGTTAGTCAGCTAGCGTAGTATTGTGTGCATCATTCAAGATATTTGCGCAACCTAGTACTTTTGGAAATGCATAATGCGCCCATTCCGTTTTCACATCCACTCAAACACAAATTCGCCATTGCATTGTGTGCATCTCACAAAGTCTTTTGTTGTCATGTCATGCAAATAAATTGTTCATAGTCGGTTTGCGACAAAAGTATTCCTTACGTTTAGTTAGTATTATTTTTGTGCACAACCTAATAAAAATTGTAATGGTTAGTAGTACAGAGAAAACATTTCTGTTAACTCTTGGAATCGTGTTGAACTACCTAGGAAAAAATAAGCTTTGAATGAGAAGAGTTTGAAGGCATTTCATTCTTTTCTTTGTTGGCATTTGCAAAAAGTGTACGACATTCTGGTACATGTGGGCAGGTACTTATGTACATTAATAATAAGTATTACACTATCAAAGTTCATGTCATAACTAGAATAAGCACCCTTGCACAACAGAATATCATGAATGCCATGCATTTTATGAGAGAAAGAGGAGAGCAGAGCTTACTCACTTATAATGCTATAAACGTAGACCTTTAAAGTTTTGCAACTAGCGATATTTGCAATATTGCATTTGTTATACATAGGATATGATAGCATTTTAGACACAATATTCACTATTGTGCTATTTCTGACTTATATACTTCAATTTTGCCAAACAAAATATCATTACTTATCTTTGTATGTTCAGTAGACACAGGACACTGTTTATAAGCTTTCAAGGAGAGCTTGTTGGTTACTTTGACAGAAAATATTAGTTTTAGTTTCCTTCAAACATGTTGAAAGAAGGAAAGTGGTGCTTATGATATATAATATGATACTGGACCGTGGTTTCCGATTTCCTTTTGATTTTCTAGCCCTTCATTTCTTGCTGCGATTGTCCTATTACCACTAGCAGACAAAAATGTATAAGTTGTGTAATAGAAAATGGGCACACGGTGGGGCTTATGTTCTTAACTCAGTATACTACTGTAGATACCTATAGTATGAAACGAGTAGGCGAATAGAGCACCTAAATACTAGAAGCTACGGACGCCTAGCTTGCTTGCGTAGGTTTTTCTACCTAAACTCTGAAAGTCAGCAGCAAGGCGATCGATTTTCCTCTGCTGCTCCTACAATGTGCCAAAGTGTAAAATTTTACTTTATATAAGTACGCGTGCTACGTATTGCCTTTGAGTGCCTACAGTTGAGATGCCTATCCATAACTCGGTTCTATATTTTGTACATGTTATTCTTGCATTATTCTAGGCTAGCTATGTTCTGTTGTCAGAGACGGGCAATTAATTCGACTCTTTGAAGTCCCTTGAGCCTGTTTCTCAACAGAACAACAATAATTCATCTTTTCTTGCTCTTTCGTTTCCTCACTCACTCATTCTATTTACTGATTTTAAGAGCAGTTCTGTCACTGTAAAGGATTACTGAACTCTATCTATTAGTCTCGTAGCTATACGTACTGTGTTCATAACTGTATAGTAACTTGGGAAAAATCCATCCATTAAAGAAAACTTAGATAGATTTAAATGAAAAAGTTGGGTAGTTTATGGGAGTTGCTTGTGTATTATGAGTAATTGCGAGCGAAAGGAATGATTTCATTTGCCAGTTTCATTCAATTAGGGTATGATTATCTTAGCATTAGCTTTCATTTGAGAAAAAATGACGGACACATTTTGATTAATAGGATTAATGACGAGTGCAGATGGTAGGGGAAAGCGTAATTTTTGTAATCAAACTGATTGTATCATAAACGTACGGCAAGGAAAACTCTGTTGCATTCCATTGGAGTGTCATGTCATATAATCTGAAATGCCGTAATGCGACAATGGATTAAACTTCAGGATATTTCAGCTTATAGTTTATAACTGTAAACCCGTAATAAAGAGGGAAAATATATATACACACAAATAGGTACTCATATAAGTAAACACTGTTTTGGGCTTAATTTTGACTTGACTACCTTGCAGTGCCATGGCCATGTAAATAGTGACTTATTTTAAGCTAAATCACTGAAGGATCAATCAACATTTCCACTAAAACATAATGGTCTGCTGAATTGCTCTACATCTGTACAGTTGTGTGCCCACATTCATTCAATCTCTGTTTGAATAGCAGATTGATCTATGTGTTTATTAGCATCAATCTACGTCTGGTTGGACTCTGATAGTATAACATTGTATTTAGTTCGGTTGAAATACAAGGTACTATTAGTTTAGCTCTTACAGTTATTTATTACGATGTATACTTATGTACCTGTCTATTAATGCACCTACTAATTGGAATTGTAAGTATTCATGGGTAGTGGAAATGGAAATGCTGTACTGACTTTGCTGTGGTCTACTGCTGTGCTGTATTTGTTTTGTTAACGTACCTATGACTGTGTAACTCTTTGTGTTTGTATATTATTGCATTGTGAATGAAATATACATAGGTATACACATGATAATTCTCTCCTCACTGTTATTTGTGTAATCTCTGTGACTGTGTATATAGGTAAGTATGATAACAATGTATTAATGGATATTTCTGTATAAAGCTAGGATAGGCGCATATCTAAGTTGGATAATAATATTTACATACCTACATTCACTCGATGGATCCCTTTACTTCCCACACTCACTCCCTTCCTTCATATTATACGGCTTCCTTCCTTTCCTCTCTCTGTCTTTCTATGTATTTGGGGCACCACAACTGACAGAAAGCATCATCAAGGTATGTGGCTACCTTTTTGCTCATTTCCCGTTCTCTGTTTTCACTTGAAGTGGTTAAAATGGGTTTTGATAAAGCCGTTGTTCGTTCAGCGCAGGTACATAACTAACGTATTTATTGAAAATACTTAGGGAGATGAAAACATAGCCTAAGCAAAGCATCATAATGAGAAGTTTGCTTTTGGCTTTACATAATGTAAGTCTTTAGAATGAACAGAATACCAATGGCTAATGTGTTGTGTACCAGAAGCATTTGTACTACATGCAGACTAGGCCATTTATATTCTACCAAAGGTACTGAGTAATATTATGTGAGCGCATGCATTTATTCAAAATAAGCTGAGTATTTTACTTCAGATTCAGCAAACAAAAAGCTAAGTCAGCATTGCTCTTGCACATAATCAGTTGAACTACCTATACAGTCCTCCTCCCCACACGTACGAGTTTCAAAGCAATAATTCATGATGCGTGATGAACCTCTTGACTAGACCGGTGGAGCTAGGCAATTTAATGGAATGGATGGACTATGGACTCTGCTGACGTAATGTTGCCTTACCTACACATTCTTGTCTATCGCCCTCCATTCAAACATCCAAAGAGATGTGAATATGAGATGCTGTCTAATTCAGTAATGCGGTTGAAGTTTATTTTACAGTATCCAATATATATAAGTACCTAAAGTAGTATCAGCTGAAAATCGTTGTAGGTTCAATGCAGGCTAGAAGAGGGTCTCCATCGGATTTTTTACGTAATGAATGTAGCCCTGCCCCAAGATTTTTACCTATAGATATGTATTACACACACATACTGTACTTTTACATTCACAATAAAGAATAAATGATGGTATATTATGTCCTAGTATTATGTGTGATTAATGTGTAGATGGGAAATGCTTAGTAGGACCATAAAGATTTTCCCCAAGTTGAACTGTAGGTTCTTGGTAGATGTGAAAGATATATTCCGTAATAATGGTCGTTAGTAGTAGTGGTTCATGCATCTAAAGATATTTTCAAACTATGTTACAAAGAGATTCTGTTGGCAGTAGTATATTAGCTAAAGATACTAGTTTCAATTCAATTTCAACTAAGCTGACTGGAAAGTTGCAAGTGTCCTACAGCAAACATGCAAGGTACAGCCAGACGGTTTCAGCAGAAAAGTTGTTCGACATCGCAAAGTTTACATTGTAATGTTAAAAGTTTGCAGATGCTCTTTTCTCTGTTAGTATTACTAATAGTGACTTGACTGCTTTGTGTGTTTAAGAACAAACTTGGTCTTGGTCCTGCAGCATGAGCATGTAGAAGGGATGGGATGGGACAGAGAAAGATGCTGCAGAATAAAGTATCCTGTGTGCTAAGATTAGTGGCCAAACTATTCTTTTGCTATCTTGCAACTGAGTCGAGAGGAGAATTTGTTCATACAAAGCATGCAGGCAGGCAGTGTCATTTCGTTACTAGAATATCAGTATCATTGTGGATAGCTGCTACATACATGTCTCTCCTTGTGCAGAATGACTAAAAGGCTAATGTTGACTCTTATTTACCTTGATAGTAGTATCCTGTTTCTTTAGAGCAGTGTGAGTGTGATCTGAGTGCATATAACCGGCGAGTAAAAATCTAAGCCCCTTTAACAAATTGCTTGTAGGTATTTGTATTCATTGCAGATAGTTTTCAAGTTAGAGAAAGACTGACGGGGAGCGAAGGTATCGGTAATTTTTTCGCCTCAAAGCAATAAGCGGTTATTGTGATGATGAGATACTCGTTTCTCTATTCTTTTCGCTTACTTAGTTACTTCAGTGGAGACTGCAGCAGTGTGTAAGTACTATAGTAGGGTAATGAAGTAGGTATGTAAGTAAACGTGGTGTAAAAATGCAATGAAAATGGAATGGCATTTATTTCGTACTGCATCGTTTGCTATGTTTACTTAGCGTTTATAACACCACCATTTACAACTAGGATTATAGATAGGAGGCTCGACTTCATGTACCTAGCATGTAGCTCGGGTGCACAATATTCTTGCACGTAATCATACGACGTTTCGTCAGCTTGAAGAATTTTGCAAATGAGTGAGTGGCAGATGAGGTTGAAATGAGTTGCGTTTCCATGAGGCATAAAGCAATATTGAGGAAAATTGTTAATCTTGTCGCCCATTTGCTTGTAAATTAGACGAATTTATATTCTACTGTAATATACGCTCAGAGAATAAGTATTAGCTCATCCGTTTTGTTGCTACACTTGTATAGGATATTAAGCATATATGATATCACAAACGCAAATTACACCGCAAATACTAATAATATATGACTCAGGCAGACTGGCAAAGCAAACTTAATTTTAGCGTCTGAAGTAATAGCACTAGATATCTATCTTCCATGTGTAAGTTAGAGTTTTAACGAAATGAGTTCGAGTATGGAATTCTACTGTAATGCGCCAGAACCAGACCAAACCAATTACTCTCATGTAACAGCAGGGGTTTGGTTTCATTCAAGCTAAATTGCCCTGCTCACTGCTCTTCTAATCGTCATCATCACCTACTACTACTACTGATAGCCGAGCAGTACATGTAATTAACGAATTTTATAAAGGTGAACTGAAAAGCAAAATAATTCGTAACCTATGCATTTGTTAAGTTTCTAGCTTTTAGTCTCTTATTTTCAAGAGCTTGATTATGGTGATTACAGATGTGTTTGATTAGCAGCACTTATGTGTTTACAATTAGTTCCATATAAAGGTAAAATCATTCCTATTGTGAGTTTGTTTGACCATCAGGATTTCCAGCTCCTTAGGTATTTGTCATTGAGTGAATAATGGACTTTACCTAGAATTGTTTACTATCTGTATGTGCACAAGAGCCGAGTTCCCATAACTTGATTGCCATCATTATCATTTATCTTCGTCATTGTCCTTTACATCTCTTTAGTCTCGCTCAGCGGATTAACTAGTTTAGACACAGTAATGGATTTCATATTATTGCATTGTTCAGAATTTTTGAACTGGTAGACTGGTACTTTAGTGTAAAAATGAGATACCTCTAATGCGGTAGTACAGTCATGCTATTTACTTGCATGTGAACTGAAAAAGCACTTTACTATAGTAAATACTTACTGAAAATAATCTTCTATCAATATACTGCTTTCTAATAGGAAATCGGTATATGCAATGTCATTTTTTGATACATTTCCTTTACATTAATTGTATTTATTCATGTATTAGGCCTACAAAATTGTCAAGGTAGTATGATACACTATAATTTATGTAACGTATTTAGTACCAAAGAACCTATAAAAGTACTACTAGGTTTCTGAAATTGTAGTTCATAAGGAATTTACTTAACTAGTTGGCTAAAGTAAATATTGCACTATTTGTACTAGATTCTTCAAGTGCAAGTACAAGAAGGAACAAATAAATGTGAATAAGTTATGAATTGTCAAGTGGCATGTTACTATACTGTTACTTTAATAAGCAGCATACATTGAAATGGAATCTATATACATTTCAATCGGAAAACTAAACACTGAAAAATTACTGTTACCTTGATTCATCATACTACATTCATCAACTGTCTTAATTATTTCTTGGTTGTGAATGCGTCATGGATTTAAATAGGAAAAATAATTTTTATTGACCATCTTATGCATTATGTATTACATTATAAGTTGTGGTTATTCGCGATTACCGGTTATTAGCATCGAAATCGAATTCCCAACTGTACCTCTGAAGACAGTTTATGGGTGAACTAAATAATTACACATTATAAATATGTGTACTTATTTTCTCTGCCAAACTACCTTGCTAAGCCAGCAAGGATTTTAATTTGTGTGCAACTACTTTAACATACGTGCTAAGACAAACACCGTCACAACGAGGTACAACTACAACACTTTGGTTAAACATGTCTGTTTTGTTAGCAGCCCAGTGAGTCGAGTCCCGTGTTTGTTAATATATTAACTTGGTGTATTCAGTAAATCTGTGTTTATGTTCAATATGAATTCAGAGCAATGTGTTATTATGCAAGTTGGTAGCTGTTTGTGCTCAGGCTTTTTTGACTATACATTCCTATAGTGGGATTTAGGTAGTACAGACAGGCTGAGACAGTGCAACTCATTTGAACCCTTTATCGATAAAATTATTATAATGCATATGGATGCATGCCTACCTGCAATTGTGTGGGTTTATGAGGTACATAGTATCAGAATACTGAGCTGAGAGCACATGCAACATGCAAGCAATGTAAAATGTAATTCAAATTGAAGGAATGAAATGAGTCATACTAATATGCACTTGCCTTATATATGCATTATTATATATATTATGAGGTTCCCGTTTACTTAGCTTTTGTACTTACTACATATTTACACTTATATGGTTGCTGGTACTATAATATGTATATAATATGGTGGGATATGTATTATTCCTAGTACATTGCATATGTGTATGCAGGCTATGTACATATCACACACTTTATACATCCACCTTAATACATTATAACTACTACCACCACTGAATATACAAAAATGGTGTGCCGTTGGAGGGTAGAGAAAATCCCTTTTCAGGTGTGTCCAACGTACGAATTCATGTGTCATTCTCTGTACACATGATTCTGTATGTATTGCCAAGTAGGTTGTAAGAAATAGGGACAGGTAGACACATTTGAGTGAGGTGTATTGCTGACGTAAAGGTAGGCACTGGGCATTCTGGGATTTGATGTAGTACTAATGTACTTTTGTGAAGTGTTTGCATATATTTATTAAGAGGTAAGCCTGCATTGGTTTGCTCGGTTTGACAAGCTCTTTACATCAAACTAAGCAACGGCATTTACTTAATTATAATAGCTATCAAGTTGAGATTATGTTATCGTTACAGCTAAATGCATTGGCTACAATTACATTTGTAGTGCATATCGTTACGTTTGCATATTTGTAACACATATTAACTATAACGAGAAACATAATGCATGAAGTATGAAAAATAGCTAATGCACACCTGTAAGATGCCAGATGCCAATTATAAGTAGCTTGTATGTATGTAATGTAATAGTAATATAATTTCTGTGTCGGTACAGTGGTTTTCAGGAGTATGATTAATTAACAAGGATTTAATTTCTTGTGATAATAATTTAAAATGCAGGTTTATGAGGTATTCATCACTGAATTGTAGAACATTAAAAAAGCGAAAACATGTTAGATATATTGCTTGATAACGAACAGTAGTGGTGTTAATAAAAGAGAGAAATCTGAGATTTTTAACAGCATTGGTACAGTAAGGGTGAAAGAATAGGTCTTACTAGCTAGTTAGCTAGGATAAACGTAAATGAGTTGATTGACCGTAAGTTATACGTGCACACTGCATACACACCAATAATATACAGAAAAGTGTAATTTTCGATATGCAGCCTCTGTTGTACTATTATTGTGTACTTTTCTGCATTGCTCATTGTTGTGGTTGAAAATTATTTGTGGGACTGTGTATGCCTGTGTTATTAGTATTGAACAACGAGGAAAAGAATACACTAAGCGATGTTATGGACTACGACTATTTAGACTTGAGAACAGTACAGAAGTAGTATTTGCAGAGATGTAAATCTGGTCGGGTCAGATATTCAGATTTCAGGGCTCGGATGGTTTTACAAGCTTACAGTTAACGCAGTAAATTTGTAGATCGTTAGAAAATTGTTCATGAAAATAGTTATTGTAATATTACCGACTGTATACTTCTGACCTTTGTGGTGCGAGAAATAATAGATAAAACTCAATAGAACAATGAACCCGGGCTTAGTGAATTTTAAGCAGCATTATAATTTTTAAATATAATTTGATAGCTATTTAGGTACAGATAAAATTCTTAGCCAACCATCCTAATTTTGATCGACCGATGTGGTTAGGTAGGAATCAAATTATTCATATTTATAAAACTTGATTGAATCAGTTTAAAGCCCTGCTGCTTACGCTTACGTCATAAAGGCTTCTTTGCTCTAATGCTTTTCTAAGATTTTAGAATTTTTTATGATGAGGTAATTCAGGTTTCCAGGCATTTGTGATGAGAAGGACCCGAACGTTGATGTCCGGTATGCTAATAAGTATATGAAAACCTTAGGGCAAAAATTGATACAGTGTCTGAAGAGAAATCCCGGAATTTGAAATTTTTAGCGAGGTATAATAATAATTACCGCGGTTAGGAATTAATTATTTTCAGCATAGGTGCTCTGTGAAGGTTGGATTTTGGGTAATAAAATATAGCGAGGTGTAAGGGAGCCAGTGAACACACATTCCTACCTACACAATATTATAATGATTTGTTTTTACGCTTCTGTTATGTACAAAACAAGGATTGAGTAAAAGAAGAAAAAGTTGGTTGGGAAAGATGAGCAAAGAGGAAAGATTCTAAAAATGCTGAAGTAAGTAGTGGATTGTTGAGAATGAGTGTTGGTGGTAGTGACTGGGTTCTGTTTTATTGTAGGTAAGTTTTATTAGTGAGTGAGAATGTTGCTAGATTGCGATATAACCTGGATGATGGGGTTGGGTTGAAGTATGTTTGGACAACCATGCTGTGGCTGCGGTACGATAATACAACCATGTTAGGGTAGGTGGATGTACTCTTTTTTCTTCGTTGACTCGTTCTTTTGCTCCCCGTGTAATGCTAATGGTTGAATTGAACGAAGCAAAGGAAACAAGTTGAGTTAGATGCATTCTGCCATGGATAGTTTTTGTGCCTTGGAGCTATCAATCTACCTTTGCCTACCTACCTGCCTTATTGCCTTTTCCTACTACCTGTACCTGTAATACAACTCTTTCCCACATCCCACCTCTCCACCAACATACTAGATCAGACCAGTTGACTTCGGCACGTCTCTTCATCCATTTCCATTCTAAACTCCATGTTATATCACAAAATATAGTTGGAGGAATGTAGCCTTTGTCTTCTCCTAAATTCTTCTTCAAAAATTTAACTCATCTTTGAGGTTGTTGAATCCTTTGACTCAGAATTGGATTTTATCTGCAGACGGTTCTTTTCTAAAATATCTACATAGTGTGCTTCTTGTTTTTTTGAAAGGAATAAAATTCGGGTTGATTCGTTTGCCGTTTCTTGTGTGCTGTCAGAATTAGTGTGACATTTGTGCAACCTTCTTGGCTCCTTTTCAACTTCTCTTCTTGCTCGAGTTAGCAAAACGTTTTTAAGACTACAAGACGCCACTGATTGGATTGACATTTAGTTTTTGGTACATTTAACAATTTCTTTATATCCAGCTGTCGGAAAGCAATTTTTTGAAATGGTTCTAGCGACGAGTAGGGGAGTGAACGCAAGTTTTGGAAGAAAATTGAGTTAGACGTCAAGAAGTGGTAGTTATATTACGTTTACTCTGCAGAAAAGCAACAGAAAGAATCGTCATCACATCACTACTAGCTTACTACGTAGGCTATTTTCCAATTACAGTCTTCTTGTATACAAACACAAGACATCTCTTCACTCTGTATTTTGCGAAATTTAATTAGTCTACGTTACCATCGTGGAAAGGAAAAGAATATAATTGACAAAGAATGAGCCGAGAGTGCAGTGTACGTCAAGAATTTCGCAAAGAAAACAGTGAAGTTAACAACTAGTGATTGATGTAGGTGCATGGTTCGTCGAACACTTTGGGAATTCTGTAGTACTACTAAGATGGAATTTCTAAAACCAGAATAAATTGAATTATCGAAGGTAGCATTCTGCGTCCTCAATTCCTACATCTTTTGGAGAGTGTTTTCTATTGAAGATGTGTCCCGTAACAGATGCTTGGTGATGCATTACTTTTGGCTGTGTCATGTCATAAGACATATACAATCTGCAAATAAACTATTCGAAATCACAAAGAAAAAAGCTGCATACTTATAAGTATAATAAACTACTACTCTCTTGTCTAGAAATGGAATTAAGATTTCTATAGACTGTTTGAGTTGAAACGTCAGAGTAAAGAACAATTTCACATTTGCCAATTCTTGAAAATAATACAACTCTTTTTTCTATTGGTATCTGCCATGTCGGCGACGTTGCACTGAATTGTGGATATGTTGAAACGTGAACTTGTCTAGCTAGTATATAGCCTGGAGGTAAATCATCGTCGTTTGATTAGGAAACTGAATGTAATCCGAGTGAAGCTGATTGCGAGTTTAGTTGTTGTGTTCTTTTATCAAATTGTAGGCTGGGTTCGTTGGTTTTAGTGATAAAAGGCAGGGACGGAAATAAGCAGTTTTGGAGTTGGCTGTCAACATATTGCCGTATATAGTAAATATTACCTACTTATCCGTAGCCCTAGTCTGTCTTTTACAATTACGTTTACTTACACTTAGATTGAAAGAGATTATAATATTATACTCTGTAGTCATATTGCAATTTGAAAGGGTAACTAGAAACTATACTCGAAGTTTAATTGTGCTAAATAAAGGGAGATAGCTACGTATCATGGACGAGAGAATAGAATAATATAATTCTCCATTGTGCAGTCGTAGATGCTGAGAATGTGAATTTATATCACCTAGTATTTTTATCTGTTCATTGTAACATGATAATAATTTGAATATGAGTAATGGTAAAAGTAAATGCATTAGAGAGGACATAAGTGATGTGATGTGACGTGATACTGATTGTGAGTTAAGTTTCATTTGGATCGAGGCTAAGGCTGCCATGTTGAACACTGAAACTGAATGAGTTCGAGTTGAAGTTGAGCTATCGCTATCTTGCCCAGTTTGATTTACCTTGCATCGTATGTACGTATTCGTATTCATGTCACAGTGGTGTTGTCTGTAGGCGAGAGCTACTCGGGTGTATCTCTCATCCTCATCATCGTACTTGCCTCTGCTGTTACATTATATACAATTGCCATTGCATAGCTGACGTACATTATTGTATTAACTTTTACGCACACAGACATACTATATAGTAGTGCTGAGGACGAGTACTACTTAGAAGGCGAAGTTACATTGCAATGGATGCAAATGTTTAGCAAGCCAAAGAAGCAGAAGCTACTTACTTAGTTCATTGGGATGCACAAGTGATCTTTGTTATCATCAAGAACTACAGTGCAAGCCAGTCAGAGTAAATTGAGTTGCTCCTATTTGTTTCATCTCTGTATTGTACATTCAGTATATGACACGGTAGTTCACGTACTGATTTTCAATCAAGAACAATCTTCTAGTGTTGTGTACAGTTGAGTGGTTTGTCAAGCCTCAAGACAATACATATATAGACGACCAAATAAGAACAGCTTATTTTATTGGACCACTCTATAGTTGCTACTTAAGTATGGCAGTTGCTGAATTAAAAGACCTTTGTAATTGTAATTGACTAACTACGTGGAAAATTTGCAACATGGTCTTTTCTCAGACCAATCTAGTGCTATTTTCTGCAATCAGAGGCAATTCTTCGAGTTTTTGACAGCTGCGGAAAAACATTCCGCCCTAGTTGTTCCATCTCTCATCCTTTTTCTATTCTCCCAATCATCGCTCCCATTTAAATCCACATCTCCGGCCGGCTTGTTTTTATCATATTGTACTCTCAATTGGATTTGATGTTCTCTCGCTTCTCCGTGAATAATAGTTGGAGCTACCTTATATGACTTTGTGATATTATGACAACGAGTTTATGCAGCTCACTGCTCTGCTGACAGTGTCCAGTCCAGTCAAGTCACTAGACTCCATCCAATTCAATTCACTTTTAGGATTTAATTAAAATCTCCCTGTAGTCATACAATAGAACGGTTATTGTTCCCAGTTGATTACTTGTGCTCTTGATTTGGATTCCTTTGAAAAAAGTCATCCAAAATAATGGCAGTCAACGGAGGTGTTTGGGTAGACCATCATCACATTGTTAACAATACTCCTGCGTCGACCACATCTTCCTTCCGGCCTCCTCCTAGTCCTACAGTCACATTTAGACCTCCTCCTCCGGTCACTACTACTTTCACCCCACCTCCAAAATCATGGGTGAGTCATTTTTTAAACATGTTATTTTACAACTTTTCAGTTTCTTTTTTATGAGGACAAATAATATTACAATTTGGCTCTGCCAATTACGTGCACTTGCACAACCCTTCTGGTTTACTCAAGGTATAATGAAATGCAGTCTGGTATGGTTCTATATATACTTTGGCAACAATATGATCATTGTCTTTACTTTGTATGTATTTCACCAAGATTCGCTGTCAGCAAGGCTACTGATTAAAGTCACTATGTTATGTCTAATCTTGATTATTGCTACTATAAAATCGTCATCGTCATTATAGATAACTTGAATCGATGGAGACATACCTTTCTCGTCTGATTTTTTTACTTCCCTTTTAGGATATTATTAGAGACCTATTACTGTTCCTTTTATATATACAGGCCAAGGTTAAAGTTTGCAATTAAAATAGTTATAAACAATTAGTAGCATTAACAATACACGTCATCATAAAAATTTACGTCTTTCAGTTAGCATTAAATTTAATTACCTGCTGTAGCATACGTAGCTTTTGTTGGATGTAATTAATTTAATACTAGAACATTAGTCGTCACTGTGCTGTGCATGTGGAGCCAATCGCTAGCAAATATTATTAGCTCTTGCTGAAGTACAGCCAATCTAATTTAATGACTTGGTTCAAGAAATGAGACAAATTGTATCATTGTAGTAACAAATGTCAAGTCATATTAAAAGTTCTGTATGCGCATTTCTGTCATATTCCGATGTCTATCGTAGGAGTGACGCAGGTGGAATCTATGTCATAAAATGGTAAATGATTATGATTCTGCATAGTTTGCTGTGTGTAACCGTATAAAGTTAGACTTGCTATTTTTCAAATGAAAGAGTGAATTAATTCATACTCAGGACAGGGAAGTGAATTTAAGTAACCCACCAGAGTGTAGCTAAGAAAGACATTACAGTTTTGGTGTTCCTAAAGACCATTTTGGGGGAACGATGATACTTGTGCTCATCCTCTTGATTAGATTTTAACAAAAAATTAAATAAACTGAAAATAGTACTTATGTGTATAAGTACCTTTTGCTGCTAGACACATTAAGGATATTAAAAAGTAAGATAATGTAAACAATCAGTGCTCTATTGGGAAACAAAGATGCCAGAGGCTAGGGATAACCCTGTGTGACGATTACTATATTCTGTTAACTACGTCCGCTTTCCAAGTATGGTGTGGAAAGGTTTTGTATCTATTGAAATTAAATAAATAACGATGTCACTAATAGAGTGAAATTGTTCACGTGTAAATTTTATCAGTGATTTGGAGTTTTGATTATGAAAATCCAACCTTCACATGGACTTGAAAGGAGATTTACTTGAAATCGTATAATCATTTCGAGACTATTCTCTACCTTTAGTGTTGTTGTTATTGAGATGTATTTAGTTAGGTAGGTGTATAGTATCCACTATGTCTTACTTTGTGATCTTGCTATTTATGACTGCAGTTATTTAATATGGATTAGGAAATCATTACCTGCGATTGATGTGGTACGTGTCTGGTGTCTTTTGGGGCACACGCACTGGTCTACCAATCGCCAATTATTTGAGGCATAATTTAGTATCTACAGCATTTCTAGGCATACGTAATTTTGAGTATTTACTTTTGATGACCATGTAGTGGTGATCAGAAAGAATGAGATAATGATATCCATTCATTTGTGTATTATAGCTGTTTTAATGAACCTTTATTTGACTTGCAGTGTAGAAGCAGCAATTTACCTTGTAGCGTTAATTAGTAATTAGTAGGAGCTATGATATGTATTAATTGCACTTGGAATACTAGAGCGCAGTAATTTCTAAATTTAAGTACATATTTGCGTTATAGTTACGCTCATTTACGTATCAAAAGTGATATCCATAATCACATCCGTTTACAGCATTTTCGTCTTGTGAGCATAGAGCAAGACTGGAGATACATAGAATAGCACTATGTCAGCATTCATGGTACTTTAAGGTGAGCGATTAACTCTAGTCGTAATCTGTTTTAAATGCATAATGCGCAGAATGTGTAGGTATGGATTCGCTTTATTGCGACTGCTTGTGAATACGCCTGGGGGTTAAATCCTTTTCTGCAAGGACAATCTCTTAAGCATTATCAAACGTGCATTCAGTACTTACCAATTAAAATCTTTAAAGGTGATAATTTAAAATTTAGGCATTTTATGGAAACTCTGGTGTTACAACACCATTATGAATTGGCAATTATCCATGAGATTTGGTTACTAATAAATATAATAGATGGTTAACGAATAATAAGGTACGGTACCTAATGGTCAGTTAAGAAAGCAGAATAAATGCGTAGTTAATGGTCAGTAGTACCTCACTATACAGAGAATATCGTTTCTAATGCAGATTGTGTTTTGTAAATATTTGGCATAGATGATGTGTATTATGTTATATCTGAATGAATCGTACAGATCTTGTAGTAGGATACCGTACCTATTCACCTGTACTTATTATTGTGGTTTATTTTTTAACTTAGTCATTGGTCCATGACGTTATGTTGTTCTATGTAGTAGTATTTGTATACGTAATGGTAGTTGCACGTTAAAGTGGTTAGGTTGTAGCATAATTTCATTTACAGTTCATCTACGTAGTAATTATATCTGTGTTAGTATCTAGGAAGGATTGTATTGTGTGGGTATCAGAATCAGGCATTCAGGTGGTTAGTGAAATTATGACTTTACTATTAATTCCAATTACCTATTTTACAAGAACAATGTTATTCACATTGTCTGTAATCTTTGTAGGATTTTTGCGTGTACATTGCCTGGAGGGCCAACTTGCACACAAATGTTCTACATTAAATATTGTGCTAATGCCCGCAAGGAAAACATTTGCACTCTGAGCAAATACGTGTGCACCTGTAATCTTTCTTTGCAGATGTACTAAATATTTTGCAGATGTAGTACGTTACAAATACTTACGCAGTCTATTAGTTTGTTTTTGTTGTTTACGTCATTCTTTAGTTAATCCCAAAGTCACGTTCTTGTATAAGCACCCGAGCATTCAATGTTTTAAAACGAAATGCCAATACAAATGGTGGGGGTGACAATTTTTTATTTCCTAATTTTGCGAAATAAGCTTAAGTAATAAGTAATAATAATGGCGATAAAAATATGACAGCAGCTTACCGCTTCGTGAACTATATTACTTGTACATGATTTGTAATTTGTTTTGCTTATCGCTATCTGTTCGGCGTTTTTTATCATATATGCGTAAATGCAGGACACTCAGGACATCTTATCTTGTGTTTACCTTTATCAGTTTTTTATTACATTTGCTCATCATTGACAAATTGCATAATTAACTAAACTTGGATGTTGAATTTTGGTGTGGCAAAACATTATTGCACACACTAATAAGTAAGTGCTAAACTTTATTGTCTAATGTAAGCTTGCAATTTGCAAGTAAGTATGTACATGTTACTGATTGTGATGAGCAACGTTTCATCTGATAATGAATCTATGTGGTATTTATACAATACACGGACTGTAGTAATCAGCATCCACATTAATACCAAGTATCAACACATTATGCACGATGAACACCGAAACCATAAAAAGCAACGTAGTAGTAATGCCTGTATTTACTGTTAACTCTGTTCCCATTGCATGTTAAGCACGTGTCTGTCTAATTTCCATTCTTTGCAGATTTTCCATTTTTGATAGCTTGACTTGATGGTAAAATGATTATGCAAAGACGACAAAGTCCAGTAAGAGCAGGGAAGGGAGACGAAGCAGTCATTGTAGCTAAAAATCAACAAGTGGAACGATTTAATGTGCAAGACTATGAATATGTTTTTCATTGTAGTTTTCCGTGTAGCTGCATAAATCTACATCAAAGTCAGAATAATAAAATATGTACAGGGACTAGAGAGGATCTACCTTTTAAAACTCAAAGAGAAATTAATGCTTTTCTTGTCAAGGAAAACATTATTAGAAATTCATATAATATTCATAGTATTCAAGTGCTGCAGTAATGTAGTTTAATCTTATGCCGAGTAGGTAATTGTTGACTTAAATGACGTACCTGAGTACCTGCTGTAACAACAAAATGTTTTCATATTTATAAATAGCTAAAACTTGGGTAATATTTGGAATTACGTACTACTATAGAGTTGGATGCTCAGCCAAGATTGTTGTTGCATTTTGCAAGAAAGTTTTCATATAATTTCATTGACTGACAATATTGCAACTACTCATTCATGTAAGTACTGCATAAGATAAGAAATATGTACGCGTTTTTCATTTCCTGTTTGTTATTTAGCTGAGTAGTGACTAAGGCAGTTGATGACTGTTAGTTTGATCAATAGGACATTTTTGCAAGATGAAGTCAGCGGGAATTCCCTCTTTAACCGTATCGAATGAACTTTCGTTGTTAGCGAGGATTTATTTTGAAACGACAGTGTTCAATAGGTGACTCGAATTGTGTATGTACGAGAACAGCATTAAATGAAGTTACAAACATGCAAAATGCACCCAGGGATTTAGTGTATGTGGAGTACTTTAGTCCTGTGTGCATCTCTATAAAATATTCATGTGTTGGGGTAAAGATAGCATGCTAAGTTTTTACTTAAAACGAGAAATTTCCTTTTATAAAATAAATTACCACATTACAAGAGTGTGTTGTGAGGAATAGAAGGTAAGAACACGAAAGTACGATGTATGTATTTGTAGAATAGAGACAGAAAAGCTAAAAAGATGTTTTCATTATGTTGTTGTTTGTGGAAGGAAGGAGAATGGGTAATGCGTATATTATATTCATGAAGACTCCAGTCCATGTTAATATTGAAGCTTGAGCTTGGTATTCCAAATAAGGTGGAATGAATGATATACCTGTTTTAAGAAGTAGTGTGGCAGTGTTGTACCAACTATGGATTTTCGTCTGACATATTATACACAAGAAGAACTGTTTCTACTACAGCATTTTGGTGTAGGCAGTGTGGTCATATCAGTACATACGAAATGTGCTAGTTATCCTTAGAGTGGATACATATTCGGTATTCTGTAGTAGTAATATCCTCGTGTATCTAATGTTGTCTGACTAGGTAAGGTAGTTTTAAGATGGCTGTCTGCGAATAGATGCAATATATGTGGCAAACATTGTTCTTTTGGGAATGGAGAGATTGATTGCAGAAACATTAAGGCTGAGCTGTATTAGTTAAGTCACATTTATAGCTCGTCTTGATATACCTTGCATTATACTTTAGGTAAATATACATAACACTATTCATTGAGTTGGACTAAGACAGTGCTCTACTGCGTTATGCAGACTTTGAAGACTGGGACTGTACAGTTTACCAAAGATAGTTTGTGTTTTCCTTCCATATGGGTGTATAGTAGTAGTTTAATGTAACTAAAGGCTTAGCTCGGGTAATACTACTCATGACGTCGACTGTGGATGTCGTAGATAGAGAATAAGCTAGAAAATAACAAGCTTTCCTGTAGGTAGCCTGCGAGTAAATGTGGAGTTCTCTTCTCTCGGTTTAGTTAGCGTGAATTCATGAATATCTGACTGAATTTCTGCGTGTCTCGTCCCCGTTGTTGATAGCTGAGCTCCATATCGAGTTGGATTGCATGTTGTTGCTATAATCATGTATTTTGTATGTATGCATGCATGTAATGTTAATGTATGTAAGTGTGATGAATGTTGGAATAGAATAGAGGAGAAGTCTCTAACACAGCACCTGCATACTAAAGTAAAACAGACGGAAACAATAGAAAAACTTGAGATGGTTTGTTGTGAAACTTAGGGTTGAATGGTGTGTGCTGTACTCGTACTACTTGAAAATGGAAGCTAAGGAAGACTTTAAATATTTTTTACTTTGTCATGTCTTAGTTTTAAGTAACCGTACTGTTGTGGTAATTTAATGTAATGGAAAATTGCTTTTGGTTTTCTCCTAATGGAAGAATTGTATTATGCACCATAATATAGAACATCTGTACTCTTCTCACACGTATTACACAGAGAGATCTCACTTGACAGCAAGATTATAATCTTACGGTATGCAGCTCTATCGCAATTCTCAACTGATATACCAAAGTTGAGTGGGGAGATTGAGGATATACTTAATATCGTATTACAAGGCTTTACAATCCTTCATGTAACTCAGTTAGAGCGAGTAAGTCACATCTTGCTGAATTTCCGCTTTTGAATTGCAATGTCTTGCTGTACTGCTCGGGTTTTAATGCAGTTAAGAAGTACTACGCTTCACAATTCACAATCAACTTAAGTAGGCGAGTTAGGTAAAATTTAATAGTGGTAGGAACTGGCAGTGCAATCAGGAACTATAATCAGCTCCTTCGCTTTAAACTCATTAGGTTGTTGCTATTTAGTGTATTTGATACCTAAGTAGGTGGTAGTGTTGAAAAGATTCGTTCAGGTCCCGCGACGTTATTTACAATAATATATGTTAGTTCTGTCTGAAGGAGTTGGTTAATGGATAAATATAGGAAAGTAAAAGAGAGAGAGAGAGAAAGAGAGTTTGCTTAGAAAAGTCAACCTACCTACTCCTTTCCTTATCCTGCCTACTTACTTGGAGTTTCGGTCATGCGAATCGCATTAGGAAGTCAGTGACGTGCATGGCAATAATGATATCAAATCCATCCTGAGTGGAGTAGAGTAGAACTTGCTATTTGAGATAGGTTGATGGCTATTTTCCCATTTCCCACGATATCTATATGGTTTTAAGTCCCAATTCCAAACACTTATGCAAAGATTGGGTTGAATCTAGGACTTTATGACTGAGGAAATGCTTTTTGTTGTTTTCGTTGTAGCAGGGCTTAGAGGGATAATGTATTTCAACCCTCAGCCTTTTTTCACTCTCTGGAGGTCATTCTATAGGAAGGAAGTTAAACTGGTAAAATTAGATTTTCCATAGTGTATTGATAAATAAAATGAAGTCAAGCCAAACGAGTAGTACATCTAATAATAAATAAGCCATTTGTTTACAGCCTTGTGTACCACGATCTCACTTGCACTTACAAAATGATAAGTGTGTTTAAATGGGTATTAGAGATATAGATAGTACTCATAGTGGCGAAACTATCAAATTGAGAATCTTGTTTCTGTAAAGTTATCTGACCATAGTTAGTGGCACAAAGTCAATTAAATGGTTGTGGCGCAGATTTGCAAGTGGGTATAAAAGTAAAAACATGTGTTCCTTTGGGTGACGGAAAACAAGTGTGTGTGTGCATTATACTATGTATATAGTTTGTATTTTATTCATTGTGATTGTATGAATGTTTGCATACCGTTGGATATTAGGTTATTGGCGATTTTCTCGAGTGTACTGTGCATTGTGGCAGTCTCGCCTACAATTGGAGATAAGACCATGCTCTGAATTTTTTATACGTAGACACTCTGCTTCTGCTCTCTGCTGGTATTGTGTAGATTTGAAATATTCTGGGTGAGGCATTGCATTGCTTTAGCTTGGACAGGATTGAATTATATTATATACGAGAATTGGATAGAAATGCTCGAATGATATTTTCTGTTAGACGAAAGATATAGAGTTAGCCATGCATGCACATTACAGTCATACAGCATAGCGTGTAAGTTTTGTTCATTCGTGTAAGTAACTAGGTTTGGTGGGTTCGTATCAAATGAAATGGCTTGAGTACTGTTCTTGTAGTGTTGTGTATAAAAAAGTCAGCCTCTGCAATTTAGTTACATATACCGTAATATGATAGGATTGAGCAAAATACATCAAGGTAGGTATATAAGTGGTCTTATATGATATTATGATTTGTGTGTTGCTGTGTGGGTGACTTGCCTATATAGATGTAAAGTGTAAAAGTGGAAATATGAAGCATTAGTGTGTATGTATAGGTAATAGTAATGGCAACACATAAAGACTACAGCTCTACTACTGGAATTGAAGTCGAGAAATGAGAACAGAAAACAGTAGCTGTTCCTTCAGTTGGGCTTAGCTCAATTCTATAATAAGTTTGGTTGTGTGCATTGTATACGGTAGCTGTGGACGTGTATTGTGCTGTTTTATGCATGGAGATAGGTAGATATATAGTAGCCCCGCTATATTATGTGTATAGTGTACTAGATAGAAGAATGGTTATCGTGTAGTAGTAGTGTGCTGATTCTATTGTAGTGATATTAAAGAAACATGTGCGAGTGCGCATATCTCCGTGATATTTGCTAATTATGGAGTTGAAGGAGCTCAAGTGTATGAGCTGCAAAGTTTCGATCTGCTTTCTGACAGAGAGTACCGTTATGTTTTAAGAATGTAACGGGTGAAGACGGTTACTTGATGTTGATTCACTTCTCTTTCTCTCCATTCACATCTCTCTTCTTCTGTTCGCTTAGCAATTCCACATTTTTCTATCTCATCTCTCGAACACAATCCGCAATCCATCCCTTTCATTCTTTTCATATTTATCTATAGAAGGAAGAAACAGTAGTGAGCTGTGGTTGGATCCTCTAATATGATTAAAGTATAGACACTCTCTTCTGGGTATTATTTGGAGTTATACACATAATACATAAAACCGACATGGTTCGGCGGTGACACCCGAAAGCAATGTCTACTATTTGTAGGTTGTGTGTATACTTGGAATTTAGTATTGAATTCAGTATACTATAGTTTAGAGTTGAGAAACAATTTAATGGAAATCACAGAGGCATGTCATTTTGTATGAGATGAAGCAGAGAAATCAGAGACGAAAAGAAAATCCATGACTTGGGTCAATGGCGTGGAAAGAAACTTTAAGTCTCTAAAAAGCTAAACTTTGTACATCATCCATTTCTTTATAAAAACTAGGGGCACAAAGAGAGTAGGGAAATATTATAGATTTTACGCTTTATATCTCAATAGGGATGTATAATTTATTTGGTTCATGGCTGCTAGGAAAGTGTGTATGTGCAATATGTATGTATGTATTGAAATTTTTGCTAATGTATTCGTGGCCCCGCTAGAAGTTACTTGTTTGATCTAAGATTCGATTAAAAGTAGCTGAGTGAGGGTAGTTCACAGAGGATAAAATTTATTCAGCCTAGCTTTGTGAAGATGAATAATACAAGCAAAGCTTTATCTCAGAATGTGACTGATTCATATTAGTGAATTGAAAATGGAAACAGTTGGCAATCCAATATGTATGCTTAATTGTATTTTCCAAATTTGTAGGGTTTGGTTGAAGGACACTTTTCGTAAAGTTATGCTTACTAACATGGAATTGAGCTATGACTGTAGTATAAATGTACGTAAAGAGCATTAAGTTACTTGTTCAGATGAGTGGAGTCATATAAGCGGAAATTTGGATAGCTTTCAATTTAGCGTGTCCAACCTAACTTTTGAAGCTGTACAAATCATGATAAGAAATTATTGTTGTTGCTACGAAATGGTTGCGTCACAAATGATAATTTAATGTGGAAAATCGAGTTTTAAAAGAGACGTTGTTAGTTACATCAGTTACATTAGTACATGGTTAACCCATTTTATATCTCTTCTATTGTGTTAGAAACTGAATTGAAAAAGAGAGCTCTATTGTAGTCACTCGAAGGTATTGTCACCATTTATAAATTGCTAACGATAAGCTTTTCAATACAAATGACGAACATCTATTTATGAAAGTCGTATCGTAGTTTTTACTTCAGTGTGTATCGCTACCTCTGAGGGCTTCAATCGGCTTGCAATAAATTAGGCACCTCGAGAAATCTTTTTGTAAATAAAATAGCGTACGGCAAAGAGGAACTAAAAGCTTTTCAGTGTATGGCCATTATGCTGCAAATCTATGAGTTCTTTAGTTGTTTCGCAACTTCGGAAAGATCTACATCGAAGGAAAAACTCATGTAGCCCTAGTTCCTTTAAATATGACGATGAAAAAAGTGGTAAAAATGGTATTATATGTATATTGAATATAGATCAGAGTTTTATGGGTAACATAAGTTTGGAAATTAAAAGAGTAATTGTTAGTAACTAAGATTTAAGACTGGCGAAGCTTTAATGATAATTCTAACGAATTTATTTTTATCTTGCAGAGTGGAGGAGATGGAGTCACAAGTTCAACAACTACCAGAGTGTCCTCGAGAAGTCGAACATCGGAGGAACCGCATATTGGCAAATATAGACTTCTCAAAACTATCGGAAAAGGGAATTTCGCCAAAGTAAAATTGGCAAAGCATCTTCCAACAGGAAAAGAGGTAAAACGAACAAACCTATTATGTTTCCAAGTGTTCTTTAGATTAGTGAAGTAAATAGGACGTAATAATATTTATTATTTATTGCTGAATGCAAGATCTGTATATCATTGTTTCTGAAGTATAAGTGGAAAGGATAAGTACTACCCTTACATTTAAGAGATTATAATTAATTATCCTTTGAATTTAATCTGGAAAGTTGAATGTTTAGATTCAGCTGTGGTTCCTTTAATTGTTTCTAAATCTTCTTAATCTAATTAAAATGTTTTGCTTGTCTCAAACTTATGTAGAAACTTGTAGAAGTATAGATAGGAAAGAGCTGGGAGACATTTAAGTAGAAAATCTTTGTGTAGACTAGGAAGAAAGTTTGTTGGACCATATTGATACAAAGATAGGAAATAAGATGGTTGCAAGTGGATGGACAGGAAATTAAATTTTAAGACACTCACTGTTTTGGTGTGTTGAGGCAGGCAGTAAAGGGGAAGTAACATTTATTCTCTCATCCTTTTGTGCAAGTAAATACTAACTGACGATTTGCTGGTGTACTCAACCGACACTACGTCGACTACGTTCCGTTTGAGATGAATAAAGTTCACCAACCTTTGTATTGTTGTTGCCTCTGTATTTCTGAGACATATCGTTAGTTCATGAGTGTTAAACTCTTGCATTGTAAGACAGCAAAAAACTGGTGTTCCTGTTTTCAGTGGGAAACTGGAATGATGTTTGTCTCGTAAATGTACTGTATGATTATTGAGCCCCTGTGAATAGTTTGGCATTGCTCACGTTCGCAGGTGGCCAATTGACTTCAATTATTGCAATTATTGCCCCTCAGATTTACAATGATATGTCTGCGAGTATAGAATCCCGTTGCATTTAGCAATAATTTTTGTAATGATGTTTTTACTGTGAGATAATTTGGTGTTGCATTCATGTTTTTATACTTTGTATGATGACTTGTATACTAACTTATATTGTACTGACATGTATTTTTTGTATTGCAGGTGGCGATAAAAATTATAGACAAAACGCAACTGAATCCTGGTAGTTTACAGAAACTGTTCCGTGAGGTTAGAATTATGAAAATGCTCGATCATCCGAATATAGGTGAGCAGCTTGACATGGTTTAAATGACATTTGATAGTCACTTACTTTACTATATTGTATATTGCTACATATAAATCATTTTACTTTAGTTCACATGATTATTAAGTGATTGGTTCATTGGTTGGCATTTAATAAATTCTTCTCCTTTTTGCAGTTAAATTATTTCAAGTGATTGAGACAGAGAAAACCTTGTACCTTGTGATGGAATATGCAAGTGGTGGGGAAGTTTTTGACTACCTAGTTCTTCACGGAAGAATGAAAGAAAAAGAAGCTAGGGCTAAATTTCGACAAGTGAGTCATATGATATGTTTTATCGGTCCACTGAGTCTACTCTCATGACCGTTTTTGTCGTTTAACGAAATTGATTTTGTGACATGGAGCGGAAATTAATGGTTTCTATCCGATGTAATTTTCAGATTGTGTCCGCAGTACAGTATTGTCATCAAAAGAAAATAATTCATCGGGATCTAAAGGCGGAGAATTTATTATTAGATAGTGAAATGAATATCAAAATAGCAGATTTCGGTTTTAGTAATGAATTTACACCCGGAAACAAATTGGATACGTTTTGTGGTAGTCCACCTTATGCTGCTCCAGAATTATTCCAAGGTACCTATATTGGGAAAGGAATTTGTATTAAATACACTACTACATGATTGTTTTGCAACCATTATTGATTTATGAAGAATCATAATGGTGTTGCTGAATCAATACTATTTATGTTATTATTTTTATTTTTAGGCAAAAAGTACGACGGTCCAGAGGTGGATGTGTGGTCTTTAGGGGTGATTCTGTACACACTAGTCAGTGGGTCGTTGCCGTTTGACGGAACGACGCTCAGGGAGTTAAGGGAGCGGGTTCTCCGGGGAAAATACCGCATCCCCTTCTATATGTCCACCGACTGCGAGAATCTTCTTAAAAAATTTCTTGTTTTAAATCCCGCCAAAAGGGCATCCTTAGAGGTCTGTGTATTAAAATGTTTATGATTTACATTCCTTATTTACTGCCCATTTAATTTTGTCATGTAAACTTGTGAGTAATGAGTAATGAGCAATGTTTTTGTTGTTGATTTCAGACAATAATGAAGGATAAATGGATGAATATGGGTTACGAAGAAGATGAGCTGAAACCATATATCGAACCAGAACCCGAATACAGTGATCTTAGAAGGATAGGTATGTGTGTTGTTTGTTAATGAGTTGTAAGTAGCGTTCTTGTTGGCGCATTCCAGTAGAGTAGTGTTTTATTTTATGGCTCGTAAACGGCACCACGGTATTTGCACATTTGTCAATGAAATTTTTCTGTCCTGAAATTTGAGCTGTCTACCGCTGGCTGCATGTAGATATCTAGATGTGCGGCGTAATTGATTATATATTACGATCAAATGTATTAAATTTATTATTACTATCCTCCTTTTTTGCTTCCCATCGTTTTGCTCCCCTCAATCTTTCAGGAGTGAAAAATACTTTTAATTAAAGAAGAGTAATCAACTCTGAAGACGCTTCGTACGGCTGTTCACCCAAATATAAAGCACTACACACTCACAGAATAAATTATTACCTACACTCTATCTACCTACCTACCATACAAATGTCTTTAAACGGATAGGTTTTTTGTTGGCGTAGATACATTATATTGATGCTTTTTTACAGAGATCCTTACTGGGATGGGCTACAATAAATCCGACATCGAGGATAGTCTGAAAACGCAGAAATACGACGACATCTTTGCAACGTATCTGCTACTTGGTCGGCGGTCTTCCGATGTGAGTAGCAATTGCATGGTCATAGATAAAGTTAATGTGAAGGGAGGAGATGTGAACGTAAATAAATGTGAACTTGTAATGGTAACAGTTGGAGAGTGACGGCTCAAGATCTGGTAGCTCGCTATCCTTACGGAATATTGTCGGAGCTGGGGGAGGAGGTACAAACAGCGCTACGACTGCTGGAACTGGAAGTGGTCAGTCACCATCTCATAGAGGTGTTCACCGTTCCATTTCGGCCACCAACTCCAAGCCCTCCAGAAGGGCATCTTCGGGTGGGGAAAATTTGCGTGAATCCATCGCTTCTCATGCGGCTGGTGCGCGGTTAACTGTTCTCTCTCTCTATCTCTTATCCATCTATTCTGTCTGTCTGTCTGTCTGTTCGCTTTTCCAAACCATAACCATTAAACTTGCTGTGTAGTGAATCCCTTTTTCTTTTGGTCTTGTCTTGTCTTGATCTTGGGTCTCCGGGACCTCGAACTCGACGACTCACTTACTCTTCTCGGGACCCGGAGATCTAGCTCTTGCTTATTTCCAAAGATTTAAATCCTTCTACTAACTAATTTGCTATTCTCTTTATGTTTTTTCATGATTCACTTGTGAGTTATAAAGAAAGAATGGGAGTCGAGATGTTTTTATATCTCTTTCTTTCATTTTATCTTTCTGCTTGGGGCTTTGGTAGCTTGAGCACTCATAGCTTCTGTTCTTGTTGTGTTTGGTGGCCGTGTACTTTGTACATTGTACAGAACATCAAATGCATTATTAAGGGTAAGCCAAGCGAGACTTACGATCGATTTTGTTGGTTCAAGGTGCTGGAGCGAACGCTGCTTCGAACAATCACAATCATGCCGCACAGCCAAATAGTAACTTCAAGCGGCAGAACACCGTAGACTCGGCTACAATTAAAGAAAATACGGCTCGCATTAGTGCAGCCTCCGCGACAGCATCGGGAAGTACTTCTAGTAGCTCAACTAGACCCGCCTCTGCTGCTGTCAAGACTGTAAATACCCCTGTTCTTGATCCAGGTATTTTCATTCTTCTCCTGAGTATAATTATCTAAATCATGACACTTCATTCCTTCAGACCGGGCCTTACCTTACAATGTAATGCAATTTCAATGCCTGGTTGGCAGTTTGGCAGTCCGTTCGCTTGACTTACGCCAAAATGGATCCAACCGGGCTCTGACTCTCTCTCTCCATCATTTATTCACTAGAAAAACACTAAAAATAACTCTTCTGACTGACTTGTCGTGTCGTAACTACCTTTATCACTAGAATCAACTGTAATCTAAGTTACTGTCGATGTTGTAGGTGCTACGAGCAGTCCTAAACCACGTGGAATTACCAAATCGAATACGATGACAGGAAATAGAACGACTGCCATAGGAGGCTCCGTCGGTCGTCGTAGTACGATCGGCTACGAGGCTAAGGCTTCTTCCAATGAGAAGACTAATGCTGTCGGCGATCCAGCCACTAGGTTTGTTAAACAAAATAAGAAAGAAAAATCAAACTTACTATTGTTATGTATGGATGTAGGTGTATTTTAAGTTGAATCTACTTACTCACTTTAATTTACTTATAAATGTCTATTCAGTATTTCGTAAATGGTTATAGATATGCCTACTTTGTTACTTACTGTTTCATTGATCTTTTCAAGACAATCTATACTGTTTTTTATAAACTTTTACTACCACTTACTATACTACTACCTAAGCAAATATACTTTCTCTTGGAACGTTTTAACTTACATGGCTATATGGGAACTAATTTTGCAAATGACATTTTGCTATTTAATGTTTAGCGTTTGATAACTTTTTTGGATGTGTTCTGTATTCTCCTTTACTTCCTCCACTAACTATACTTAACTTTTACCACGAGCCAGCCAGCCAACAAACTTTCTCCTCTCTTTCCCTTTTTATCCCATTAACTTCCAGATGATATATTTATCTGTATAATGCAAATATTTTTTCTCATTAGACTTGGAAATATCTATATCTACTCGCTAACTGATGAAAGTACCTAGAACAATAATAATTACAAACTTTTAATGATGACATTAGTTTTTGTTTCTACATTATTTATTTTTGACATGTCATTTACGACTTTTTGTTACTCTCCTAACCTAAATAACCTACTAAGTCCACGTTTACTGTAGTACTTAACCCAACTTCCTTAACGTCCTCCTAAATGTTGCACTAACTACGTCTGGGTTTACTTCTTGCATGAAATATATATGGGATATGGGGTACTATATCTTTTTTGGGAATGAAATTAAAGTCAGGTTGGTGTTTGGTGTAGTGGTGCTTTATTGTCGGTTGGGGAGGGTACTCGCAAAGGTCACACAAAATCTGCCTCAATTTCTGCCGCTGGCACACGGCACTCTGACTTGCCACCGCTTGATACTAATATCGATGCGGCGCTTAGATCAAGGTCAGTGCTGTACTTTCTGTCTGTCTGTCTATCCACATTCCACATCTATCAACATAAAAGTATCTCTATGTGCCCTCACTAACACTATACACATTCGGTTTCACTGCTGGGGCTGTTGTTATTGTAGTTTTCATTCGTTCCGTGTTAAGATCTATGTAACCAGGAGTTTAAATATTCATGACCTAAGTGTTATTTCTTTTCTCCCTTTAGTATTTGATAGAATGTTTAGCTATCGTAAATTTACCACCATTTTTGTACTTTTTGACTTGAATTTTTTATCAATTTTGTTTTTCCTCAAGTTTTTGACATTTTAATCATGGTTGTTTGTTTCACTCTCAATGTCCGTAGAGCTTTAAATGTCTTTTCATATGATACTTTAGAAATATGATGTCAATTTGTTAATCTTACTGTGTCAGAATTGACTGTAAGGCTTTAACTGTTGCCTAAATCAGCAAACAAGCAATTTTCTTCAGCATTTTCCTTTCCTTTTTCAGCAATTCAATAATAATACCTGCTTTTATGACAATCTTCAAAGAGTCTTTACAAAAGGATGAGAGACAATAGATAGAATGTTAGGAATCTATGGAGGAAATGTATTTAAGGCATTGTTGACATTGTTGTATAAGTTTTTGCAGCGAATTCTTGGTTACAATAGCTCTGATCGGAATTACAATGATAACACGAACGCGCTGTGAGTGCCCATTGCAAGTCTAATATTTGATTGCATGATTTTTATAGTACGAACAAGACTAATGTCCCTTCGACGGGTGTAGCAACAAATCGTACAGCGTTTCCTCGCAATGTTCCCAGTCGATCGACATTTCACAGCGGACAAAACCGGCCAAGAAATAACGCAGCCACCACTTACACAGCGTTGACTACCCAGGATACATCTGCCATTAATCAAGCTGCGCGATCCTCCTTTTTCTCAAAATTATCGTCGCGGTTTTCAAAAAGACCGATGGAGAATGCTGTACCCACCACCAAGCTCCCTGGGTAAGACTCCATCCTTTGGTGGGTCGTGTCGTGTCCGTGTGTCGTTTCCTGAGTGCATGCTATAAAATCTCTTCGGGCCATCCACTAAGCTCTGCCAACAGTTATGTTGTCTTAAGATTAGTCCTGCCTTTTCAACTACAATAATTATTTGTAATGAGCTTTCGGGGTGTAACACTGTCCAAATGTATATTTAACAATATCCTCTAACTGACGACCAATAGTTAAAGTAAATTATTATCATCTACTATGTCAATGATTCGTTCGTAGTACTATACAGTATACACAAACACAAAAACACATCTTAGATCCTATATACCTCTATTTATTAGTACTATATATAAATTATTTGGCTACTAACCTTTTGATGGACACGCTAGAAGACAATTGTATTTGATTGAGCCGAGCCACATCCAACTCGATTCATTTATATTATACGTAACGTACATGAAATACTATATTAATATACCTTTGCTCTTAATAGAATTGGAAGATATGAAATAAATTACTATTTGCTTTGTTGTTGATTGATTCGTTTTGAATTTCTTCCGATGAATGGAATTTTGTTTTGAAATTATTGGTAGTTGAAATGGACTAACTTATGACTAACGGTTTTTGTGGGTGGTAGTATGAGCATGGCTCAATTAACACACTGACATAACGACACAGTTTCTGTGAACGAAATCAGTGAATGGAAAGTTTGATGAACTGCTTTGTAAATAGGCGTGTGTTTGTTACAGGCACAACACAAACGACGATCATGTAAAGCCACGATCCCTACGATTCACTTTTAGCATGAAGACTACATCTGCCAGAGACCCAAACGAAATTATGGCGGAGATTCGAAAGGTAAATTTTGACTTTGGCTTAGAGGAATGGGCAGAGTCCGCTTACTTGTAATGAGCAGATGTTTTATATGAATTAAATGGTTTTTTGTGAACCCGTGCTGGTAGGTCCTGGACGCCAACAATTGTGATTATGAGCAACGTGAGAAATTCCTCCTATTGTGTGTTCATGGTGATCCGAACACAGACTCGTTGGTGCAATGGGAAATTGAAGTTTGTAAACTACCTCGCCTTTCTCTGAATGGTGTCCGATTCAAGCGCATCTCCGGAACGTCGATTGGATTCAAAAATATCGCGTCCAAAATCGCCAATGAGCTCAAATTGTAATCACGTACCTAGGCTAAGCTTAGCAATTGATCCTCGAAATCGAAGCTCCGGTGTGTGCCCTTGTCTCTAATTTCTCCTTGCTCCAACCACCACCACTACTACTACTAATGAACCAACTAATTGACATCCTCCTCCTCCCCACCAAAACAACAAAGCCCTTCGTCCCAACCCGCCCACCAACACCAATACACCCGCAACACATCAAATATCAAAGTCCCGATTTTTTCTGGGATTCTTCTTATCACCAGTCAATCAGCAGCAGCAGCAGTTTTCAAATAATATGCGGTCTTGTTGCTTTCCCCACCCTGTCGTGTCGTCAGTTGTTTTTTTCTCTCAAGAACGTAACGTACGTGGCTGATCACCATCCTCGCACAAAAGAAAGAGGTTTCTTCAAGTTCATCCCTCGAATGGGGCAGTGGGTGAAATAGCTCTCCTGTGTACATACACGGCTTTGTCTCTGCTGCCTACTTGAGCCCATTTGAAATACGAAAACGAGACGCAATCTGTTTCTTAATGATATCGGAATCGAATCGGATGTTGGCTCTGATGATCCTAGTGTTATACTATACGGCCCCTTCTCTACTAGTGTGACAAGGGCCAAATCGGACTGACTTGACTCTTTTAAGTTGTTTCAGTTGCATGATCCTGTAGATATATGTACATCGAGGTTGATAATTTCTTCATTTTGTTTGATTGATTGACTGATTGATAAATTATGTAAGTACATAAGTGCAGTAAATACTAGTGCGTGAGTTTCAAGAAGCCCATCCAAATGGAGGCCATCTTCCTTACATACAAATACATAATACTACATGCAACTGCCATCATTATTGTTATCTATTATTACACGACACTACATTGTTCATTATTTAGCTACCTACCTTTGTCTTTGTTGCAATTTGCAATCATGATTGTATTGTAAAGGTTTAGTAGGTACCCTCACTACTCTACTATTTACTACTTGCTGTATTTCACTTTTCGCCTCTCTCCTCGTCCCGTCAAGGTTTTCCTCCAGTGAACTCTAAAAACAGACAGATTACCTAACCAGGTTTAAGTAATGTTATCAATTCAAAAGAAAACCAAGAATTTTCACTTTTTAATCAAATATCCACGCACTCGTGACACCTCAATAACTGACCTATATTTAAACGATCATTCAAACTAATTAGTATACTATCAATTGTATTATTGTCATTATTTAATACTATTATTAACTATTATTATTAATTAATTATTACCTACAGCCTACTTCTGAACTTAACTACATTACATACTCTTCATTCATTCATTCAGCTCACGATTATGGCCCGTTTGACTTTGACATTGAATCGCAGTGTTTCTTGGCTTTTCCAATTGTGATGAATAATTGAATGTACCTAGAGTATATTGTATTCTGTATGATGATAGATGATTGAGTGATTATTACCTAATGATGATTGATTTGTTTCATAGTTTGCTGATTGAATTTGTAGTAAGACAGAAAAAAAGATACAGTGAGAACACATTTAAAATTTATGTCATCATGTCCTTGTCTATATGTCATTTCCTTCGACTCATCATACACTAGTTTAGTTCCATAATACTTTTGTCTCAAAATCGGAACTCAGAATATGATCACAAACTTTCAGTCAATTAGGAGTCATTTGTGCATAGTATTTTTTTCTGGCAAAGTAATGTCACATAATATAACTACACTTTTGTCATTTACATAGCGAATTAGCGAATGAATTTTCATACAGACGGCATTGTTTTAGTGTACGTAATCTGCATTGTATGCCAATGGAATTTTATGTATTTTTAATATGCATTAATCATGCTACGAATCGTGTATTTTATCTGAAATGTACATTACTCTTCGTTTCATTATTGCTGGAAAATAATTGGGGAAGCAAATTATTTTAATTTTTGTTAGTATTTGTCCTGAACATGTTCTTTTGTTTGTTGTTGTAGCATGGTGTGCATTTAGAAGGGAGAATTTGAGATGTCATTTAGTATTATAGTGTCGTAACACAATAATATTGCAGAAATTGTAAGCATTACTTACATATTAGTGGAAATATGGTATAAACCTGGATATTCCATGTGCATGGTGAAAGCTGATTAATTACCTACTAATTACTAGAATGTAACTAAAGGGCATGCATGCATGTTTAGTGCATTGTATCTCATCTAGGAATGTTTACTTTGAAATATGAAATGATCGATTATTATTTAATAAGAAAAGCATAAATAGGTATACATATAGATAGGAAGAACTCGTATGTGGCCCGATGTATTCAGCTGCTAGTAGAGATAAGTATGTAATGTTTATTTTGTAATTTATGTGTATGCATAACTCAAATACGACTGGTTAAAATCCTTGTAGATGTAAAAAAAAATCATCATAAATTGTCATTAAATGGTGTAGGTAGGTATTTATTTATGTCAGGGTTGTGGTGATAGCTGTAGTAATAGTAAACGTCTAGAAAAAATTAGATTGTAAAAAAAGAAGCATTTGAATTTTAGATGCCAATTTCCAAAGTAGGACTCTAGACATCGACATCATTGGAGTATTACAAGGGCTATGTAGATCGATACTAATGTTAGGACAAAATGCGATAAAGTCCATATGAACTGCGATGAAATATAAAGCTGTAAAATGTTGTATATTTGGTGGAAAATAGTTTATAGGAAGGCGGTGATTAATGTTGGGTTATGATATGCCGTAAAAAATTTTTGCATATTATTCGATAGCTACCTAAGTTAGTAGTTTATATTTTCCTGGAAATGTAAGCATTGGCTGTATAAAACATCTAATAAGAATTTGCATTTACCTAGTAGTAAGAGAGCAATTTTGCCATCAGCATTTGCAGCATCAATTACGGGATGATGTCCATGGAGGAGAAGAAGTATGGGAACAAGGCAGGAAAAACACTTTGCCCTGAAGTAAAGTCAACAGCAGGAAATACATATGCATTACATTACACAAACATGACGATTATAGATGCAATAAAAACCGATATTTGTAAGCATGCCAAATGCTTCGCATTCTTATCGTATCCTAGTGCAAAAAGCTATTAAATTACCCACATTTCACTATCACTTATTTATGCTTTACATTAAGGCTCTTCCTCCTTTCACATATCTCTGCATTATAGTCTACTATATTTTTATTTTACTACCCGCTCTACGTACCTACTTTTTGCATTTGATTATTATTACATTACAATGGTAAAAACTAGACCAGTCCAGACGAAGGGAATGGAACAAACGCGACTGTGAACCCGAAAAGAAGTTTTCAAGTCCATGGAGAAGAACATTGCAGTCGACTCTACAAAAAATACCAATAAAATAGCTGTTGATGTCCTATATAAACTATACCAATGTACTGTAATTACAATTAAGTGTGTCTTTAATGTAGTCGTATAAATACAATTGTACCTATAGGTAGTATAATTATCCCACTGTACAAATACCAACATGCACTACATGTGTATATCCCTTTTGTTTTTTGACGAACAAATAAGGAACTCTTGCCAAGGAACAATCGTTAACTTAATTTACGACTCCCCAGTACTATACAACTAAACAAACAGTATTTATTAATGCTATTTAAAATCCGTGACACAATATCATTTCTTGTACTATTATCCGTGTCGGTGTACAGAGACTGTACTACTAAAAATTGAGACAGTCAGGAAACAAATCCAAGGAATTCAATCTACTATCTGTTTTGACACTTGATATAATAACTTACAGTGATATACTGCAAAATACGACTGCTAAAGAGCAATGACAGGATAACGCATTGGAGGAAATAACTCGCCTCTTGTTTCAATTCAACTGATAATGGAATCTAAATAAATAATACTCTAGAGAAACATGGGACAATAATAATCCGCCTGACACTTCCTGGCTTGAGTCAACAAATCTTGTGCAAACTCATGTACAGCACTTTTCTAGCAGAGTACCCTGTCCGGTGAAAGTATCTAACAATAAGTCCGTAAGATTAGTCATCGTAAATCCTATGGTGTGGAGAATGTTCAGAGTGAATTCGGTGCTTTGAGAAGAGACAATCTGTTCTAAAGTTATACCTGACTGCTTTATAGTGAAGTCTTCAATAAACTCCCAATTCAACTGAGTTGAAGAACTAACATCAGTTGTGTTTCCCGTCAGTTGCATTGCATCGCCATATCTATTGTTCTCGTCTGATTGAGACTTTCAACAAAGTATCCTGTCTCTTCGAGTGCTCTTCCTCCTACTTTATTTTGTTTCGTAGAGCCTGTACTATTCCATGTATTATGCTACTCCTATTATATTCATTTATAACACAGCCAGGACCTATTACTATCTATCTTAAACCAATAGGGCACTGTTATTGAAATAGGACACAAATGCTTTCCATTCACTGTACGAACAGGAAGAGATTGTCTCTATCAGGAAAACTGATCCTGATTCTACTGTATTTGGCATGGGAGACTTTTTCTGAGACTGTCACATAAAGCCAATTCCGTATGTCTTTTTCTAGGCTACTTTTCGTTTGTTTAACTTGTTTCATCAATGAGCTATTGCGTGGACTTTGAAAATCAACCATGCAAAAATGAGTGATGAGCTGTCCAAACATATTATAATATTGCTTGTTGTATCATGTAACATTTTTACTCATGCTTACACAAACTACAATTTCATACTAGACTATCTACACTACTGAAGCAGTTTGACAGTTTTTAATAACACGATATAGTATAATGTACTGACTATAGTCACAAAATGTGAATTACCTGATGCCTCTCCTAAAGTATTAGGTACTTTGTTTCAGATGTGAGGGTATTTGCTATATCACACAGTACTGAATACGTACCCCAGTCTAATTTGGGTGCGTCATCAACTTTTCATTAAGTCGTTATTTATTACCAGATACTTTGTTGTACTGCTATGTGATACGATTATGATGTATTTTGGAACTGATGTTAAGTGGTCAAGTTCAGACTTTTTTCTCATGCATTGTATAAGGTAATGTATTTTCATAAGAGATGTATTACGGATATTGCATGTATATTGTTGTTTTCTTTCGACGAATTTCGTATCTATTGTGGTTCTAAAACTATTTACAAAGCTTCCACACAATGTAGCGTATAATTGGAGATCAAGATCCTGGATTAATTTCCTTACCAAACATACTGTCTATTTGCATGATAAGGTAGTGTAACCGCAAGGGCTTATAAAATCTAGCATTATAGACACAATGAGCAACTACTAATAGTCTTTACACTTGGGATATCGTATGATGTCATACACAATAAAAATGAAGTCATCTTCATATATAAAACTTGGATGCAGTTAAAGTAGAAAGTCAATGGTATAGAAAAACGTATGATAAATGCAGGGATACATCTAAACACTGTATGCATAAGGATATGAAAGTTATTGGTAAGAATATTTATCACTTACATGGATGCAATATTACCATTGAAAGATAATGTGTTATCACTATCTACTAGAGTATACTTTCAGTGTTTACAAAGTCAGTTGATGTACAGGGTTCACTGCTTATAACCAAGAAAACCGGAAAGAACTTTCAATAGCTGAAAGCTGTTCCCAATAATAGGAAAACCTTACATCCTTCCCATGCAAAAAACAGACAAAATCCTGCTACGTATAACTCAATGTACAACATTACACCAATTTACATGATAACAACTAATGGCTGTTGATACTCCCTAAGTATTCCGGCTTTTCCAGCGTAAACTTCTATTCCTCCCCCGCCAGACTAAATGATATTTTCTATTGGCTACAACTAGATCATATGTGAAGATGTAATCATTTGAATGGATAATATTTTGTTTTCATTCCATCATGCTTTACTCAGCATAGTCCGTTGTTAGTCCTCTGAATTTTAACTTAGCTGAACTAAAAGTTCAGGACTCTAGGATAATTTCAGGACCCTTTTTAGTTACAAGTTAATTGCAATAAACACAGCACAAAATTGGAAAGCAAGCGTGATTATTCTCCAAAATGAGACGAACGATATTTTCCCTGAATCTATCTACCCTGAATAGGGCTCAGGTTGGATTAAATCATGGGTTAAGTAGCATAATCAAAACCCATGAACTGATTAGCACTGTTAATACTCGACCGATAACAATGGTATCTTTGACACAAAATTTATGGCTCTGTAAATGCAACATTTCATACCATAACCCATCGAATTACCGGAGAAGTTCTCTCAATTTATTCTCCACTGCAGCAAGTGATTCGGGGGAAGAAGAATTTCATAAATACAAAATGTCTCAGCTAGAATCTCCGTTTTCAGGTACTCTTTCTTGATTTATTTAATAGTTTAATGGAGTTTAATGGTTAATAACAACACGCATCGTGTTTGATTTTAGAATGTGCTTTTTAATCTTAAATGTATTTAAGTGCCGTAAATTAACAGTACTATCCGTGGTTTAAAATGATAATAAATTACTAGATAGTGTTCTGGAAAATAATGTATGTGATACAGATAGACGTAGACGTGGTACTCGAGATTTCTCCGTGAAAAACCAATGTTCGAAATTTTTGAACAATTAACTGGCATATGTAATGAATTTAATAAAGCTTGATCATTTATGCACACCACAACGATAAAATTCTGTGCATATGTAATTTGAATAGCATGAGTAAATCCAATGACCTTGCCCATGTGGGTTCACCGAACAATATGCCCATTTATTTATGCAGATTAGATTTTACAGAATAATAATTTATACACATTACATCTTACTATACGAATGGAACTTTTTAGCGCAATCACAATTTGAAAATGAAGTGCATTGTTTACTGTTTTGTACTTGCTTTTCCAGTTTTACATAGGTATTTTTGGTGCTGATGTGAAAGGGTGAAAGTATATCAATTGTGGATTGGTAAAAGATGAGTGAATCGAATTGCCTGTTGATAGTTGGTGTGTATTGTTATTTCAGAGAAGAAATTGTTTACGCCAGGCCCATTGTGTGTGAGTTCCAGTGTAAAAGAAGCAATGAAGTTGGACTTGGGCTCTCGTGACGACCAGTTTGTCAACATAGTACGCTCGATCAGAGCTCAGCTTGTGCGAATTGCCGGTATTTATCATCATTATCATTTGTTCAGTGGGCTGTTAAAAAGCATTGTGTTCTCTACTCTTCCTATCTCCATTGTACAAGACTACACTTCACACTACATTGAATCCCGTCCTCTATGTTGAGCTCTATTTTTTATTTGTCATATAGAAGATGCTTGTACCAGTTCACTACTAACTACGTGCAGAAGTATATTGTAGGCGTTCTTAATTGCTTTACACAATCCTGAAAATATACGATAATAGAAATACCTTTAAAACTATGCCACACGTAAACACATTTGAAAAGAAAGTCTTGAATGGAAATGTCATATTTACAAAGCTCACGAAGCATGTATGATGTAGTATTTGAGGTAGAAAGACAATAAACCTAAGAACGCAATCTAATAGTATAGAATGTAAAAAAAACCGATAGGGAAAAGAAAGTCGGAAAACAATTCTATTTTACAGTGTTTGCGTATTATGTTTGGCTGAGGGAATTTGAACCTACGGAGCTAATGGCTCCAGTAGTTACTACATTACATTTGTCGTAATCGTAATAGCAACTTAGTAGCTAGATCCTTTACATTTACAGTTCATGCTAACTAGTTGTTTTTGTTCCGAGTTTCTCTTTTATCTCTCACTACGCCTTTTTATAGGTCTTTCACCGGAAACACACACAACGGTTGTTATGCAAGGAAGTGGGACATTTTCGGTGGAGTCTGTACTCAATTCTACATCCGACCGAACCAGAAAGGTACACATGCATATCTTATCCTTATAGTAACTCGCTATTAGACAAATTATACCTAGCACAATATGTTGCACATTATATGTGTCATAAAGCTGTTACCTAAACCTACAGATATACATTCAGCCGATTTGCATTTTTCCTAGTAGCACTACTCCTTTAGTTATGTGCTACAGTATGTGACTACAAGTAGGAAGGGAGTCACAGCCTTCACTCATAACATAACATCCACATCAGAGCAATCCCCAACTTTGCATGAAATGCTCTTTGCTCTGCTCTCTGCATACAAATATGTAAATGTAGTGCACCACTGTGAGTTTGTGACTGAGAAACTGTCATGAAATACAGAACGTGCAACTTGAATGTTCAATAAAACCGTGTAACTCTTTATGTTGTAGATTTATACTTTTCTCCATCCCATCCTGACACTCTGTACTATTGTGATCGGCTTCACTTAAATGGGTTACACAGTAACTATTCCACTTCCCTCTCTATTGTTTTATGGCTCATTGTACATGCGTCAGCTCATGGATATTTTATAGTCAGTCTGACACATTTTGCAGCATCATCCGATTTCCACTTTACTTAAGCCAAGGTATATATTTGTCTGTCATGTCACTCTACATATCTGCAGTACCATCTTGTTTTAGTATCTTCGTCCCTTCTACGATTACAAATTGGAATGCAAAGATAGACACTGTAGCAGATATGCATCAAATAAATTTAATTTTAATAATTTTATTGTAATAAGGAAATATTTCTTGAGTATTTAAATTTAACATTCATGCAAATAGTTACATCGGTTGATAATACAAAAGCATTTGATAAATAACTACCGACTTTCCTTTGAGGAAGTAGTATGCAAAGCTGGAAATGATGTGCTTTTAACGTAGGCTCTTAAATTCTTGGGTATTTAATATTCTCTTTCATTCATTTGATTTCCTTGCATTGTTCTCATTCTTGTGACTCCCCCTCAGGTTCTAATCTTGGCAAGTGGAGCTTATGGCAAGAGAATGCAATTGATTTGTGAGAAAGCTCAAATCCCGTCGCAGATGCTTGCATTTCCTGAAAATGAGCCAGTCCGAACTGCTGACGTGACAGATGCACTAAAAACGGGACAATTTGCATCTGTTGCAGTTGTTCATTGTGAAACTACCAGTGGGGTCTTCAGTCCAATAGCAGACATTGGAGAATTAATAAAGAAGATAGATCCGAATATTTTATATATTGTTGATGGCATGAGCAGTTTTGGAGGTACTCAAACTGACTACTCAACTGTGGATTTCCTTATTAGCTCCGCAAATAAATGTCTTCAAGGAGTTCCTGGATTTGCCTTTGTTATTGCCAAAATAGACAAACTGATGAAATGCAAAGGTAAGACTTATATTTACATTACGCAGATCTCATCCTGCTTTTCAATTTATAAGCTATTTATATACTACCATTTGGTGCTCTGGGGTATGAGTAAAGAATATTCCTCTGTAATTACAATCCAAGTTGTTGTAACCTGAACTGAAGGCCACAGGTTTGCTTTTGGAAGTTGACATGAAAATATTAGCTCCCTGAACTTGGAAAAGCAATTTAACCCACGCTATTTGACTGTTCAGTAACATCTTACATATCTGACACAATTACATGCAATATCTAAACAAGTGTCTTCTAAAACATTGTTCTCCTCAATTTCAATTCCACAAAAGAGTTCCTGAGACTCAAACTCTATCTTGTATTTGAAAGTAAGCCAAATTGTGAAAGAGGAGGAGGAAGTCTGTTCTAGACAATTTCACTACGCTTGACAAACACACAAAAATATATGAAAAATCCATTAAATCCAACCATGACTGCCTGAAATGAAATGCTAATGGATTGCTGTGTGTACAAACCTTATTTCTTTTCAATCGATCCCTAACGAAGGAAACTTTGTATGTGTAGGTTAATAATTAACCTACACATACAAAGTTAAACATCTTAACTTTCTTAATATTGCCATTTTTGATGCAGTTGGGGAATCTTCTATTTTATTTTCGAGACATGAAAATTATTTTCGATCATTATAATCAGGTTTTACACATTGCTCGTTGTTATTCATTTGGGTTAATATTATGTAGTGAATTAATGTTGATATGAATGAACCTTTATAAGAAATCAGGAAGAAAAACAATCAAATCCAAATACTTGTGATCACAGTCAGCTTGATTAAATTTTGTATGTGTTCGAGATAATGTGTGCTAGTGAGTTACTAAGCTCAGCTCTGTTTATTGAAATAGGTCGATCCAGTTCTCTGAGTCTTGATTTATTTGAGCAGTGGGAAGGGATCGAGTCTTCTGGACAATTTCGCTTTACTCCACCAACTCATTGCTTACTTGCATTTCATCAAGCGTGTCTGGAACTTGAGGCTGAAGGTGGAGTGGCAGCCAGAGCCGAAAGGTTTGAACTTGTAACAAAAATACTACATAATATTATCGCACCGGCTTTTCCGAGACAAAAACAACTAATTGACCAGAACCGACTGGATTGGATTTAATTGAATTCGTTTGATCTCGTTTGAGTTTCATTTGACCGCGACCGTCATGAAGACCTAGTAGCCCTAGCCTAGATTTGTGAACTAGTAACCAGACCAGCAGATCCTTTTATTACATTATTCCTTTTACATTTGCATTTCTCTTTGCTGTGTAACTAGAGTAATTTCAATGTTACCCAGATGAATCAACCAGTCTTTAATTACTATTCAATTGAGGGCTACCGCATTAAGAATTTACATGGATCATTCAATTCACTACTCCCTTCATGTTTGTTTTATGATGAGTGTGAACTTGAACCGATGCTTAGCGTATAAACATTCCGATGGAACTACAGACTGCACTAATGAATACGGAATGAAACATTTCTGTGCATGAACTATGTAAGTATGCCTTCTGTTTGTACAATCTTATGCTCTTTTGTAGATACAAAGAGAATAATTCAATCATCAAGGAAGGAATGAAGAAACTCGGCTTTCGCCGACTTGTGGATGATCAGTATGACGGACACATTATTACATCATTCCACTATCCAAATCATGACCATTTCTCTTTCAAAGAATTCTACGACCGACTGAGCGACAAAGGTATGGTATTAAGCACTCGCTTTCTCATTAGATATTCTTTCCTCCTGTTCAGCAACGTAATAATTACATAATAATTACATGCCATAGCGCATCCCATTACAACCTCCCCAATTATTTTCCTGTTGGTTATAGTCTTAGAGAATAAAGTACATCAGAAACTTCATTTGAGCTAAACACAAGTAAATTGTATTCAAAATTTTTGGATTTGAGGTTGTAGTATAGTGAGTCAACGAACGGTAACTATTATTACAGTAATAAAAGCTAAACGCCCGCTTTAAGACCTTGTAACTAGATTGTAGTAGCTTATAAATGAAACTCTCTCTTGTTAGCTTACTCAAGTATTACACTATTTTTCCATAAAATAAAGCATGCAATAAATCAGCAGCATTGGATAAAAGTATCGAATCTGTAAAACACAGTTGTGGGTGGGGATGCTTAGATAGTAGAATTACATCCTCAGCTACTAGCAGAAATATTTTATGCGAGAATCGAGAAAATAATGTGAAATAGAATTTGTGGTGCAACCCGCACCCTTTGGAGCTGACACTTTGAATTGGAAATAGGGAAGTGTATTAAGTTGGTGTAAATAAATAATCTGCGTCGAGCAGAGTGCATTGGGTGTACATTGTTGATAGATGAAAGGATAGAGAAGAGAGCAGTTTCCTTTGGGTTGAAGACAATGAGGTTGTGATAATACTTTAATTGAGAAAATCGATCGTCTGCTATAGCTGTCGAGTGAGTGAGTTAAGTTGCCTGGAAATCAAGTCTAGTCAGATTTTGCTGTTCTATTGTGGAAGGCAGAGATATTCTCAGGGATATGCTGACAGATTGTCGTAGAATTGAGACTAGAATTGAATAGACTGTTGCTTGCATTTCGTTGTTGTTGGGTTGATTGAATAAGCTGAGGTTGGCGTATTCAGAAATAGCATTGTTAACTCTAGTTGAAACTCACGTGCCTCAGGTCAAAAGGTTTAATACAGATAGCTTCCCTACTTCTCCCTCTTGGCCTCTTTGTGTTTCCCAGATACCCAAATAGATAAAAGTACTAATATTCTTGATATACAAGTGTACATGTATTAAAGTTGGAGGAAAAGCTCTAGCAATAAGGTGCTGGAATAACGGCAAGTGTTTGTACGTATGTTTACATTCTCATCTTATTTCCATTTTCTATTTCTATTAGGGGTACTAATCTGAAATATCGTTTAGTGAAGCATGGTATCCTTCGGTTTGGCTAGATTGCCTCCGAGAATTTATGAAAGGGTTATGTGCTCCAATTCTTTGTTATTTAGTTGACTTTGACTTTGAGTATGAGTATACTGGGTAGGATATTGAAAAATCCCACATCCCAAAATCATCTTGTGTATAAACCATGTAAATAGATTTTAAGGCTCTTAAATTAACTACTACGTGCATTTTGTACGGAAGGAGTAGAAGAGCACGAAAACGCAATATCAAGCACATAATGAATTTAGTACCTAGGTCATGTAATGAATAATATCAATATGCATCCTCCTACTATAGCTCCTCGATTGGTTTTACTCAATTTAGAAACATTTCTTGTTTTATAATTGTGTAACTACACACTAGAAACTTTATAATTATACTCGTTTGGTCCTAAATGTGCGTACATGATTAGAAAAAGGACTCATTTAGCAGTTATGGATAGACACCCGAGAGTAGAGCACTTATATCTAATGAATATCTGTACAAGATGATTTAGTATGTAGTAGGAGGAGGGAGAGCGAGGAAAATATTTAAAAAAGGTAGCTGGAGGGCGTGTTGTGGTAATCGTGTACAGTTGGGCACAAAATCTAAACTTTTCATTCGGAGGAGTTAATGAGTTTAATTGACATCATCCAGTTTGAAAAGGGAGGCGAATGAGTGAGTCGGGTGAGTGAAATAGATGTATTAAAAGGCATCCCTTAGGGACTTCTTCACTATCTACATCAACTTCCCTCCTTAACTCTTTCACCATTTGCCTATATCTATTTATGTACACACGAGAATGTAGTTGTAGTTCCTATTCAATTTACTCGTAAAAAGAAGCTTCTTCTCCATGATTTGGTTTTGAACCTCAGCTGCGTTCCCTTTCTATCTAGTTAGGTTTGTCCCTATAGCTAAACCACAAAAGTAGTACTTGAAAATCAAACTTTTGCAAACTTCACTCCTTTTCACAACTATTGCACTATATAAAAATACATCCACGTAATATCAAACGTGGATTGAATTCTGGGTAATTCACTCTAATGCCCACCCTCAAGTATAGTACATCATTCCTTGTTGACTTTCTTTCGCTTGCAGTCGTAATGTACTATATAATAACGCAGGTATATACAGGAGAGATACTAACATGTTTTTCCCTGTAGAATCAAATTGCTTTCTGATATAATAGGTTTCTATTTAGAATCCTAAGCGCCTGTCTAAATTTCCTTTAATACCCGCACGTGTATTTGTAGACTATTCACTCACTCACATATGAAACTCAACACAATCATTTATAGAGCAATCCAATGAAAATTCTACATTACAATCTCACTTGGCAATTCAATTTACAGGGCAACTAATCTATCCTGGCAAAGTAACTAACGCAGATTGCTTCCGCATCGGAAACATCGGTCACCTATTCCCGTCTGACATGCACCATTTACTTCTCTGTATCGAACAAGTGCTACAAGATATGGATATTCCATGCCCAGTCACATAAAGCAAAAAATCTTTTCAACAGGTTAATGAAATAATGTATATGTCTGAATCCTATTAATCCACCTTTGATGTCATGAATTGTGTACTTAATTACCTAATAAAATCACAATTGTAAATTATAACAACTTTATTTAATGCACAATCTTACTGTGATGTGTACTCCTGATTTGTGTAGCAATATACTGAGTAAAGATACATAAATTGTGTTCATATTGATCATTTTAATATTTTTATTATAATTTAGCTGTTTTTCGCTTTTTGTTGTTACATAAATGCCAAAAAAAGTTTACCATGAACTGGAAAATTACTTTACTCCAAAATATCAGGTTATGAGGTTGAATTTGTGATGAGTGTAATCTGTGTTTATCAATTGTCTGTATTGCTGCGGTTTTAAAAAGTGTGTAACGCGTGTACTTAGGTAATGTTATTGCTATTCAGCAAACTAATTTCCAATTGTGATTGTCGCATAAAAGTTATTCTATATAATCTAGTGGTTACGTCCCAATGTTTAAAAGATGAATGGACCTGAAAGAAAAGTAAGTTTCCAAGTTATGTATGGGTTGGAAAATGTATTATCTGAGTTCATGTATTATTCAATGTTTTCAAATTTGTCTTTTGTTATTGTACCGTTGGTTGTAGTATAACATGGAATAAAGAGTGGGCAGCGGAGCGAGTAAAAGAGAAACTGACTTGAGAAAAATTGCATCCCCTTGATAATTTAATTTCCATCAAATGAAATCAGGAGAATCAAAGCAAAGTATAAAGGGTATAAGAGGCTTGGTTGAGTGTATGTGACTCCTGACTCGTCCAAGTTTCTCAACGGAGCAGTATGAATGTAACAAAGTCAGAGGCTTTTAAGCATCATCTAAAATCTAAAGTTTGTCAGCTGACAAGTGAACTACAAAAGTCCATTGTATTTTATGATGCGAGAGATATGGAAGGAGACAGAGGATGAGGCAATATTATTAGTTCATGTCATGCTTTCACATAATAAAAAAGCTCATGGGAAATACTTCATTACACCTGTTCTTATATTACACATATCCAAAGGAGTCCATCCAACCTCCACTATCTGTAATCACTCTCAGTTGTTTCATATTCAAATCCCAACCAGAGCAAATAAACTTTTACAGTACTCTTTCAGGTGGCTTATGCATTCATTCTTTTAGTACGAAATGAGTAGACATACGGAAGATAGTAGTAGATATGACACGGGGTCGGCAGAAGGTCGCAAATGAGTCTCGTCGCCTGTCAAAATGTATCCGCCACTGACACCGTAATGAACATTTAATTACGTTTCTCTGCACGGCTGACTGTGGTCTCGCTTCTCATTTCCCATAGTTGGAGATATCTGGACCTTCGTCTACACTGTATAAACTAGATACATAAAAACAAATATACCTTGTATAGAGGATATATTATTGTGTGAGTCTGGGATTATTGTCTTGTCATTGTCTCCTGCAGTATGTTTACAGCCTTCCTTCCGTCTCAATGTCGATGGACAAATGATAAATTGCTAACATTTCAATTTTCCACTTGTTTCCTAATCTCTGTCTTTTGTTCAGCTAACTGGGAAAGAAAGGGAGAATCAGGAAGGAGGTCTTTCCAACAAAACAATATTGTTTCTATAATACATGCAGTTGAGACACACTCTAGAGCACTGTTGAACAGCAATAAACTCAAGTTGGGGAAGGCAATAACATTAAACAAAAGTTTCTTAACATCTCCTCTCTTACGCTTTCCACCTGTCTTACAATTCCCAAGTCTCACTACTCATAGGTACTCATAATATTAGACGAGCAATGTAAACTCGCGCTTTGCCCCATCACTCCAGGGGTCTATCCGAGGATTCTATTTTCCATCCGACACCGATTCCCGTATGTCTGTCAATGTATTTATTCTACCGAAACCAATCCTCCTATGATCATCTTCTCCAACATCCTCAAGATCCTTTACCTTCTTTAAGTATGACCTAAAGCTACAAACTAAGGGATTTTTCCCGTATCTACAAGTGATTAGTTATTATTACCTGTGTTTTCCTCCCTCTAAAATAAGCTATACATCAGCTATAGATTGAATTTCATAAAAGAAACTTGAAACTGAAGACCAATTTCTACGTCGCGTACAATGTTACAATCAGGTCTGTTAAACTTTGAAATTGTAAAAAGGTACCTTACTACAGGATGGGTATTTAAGTATCAGTCTCCTACTCTGGGTTTAGTGCTACTAAATAGTGCAGTGTGCTCCCTTGAAATAAAACGTAAGACAACAAGTCGGCTCTGAATCACTGGGGATGACAAACGGCTTTTGTAAAACAAGCCGGAGGAACGTCCCTCTAATAACTTATGAGCATATCATCTGCTCAGCGAACAATTTATGACAGGCTCTTCAAAATAACTTTGTTTCGCTTGCCAACCTAACCTTGGACTATCTTGGTGTAGGTAGAGTGTGCTACACTTCATTGTGCACTACCTTTTACAAAGCTTGTTACACTGTTTTGTCGGCTCCAACTATTTAGTAGTATTTCAACACAAATCTTAAAGTGTGGAGGTATTTGTATATTAGTGTTGCTAGTATAAGTTGTAAAATACACTTGTTAGGTTTAAGGATTTAAGTGGGGAAACGTTTACTCAAACAATAAGATCCTTATAGCAATGGTAATAAATGTATTATATTGTACAGTCAGGATTTGACTTTACATTTACAGCATCACAATTGCAGTTGAGATGCTTCTACATTAAAATACTTATCAGGTACTTTAAGATTTGTAACAGAGCAGAGGGACATTAGATTTAGGGGTATCGTATGTGCTGAGATATATTTTGTTTCCGTAAAGAAATCTATGCAGATGGCATGGCAGAGTGAGCAGAACAGAACGCTTTTCCAACTTTACTTCCATTTCATTACATTTCATCTCACATCTTCAACCAACACATTGTCTGGGCAATTTGATGCGCTCTCCAAGTAATAAAATCCTCTTGTCGTCTTTTGGTCTCCAGTTGCCAGTCGACTATATGTAAGTAGCGATCATGTAACTCTGTAACGTAGCCAAGAACGAGAATTACATTATTAGAACTTAAAGCGACAGCTTAGAATGGTAATAATACATTACCTCCAAGACTCATTCGACTATGCACAGCTATACGAAAGAATAGGTCAGATATTAGTAACCTACAATTTTTCATGGAAGAAACTAGAAGTTGTTGCACACTCTACTAATATTATAATATAAATGTCACAACTCCGATAAACTGGATGAAAATGTATAATATATTGTCTCTGTATTGTCTGCACTAACTTCACTAGAAGTGAAACATAAAAAATGAAACTGCACAGATTATTACATAGTATTACTATTGCCCTGATTCTATATACTTCTGCTGTATAATATGAAATATATATGCCTATTACATCCTTAAAAATGAAATAAAGAGGTTTGGTCTGAATTTGACTCTGGTACTCATAAGATCCTCCATTTGCATAATAGTGTAAGGTTTTCCACACCATCGGGTGCTCCTTCTTCTCCTACACAGGTCGCATCTGTTGGAAGGCCTCTTCTTCAATTATAATATACCCTACTTCTAGTACCAGTGCTAATTTGGCATAACTGCATAAATAAATGTTTATTGCCACGAGGAGAGGTGATTTTATCTTCTGCTATGCTCGCCACGTCTTAGTCAAGTGGAAGAGTAAAAAATGTCTCTGCCTACTGATAGCCAACTGACTGACTAAAACTTCCTTCTACCAACCCACTAAAGTTCATTCAATCGATTCTCTATGGTTTCTCTGACTTAGAATACAAATGCTAAGCAATTATCTCACGTTCACACTCCATTTGCCTACAGAGAGGAATCTATGTTTATGTACACATCACCATTCCTACATCTTTCTCTATCGTATATCTAAAACTTTATTACCTACCAGTAATAACTTCTCAACTCAACTGTGAATACGGCAAGTTACAAACAACTACAATCCTATGCCCTATCTACACTATATTCAGCACATTCATGTTATATTTTGAATTAACCATGTCCCTATACATTGTCTATAATTTTACATGAAATTGCAAGTATGATATTCCCTCCCATTCCAGTATTATGCCAATATTACAACTTAGGATACGATATTAGGTAATTAAATACAAATCACATGTAAGCAGTCTATTCTCTTGAACAGCTAGCTATTAAGTGTATCTAAGCAAATCACCACGCACATTCACAATTCGCACTAATCTGTGAATCAAAAAAGAAGAATATTACATTACCTAATAGATATACTATTTTTCAAAGATCATCTTTGCAAATAACACAGACAAAGTATATGCAAATAACAGGACAGCAAAATCAGCATCATTTGGCAATATTTAGCTAACAAGAGTCCTAGTAGGTAAAATAAATAAAAGTCAAAACAAATCCCTTTCATTCATTTGATCATGAAACAATGACTTGATATTTTACGATACATTGTGAAGCCAGATTCGACATTTTAGAAAATTTTATATATTAACACTACTCATAACATTAGATGTAGACATAGCCAAAATCTGTTATAATTATAATGATTAAATCTCTGCTTAGAGCAATGAAATGTCATTGATAATAGCTAACTGGTTAGAAATGGAATGAAAAGCATTCACGAAGTAAATATACGTGGAATGAGTAATATTATAGTATAGATAGAAAGGAGTCTGTAGGTGGGAGGATGGACGAAAAGATTTCACAGGTTGTTTGTATGCATTTTGGGCGTCTGCCATAAGATTTCGTGGAGAACTGAGTTGAACTAAGACAGGCATGCCGTGCCATGAGCAATGACTCTCATCATCTCACTCTCATCTTCTTTCTAAAGTTACTGACGACTTCATCTATCTAACTGTCTCGTCCTCATCTTGTCTTAGCTTACTTTACCATCGCATGACACTCGACTACTACATTCACCAGACTTACTTTTAAACTTTAATATACCTACCACGCTCTAGACTGCACAAGTTTTCTTCCTTCACTTTACACAATAAATTACACTAATACCTATATGTAAGATGTGCAAAGATGACTCGCAGAACTACCTACGCTAATTAATCTAAAGTTACATTACAATTTAATCTGCGCCATATGAAATTTATAATTGCTACTTGGAAAGAAAAAATTGTAGGAATGTACGTTTGTATTTATTGTGTAGTATAGCTATCATACTGACCTAGTTATATTAAGGCAATACAAATAGCACATGCTTAAAAATTCCTTAAGCGATACGGATCTGCAGAGCTATGGAATCCCCTAATGCAACTTGCTCTTAATGGACAATGGGTTTAGATTTAGCAGACGTTCGCCAGAATGCAGCCCACCATCCCAACGACGTACATTTCTCCAGTGACTAGAGCTGACGCGCCCGGCCCATAAAATCTCCAGCTTTTCTCCTCCTAATAAATAAGGTGTTCCCTTCTTTTCTTCCTAGATGAAAATACAATGCACTCTAAGGACACTTTATGAGCCTGCAATAAGTTAGGCGGAAGTCAAAAGTGGGAGTCATAAATGCAACCATCTTAATATATTCATCCATTCCATTACCGCATTGGGGTACTTCTTTTATACTATCTATAACGAAAGTACACGACACAGACCCAAATGACTTGTTCCTATACTACAAGACAATTTGACTTTATTTTCGACAGACTGGCCAAAAAGACCAGGCTGGGCAAATAACAATTTACAACAAAAATACTATAAAACTTGGTTTACACCAGGAATTGTGTACTTAAATAGGTGCATTTATCTAGGGAGGTTGTTTTCTAACTTTTACTACATAGATACAAAAGGAGACTCTCTTGGAATTAAAATAAGATATCGAAAAACTCCTCTTTCCATTCACATAGGGCGTGGGGTAATTGCTACCATCTATAAACTACGAGTACTTCTATAGCTTACTACTAGGTTTAGGTAAAACTTTAAAGTAAGCTTTATGACAAATCTAAATATAGTTTTATAGTACAGAAGTATGCTTTGTAACGCTCCTAGTATATTGTCATTTTAGTATTTACAAAAGTAGAAGATATATCATCTGTAATATCTAAGTATAGTACATAGAATTAGAGTTTCTATATACTTGCCCCGTGTTACTCAATTTATATGTACTTAAGTTCACTTTTCCAAAAACAGGATTTATTGCACTGTAAACCATAAGATGATTTCTTATTTGAGAAATACAGGTCTTCTAGCATATCTTACAAGCTACTTCGAATGCATATGCCTATGCAGCAGACTAAGTAGTGCTCTATTAAACTTTCAAGAGTAATAAGGACAAGAACACATTGATAAATGGTTGTTCACTACTGACATTTAAGACTTAATAGTGTTTTGACTTGTGACAAGAATGGCAATAGAAAACAAAGCAGTTATTGGAGTTGGAGACTTGATTATGTCCAAACAAGGAACTCAGTCAGAGTGGTGTCAAATGGCTGTGTGGGTATTTAGGATATAATATGGTAGTCCAAAACACATGTATATGGTAATTAAATGCCGCCTTCATAAATATAGCAATGCTGTATTTTCAAGATTCACAAGCGCATCACACATCTAGTTACAAATCTAGTTCAAAATTTCAAGCAAAATAAACAATAAATTGGAAAGTATATAGAACCAGAATTAACTTAGCATTTAACAAAAGTTTTATTTACAGTAATACATTTCCTACAGCCACAGGGTCAGTCCATCTGATTTTACAGTTTATATTAATAATTGTGGCTATTTGTAAATAAACTGTGGCAAGTAAATCTTTTTTGTTAGTAATTTTGTTAGTAAAAGTTTTTTAAATTATAATAAGTGTTCCGTATTTTTTCACCCAAATTATACTTGTATACTTCCTGCAGCACTGCATAAACATTATCTGTGCACAGAATGTAATTTAGTGTTGGGTCAAACAACCAAAGCCATTAGTTATAAGAAAGACAATTACAATAGCACATTAAGTGTATAGTAGAATGGGTAAACTAGTGAGCTGAAGTTGTGTGAGGCTCTTTCGTTTCAGGTAGCAAAGTTTAAAGCGTCTCTTGGCTCATTAAGCTAGAAGGAGTAAAAAGTTAGAGATGTCATTTGATGTGAGAAGAGCTATGAAGATGCTAAGGGCAGTCTATACCTATATCCAAGGAAGTAGAGTGACGTTAAAAAGAGAGGAGGCAAGCAATTTTAATCAGTGTACAAAATACCATTTACCACTTACCAGTGGTAAGTGGTTTTTAATGGTATTTAACGTTAAATACCACCAGCTAAAAACTAGTGGTAAGTGGTATAAATTGGTAAAAATGATAAAAATAGTTCATTTAAATTTCGTGTTTAAATTTTGAATAAAATTGGGTACCAAAGTATGAAATAGTTTAGCAGCTGATTATTGTTGTCACAAATTGATATATGTCCATTAAATCAGAGCTGGATTCAACCGATGGGGACACTAATCGCCCTTATTTCTTATAATCGCCCTCAACCGATTGAGAAAGTAATTGCAATTAAATTGGCGCATTCATATCAATTTTAAATTGGCGATACCAAATGCAATCTTGGTTTTAGTTAAATTTTTAAATAACTTTCGGGGAACAACCAAATGAATAGGATTACTTTGATTAACCAAAGGGCTATTAATTGGAAATATTTCATAGAAAATAAAGTTTTAAAACCTATATTTTAGTATCTATACTAATCTGTCTAATAAATCGCTGAAATTTACCATTTTTACCATTAAATGCATTTTTACCATTAAGAGCATTTTTACCACTGTGATGGTAAAAAAGCCTGAAAAGTGGTAAATTTTGTACACTGATTTTAATAGTGCAGTACTTAAGGTTAGGTTATAATAACTGGGTTAGACATTACACCAGTAATGCAGCATTACTCCATCCCATTTTCCTCCACCAGAAAAGTCACTAGAAGAAAGGAAACGTCGTAGTAAACTGAACCTGGAGGAATTTCTTAATGTCACTTGAGAGAGCCATACGAGAAATGTTGTACACAATTACACACCAAAATATACGTAGGCAGAGAGAGACTACTGGATACGTACCTACAATTATTACTACTACTACTACAGGTAGCTGAATAGGAAGATATGCAGAATGGAGTCTAATGTCCTTTTCTTGCGCGACTTTGACATGTATAGTAATGAAATGGGATGCAACAGTCCTCCCCGAGTTAATGCGAGTCATTTGGGAGAAAATGATTTGAAAGAAGTCATCTTATCGTCTTGCATCGAATGCTTAATGAGGCTAATTGGACATTTAGACCATCAATATCCATCACACCTGCCCTCGAATGATCCGAACGTCCCCTGTCCTCCCTTTCCCATTACATGACAATCTACTCTTCCCTAATGAGACTATCTGTCTCTTCTGTTCTCCTCCATTATCCTCAACGCACTTCTACACCCTCACTGCTCAACTCCATTTTCTGGGTGCCTTTTCCCTTCATTTGACTTTTACTGCTATGAATAGTAATGGTTAAAATACGACTGTACCTGTACGCACTAATTTATTCTAGGTATTAAATACTCCAGTTTCTATATATAGACACTGATTTTTATAGACAAGAACAGTGGCATCAGGAATACAATTAAAGGTCTAGCAACAGTAGTAATGGCTGACAATAAAGGATTTTCTTTGGCATAGATTACATTTCAAGAGCAAATACAATACTTGAATTGAAATGGAACTAAATTACCTTGTTAGTTAGAATTTTTGTGATGTTCGAGTCGTCGAGATGTCCGTCATTCAATTTCAATCAGCTCCTTGTCGAATCCTGACTAGACACTTGAGGAGCCTGTCTTCATGTACGCGTTCAACCTCTCCATTTCGACAAGAGGAGAGATAAACGTATGAGAATGTAATCAGACACTGTCGTGTCTTGTCTTAACTTTCTTGATTCTTGATGTGCAATCACATTACACTGAATTGTCACTACTGGTAATATTCCCCGTATTACATTACATCACATTACATTACCTTCTGTGGACTAACAGGTCGTTAGCATAGGAAATCAGGTCGTATCGTAAGCTATCCAAAGGAAGCCACACAGCCATAGAATTATTTTATTTGTCCCTTCAATGCACTAAGGATGAATCTTTAGTGCTACGGATATCCATTTATCTTTAACTTATTCTTTAAAATTCATTTAACGGGATACCCGATAGGATATACGTACAGATGTGTCCTGGATTATTTATTGAATCCGAGCGATGACCCGTCTAATCATTACATTTAGGTACAGTGTTAGTTTATCATTCAGCTGTGTGTGATATTATCATTATCATTACTGTCTTCGTTTCATCGTCTCGTTCTTAAATTTTACCTTTTAGTGAGTGCCTTCGTCTTATACCTCAACTCCTCATTATCACACGAAAGAATCATTCATTTAGGTATAGTAAAAGGGTAAAGTTGAGTTGCCTGAGTTTTCAAAGAGGGTATTACGATTATTGGAGCATTTATTTCTATGAACTGTAAGAAAGTAAGAGGTACATATTTGGTACTACTTCACTAATACATTGAGTTGTTTTAAGAATTATATTAGGAGCATTGTAACCTGGTACCTATATCTATAAATTAGTAGGTAAGGTATATAAAATTATAAACCTGGCTACATGTATGTACTTTTGTCGAGAAAAGGGCGAAGACTTGTTTCCCTTCGTCTTGAACTCCGTGTCCATACTCATAAAATATGAGTCTCTTCCAAATTTCTTGAATCACGCGATCCTTGTGCACTGATCTTAATGTTAGCAGTGCGGTCAATGGTCACTACCCTCCTCCACTCCATTTGAGACCATTTCCTCTTCCTTTTCGTTTTTTATTCATTGTCAAAAGTATTTTATGATAGATGAACTTATGTACTAATACTGCTGCACAGATTACCGCTCATGACACACACCGTGATATTCTTCAGGTGAGTTGTAGTTTCAGAGCGGTAAGTAAGTGCGTACAAATTCGGCGATGTAACAAATGCCAAGATTTAATTTATAATGGAGAGCATTTTTCAAGCATGAAGATTTTTTTTTGTTCGAATAGCAAAATCATTTACTTTCCCTTGATAGTATTACTAGGGTCATAATAATCCAAGTATTATACAAATAGTAGTAATTTCGGTTTTTGTAGGTACAATCATATTACCCAGAAAGAAATGATATAAATTCTACCACATCCTCCTCCTTATTTCTGTGTATGAAAACCCGAGCAAGAAGATCACATGGAAATAGTAGAGGAGTAGTAGTAAGTAATGTCTACGCATTCGCACGATAAAATAAAAGTGGCTCATAAAAAGATAAGGAAGGGAAGAGCAATAGATAAGTAAAAAATGTATCTATTCGTCGGAAACCAAAAAACCAAAGTCCACTCAATTCCTTACGTCTCACATGCAACAATAAGCAACGTTACGGAAGCCAAACCAACTTAACCGAAAAGCGGGTAGCTTCCCTGTCTCCGTCTCTCCCTACCTTCCTCCTATTTTCATGGAGTAGTTTCATCCGGTGCCCATACGAGTTTATAAGAGAGTCTCGTCTGGAAAGTCCCTGCAGTCCAGTCAGCTCACAATCAACTGAACCAACCTTGGATTTATCCTGCCTACATAAGATACAAACATCTATAGACAGCAGACACAGATCTGAAACGTACCACAAGAGAGAAATAGAAAAAATACCAAAACTTTTCTTTTAGTTTGGCTATTGTCCTCGTCACTTAAACATCCCGACGCAATGCACGTTCCCAAATAGCCGCCTCTCCGCCTACTTCACTCTCTCACTCACTCTGAGACACATTTATGGATGAAATAAAAATAGGCTACTTACTTTTTTCTCCGTTATCTACGACTCCCTTTTTCACATCTACAGAATTGTCCCTATATGTACACATACACGGTTGAAATAATATTATAACGTTGTTTCTTCACATATCAGTCGCGTTGCTTTTACTGTACTTATTGGTAGCAGTCGACTTTTACTCTTTTCTTCTACGAATTTTCTGGTGTGTTCTAGATATATGAAGCTACGTGATAGAGTCGTAGAGATTCAAGAGAATTCTCTGTGCTGTACTTACTTAATAACAGTTATACATAACTATAATCATAATAATGGAATGCTGACTAATATCGTATAGGTAAGTAGTAAGTAGTGCTCTGTGTTATTGGTATTTTTTTCTTAGAAATATTATTGCAATGTAATGCAGAGCAGACTCCTAACTCTTGAACATTTACATTAAGTGTACTGCGTATGGACATGGAGCTTGAGAAAGTGTAGCTCTGTACGTTGCCTTGATGTCAACTTCATTTCGGAGTTTTCTACTTTTTTTTCTCCGAGAAAGAAGAAAAGAATTTTTTCTATTGTATAGTACCCATAGTATATTAACAATAATAAGTACAAAGTGGTCGTTCCACCGCTATGCAGACCAAAGGAGTCCAGAGACCAAACTGAGAAATGCAAGGCAATGCCAGAACAGTTCCATCATCGCATACAAATCTCTAGTTATGTTATGCTATACGTACCACTTTATTTTCATCCACTCAACTATTTTCTTGTACTGAGAAGGACCAACGAAAACCTTCTTCACTCTTTCCGCAAGTCTTTCCTCCATTCTGTCTCTGTCGGTACTTTACTGCAGAATAATATGTACATATAACATAAATACAACATGCCAAGTCACAGAAAATCACCTAAGGGCTACATAAATACCCTTGCAGCAAATATCCGACGAATGCGAATGCATACGCAGAAGTATAATATTATGTTCTACTATGTGTGTACACTACCGATAAGCAGCCACTCTACCATCCACCAAAGGTTATGTACTTTATTTTTTTGACGGAGAAACTAATCGCAAAGAATATAATAATAATAAAACTAAGCCCAAGGATTTCTCATACACTTTTTATTTCTCTTTTTTCGCAATTTCTCCGCTCTTTCTGGAGAAAGGTGAAGGCAGTCACGGATCAGGCAGGTTCGACTTGATCACGAAATGTGGATGAGATAAACGAAATTCACGATCAACAACGAGTCTCAGTGACCTGAAGGGAAAACGAAAACTTGTGCCTTCCTTCTACATAATAGACTTATCTTTAGATCACAGGTCACGAACTTGCCAAATTGTGAATAGACAGAGGCATCACCTTCTAATTTGAAAATGTCATTAGACATCAAGTAAAGTTGCCTTACTACATTGAAGAAAAAGTCGATGAAGCAATTATACCTACACAACTTTACCACATCTTTTCAAACGCAACACAATGTAAAAGTTATGTAACACATCTGGCTAACTATAGATTACCATTATGAACTTAGGTTATGGTAACCTACAATAAATAGCTACTAGTACATGAAGTCTCATAGGTAGTATAATAAATATGTCCCACGATTATTTATAGGTGTATAGTATAAGTTCATAAATAGGTAGGCAGTACAAAAACCATAAAACATACATTAATACTTCCTTCCTTATGTCTGTAACATAGTACCATTTAGAAAAGGTACTCAAATAGCAAGGGAAATGTAGTTCTGTTTTAACGCTTGTGATAAAGGTACATGTCTATATGGGTTTTATTTGATTTTTGTCAACATTTTCTGTTTTAGATTTATTGTTTGTACCATAGATTTAAATGGGGTTTATCCAAGGTTTATGTGTATTTTATTCATAGTAGGTAGGTATACTTTTCTTGTGCATAGTAACATTTGAGGAGGACAGAAGTAAATTGTATTCACCAAATGATGAATTGATTGATTTAAAAAGGTCAAGTAGATAGGTTGAGATAGTTTTAGTTTATCACAGAGCGCATAAAAAGAGAAGCGGGTAACGGGGCCAGTCCACACCACCGAAAGATCGTAGTCACGGGTAATGGCTGAATAAAGAAACAGTTGAGGAGGAAGAAGTTTGAGTATAACGTAAAACAGCATTTACTATCGACATTTATTTTATTCATTGTATGTAATGTAATGTAAGCAATGATCAAGGATGTCGGATTTTGCTGTGATATTTGGTTAGTTAGATAGAACGGATACCATAAACGGTGGACTTTTCTGTCGTTGGCTAAATATCGAGTGTAAGTAAATGTTGGTGTTCGTCTCGTACCCATTTCTCTAGTTCACTCCAGTCGAGTCACATAATAATATTGTACGTACTTACGTGCAAGTTCTCTCCGGCTGTTTTGATACTTCTCTGCTACTCAGGATCTCTGTGGATGTGAGTTAGTTAGCTGGTTTCCTTCAGAGTTGGGTTTGGCTAGGTAATCTTCCATAGCACAGGACATAGAGTGTAATGTGTGTGTATGTAGCAAACTGAAAGGAAAGCAAGTAAAGTAAGTGAGGTTTGTAAAACTGTAGATAAGTTGAGTCAGAGTCGTTCGAGGCATAGAAAGAGTGTTCCCAGTCTGGAGTTACAAGCAGTCTTCTCGTAGCTCTCAACGAGGAAACTTGTTCTGCCTGTCAGCTTCGTGGCTCCGGCTCCGTGGGTGACTCCAGTAAGTGATTCTCCTTCGCACATGAGAAAACATTACCTTTAGTAAACGATAACAGGTCTAGTTGAGCAAGAAAATTGAATCAAATAACCAGTACCACTACTGAAAAGTACTTACTTCACATATCGAACACATTCGTTTTATTCCACAAACTTGCATTACCCCAATGGTTTTCACTATTGATTTGTCATTTGCCGCTCTTTCTTAGTGGAAAACTGTCAAACTTTCCGGTGAGTAAAATTGAGAAACTGCTTTGTTTGCCCGTGGATTTTTTTTCTGGTGGCTACTACATTAATCTGTGAAGTTCGATATCTCCAATAAGTGCGTTTTCGAGTTAGCAGTGACACATCTTTGACACGACATGACATAAAGTTGAAGTGTTTATGTACTAGTATTGCAAGACAATAATTAATTTCCTTCATATGTGTGTGAGAATATTGAGAAAATCAATTAGCAATTCAATTCACACGCCGTGAATGCTAAAGTTGATACTGCTTTTCAGCTGATCGTGATTGAGTCAAACTGGAATTACTGCTTTTCTTAGCTGTTGGTGCGTAGCTACCTAAAACATACAGTAAGAGAATTTTAACTCTGCTTTGATAACACAGAAAAATACCAAGATGACAATGACATTGTCAATAGAAAATCAAAATCAATGTAGCTGTACTGAAAATCAAATGGCGAATCAAGAAGATGAACTTGGCATAGGTAAAGTCTATAGTCGTATTTCTGCAAGAAAAGAGAGACAAGGTAGTGGCGTAGAAAATAGACGAAATAGATCTGTGAAAAGAGGATCTTGGGACAGTGGGAAGTGGACAGTGATGAGCTTGATGATGATCTCATCATTACTTATCCTGATGTTAGCCCATGTGTCAACTGCAAGCGAAGCAAAAAAGTCAAGTTCAAGTGATGCTAGAAAATCTTCAAGTACTAAATGGAACTGGAAAGAAAGTCCGAAATTTAATATCGGCGGTGGTAGAAGCGAGTTGTCGCGAAGTCAGAGTGGGGATGTTAGTTCTCCATTGCATGTGGCTCAATGTCGAGCTACTTGTCTCCAAAAGGTATGTTCATTTCTAACTCTATATAATACTACCTTGTGTATTTTTAGTAAAGTGGAGCTCTTAACTAATATCATATCAGCAAGCTACTTATAAATATAGTGAAGCATCTTCTATGTTCTTTGGTGTATTTTATGAGAAGTTGATGTCTCTGCATGAAATGCGATGACACGAAACGTTCATTTTTTACACTTTTGTGACTCGGGGCGTCGGCAGCGAATATTTAATAGTTCAAGCCTCGCTTGGCTCAAATTGCTCGAGAAAATGAAAAATATTCCATGTGGTAATAGGCAATAAGATCTATCTATCTCTTATATACTGTAGAGACAGATACCACACAAAAAACTAAAGCAAAGAGTGAAAAAGTCTAGAGAAAATGGTACCTGTGTCTGTTGTGCCTATCTCGCATTATATTACTCCTTAAGTACTGTATTATGGTAATCCATAGCAAAATAAAATCGTAAAGCAAGGCAATCCTTTCGGTATAGGACTTTATGTTGCTTATCTAATCTAGCAAGCATAACTTCCACATGCAATGCAATCTAATGCTATCATATGTTTATAAATGTAATGAATTTGAAAAAAGGTTTTCTTGCGTATTAAACCCATTTCGTATCTAGTAGCACAGTTATCAGAGATATTACCAAGGTTAGGTAATCGCGTATAGTAAATGTAGTAACTTTTTATCCCCTTTCTAAGTCACCTATGGGTTGATCAAAGAAGAATTGAAGTCAGAATACCGTCTGATGTACGCGGCATCGCGCTCGACTCATCTTTTTTCTTATGATCTTCAACCTAGCTTATCTCAGCTCCCACCACCATACAATAAACACATAGAGAATGCCAGTTGTAAATTGTTCAGATGTTGCATCGGACTGGATGGACGTATTGAGATGAGATGTTTTATTAGTAGTGTCACTACCTATCTATCTTCTCATGCCTCCCAACTTTCCTAGTCCCAGTCACGTTTAATAAGAGCACATAACTTAAGCTCTCTTCGTCCTGACTTAGGAGTAAAAACTAAGTTTACTACCAGTTTAATATTTAATTGACTCACATATGAGACTTGCAAGGTTTTGGTTTTACGACACTCCAATTTCGTATCATTACTTATATAATATAGGTTCACTCACTCACGGTACGACTATTGTATTAGCAGCTCGTATTACATAGTTAATAACCTATAGTACTAACTTGTATATGGCTTTATAAGTTTTATGCACTTATGAGTTTCTCATATCAGGTACATATTATTATACTTAATGTCTTTGTATACGTTCGTATTTGTAGTAGCGTGCATATGTTCTCTAAAATATAACTTTTTATTCTCTTTGCTAAGCATTTCTTTAGTTCACATGTCCATGAGAATCATTTAGAGAATTTTTATCAATTTTCTTCATAATGCTCTTATTGTCTGTCTTTTCCTCTCCTTGCTCTGCTCTTGTCGGCTTTCATTTTCCGACTTTGTCAGCCATGCAAGCAAATAACTGTAGTGAAACGTAGATTATGTGCAAAGGACAAAGGCGAATATTACTTACTACTATTACAATAAGTGAGCTATGGGAAATGAAATACATACATAAAGGAGAATTTCTTTACTAAACATTTCTTAAAGTATTAAAAAGATCTGATAGAACAAGCCAAGCCATACATTTTACAATAGTACAAGTACAAGACATAATAATACCCTAGCAAAATAGAAAAACTCTTGACAGAAGTAGGTACTAAACTAACTGAACTGGATAGGATATTAGAAAATAGAAGAGGGCAAAAGAATGATAGCCTATCGTATACATATCCATGCACATTCGAGTTATTTCTCTGCGAATTCCGTGTTATTATTCCCTTATTACAAAAAGTTCCGAGTTTGGAGCTTTGCGTGTTCTTTTCAGTTCTGTCCACCATACAATATTACAACGGCCACGTCCGCCCCAACCAAAAGCCGACATGGATTTTACTTTATTTCACTATACTCTGCATACATCGGGGTATAGCCCGTATAAATAAATATCACATGCAGTTTCTCTCCTAGCTAAAGCTTGCCGGACTTTGACTGGACTCAAGTGAACTCTCTGGCTTAAGCTATATGTGTATTGTAAATATAAACTATAGACGAATGTATGTACTTATGTGGTTGGTTTGGTGAGGGCTTGAGCCGGCTCTCTATCAAACCATAAAGAATCCCAGCAAGACAGATTTTATGACAAAATTGGAATTAGGTGCATGAGTGGATTTTAAGCCTTTGTGCCCCTCGTTCGTCGTCATCGTCGTAGAACGAAATTATACACAAGGAAACGAACAGTACTCTTTAGTTTAGTGCACAACACAACATAACACATCACACGCCCTTTCCTTCCCTTCGTATTTGTACTAAGCACTTTTCGTCATCATTTATTACATTATTACAATAGTAGAAGAACAAGAAACTATTATATTATTATTATAACGGACTGCCCAATTTCAATCCTCTGGGTTAGCTCGCCTTTTATTTCTCTCCGACCAGTCCCTTTGATTTCTTGCACGCATCACTGAGTTTTAGTAGAAGCATTCAAATGGAGAAGACACTTTAATTCCTCATTCTTAAGCTTATTGAGTATCATAAATACCTACAGTGCAGAATTCAGAACATATAGCCTCTTCTTTTCAGTAAACATGGTCGTTAGTATTTATTCAAGTTATTTATATATTATAAATAAATAGACTAGATAATGGCTATCGCTATCACAATACTAATTCCTATTAAAGGATAACACACAACAGTTACTAATTGAAAACCCTTTAAACACATACCCATTTCTATGCTTTTGTATTCACGATACTTAGTATACGTAAAAGAAAACATAGTGGTACTTTCTTTTCAAGTTGGTTCTTTCCCGTCTAAAACAGATAATGGAGGAGTCCATAGTGCATGTGTACGGAGTTTACAGTAACATTATAGATTGTATTGTGTCAGCCGTTCACAGAAGACTTGTCAAAGATACTAGAAGAGGATTGTAAGAAGTAAGTATCTCTCTGCTGTAGTCAAGAAAAGGACAGAATAGATTATCTCGACACTAGAAACGAGATACTAGCGTTAGGTGGACGGATCAAGCACATTACATTTCAAATTGACAGGAGACACTGGACACTTTATAGATGAGTAGGTAGGTAGGACAGAAAACTCATTGTCCATTATTACAGTACAAGCCCACCGTTGAGACTTGCTAGTCAAGATCGCACGTAAGAACATGGCACATCTCCGTGCCATATTATTAGACTGACAATGTTCAATCTAAAGTTATATATAACCTGGTATATAGTTTCCCTTATATGTTTCCCATGGTGTAGATATTTGTTCAGTACGAGTAGGCACAGCCGACAAACAAATGACACTGTGACACAATGACGAAGATGTGATGTAAGTACCTAAGTACAATCTAATGTAGTGCTATATGACACATTTTATATAAAGGGTTTATAGTCTGTAGGGTCTGATAGATTTACTCTTGCCGAACGGAAGGATAATGTGTTCTTGGGGAGTTGGTATAGCAAAGTGTCAGTCTAGTGCACAGGTATTTATACAAAACGCAAGAAGTAAAAGGTCTCACAGGACAAGTGCACAGCTCAGAGACTTTGATAGACAATGGAACATCAAATGACAATAGGTCGTATTACGTTCGTCTTTGACAGCGGGTTAATGTGATGAATTTCAATCAATTGCCTCCTTTCCTTCTCTATTATTTTCTCTGCAATAATGCTGTGAGTCTGTCTAGCTCAATGGTCTTCACGACGTTGACTCTTGTGCCACTTGCCTTCCCTTCTCTTTCCTCTCACGACAATCTACAGAAGCTACTCAATATTCTACGTCGTTTTGCTAACGAGATGAGCTATGCATTGCAATTCGCAGCTTTATCTCAAACTAACATTCGTATTACTAGCATCACATTTTGTATAATATAAACATTACTTTTCTAAAGAGGCTTTTCTATAAGTATGCATATCTAAACATATGTACTATTATTCACACACGCTCAGAATGATACTAGATACACGTACATTGCATTATACCTTCTTTAAAATCCATTTTATTGAACAAACTATAATAAATGGAAATAACAGGAGAAATACTAAAATATGTAACAATACATAAGTGAGGTGAATAGTAGTAGTCTAGAATGTGTGTGTAAAATATAAAGTTATAGGATAAAATGCAACATTACGCTTTAACTCTAAAGAATCTTGCAGACAAGCCAAGTTCACATCTCACGTAGCACACATTAGCATTATCTTACATGGACAGAAAAGTTGAGTCTCTATGTATATATCCAATGTCGTAAGTATTGCATTGCCCTCTATTTGCATGAACAGTTCATTAAAGTAGTAAAAGTAAAATAAATGATAATATCGTATTTGTTCAAGAACATCAACAACTTTCGTAGTATCTGTGCAAAAATACTTGAAGCTCATGTTGTATGTAAAAGAAAAGTCTGTATGTAGAACAAAGAAGTATTAATATTAGCAGTACGTACGAAACCATTACATAGTTTTGTAGGTTTGCTTTGTAGTTTCAACATTTCTGTAAAAAGTTTTTCTATTAGAATAATGTATAAAAGGAAAAACACATGAAATGGATTCAATTCAATTTCGTTCCAGTTTGCTAATCCATGCAATGCAGTGCATGTAAGCATCGCAGGCAATAAAGTGTAATCAGCATATCAACCTTTTCCACATCCGAAGACTTGAGTCTAGAGTATTTTGTAATCCAGTTGTGAATCTAGTTTATTGTTAGTTTACTAGTAGTATAAGTACGCAGTAGCATGACATGGCGTGGCCTTGTCTCACTTTGCTACTTAGTTATGTTACTTTTCCTTATTTTATTTCACTACCAAGTGCAAATACTAATACTATCTGCTCTATCTACCTATTATCTACTCTATCTGTGGAAGAAGAGCACACTTTAATCCTGAGAAGGAGTTGAATATTGCATTCTACCCGCTTTCTTCTCTTTTGTCTACTTTTCTAACCATGCATTCTCAAACTAATGTCTACTGCTGGAAAAGAGAATGGGCCGAAAATAGTATGCGTGATCGCGATCATCACTCTTATATCAGCCGAGAAACTTATCTCTTCCAATATTGTATTTCTTCGTGGCATAGGACACAAGGACAATATAGATGCGTTATCTGTTTCTAAAGATGTAGTATATATTATAAGCTGTAGTCTTTTCAGAAAGGGGAGTTGAGAAATTCAACGTTGAGCCTAGTTGAAAATGTAGGAAGACGACTCTGATTTAATTATCTTGATGGACAAACCGAGTTTCTTTCCTGGATGCTCAGACTGGATAATTCGTTAGTTTTATTCTATCTCTTAACTCTTCTAGTAGTTTTTATTAGATGAGTCTCAAAGCCTTTTCTCGACTCTTAGATTCGTCTTGGTATATGTATCTGGAGTGTCCAACTTCCTTTTCATTATATTATGACGCTCTTCATTGTAATTGTAATCTGAATTCTGCAGACACATAAGTACACAATAGAAAACGCACAAGGAGGTACTAGAAGCAAATAATAGTGACTACACACATTAAACACAGCGCATAATACGTATCTACCTACAATAAAAGTTTTATAGTTTAAACCTGACTGAATTGGAGCAGAGTTAAAAATGGACTTTGTTATACTGAATACTTAATAAGCAAGCAGTGTGGAGAAGGAAACGGAAAAGATTGCTAAGAATTGTCATAGATATTCTCCACAGATACATTTACAACAGAAACTTAGACAAAACTGCTACAATGGGAAAGAAAGGGAACTGACTAGGAGTAGAGTAAAACTAAACTACACAGTAAACCCAAACTAAGCCACCCACACATCGAAAATCTTTGAGAATAAGGAATACTACGGAAGATTTTGTTGTATCCAACCAAAGAGAGAGCTAGTTTAGTTTGCTTAAGCATACGAGTCCCTGACTCTGACAATAGATAGTCACTTAGGTATTCAAATCACGGAGTCGACATATTTTGGGCCTTTACTTCACTCACTCTGACACAAGTCCATTCTGTTCTATGTCTTCTCTTAGCTTCCCTATATATCTTCCACTGAGACTCCGTGCTATATGTATGTGCCCTGCATAAGTAGCCTGGTACTTGAGCTTAGGCTGACAAGACAGCCACTTAAGGCCTTAATTCACATAATATATCTGATATACTCTGTGTGCTCTTGTTTTCCTTCTTAATACGAGTATAGTACATCAGTGAGCGTAATATATTCTTAACAATAACATCCTAGTACGTGAATTTTAGATGCATTTGTATTACCCTCGTATTCCTGAAATCGAACATTTCTCGTTTTTTTGATAGTGTGTCATAATACTCTGTAAAGGAAGGTCTGAAAATCTTGCCCGAAGAGAAAAAAGGTTTTTACTGGATACTATTGAAGTACATACATAAAATGATACATACAATGCTCCGTTGAGATACAATGACATATCAAGTGCAGTGTACGATAAGCATCTCAATGTTAAGTATTATATAACCAGTATTGTCTTCTTTGAAAATACTGTTTCACGCTTTACTTCTTCCCATCTTACTCAATGTGTGTATTTTTGAGTGCATTGCATTGGCATCTGATTCTGAGTTGTGTGTAAGATTGTAAGGAAAAGGGAGAGGACTCATGTCAAGTAAATGTCGATTTTGTGCACTTGACTTTGACTTGAGCTTCGAGTTGAGTGTTTAGTAGCAGCTAAGTAAAAGTACTTATTGTGTAGCCAAGTGTATAGTTTGCTCTTTACTGTACAAATAAAACGTGCACATAGAAAATTCAAGGTAACTCATTTTGTCATAACGCAGTCAAGAATCAATAGTAAGCCAAATTCTGCGTATTACGCAGTCTTGTGTAATATTTACTTGTACTGCATCAGAGTTCAACTTTGTAGTAGTCAAGTTGGGAGCCAGTCCAGTCTAGTCAGCAAGTCGTAGTCTGTACATAAAATAGTAAAGTTGATGGTGACTGAGAGCAGATGACGAAATTGTTATAGAACTGCATTGCCTGACAAAATGAGCAGAGGTCTGCGAGTTGGAAAAGTGGACAACCAAGACAGACAGGGTTGGATTTATGGTGATGTAGGTAGGTATGTGTGTACTAGACTATTAAAAAGACACAAACTGGGAGAATGATGAGACTCGTAGTATGAAAAGCTGAGAGTTGGATTGAAACCTATTGGTAAGTGTGATATTTTACGTGGGCACCTTGGGTGGCCATTGGATGGCACATTAGAGCCGACATTATCATGACATATCGAGAGCCACAAGTTCGTTTCCACGTCTATCTCTCCCTTTCCTCTTTTGTCCTCCTATTTCCATGTAAGTAACTACCTTGTGGTTTTGGCTTCTGCTCCTCGTCTTATTATTTTATATCTCGTAGCCTTTCTCTGGCTAATGTAAAGTAATCCAGTCTCCCTTCCCTTGTTTCGTCTGTCTACATAATGTATTATCATATCAACTATAAATGTCGACTATACGCAATAAAATATCAAGTTGATCTCCACTCTATTCAAGATATTATGTATGTACTCTTAAACCATTACCATAATTTGTTCTATATGATGTCTATATAGTTGCTACATGTATATCGAAGTTCATAATAGTACATTTTATATGGTTAAATATGTAAATATGGTTTGAACACAGGAGCTAGACGAGGCACACTGACGACGTAGTTGTTCGTCATAAATATGTTATAAGGCATATAGATGCATAAGTTGACGTAGTAAAAGGAGTAATGGGTTAAATTACATTGCATATTACAATATATTAGTGTATGTTACACTAGTTTAGTAGTAGCTACCTATGTTATCTTCCATTACACGGCTGGCTAGACTTGACTTGATTTAAGTGGAGTATGTATACCAAGTCAAAGTAAAGAGTAACTTAAGTTGCAAGCGGTAGATTAACAGAAGAAATAAGAGATGAGTCAAGTCAGATCCGCTACCACAATAAACATACACATACCTAACTAACTAACTGCATTACATACACTTACACGATTTACATAAGCTTAAGTAGCTACCTATCTACCTAACTACAGTAGTCTCTCTCTATCTCTCTATGAATTTTTACTGTAGCTGCCTCTCTTTGAGAAAAAAGATTGCTTTTACACAGTTTTATATATCTGAATGCATCCTTTACAAACTACATCTTTACACACTCCTTTCTGAAATGACTTTTAACAATAGAACAAGACACTATAAAACAGACGCCGTTATTTTATAATAATGCATTTAGAATGTTTTTACTTATAAAATTCACTAAAGGATTATTATAGCTAAGGTGTAGGTTATTATTGTACGTAGTCCGTAAGTACTAGAGGTAGCTGTTTTATAGTTGTTTGGATTATAGGTAGAAAAGTGTCTTTTCTTGGATATGATAGCATAAGAAAGATGGGAAGTGGCATAAAGTGATGAAGAGAAACAGTAAGGAAAAGAAAGAAATGCATTGTAGTCTTTAGTAATGTGATAAACTAGATGCCTAGTGGAAGTAGATGATATAAAAGTTAGAGTGGAAATGTAAAATGAGCCAGTTTTGGTGTTAAGCTATGGTGTGTGTATGGTAAAGAGCACTTTGGTCTCTCTCGACTCTCTCCCAATGCTGAGCTGTCTCCCTTGTTAATTAGTATGGAAATCGCGTTCCAACCTCTTCACAAAGGCTCCTGTGCAACGCATTTTTATCTGAAACGGATACACATAAAAGTACTTTAAGCTCTTTAGCTCCTCCGTACAAGTGCTTTGAGTTGATAGCATTGCCGTCCGTCCAGCTCCCGTTCCCGTCTATGTCTCTCTATACTCACTTATACTTATACCACTTCTATTATGCCATTTGAATCCAATCAAAAGCATCCCGGCTCATTATCATCCCATCATGCTATGCCATGTTCAACGACGAATTTGACTCTCCAGTTTAACCAACAACACTAATAGACTCGAGTAATCTCAAGAATCTAGTCTTATTTTGTTTTCTGTGTGTGTGGTGCTAATGGACCTGGTTGTCTTTTATATTTTCCGTATGAGACTTTTCCTTTATTACTCAAATTCCCCATTGACTCTCCACAATTTCTTCGTATCATGAAAATTCTTCTTTTTATCATAGGAAGTACAAGCATATAGTCTTATCATGGTACATTAGTACACAGTGAGTACACACAAATATATTTCAGCTTGGCTTTGCGATGTGCCGGCCGTAATTACTATACAATACAATACAGTAATTGCATTACCATTAACTATTGTTTTCCAACAGTCGTTAGTTCAGCTATAGAGAATAGTGCATAATAATGGTGTCCTGTCTCTCTGATAGTCACATAGGTACGTGGATAGTTGGATGTTGTGTGTGGTGGTGTGATGAGAAGAGTATGAGTGAGCCAAGTGTGACAAATGGCAATATTATAAAAATTTTATGTCGTAAACAGCTTTTCTCAATGTGTTCGCCAGGCTGACATGACATTGACGATGCGACATGCAAAGCAATAATGCAACATACACATAATACACAATACGGTACAGTGCTGCAGATAAAGTAACCATTCAAGTTAGGAATGTGTACGCGGAATGAATGCTGTGTCATGCCAATTGCCAACAAACATTACATTAGCACTTATTTACTATATATTATTTAATACGAGACATCGCACAGTGCTAGAAAAAATTGAATACTGTAAAAATATACATATATGGATATAGCACAAATATATTTGTCGCAGTAGTTTTGTTACGAGTTATTTTATACGTACGTACCTACAGATATCCACCCACCCTGTTCTTCTTTCACAATTCCCATAGTTTTGTTCAAGTGATAATGATGTATGGATGTGTGTGCCGTATGTCGTTCTTGTTCACTCCCAAAGAGTTCAACGTTTAGTGTTGTGTGTTTATTTTGTCTGCGCACAGATGACAAAACGATCTTTTATAGAGATGAATGTGTATCTATGTGTGTTAGTTTAGTGTAAGTATAGGTTGTGGTGCTAAATGCCTTTGTGCCTTGCTTATCATTATCGTTAGTTAGCATCGTAAGCTAAAAGGAATAGAAGAGTGGAATGACAGGAGACAAACTGGGCGAGAAAGAAATGAATGTGTGGAAAGGCGGAAAAGGATGATGGGATGACAGAGCAGAGCAAAATGTTTCCTCTTCGAGATATTATTATGTGTTCCTAATACCTATGAACTTGGCTGGTGGTTCTCTTCTGTGCATATATTTATGTGACTCCTTCTCTCTGGTTTCCCTGTTTGACTGTCACACTAGCACAGAAAGGATAAAGTATGAATGTTTCGTCGGGTTTATAGTATTGTAATGGCTTTTAGTTAGGTTAAGCATATTAAGCTCGGTGTGGTTCGGTCACCCGGTATAACAAAGTTACAATGTAGATGAAATAAGAATCTTGGATATATAAAATCTGTGAATTCACTCATGGGTAGAAAATTGGGTACTAATCTGTGGGTGTGAAAGATTTGACGAAACGAAGGAAGGGAAGGAAGGCAAAGCAATGACAAGACACTTTGACTCACTCAGACACACAATCAGCCACAAAAGCAATCATCGTATCTTTGTTGCCTTGCTTAAGGTTTTTAGGTGCTGGGAATTGGAATTGGAAGGCAGCTCAGCTCAGTTTAGTCCTCTTCATTCATTGCTTACTTTACTAAAGCAAATAATACAAACACAAATCCTAACCTGCTACTTATAACATTAGAGTCTCTATGTACTCCTATATGAATCCTGTTGTTAATCTTGTGCAGAGTATGCCTATATGTTTATAACTACTCTACTATTCCTACTTATGTGGATGTTCAAAGGAAAATGCCTAAGCCAACCCTAACCAATAACAATAGCAAACAAGACAGGACGGAAACCAAGCTAGCTAATTCTTTCCACTTGTACGACCCATTGACAGATTGATTGTGCACAGTTTGTTCAGTAGAGAATTATGGATTTTCCTTTTTATTGTCTCCTAGGGTAGCTTAACGTTGTGCTCAGCTCGGAGCAAAAAGGATCTTTGACTTTCAGGTCGCTTCTTGTCTCCGACTTCTTTCCGTTCCTTCCTTTCCTCGTCTTCATCTCTCTTTTGGTATATGGATAATTCTCATAGTTAAGATTAGTTGAGTAAAGTCAAACCAACCTTAGGCAAGTAAGTACTAAAAGGAAAGAAAAGACAGTTTCCGCTCTCAAAAAAGAAGAAATATTATGTATAAGTAAGATAAAACCTATAACTGTTGTGCACTAGTATTCTTTCCCTGTGCAAAATGTAAAGAAAAACTTCATAGAAATGCAAGTTGAAAGTAATGTGGCCTTACTCTGTGTATTCGGTCGATTGGAGGAAGGAGACTTCTGAACAAAATACTACAGTTCACTACACATAGTTATTTAAGTACATCCTCCTACCCTTATATTTGTTATACTATGTTGTATACTATAACTTTAACTTAATCCATAAGAGAAGACTTAGATCAGGATGTACATAAAGATACTATTGCTTCAACTACATACATATATGCATAAATGAAGGATGTAACTATCGTTTTCAACATTCTGAGAAAAAGAAAACGTAAGGAGAAATGGACAGATAGAGGAAGCATTGGAGTGGGAAACTAAAGTAAAGCAAGGCACAGCAAAACAGTAAAGTAAAGATTCCCGAATCTATGTGGACGTCAGATGTAGGTACATATGTTACCCTAGAATAAGTCAGATTTGAGATAGAAAAACTTAGTTTTATAACGGAGTCCCTGCAGAGACACTGAATAGCAAATGTTCTGACCGAACTCAACGAGAGAATAAGTGAAGAGACAGAATTTCATCTTGAACATTCGAAAGAGTGTATGTAGCTCAGTTTTGAGTCGATTGGAGTGGTTTGGCTTGACTCGCTCTCTCTCTCTCACACATTCTAAATGTACTATTGTAATACATAAATATATCCTAGGCAGCTACAGTATTTAGTAGACCTATATATATGGGTATTAAAGAGATATGGCATAAAGGGTAGAAAAAGCGGACGGACGTTTGTCGGATGAAAGTTGAAAAGTCAGCGGAACAATATGTGATGTTTGTGACCCAAAGTTGGCAAGTTGTGAAGAGCAGTGATGGGATGTGATGTGAGCCAAAGGGAAGCCAAGTGAACTCAACTCGCATCACATCATATCCGATCTTGCTCATCATAATACTATGCTGGATTGTACAGAGAGCAAAGATGAAGTGTGTTTGTTGAGGACTTCCTGTCTGTCTCACTCAGACTCTTATTCTCACACCAAAACTAAACTAAACTACACCACATCGCATAGCATCTCACCACATCACATTAGATCAAAACTTTTCTTCCCTGCGAGTCAACTACCATACATAGCATCTGCATCCATATAGATATATTTGTAGAGCATGTCATAACATTTGATTCTGTGCAGCAACATTTCACTGCTTGTAGTAGTGTGTAAGTTGAGTGTTCGAGTGATATGATAATACAGATATACATAGTAATACACAAACTCACACTTATACACAACAGGCGCTCGGAGAAAAGAAAACCAAACGAAACCACAAAATAGGAAGAACTTCTCAGAATAAACAGAGTACAATACAGGAAAGCCATAAGGATATGAAAGCAATAGAAAATTGAGCCCACAGTGAAGAAAGACGCTTGTACTCATGATATAGCCTCGAGAGTTTTCTACAAGACAACAGCGAATCTCTCAGCTCTCAATAAATTCAGTTCAGTCAGTTTCGTTTCAGTTCCGGCACAAGATTCGAAGAAGGGAAAGATCCCAAGAGCCTTTTAGAACCAACTCAGAGATCTCAAAATATAAGACCATATTATATTCCTTAGATAATATTCTACCCCGCATTGTATATACTTTAACATATCTGTATGTATGATTCAGGGTGTAATACTGCAAGGTATGGGCATGATTTGGTCTATTGTGACTGATGCAAATTCTGGCTCTCATCTTCAGTATTATCCATATTGTATGAGGATGTCAAGTCAAATTGTCAAATGTAGGCCTGAATTCCCTTTGACCCTTTGAAGTTAAGAACATACTTTTCTCAGCCTCTGTTTATAATGCGTAGGTATATAGTAGCAGCTACCTGTTTGTAATGTAGAGTAGTAGTTACTATTGACTTGTTTGATTGGAATTTGCATTGAATAACATTAATCCTCACTGGCAGTAGTTAAAGTGCATTGCCTAACTGTTATGCAGAAACTTTGGAAGAAAAGAGGAGTAACAGTACTAAGAGGGTAAGAGGAGGCAAGACAAACATGAATTGATATACTCGTTCCAACTTTGCACAGTTATCGTTCTGAAGGAAACGTCCGTCTGTCTCACTCAATTCAGACAGAACTGTCTGTACATTTCATCTTGATGTTTCAAAGAATTGCACCAGAGTTTGGAAATGTGCGATTCGATTCAGAATCAACAAGAAAACTGACAGTTGCATTATAGTAGGATGTGTTCTAATACCTTTTACTGATGTTAAAGCGTAACCAGTAGTATAATCTTTAAGTGAATACAGTAGATTATTGTAGTCTCTTACATAGTCTGAAGATGATGATATCATAAAGGTATACCCTTAAAATAAATAGGTTTAGAAGAATGTTGTGATACCTGTTCTGCATAGATAGGCATGCATAATATGAAGCCAAATCCTTGTATTCAAAATATTACCCAAGAGTCTCGAATCAACATCTTGCGTTGGGAAGCAACTTTAGTGTATTGACATGACATGACATGGCTTGACTTCAGCTCGTGGTTTTCTTTAGTTTGATGTTTGATCGGTCTAGAAGATAGCATCAGAAAAGTGAGATTCAAAGTTTTATAGCGTCTTCTCAGCCTTTCTCAATGACTCTAATGCTCAACTACCATTTCATTCAAAACCAATCAACTTTATGGCTTCCGACATCTCTTCCCTTCTTCTCACCCATTTCACTGACAGTTATCAGACTCTTGATGACGGGGTCCCAGTCACATCTTTACGCATTAGTACCTTTCCCTATCTCACTTAACGGCATTTACTATACAGCCATCGTGATATACTTTCCTATAATTATATATACTGCTGTGGAGTGCCTACTTTGAGATATGCACTACTTGGGATAGAATATTATTATCATGGGTACTATAACATGACTCTTAGGTACTAACCAACATTTCAATTCAGGTATAACATTATTATTATATAGATACGGTGCGATAAAAGAGGGGAATTTTGTCCACGTCTATTTCGTCGTATCTATTTACTTTCTCCCTCAGCCAAGCAATAAGACATGAACAAAATTGAACATTAAAGTCATCGTCTACTTCTATTACGCATTATAGCGTTTCTTAGATCAGAAAGCATTAAATAGAACTTACATTATCTGTATACTAATAAGTACATGAACTTTCTCTGACTTGAGACAACGCTTGTGTATATTGCTTTCTAGACTTTCATTACGAAAGACATCAATCTACTTACGGCTTTTTATTGAATCAACACTTCACTAACGAACTGCCTATTACCCACTCCTCGGTTTTCTCCGATGAATCACGGTTGATTTTGTGAACTCTTTTATTTCCCTCTTAGTCATTTCACTCCATCCGCTCTCATTTTATTTAATTAGTCTTCTTTCAATCAAGCGCCCTTACTTTGTCCTACAGAATTTAATCATTGCTATTTTGAATCAACTTAAAGTGCTCTGTCCTACTCACGTTCTGTTTTGTTCATGCTACCCCTTATTGAATCTGAATAGGCTTTCAAACTAAAGACACGCGAGTTTTCTCATCTGTCATCAATTTCAAACGAGAAGGAACCCTGATGGACTTAAATAAATTAATTCCTGAAGTCAATTACAGCGACAATAACATTACATTCCAGACTCAGCTGGGTTTCTAATTCATAGATTACAATATAAACATGCGTGACGGGACATTATAGGGGAAAGGTCAAAACATCCGTGTTATTTATGACTCACAGTGTAATTTAATTCTGTTTACTTTCAAAAGAATTTTGTTTACAATTCCCATCGCAAGTCGACTTGGTGGAAATCCAATGTCGGATACCAATGAATTGCCAAAGAACATTGAGTTACTCCCTGAGTACGTGCTGATAGTCTAAATGTTGCAAAATAAATTGACTTTCTTTCTCTAATCTATAAATACATTTCAGTAAATTATCTGTTACCAATAAGTTTGCTTGTGCCGATTTAAAACATCTTGGACTTTTTCGATTACAATCCAACAAGTTAATATTTTTCGTTTTGAACTATTATATTCATTGATAAAATGTAGATGAATGGCCAGAGTGAGTCTGAAGAAACAAAATTAGGCGAATGATAGATAGGTACGAATGTGTTAATTTCTCTCACCTTGTTTTAAATGCTATTTTTACAATTACAATGAAAAACATGCCCTTCTTTAAAGAAAGGTAATATAAAATAATATACATACTAAAGACAATAGTAGTGGCTAATCTATTTGTTTCATTTTTAAATCAAAAATGCTTAGACATTAAATTCTGAGTTGGTACTTGTCAAGCAGCCATTAAATGCTGTGACTTAGTCTATAAGTATAGTACATGAGTTGCATTGGATTGTAAAAGTGTATAATAACATACTTAATAGTTATTTGCTATCTCAGTGAGCATTGAGAAATTGTTTGTACACAGGGTAATCATCAGTTCTGAATATTTTACCTTTGAAGTGATTGTGTTATTAGTTTGAATTGAATTGGAGCAAAGAAAATCCTGTAGGAAAGGGCTAAGGCTAAACTCAAAGGTCTTTATACAAACACAATACCGTTCACCAACATATGCACTAACGTATGTATGGGTAGCAATTTTCATTGACAATTCCAACAGTGGAAAGGATAGCAAAGGAAATATGGAGAGAGGAATAGAGTTTGTAAAAGAGCCTAAGGGTATACTTACTAGAGTTGTTATTAGTTAGGTGTATGTATAAACTTGTATAGTGTTACCCTCCCTCACTAATCTGTTTTTTCTAAACAGGATGTATAAAAGAAGTGTAAGGCAAGACGAAGTATTCTGTAAGCACGTATAGAAGAAAAATCTACAACAATCTACTAGCATTGAGTTTAAAATTTCCATAGAAGTTCTACCTATATGCATACAAGTGTAGATAGGTACATGTTATTCTAGTGTTGATTCCTTTTGTAATTTGCCGAGGAGACGTGCAGTGCCATAAACTTCTCCGATTACTTCCAACTTAACACCCTTCATGTGACAATAATCATTGTAAAAGATGAAGTTTTAAGAAAACGATGATGCGCCGAGTCTTGAGATCTTTGATAACTGATGGTTCCCCAAATAATTTCCATTGTATATTTTCCTTTGGCTATCATATCTCTTGTGCAATTATTGGATCTATATGTGTCTATATGTGTAGCAGAGGTAGTATATATATAAATAGATGTGATAACCATCTCGTCCTCTCGTTTTCTGTTGCTTTCTCACTTTTCGTCTTATTATTTCCCTTTATCCATGATCTGCCGTTGTTATTTTTAGTGAGACGATGCAATACTAATAAAGAGCAATGTAATATTGCTTACGATACAAAACTCATGAAAATAAAGTAACGTGCACAGAAGGAGACGGAGGCAATGTAATCCAAGTTAGGACAATAATGTAGTATAACACAATACGCTAAGGTCGAAGGAAAATAAGTGATCGCATTTCACAGTAGTGCCTTTGCCTAGTAGGCACCTACTCTGAATTCTCTATTTTCGTTCAAGTTCGTCTAGTCAGCCCTTCTGGCCTGGCAAATAATTGGAAAGAAGGGCAAGATATGGATCTTCGTGTTATTTTGTATTCTATGAATGCATTGTGTACTTTCGTACAATTTTATAGTGAAGATGGTATAGAAAGGCTGAGAAATAAATAGTGTCTACGTACCTAGACGCATGTACGAACAAAGCAGAATGAGGATCTTTATAAGACAAATAAATAGACAAGCAAATATACAGATACAGAACTGAGGTATGCAGCTAAGCTGGGTAAGGGAGGCGAGTCTGTCCGTATTAGTAAAGAAATAAAGAAAAGTCTTGCAAATATAAAAAGGGAGCCGAGTCCAAGAGTGTCTAGAACGGAGGTACATACGTAGATGTACAATACATACCTAATGTGTAGAGCTACTACCTAAGTATATTGTGTTCTTAGGATATCTACGCAAGCAGGGTAAAAGTGTAATGACGCGAATAGAAATACATAAAAGTCTAAGGCTATGGAGAGAAACATAAGGGAGTTTTATAACTTGATTGCTTTCTCGGTTTTTATTGCAGTTCAATAATCGTGGCGATGGCATAAAGGCTTCTTCATGTTTCCACCATCCCGATTGCTTCACGGTAAGTTGACTCTCAAATTATTTTCCTTCTCTCTCGCTTTCAATCTTTCTTCCCCAAGTCAAAGTCAACTTGCGATCCACTACCGACTTGACTGACTAGGTACTTACTAAGTACACACACATAGAAGTAAGTAAGTATACTCAACCTACGTTAAAGTGTGTACATGGCGAAGATTTGAGAAAGTCTGTCTAGTTATACCACATTAGATCTAAAAGGCAAAACCAACAGCTCCTTCCTCTGATGTCAAACCAAAGAAGAAGCAAACTTCGCCCTATGAACTCAATTCGGGCAAAATTCTTACGATTGTCGGTTTCAGTCACTAGGGTTCAAGAAAAGAGGACTGTTGGTCTGGCCACCATAACCAATTCTGTTCCTCCAGAAGAAATTCAAGCAAGAAGCAACCCTTTTTCCACAAGATATCACAATAGCTTTCCATTTCATTCCATCACAGGCTCAATATTCTCTGGGAACTTCCCGAAGGACCACTTCAACAAGCCAAGCACGCAGTCCGACTCACCGAGCTTCTTCCTTATGTCCAAGACGACACAAGAAAACACTTTAGCTCCTTTTCTTTGCTTACTTACTCCCAATGCATAGCATATCCAACACTGTTTCTAATGTATTTTCAACAATTCTTCTCTTGCATAAGATTTTTTTTATTCAATTTTTCATTGAGAACTTGTCTACTTAGGTATGTACACACGGCTTCTTTGATTTGATAGAGCCAGAGTCCTATAGAAGCTAAATAGGAAATAGTAGACTGCAATTGCATACTAATATTGTTTTCTTAAGAAGTAGGTTTATGATTCATAGTGCATAGAGTCTAGTAATCTATAGTATAAGAGTGTTTTCTACAATGATTATTGGCTTAGAAATGAATTCCTTACGAGGATGAAAGAGAAATTCAATGCTGAAACTAATTCCGTGAGAATGAATATAAAGAAACCGAATGAGTACAAATAAAAAAGCACTTTCGTATTCTGAGGTGCGACTTGTGGAGTTGGGATATTGGTCGAAGGCAGAAAATCCTTCCAGAGACAAGAGTAGGCAATAGTTACAGAGTAAATGGCAGGAGGCAAGTAAGTTATCGTATTGTGTCAAGCCAAAGTGAAAATTCAACTGGAGTGAACTGAACGAAAGTAATTTACATTAATAGTTAGTGTCTAGGTGTGAATTGAACACTAACATTTCCATAATTGGAATTTGAGAGCTTAAGTTGACTTTGAGAGTTGAGATTGCTCCTTTAGTTCAGTCGTCCATTTAGTTCTACTTAGTTTAATTTGATTTTTACTCTGAATTGAATTGTGTTGAATTTTAAAACAGCTTAGGAAAGACAACAAAGGCTTTGCTTTACTTAACATGTTGAAAATGCAAATCTAGAGCATTTCTGAGATGTGAGTGATAATTAGAGTCTGTTAGGAGAGAAACTAATGAATACCACTATGGTGGATGTGCTTTTCTTAAAAGTCAAATCTTCTGTAGATGGTAGGAAACGGGAGCGTTAATTCAAGTAAGACGGGTAGAAAACTCCATTTTCTTGATCCGAGCCATTTTGAGACTTTTATTTGATGTAGCAGAGTCTGTAGATGTAAATAGTGTGCATACAATAGAAGTGGAGAGACACACAGAAGAGATTTTTCTACTTGAGAGTGGCATTATTGTAATCCTTAAGATTTGATTTGATTCATTTTTACATTAGAGAGCTTTCGGGCTCAGATTCCTGTGAGAGTTGTCTGTTAGAAATGTGGAGAATTTTAGCTAAGCCTTGGAGAAGTGTACGTGTGTGCATTTATTATTTGTAGAGATTCTCGGAGATTGTTTTAAGGCAGTGGGCTGATGGTGGTAATTGCCAGCTTTCGCGAGCAGATGAATAGAATGTGAATGCAAACTAGGAGAGAAATGTCGTGGAGGGATTTCTGAAAGACAGTAGAGTCAAGAAAGACGACAAAAAGCGAGTTTGTCGTAAGATAGTGTAGTGGTAGTCGCTCAAGTCGAGAGAAGACTTATTAGAGTCGAATGGCATGAAATGGAACAAGGCGACCCAATGGAGTTACAGTCAAGTCAACTTAGCTTAAGCACAAGGTGTACTCTAAAAGACTATTAGTCGACAGTAGTAGCTCCTCTGGTCTTAAAGAATATTATTACGCTATGTAATGTAACTAACAATAAACTAACCCACGGATCAAAGGAAAGTAAACTAAAGTTGTAAGTAGGAGAGAGCGTGGAGAAGCAAAGCATGTAATGTGAAGTAATGGAACTCGCATTTCTCGTTCTGCTCAGCTCAGACTCGAGTTTGGCATAACTGGACCCGTGTAAAATAATAGAATGGAGGATGTGATTTGGGTAGGAGAGAGAATAAATATATCTTCCGTTTCCTATCAGCTCGTGAATTCTATAGGGTGACGGAGGGCAAATGGCAAATGCACATTACAATTGTAAGCGAGTCTGGAATTCCTCTCTCTCTAGTCGAGAATTTGCAAAGTGTGACACATCAAGAGAGGCATTTTCATCCGTAGAAACACGCTGTGTGTGGTACGTTAGTAGGAGAACTACTCTACCCGCTTAGAATAAAATAGTGGCATCCATTCGGTAATAAAATGAAGAAACTCACCATCAGCTCAACTCGCAATCAGTTCAGTATAAAATGCATAAACTACTATAGAACACAGTAAAGTGAAGTTACTTCGTCGAGCATTAGAATCACACTTATTACCACTGTGCTTGATGCCTTGACTTAGACTTGGAACCTCTGCTATTTGGGAAAGGACAGGGGAATCTAAACCAAAAAGGGACGGATGGACGATCGTCGGAAATCAAGAAGCGGAGAGGATTAGTGTGAATGAGAAGTGAGAGAGATTCGGATATTTCGGTGTGACTGAGCTCAGAGCTCAAATAATATTACTGCATTGTATACTACCAAGGCATGGCATTCTATTCTGCTTCGACGGAACTAAACTGAACTGAACTGATTGTGAGAATAACTAACTACTGCCAATATAAGTGTGTATTGGTAGAGTGGGCATTAGTTAGAACTACTAGCATTATTGCACACACAACTTACACAGATATATTACACGGATCGTGTCGTGTCGGACCCGAAGCGAATTTCCTTCAACCCTCCACGTTACAAAGAGATTGTTATGTGCACTATATAAGTTAACGTTAAATTGCATTACATGGTTATATGTGTATAGCCTGTGTCGCACTTAATTCAACTTTTCTAACGATAAACTATTTCAGTATGCACATGACATAGAGTAGAAGTAGTTTGTCTGATTCGACTTGACATAAAGCATATAAGAGGCTGGAGTGTAGAGCAGGACATATGAGACGGGCTGTTTAGCCTCTTTAATTGACGCCAAAGAGTGTGCCTTCCTAATGTGATGGTAACGTAATGTGATATAACGTCACTACATCACATCCAAATCCCGGGAAAAATGCCCGGATGAATGATGGGCCACACCAACTGCAGTCTCCATTCCTCTTCATAGCCACTGATCACTCACTTCATTCTCCCGGCTTATTCACTCATTCTTCTTCGTCTTGTGCCGCATGTTCCGCCCTGTCCCGTCCTGTCCTATCTGACATTTAAACGATCCGATCCCTTACCAGGGAATTCATATTATCCTTATAATATACATTACCCTATACCTAATCCTAAATGCTATAACTCTTTTCTATCAACCAATGCTTTCAAACTTTCTATATACTAATATGTTATTAGTTTTCTCTTTCTAAATACAGTATAGCAGGAAACTTACTTTACTTATTGTTAGTAAGCCAGGCCAATGCAAGAGTCCCGCAGCAGTTCCTTTTCCATTCAGTTCATGTGTTTAGGTTTAGTTGAGTTCCCTATCTGCCAAAATCCGATCATCTCATCTCTGCCTTGCCATTCCCTCTGCTCCACTTTAATAAACCTCACTTTGTTCACCAAATTCCTCGCATTTCACGAGAGTCGAGATGAAAACCCTTTCTTTGCCATCCCACGACGATGGATATGAATGCATCTGTAGCTTAGCCTCTCTTCCTTTCAATGAATGAGTCAATGAATGAATGAAATGAAACCATGAGAGCGAAGGACACTCTCTAAGTCCCCTCTATCTATATTATTATTTTCCACCCGACTCAATATATTTCTACTTACAAGAGGCATTTTCTAACACTTCCCCCACTTATTGCCATTCTCTGCATACCACAACTCTCAAATTGTTGTCAAACACTAATGAATATTTCCATCTCATTTCTGTTGCGAGATTTTAATTTGAATCTACACTATTTAATCATTTTTCATATCCAGCTATATTTAAATATTTATCTAATTGTCAGATACTCCAGGCTGATGATATCCGTAATAGTAAAAAAATAATTTGGTGGGTTTTTGTAGAATGTAAAAAGCAGGCCGACACTACAGTGAAGTAAGATTATTGAGAAAGGACACGCTTATTGTTGTTTTGAAACTGAAAATGATAATACACTGTTAGGTTGAACATTGCGTAATAACGGTATATTACATTAGGGCATGTCCTCCTAAGACAGAAAAAGTAAGTAATTGAGAATAAAAGAGATGCGATCTCTTCGAGTCAAGAGAAGAATAGAAAGGGGCCGGTTCGTTTAAAATATTCTTTGATGAGACTCCAGTGTTTCATTCGGCTCGCTTATTTCATTTCGTTCTGCATCCTGACCTGGACTTGCTTTGTGCATGGGATTTCTGTAATAAAGTGTAATTCATAATGTGTGCCTGTGCCGGCACAGTGAGATTGGATTATGCTTGTCTCCCAAATTACATTAGGATCTAAGAATAAGTAGTATTATGAAATAGTTGTGTGTGTACGTACACAGTGGCTCCTAATGTGATAGCGATCTGTAGTAATGGAAGATCACTTTTTAGGTATTGTTAGTATATTAGGGCGCTTAGAAAACTGAATGTTTCTCTCGGACCATCCCTCTTGAATTTTTTCCTCGTTTCCTTCCTTTATGAAAAGATGGGAAAGCCGAGAAGAAGAAGAAAGGAGTCGTCATAAAGAAACGAGGCAATTACCCATCATCAAAATGAAATTAACCCAAAGCCCAGATGCACCGAAAGAAACAGATTTTTCCTCGTACTACTCTGTCTGTGTGCTCTCAACTATCATGAGCTCTTTTTCACTTGTTCCTCTCATTTTGTCTTTTTCACTCTTCTTTTCCTTTCGTCTTTCATATCTTCCGACTCAAGAGCTCCGAATAATGTGAATGTGATGATGAGCATTACTTTGATCATCTCTATGCTCTCTTTATATCTCCTTCAGTGCCCCCTTTATACTCGCATCTCATCTCATGATGTGATATATTCGTTCCTTTTCCTCCTAGAATTTAGATATGCCATTTGCACAACTACCTACTAGCCCTGCATATTTAACAAAACTCTATACATATGCACATACTGAACTGCAAGTAGAAAAATGTCTTTATAAATATATACTAATGCTACTCCCATAGACATACCTAGTTGGGAATTCTCATTTCATTGCTGAAACCATAAATTCTGGCTCGTTTCGTTTCCTCGACGCACCTCTACACATACATTTACACGATTATACATGTACTAAGAGGGGGTCCTAAGAATTTCTATGTAATATATGTAAGATCGCACTAAAGTTCAGTTTAGTGGAGCAGTGTGATGTAATGCAAGTTTAAACGACTCGTATCGAGATAGTATGTTCTCTAGCTTACATATTAAAACAACTTACCATTAGTTCTCTTGCTCTTTCAATTCAGAGAGTAGTTTCCAGTTCCCAGTACAACCATTCCGTAATAATAATAGTAATAATAATAATATTCCCTCTACTCCCATCCGACACATTATGTTCATGTTCTCAACCCATATAATCTAATAGGTCTGATTACATGTCGTGTAAACATGATATTTTACACAAATACTATCAAATGGCTTCTATGCTCACACAATCAAAATCTCTATTCAGTAGGTAGACGGTTATCGATGCATTGAAGGTTAAGCTACTACCAATTCATACACAAACTACACTCGATTCATGATCATGATCGCTGTCTGTAGCATCATTTTATCTGCTTTATAATTGTGATGTTGATGTTATTATGAGTAGCTTGTAAAGTAACTAACAATAAGCAATAATCCTCTCATTCTCCGGTTATAATAAGTATTATTATGAAGGCATTGTACCGCTGAGCGATGTGCTTTGTATCGTAACTGTATTATCTCTCTGCATTTTCAATTTAGTATTCAATTCAACTGAGTCCATGCTAAGCAATAAAGCGATTTAGAATACTGCATACACAAATACATAAAAAAACGCATCCGCATCAGACTTAAACTCACAGACTGCAGACTGGAAATGTAAATAATATTTATGTATTCCAAACGAATGTTTTGTTATTGCTCATAATATGCTCCCAAATGTAAATAACTAAATAACCAGAGGCAGGAGGGAATTGTAGACTGGATGTCAAGACATTTTTACAGAAGTATATTAGTAGCACTATAAAAGATCATAAAAACGCGTTGGATGCGATGCTCTATAATTCACAATTGACACAATGAAATACATTAAGTTTGCATGGCTAATACTACTATTTACAATGGTGTAATATGTAGTTCATTTGAGTTGCGATTGTATTGGATAATGGCAATAAGAGAGTGTGGTGGCATGGCACTAAACCAGGAACTGGTTTTATTTGTGCTCGATGTCCTCTATGATTGACGGGTCAATAGGTGGGCCCAACTTGTCAAAATCAGAACATTCAGAGAACACAGATGAGAATTTATTGTGTGAGAGATGTAATATGTTACGATTCAACTATTCTAAATGGAGTGACAGACAAATATACCTGGCTATGCGCTTTTAATTCTTTCTCTGTAAATACTTATAGCATTTGGCTGCAGTTGCATATAAGTGAAGCATGGATAAGCCAAACGAACCGTTTCTCGAATTTATGTCGCTACATGTGTAAGCTATATATAAAGTGTATCTGCTTGGATATGAGTTAAGGAGTAGAATTAAGTTTAAGATGGGCCAGGACAGAAAGAAGTAAAGAGATCAAGTATGAAACGTATAAACAGGATAGAGATCGTGTGATGTGACTGTTATGTTCACGTCTGAACATTGTTGACTGCTCCTGTTTGTACGTATCCTTCAATTCAAGATCCTATTGCTTTAGTTTCGAACGGAGAAGTGCAGCGGCCCTATAGTCATTGAGTGTGATGCGTTATTTGAGCTTTTTACTTACTTTTGGCTCGGCTCAATCGATCAGACTTAACTTCTCGGTAAACATCCGTAAGCCCTGAAAAATTATTGCCATGCCTTAATCCTCCAACATTTTTCCTTTTTCCACGTATTATTCCTGGGGGAAAACCTTTAGGTTCACTCTCTCTCTCTCGTCCTATTATAAGGAACATTACATTTAAAAGATAAGATATAATATTACCGATATAATATATAATATTATGCAATATACAGTTTGCCGAAGGTATATGGAACCGAACTTTTGCTCCTGTCCTCCTCTCTTTTCTTCTTCAAGATTCATTGCACTTATACGTGCGTGTGGATAGGGAGAAGTGTGCTGTATATTACATATCTCGTTTTCAGTTGAGTCTCATCTTCACTTTGATACACTTGGGAGTTACGACGAGACGACTAGTCGACGATTGCACTGTAGTGTACATTGGATGGTTTGCTATTACTTTATGTAACTTTGGTAGTGAGTGGGGCAGTTGACTTGACGTCAAGTCAAGAAAAAAGAAATGAAACGAACTGTAAGTGTGTAGCTAAGCATAGTCAAGATCCTCCATTCGTTAGCAGAAAAGAACCGGAAGGTCGGATGCGATCCGTCTTCCACTTGCATCTTTACACTAGGTTACTGGCACTGTATGTCTATATAATAAATGCAGCTACCTACTTACTTAACTAGCTACAAAGTCATTACTGGTTACATGGAATGGTACCTATAGCTTATCGTTAGCCTTCCCCATTTCTTTTTAAGACAACTTTTACAGATAGTGCTACAGATTACAGAACTGCAATATATTATTAGGGCTTCTTTATTTGTTACTTTAACAGTTGTAGACTTAAGGCGAGTCTGAAAAGGGAATATTGTTAGACGAGGACAAATAGTACTTATACAAAACAGACTTCTAAGGAAAGTCGTAGTAGAAATTCAAGTCTCTATGCTACTGAATGTGATAGCAGTCAGAAAAATAATACATTTGCTGTAAGACTTCACCTTTTGGCTTCGTACTTTAAAAGGATATTTTTTCTTTAAAGTCAGTTGTGCGCTGATAGTTGCTTTGTAAGGCGAAGTAGTAGGTTTAGGTCCATAGACAGTATGTAGAAATATTGTACATTTTACGGGTGTTTTGTGTAGTCAAAGAGAGTGGGGCATGAGACAAGTTGGAGTTTTGGTGAAGAAGAGGACAAATAAGGATGCTTCCTTCATCCTCGACTGTCCATGTAAATTGGATTGGATACAAATGTGATTGAATGGAGTAGTCGAATCAGTGAGGCTTGCCTCAAGCTGTTCTCTTCCTTTATTCGCTAGACAAATAACAGTCTCATCTCGTTTGCCTTCGATTTCGGCTGATTTCTTCGACCGACTGAGCTTATATGTATTTACGTTGGCTGACTGTCATGTCACCGCACCGTTCCGTCGTCTAGTTCTCCGTTTAGTTTGTTGGCTTCGTCTGTCTAGCTCCGTCATCCTTTGATTCTACCATATCTTTAGGTTACATTAGCTTTCGTTTAGTATTATCCTCATGAATTTGGATTTTGGTTGGGTTTGGATGGGCAATTGCTCGCTCTGTGTATTTGTATTGTCGGAGATCTCTTTGTTGCCTTCAGCATCCTGATCTTCTCGGCCGGCAATAGAAGCTACAGAACGTAAACTAATGCTTCCACACCAAACCACATCAGAACATTCCCAATTTCACCTTCTTTTGACAAGAACATCCCTTTCTTTAAAAATGTAATACATTTTCCTCTCTACCTTCCTCTCCGTCCATGTATATCATTATACCCTCTAATAGTGTATAGGCATTGTGCTCAGTCAATAGTCAATATACGTCCGTTCGGGTCTTGTCAACTAAACCTACAGCATACTAATCCTAAGTATAGTAATCTCTCGCTTCAGCTGAAATACTATTACATAGAGGAGGAATTGTAACAGTCTAATAATACGAAATAGCCGAATGGAACAGAGGAAATCAGGGTGTCCCAAACAAACCCAATAGAATGTGAATGCAAGAGGAGTTAGTGCGTGAAATCTTGCTTTTGTCACTTCCCTGTCAGGGGGAATTGGATGAAAAGAAATTTTTCCGCGTTCAAAATTGCTGACAAATTGACCCCGACGTTTTTCATACCTCAAGGATTCCCTACAAATCATCTAGCTAAATAATAATACAATAGACATGGCAGTGTGCGTGCATGTGAGCCAGCAATGACAGAACAGAAGCTCGAAAACTCACAAAAATACTGCAAGAAGGAATACCAACCGCTAGGTATTTACTATTTGTTACACAGCACATAACAAATATACCTAAAGAAATCCCACATGGTAAAATGCGTTACAATTAGTGTGACTCCACGTAAGTGGATACAGAATGGAAAATATTGCTACACAATGGCTGAAGTTGAGGGTAACAAAGTAATATGTAATGAATATCAGTCAGCCCAGACGTAGTATTATTAAGGGAAATTCCCTTTTCATGTGCATTCTTATTTTCTATTCACAAATATAATATTGTGTTACAATACGATATAAATGGTGCTATCATTTCAGGTAACTTGAGTTGAATTATGCCATAATGAAAGGCAGTGATTCATCTATTGAAATCTATACCAGTTATACAGTACTAAAGACATTTTTCATGTACCTAATAACTCTTACAGAATACATCCATTTGCTGGTATTTAAGAAAGGCAAACTCACCACGAATATTCTTTTTTTGTTGTCCAGTTTACCTTAATGCATTTCCTAGCAGAAAGACTAATATAGGAAATTGTGTGTAGATGGGTTTTATTCGAAATGATATTTAGTGCTGTCCTGTTACTATTCGAAGCTACAACAGTGGAGGTAGACTAAAGTCAAGGAATTTCCTGTCCTTTCAGAAAAGTCGTGTCGACAATTCATTTCTCCTGCTGCATTACATTGGATTCACTCACCATAATACACAGGGCTTAATATCAGTCAATCTTAAGGAGTCGAGAGACTGTGTGTACATTATTGGTATAGAAGAGAGATATTATGTAGATAGGGTAGTTATTTACTAGGTATGCAAAGAGTATGTGTATTAAAAGGAGATAGAAGACACTAACTAAATACTTTAGTGCTGGATGGGTAGAGGAAGAGTACATAACTCGTTTTGTGTCTACATCTCCCATCACATTCACTGCATACCACAACACAACTCACTCACATCTCCAGACTTCAACGGAGTATAAATACACGGAGACCATAACACTACATTACAATAGCACAGTAAATATCCCATTCGACAGAGATCTACTAATAAAACCACACAGGACTGTTTTTGTTTGTTTGTAGTGGTGGCACTTCAATGTGTACATTGTGCAATGCAATAATGAATCGAATGCTCATTCTGGGTAAGCACAGTTTCATGTAAACTTCAAGACGATGAGATGCATAGGTGTAGTTTTTACTCCAAGTTTTATTTCAATCTTGGTATAGGAGCTAATACATGTATTTGTCCATATTGAGGAATGTTGTTGGTATTCCGTGATGCAAAGCAATTCGATTGCAACGTGACTGGATGGCGTTTCATTCTAATCTAATGGAGAAGAAGGCCTTCATCAAATAATTACCTTCCAGTTTATCTAATGGCAACTAATGACACGGCCAAGTCAGACCGTGCACCAAACTACTCTAAAGCTCCTGCCTGTATTACTTTCATACTACTACCTTACTCATTCAAATCACATAACATATTGAAAACCTTATGCACAAAAGGACGAACATGGAGTAAGTTCTCTTATAGAAAACAAACTACCTCACTACACTATACATGAACATTATACTAGAACGCTTTAACTTAGACATGATTGGAGTGAGATGAGGATTCAAGACTGTTTTCTTGTTTTTAGATCTCATTACCTTAGTATATACTTATAGTATCACCCTTCACTTACCCCTGCATTGTATAAACACAGTGTACACATAATACATACATAATTCCCCGTAGTTTGCATACTATAATAACCTAGTACGTTACTTATGTATTGCAACACAGCCTGATTGATATGCTATTGTTTTCATCTGGCTGACGACGAGTTGGGCTTTATGTATGAAGAATAGCGTAAGAATATATATGCGTGTCTACTGGCTGAACAAGAGATGATTTAGACAAGAGTCCAATTCATCATTCCATTCCCATCTGTAATCTGGGCTTACCCATCCAATAAACCTCCATAATATCTTTCCTTAATTTAAACTTCTGCTTCGTATACAAAATTGTAGAGCTGAACATTCTATGTGGACATAGATATAGACAATATTTGCTATGGTATGGTAATTCGTTACTCGTCCGTCGTGTTTCTTTCCAAACACACGTTTTTGTAGTATGGACGGAGACGTAGGGAATTGCGTATGAAGCTTAAGCTTACACATTTCAACAAACGCATAACGAAATCCGTAGTACAGACAGACATTTCGTTGGCTACCTACGTCTTGCTCTTGTTTTGAAATGAAGACACTGTAGCCCACTACTCTAGTATAGTTATTCTGCTAACCATTCCTATTCTGTTATATTCTCTCTTGACTGGGCTTAATGTAGGGACATGAGGTTCCTTCTCTGTACTTATTCCTTTGCAAATTGCACAATGGAATGGAATTGGATTGTTTTTTCTGCAGAGTCTGGGTTTTTTTAAGTCCGGTCCAATCGAAGATTGTATGCAGTATATGTAGTCCGAGTATCTCCATTCGTACCAGTGTAGATTTAATTCTATCTGAAACAGTCCCAGCCTTAGCTTTGGCATGTAGAGCTTACAATACAAATGATCAAGTTTCCCAATCCAGTCTGTAGGGATTTTCAATCGGGATTCTCCATGAGAGATTTATCCATCCGTCCTATCATAAGAGCAAAGAAAGCAACACTACTAAACGTAAGCACAAAACATACTAGTGTATACTCTAAGCCGGACTTAGAACATTGCACTCACACAGTTCACTTCACAACTGAAAAATAGCAATAGTACATGTGCGAATCCTTAGACGTTACCCACCACTCGCTATCCTCTACAGAAATCTTACCATGAGAAAATAAAAATTCATAGTATAGAAAAGTGTATTAAGTCCAGGCCTAAAACCTTTAGAATCTAATCTTGACTAAAGGTATAAGGAAAAATATGCTGCAAAATAATGCTATAAGCTAAGATAACGGACAAGAAGATTTACCAGATGCCACATGTACCCGTAGTGTATGGCTAATAATATTTACCGACGTATTTGAAGGTATTTTTACTTTGCAGTGTGATGGTGAGGTATGTAATATTTAATGCAGCATTACAATGCATGTAGTGTAGAAAAACATACATAATAATTTTTATTGCTAGAGAATCTTAGAAATAGGTAGCTTTATGGGAACATGGAGATTGAGTAAAGTCAAACTCACTATCACTCTTCTTACATAATGGGGTATAACTCGTCGTAAAGAATATTTTTTTATTTAAATTGCAGCTACCGCAGGAGCAATTTGAAGTTGGAAGCTAAGCTCTCATGTAATTTTCTTGTGGCAAGGCTAAAAGTAATGCTTAGAGCTTATTTTTAGTGTGACATGTACTGTCTATCTATATATGTAGTGGTACCTACTGCGTGAGGAAGGGAAGGAAAATATCCAAAGAAAGAAGCGACGAAGACAGAGACATAAGAAGTTGATTTTATGAGAAAAGATCTCAGAGAATCTTCAGTAGCTGCGGAAACTGTTTTTGTTCATTTTCAGTAGCTGTGGCATACTGTGCTTCTGTCCGTGGAATGATGGAGTCGAGGTTGATGTAAAAATGTAGTGTAAAGTGTGTGCATGTCTGTGTTGCTTGGTTGAGAGTGCATAAGTAGTGGGTAGTTATTTATTTGTGACTTCTTGTCTGTACTTCAGCTCACTTATAAGTTGACGGCAAGGCACATGCACACAGTAACAGTATGTTCCTCTTTGGAAATCATAATAATAGAGTTGGATAGATGTAAAGAAGCTCCGAAAGCCTCCTGCCTGAAGGCAGCATGTGTGGTCTCTTCCATTCCGTAACTATTTCTTCAGTCAGTCACTCATTTCATATGAAAACTCCATCCATCCCCTAAATGAGAATGAGATCGTCAAGTAATTAGGAAAAATTATACCTACTACCACATCATGAATAGGGACATACTACACAAATACACATAAAAATACAGAGATTACCATATCTTGTAGTTACAGCAGCAGCAGCTTGTCTATTCCGATAATGCATGAAGAAAGAGTAGAAGGGCAAGCAAAAGCAAATTAAATCCTAAAGCCTTGCCTCCTCTTAACTTCTAATATGATTCTAGATTATTACACGAAATAAAGGAATGGGAACGAGATAGATGTAATGAGAGTACATAACTAAAGTAATGAAGATAATAATTGTGTTGCTGTTGGGTGCAGGTAGGTTATCCGTTTATACATCTCTGTGCATATGTTTCCATACGTCAGTTCATCTCTGTGTAGGAAAGTCAAGTCAGAACGAACTAATCGTAGCGGGTAAAGAATGAATGATAGCTTGATGTGTAGGCATGATATTATGATAGAAAAGGCAGTTCAGAGTGTGGTTATCTCCAACATTAGCTTGTAGATGGGTGGACAAGACAAGCAAGTAGGAGTACAGTTCAAAGTTAAGTAACTCTGCCTACTACTAACAGAAACATGTATAGTACATTAGCAATCCAACGTGTGGTTTCGACTTTCCTTTGCCTCTGTTTGATAGTTTACTGTAGTTTGTTCAGGTCTATTGTATCTTTTGTGTGTTTTACGTCCAGGGAGAGATTGTATACTGCTATTATAATCTATTGCATGTTTGCGTGAAGGTGTACAGAATAATCCACTTCACCACACCACTACATTACAAGGTACTAGTATAAAATATTGTATGTACCTAAGCTGACTATGCATAGATAATACTCAGATAGACAAAACTAGACACCTGGGGAAATGGCAAATGAGTAGAAGAGTGATTGAAGTGTAGAGTTGCAACAATACGAATGCTGTATAAATGACGAAACGAAACGAGTTAGTTTTTATATGTGCATTTACATTGAGGATTACCACATTTACCACTACAACTACATATTACCTACGTAATTCTGTTCATGTACTTTTATTTTATTAGTTTAGTTTCTATTAAACAAAAAGCCTGCTTTACCAGTTACCACTACTACTACAATGTAGTACCTAATATATGTAGTAAATATACTACCCCTGTGTAAGTGTGTATGATGTAACTTGAACTTCCTTCGAACATGTTTGCTTCTCACGTATATGTAAGCTAAGGTTTACTCAAGTCGAGTTATTAGAGTCGCGCCGAGTTTTCTCCCTAATCAACACTTAGCTTAGCTTACCTTGCCTTTAATAACATGGAAGACGCTGTCTCCGAATCTAAATTAACTTGGACTCACTCAGCCAAGAACCAGATATAAACTCTACACAACTATTACATGTACACATTTTAGATATATAGCTACATTATGTATATAGGTAAACATTAAATATAAACATCTATAAGTAACAAAGTATACCGAGTTGAAGTCTGTTACAAAGAAGTGTGTTTGAGAAACAGCAGCGTGCTTATAGCCTTACTGGAAGTGAATCCAGATCCAGCCAAACGGCCAAACACAAAGTAAAGTAAGTAACCAAGTTAGTGTACCTCAGACTTGACATCAGCTCAAGTTGGCTTTACGCACTACTTACTATATAGTTGCCTCAGTTCATACTAACTACGCTAAAACAGTCCCTCCCAACAACAAGCCAATTTAATCTTGAGTCTAATGATATTAGCGAGCAGGAGCGATGAGCAACACCAACACAGCTCCCTGCTACATAACACCAGCAGCAAAACAATTGAAGAATACGTAAGTGCAGGCACTATCAGTACCAAGTGAGACTCCCTTACATTCTAGTGTCTGAAATTCGTGAACATTGTTTTCAGGTAGGAAAACTTTTGGAATGGCAGTAGCAGTAGGAAAGTCGATTTGAAATGCTAGAGTGCTTATTAGGCAATCGAAAGATAGAGATAGTTAAAGTCGGCCAGATATCACTTCACATCACTATAAAAGCCGTCTAATTGTAACTCAAGTGAATGGAAGTGAAGTCAAAGCAAAGCAGACGAGTCGAGCAGACAAGCCACGTCAAGACGAGTTTCTTCCCGTACTTAAGATTAGTTTAGTTACATTTCAGTTTGATAGGAAAATGACAGGCTGCTCACGTAGTCTTCGATAGTCTGCAGTTTTTACAGAGATAAATAGTTGCTCCCTATCTTAGCCTTCTAGGTAGTCAAGTCAATCTAAGCCACAGAAGAACTAACTAATCGGACCCCAACAGCAGTCTATGTACATACAAACTAAGACAGCGTCATATCACACCACACACACCGCGGAATAGACAACAGTCTCATTTTCACTTCACTATCCTTTCCTACAGCTGAAATTAAGTAGATTAACTTACGTGCACACATTCTACTACATAATTATACTGATAGGAGTAAATGTGTTGATAATGCAGGCTCTTGCTTATTTGTACAATGTGCCTTATATCTACTACTACATGAAATGATATAGCACTGCGTGTCTTTTCTCTTTGTTTTTTGAATATCTTGCTAATATATGTATATAGGTATGTACTAAGTATAAGTTATTTTAGCGCAGAAAGGAGTCAGTTGCAGATTGTACAAGTAGTTGGCAAAGAAAAGACAGAGTCAAACAGTAGAGAATGGATTCTAGAGGGAGGACTAGGCTGACTCGTTTTTCTTTCTTAATGAGATCCATAGAATGGGCTAATCAAATTGAGGAAGAAGTGTAATCTGATCCTAATCGAATTAGTTGCGATTCTCATAGTTGCTAGACTCTCATTCTTTGCAATGTACGTCGTCTCCAGAAGAGCCAAAAGATACTACCTTCTAGCTCGTCTCATTACGTTACAGTGAACAGAAACAGAAAGAACACTTACTTAGATCAGAATTCTGTTCTAGAGTTACACTAAGCTATTACGGTCTATGCTTGGTGCGTAGGAAAGTCCCTTAAACTGTTCTCTAATAGAAACTCATTGTCTGTATATAGCCACTTAACAATGTTAGCAACATTAAATTACACCGCGAACCAAAATGCGTAGATTTGGATAGTAGAGGACATAAAAGGACATCTGAGAAGTGGGATTGTGTTTTGCGATTCGTTTAATAGGGGACTGTATAGGTATGCCAGGCAATGCACATAAGAGTTTGTGGAAGATAATTGTCTTTGCTTTTACTTTAGCGTGAGCTGAGTGCACAGAGCCTGATATCCAAATAGATAGAGAGCAGAAGTTTAGAAAAGACAAAGTCTGATTGTGAGACGAAGTGACTGACTCTTTCTCACTTGTTCAACTCATTCAGTGCATTCGAATAGAGCAATTACCCTCAATGAGTCCTTTCCTTTCCTTCGCTTTTATTTAGTTCACTTCCCGCTTTCCCTCCTTTCATCTAATTTCTACTCCAACGTCAGACTTTCCCCAAACCAAGTCATCTAATGAGAACAAGCAAGAAAAATGTGGTAATAATATTGTACTTAAATGTCCTATAGCCTTCCTCTCATCTCATCTGTTTTATCTCATTCTAGTAACAGGCCATGCATACCTTCTGAAACTATTTAGTACCTAACTAGGTGCTTTCTTTGAAACGAAATGAAGTGGCAAAATACATGCAAGGTTCCTGCAATTACTTCAAGTGTGTTCAGACTATAAACTAGAGATATACTCTCTATTGCATATATTTATATAGGTTATTAAGAATATATATGTCTGTACTATTGGGAAAGTTAAATTTTACTATATATTATATGTAAAAGGTTTTGTGGGTAGCTCTTGTCTGCTCCCTTGTGGAATGGGCTACTTTTCTATGTAGAGTTGACTGTTTCTATCCCAATTGGTTCTTTCTTGAGGAGTTCCCCTCTTGGCTACTAAGTGTACATCTTTGTCAATCTTAATACCATTCAGAACGTCTTTGGCTACAATTTGCCAACACATTACAATAAACCAAGGAAGCAGAAAGAAGAAAGAGGGATTCTCCCTCTGGGCTTTGCTTTGTGTTTCTATTCTTTCTAAATGCATCTAGTAAGTAATGCAAGTTGAAGAAAACTCCATTCACATAGTAAAATAAGTACCTAATGGTTACTTAAGAATATACCTATAAGCAGGTACCTGTAAAATTGTATTAGACCTCAGATCCCATGGCCATCAGACCACTCAACTTGGCCAATTTCTTGGCAACTTTCAATGAGACGCTCATTCTCTTTGAAGTACGTTCCTCTAATTCCAGAGAAAGGGGAGAAAGTAAAGTAATGGTCAGTAGTCAGAAGAACAAGTGCAGTGTCCAACTTTTAGCTCCGAGAAAGTAACTAACTATAAACTACAAACTCCATCGTAGGCACTTCTGTTCCTATACTCTCATTCATTGTATATTCTCCTTGAAAAGTATCGTAGGGGTCTGGAGGACCTAAGAGTATTTATGTACTGTCTCTCCTCCCACCATTCTTAATATTTTCTCAAGGCAATGTCCAACCCAATGTAAAGAAAGCATTATTGCGTATTGTGAACACATATGGACAGTGAATGGCTTTCCCTTTCCACTTATTTTGGTGTAGTATCTGCAAATGTACGTTTTGTGGTGGAAGATGTATTTGTGTGTAATTCAGTGGTAGATACTAAAACAGGGATATACGCAGTGGTGCTGAAAGAGGAGAAGAGACTCTTTGTTTTGCATAAATGGCCGTGGTTGAGTGAAAGAGTAGATTTTGAACGTCACGGTTCACTGATGGAAATAAAATAATGCGCTGGAAAGAGTCAAGATTTATGTGAGAGTTTAGATAGGGAGTGGGAAGCTGTTTCGGACAGGTGCTGTCTGTGCTCTGTAGTTGAATGTGGATTGTACAGTCACAGTGAGACAGATCAGAGCGGAAGCCACAAAATGTATCTAAGTTTAACTAACGCAAGGAAGATTGCGAGTCTCAAGTAAGTTACGGAGTTGTGATGTGAATGTGAATTTCTTATGGGATTCTACTAAAAGCTACTTATATTCCTTGTTGTTTATGTGTATCTTTCAACTACCCAATCCAGGGGAATATATTTGTGTGTTTTACTTTCTATTAGATTACCACAAGTTCTGCGTTTCGCTTAGTACTTTTTTACGCAATAAGTATATGTATACTTGTGGAGGACTTTATAGTATGAGTACTTAGGGAAAGCTCTTGGACGGGAGTGGAATGGGATAACGGTTTACCTTAGCTATGTACACGCACATGTACTTGCATATAGATCTATTTTTTGTGGTGGATGATAACATGCGATTTTTATGCGTATGTCGATGGATGAGCTCGGTCTGGGATGCAATGGCTCTTTCGGCGTCGTCTTCTCTCTCCTTAGAGTCTTTAGTGATTCTTGCTTTTGATCCTTTTAAGGGAAATTTCACGGTTGTGGAAACAAGGACTGAAGAAAGAAGGGAAAGAAGAGGACGAGGAAATTCAGCAAAGTAATGCAAGGCGATGGAAAAGGGAGAGGAAGAATGTGCATTACTTACATGATATTATGTAGGAAGAAGAACTATTGTGGATGAAAAGACAGACGAAGAAGATGCACTCATGGAAGAAAATGGGAATGGGGAGGGTAGAGGAAGAAAAGATAGATAAAATAAAAGCTAAACTCAAGTTACTAACGATAAGCAAAGGACAAGTAGTTGAGTTCAGGAGCAAGAAGATTGTAGCTTAGCAAATGTCTTTTTTATGATCTTGTTCCCTTTGGTTGCGTGCATATGTTTTCGACTGGAAGAATACCTAGTGTCTACAGAGTATTGCTAAGTATTTTCTTGTATGAAGTCAAGTCGGATATTTTGACTGTGCCTAGATATTTTGTAGTGAAGTCTACACATGTATGAATATGTGTAGTTAAGTCAAGTCGATTAAACTAAACTCTATTGTCTTGTTTCAGTGCTGGAAGAGTTGCGAATTGTTGGAGTCGAGTTGGAGTAGCAGTGGGAGAGATGACAAACTTCTTCTAACAAGAAGTCGACCAATGTGTTCTCAGCCTCGTCTCTGTGTAAGTTATCTCGACCACATCTTTACTTTACTTTACTCGGGTGGGGTATTAGACGGCTCTCTCTGTTCTCAGGGCAGAGTGCAACTCTTATGTTATGTCCCTTATTCATACTCCTCTCAATACTATAGCGGGTTAAAGTTTGGCGTAGAGGTAGGTTTGGTTTGGCGGGGCAGAGTGTACTTACTACGACTCCCTCATAATTCAGAGCTCATAATGGACTTTGCTGACACTTTAATATGCCACAGATTCTTTATGTGACAATTCCCTTGTACACTTTTGGCTCTTCCTATCGATTTGACCATTTCTGCCTCCACCATCTGAATCTTATGCTCTTAATTCCTTCTGCCGAGGTGTGCCATTATCCTATAGCGACTGACAGCAGCCCATCTTGAACTTCTCATTTTTTACAGGCCACATAGACACACATAACATCACACACTTCATTCCCATATCTTAACGATCACTTTTCTACTGATACCCCTTCTTTCCCTTCTAGCGATACAGTCATATGTAGCTCACACTCAGATAACATTACATAACTAACTGTCCTGTCCTTGTCTAACCTCTAACCTCAACTCTTTTCCCCAACTTTTTAAATCACTATTATACTACTCCACATCTCTATTGTCTTAGACTCGGAGCAACTACTACGTAAACGTATGTAGCAATAATGTATCTTCTCTGAGATAGAAGATACTTATCATTACATTAGATACCCCTCCCCCTCGCCATTATGTGTAACATTGCTTCATTCATTTTACATCTTCTCCCTTCTCAACAAAAACACAACGACTCTAACAAATCTTAATCTATCCTGTCCTTCGTGTGTATGTGTACAAATAATATATCGCTTCATTTCTCTCCCTACAAACACAACCGTGTTTAATATCTAATGACGGGGACCCTCTAGCCCAAAAATGACAACACGAGTTAATAATGGCGCTAAAGGTTCGTGTCACGAGGATTCTCACTAAATAAAACACATAGATCCTATTTGCAGGAGCCAAAAATTGTTTCCAGGCTTAACAGTTACAAATCTTACACCTCTTAAACATTATAGTAGATACTTATCTATAGCTTGTAGTTTGTAGTCTGTGATACATAATACATTTATAATAGTAGTAGGTAGGATAGGTAATATATAATCTAACAAACTTGAAGTTTATTCTGTGGTTTTCATTCGTTATGGGAATTCATTCAACACGAGAAAAATAAATCGTAAAAGCTATAAATAGTATATTCTAACGTGAAATTATCATTGTGCATTGACAGTTGTCAGGATGCCAAGTAGCATGCAAGTTTTACGGAGAGTTGGCTGAGAAGACGGGACAGTCGTTGTCGGACCCGGTTGTTGCTACAAGTCGGGAAAATGTTCTGGTGTACTCAAACGGGAAAATCCAATGGCCACAGAAACCAAATGTAAAGTCTGTAGCAGATTTCCTCGTATACGTCCTCATTCAAGAGTATCCAGACCACAGATGGAGACAAATAACACAGGTTCATTTGCTTAACAAATTATCTGATATTTATGAAGAGTTAGTTCTCCACTCGGCACATACCTACCCGTAGAAAAGTCGGGAAGTAATGCCGAAATGCGGTTTCCTCTCCCTCCTCTACTTTCTACTGCTACTTCTACTAATATGAATTAGTGTGAGTTTGAAATACGAGGTGGGGAAGGGACCGTATGGGCAATGTGCATGTGGGATGAACTATTTACTACCTCGGAAAAGTAAGTTATAACTCTGACATTTGTTTTGATTATTTTATAATGCAGACGACGGAGAGGGAAGTGGATATTCCACGAGGACTTGCATCTCAAAAGAGCAATAAATTAAGGTCTGTCCGAGTTTTGGTGGTCAGTCCACAAGGTCTAGTCACTATGTACAATCCCCAATTAGTGTCCACGACGGAGAATGAGTCAGAGTCGAAGCAGACAAGTAATCCATCATTCCCTGTTTCCTCGGCCGACTCAAAACTCTCACAACAAAATCGCCAACAACAAAATTCAGGACTGAATGATGCGAACACCCCCAATTTCCCAAATGCTCCATCTGATCCTCTATCTACAGCAACAGACGGAGAAGCTGGAGTCTCAGCAGCAACAGATCAATGGCAGTTGAGACGAGTGTCACTCATACATCAAAAGTTCCTTGTAATTGCGGAGCTGACGTGGAATCCTGTTCCAGAAGCTAAAGACTATCTCATAACGTGGGAATTGGACGGAGGAGGACTCAAAGGACATTTGGTCACCGACTCAACTACAGTCACTCTCAGCTTGTGGCCTGACACTTTATATCACATTCAGGTCAGAATTGCATGACATAAGATTACTTCACCTCAGACTTTTATTTACATAGCAAACATATGTTACCTCCGTGGCTATACTCAGTAAACACAAACAGGACATCCTCCGTGCATATACAAATGTAATATTCAAGCTCTACATCAAAGTCAACGAAAAGTGACAAATATATTTGTGTACACTTGTGTGTGTTCCAAAATCAGAGCTTTCTAGGCTGTCTACACAGAAACAGACACCTTTGAATAGAAAATGTAAAGCAATCTGTCAATGTAGTTTAGGAAATAGAGTGCCTACAGTGTCTAGGTATAGATACTAGCTAACATTTATATGCGTAGCAGTTTTAGAATATATTTAAAGGGAAACTTGGGCAGTCTCATCACATAAATGTTCATACACTTTTACACACTCAATCTCAATCCGACTCAATTTGGTTTTATGGCAAATGTTCCAGCGTACATACCTAAGTGAGTGGAAATCTTAGGTAGAATTCATATGTGACTGTAGGAATACATAGATCTTGTCGTGTCACTCTTGTATTTTATACCTCTTTGCATATGTATGGGTACAAAATACCTTTCGTTCATATGACGTATAAGATATATAGAGAGTAGCAAACTCGATGTATGTACCTATGTATAAAATTCGGTAAAGTAAGTGTGCACTTTGGATTTAAGAGAGAGAGTCAGGAAAGTTGTAGTTGTAGTTGTAGATGTGATGTAAGCGTAACGTCCGAATGTCCTTGTCTTGTCGTCGAGCTTGTTAGCTGAGTTGAGTTTGTGAAGCAAAGCGAATAAATGGAAAGGAAGCCAAAAGAGAAGAGAGATTCATGGTATAGTAAGACAGACAGAACTGAAGAGACTAACCAAGGAGCCCAACCCTTCTGTGTATATGTACATTAGTCAGGGACTTTACTATATCACTACATAATATTATTATAGATAGAGAATAGGATCCACTATTTTACTTTAGAGTTGAGTTGAGACTTAAACTAAAGTAATGTAATGTAAAGTAAAGTAAAATAGTGGAAAAGCAAGGAAGCCGAAGTAAAGTAGTAACATAACGTTCCGTAATGTAACGAGAGGGAAAATTTTGTTGCTTTCTGTAGGTTGAATTATTTGGAGAGGAACATTCCAGTTTACATAGGAAAAGTTTTCCTCTGGCTGTGGACACGAGCGAAGCTTCCTTCCCAATGGAGCAACCCTCGGCTCTGAGCAAGAAGGAGTCATCCCATAAATCCGTCACCGAATTTCTTAATGTGACTCTCCTTGTAACTGTTTCATCTGTAGTTTTGGTCCTCGCTTCCCTCGTTTTGGCTTTGTGTTGCTGGTGCAGAATGCGACGAGCGAGACGCTCAAGGGATCCCCAACTGCTTCAGGATACTGACGAGCCTGCTGATCCTTTACATCCAAATGTCCTCCGCAAGGGTAAGTCAACTCAACCAACTACTACTCACTCACTCCATCCAAAACCCACTTGTTCCTCTCTATCTTCATACTCACTTTCAGTTTACCCAAAAACAAGCAATTTATTATTTACTCCAGACATTTAATAAATAAACATGGCAAACCAAGATTCTCTCCAACTTTACTGCTAGACTCACTCAACTCCAGCAACTCAACCAAAACTTCAATCCAACAATAACAAATTACAATATACATAAATAATCTGTCTCTACCCCAAACTATTGGATAAAGTATTTCCGCAGATTCTAAAATGTACAAAATTATGAAATAGCTATTTTTCAACTCCTATGAAATATAAACTTAGCAAATGTAAATATTGGTGAATATATCACTTATAGATCCAGTGCTGTACGATATGCTCTGTCAATGTTAAAGAATGTGCAATGAAAAGGGATGAAATTGTAGTTAAGTAGTATTTGTTGACTGTACACTTGGAAAATGATTGCAAACATTTAATTACACTGTTAGTACTTTAGCTACTAGAAGAACAACAGCTAGTATATACATACTTATTTTATATGTATCAAGGACAGATAGGATGAGATAGTTTGGCCTGGCCTACCAATCTCATTTAATGTGGAATAGTGGAGGAGTAATTGAAGCCATAGCATTAAAATAGGTGGGAATGGAGTCTATAGTAGTAGAGTGGCAGTAGCTTGCAAGTACTATTGGTACATTCATTGGAAGGATGCTCATTGCGAGTCAAGTTTCTTGGCCAAAGAAATGCTTAGCCACGTTATTTGTTTGTCCTACAATCAACATAAACGTAATTCTTTAGATTATTGTTACTAGTTGGGGAATATTGAACCGGATTAATGTCAGCTTGTGGTTTTCATCAGCACAGTTGGAACAATTGTAATCATCCGGAATGGATCTCAATCGTTCTGCTAGTTGCACTCATTCCTCGAAATTGCTTGAGAGAAGAGAAGACCAGAGACACAGAATTCTGTATTTGCAGGCGGCATAAAGTCGAGTTGAGAGAACAGCCAGTCAAATCAACTGCCTCGCCTCTCTGCTCTTTACTTTACACATATATATAGTTAAGTACAACTAGTATGCTCAGCCTACGTACACAAGAGAACTAAAACTACATTGCTTCTCACAACTCTCCCCTGTACATGGCTGAGCAAGTGCAATAAGTATTCAATTGAGTATCTCTACTATCGGGTAAATAAGTAGATGGATAGTAGAGTAGGTAGATTATACACGCACGGAGATGTTATGCAGTTTATATGGAAAGCCGGTACTTTTGTGGTTATGTGGTGAGCCACGAAGTTTGCAAGTGATCATGACTAGTAAAATATTTGTGTAGACGGTGACAGGAAATCATTAGCATTGCTCGTTCTAATGAGTAACGACCGAGTGAGTGAGCAGTTTAGATTTTTAGGAGACTCTTCTTCCTTTCTCGCGAGCGAGCACAGATGACAAGATCCGCTAACATGCATGGCCAGGCAAAGCGAAATAAATCCATGACAAATCTATAACACTACACACAAAAAATATCCATTGACAAAGTAGTTTATTCTCCTATTGTTGCAGCAGTCAATACTGTACCTATTATGAAGCTGTATTGGAACTTTGTTTATATTTTACAACCAAAATCTAATGCAGAATCATCATTTTTTGTAGAATTGAAAGGAAAACTGGCAAGGGGAAAATTGTTATTGTTTATACTGTATTGGAGGTAGTGTTTTTTGACCATCTAAATTACTTAAAGGGTACGCTTTAAAATATAAATTACCTACCTACATGGTGTTGGTTTAAAAATATTGGTATTGTTACCTTGATTTTTTGTCAGTTTTGTACAAGTGTTTACTGTAGCACTATGTATTGATGTAAGTGATAGAAAATTCAGATAGAAATTACTAGGTTGATTTTGTCGGGTAAATAGGTTTGGTTTCAGGAGTCTTAAACAAATGTTTTGTGGTTTTCTTTTGGTGTGGAAATACACATGTTAGGGTAAATGATAGTCAGGAAGAGAGAAGCAAGTTTTAGGAAAATTCAGTTGGCCATTGGATCACAAATCAAGGATCTGTAGAGAAGGCAAAGTAGTTAGGTTGACTCAAGAGTTGCAGGGAATAGGGAAACATTTTTCTCTAGGAATTTTGTGGTAGCAAAGCAATTACGAGAGAAACCGAGTAGTTTGTACAGAATATTCTAAGATGAGAGTTAAAGCAGGAGTAATGGTGCATATGTAAGAGGCAAGTTAATAAATGTTCACTGTCTTTAGTGTGTTTAGGGGATAGACTTTTAAAGATACATAGATGGGTATGCAGTGTACTGTAAAACAATTTATATAAGGAATCTGTAAGTAGTATAATATGAAGTGGATGGTAATATATGTTATGAGTTTACATGTACGGAAGAATCCTGTGGCCATCAGCAGGGAGATCACCAAGAGTGAGTACGTACACTCCATTACATAATAGACAACACTCTCATTTCAGCATCTGCTACGCTTATGTTGTCTGTTCTTTTGGCTGTACTAGTTTGGTTAAAGTAAAGTACTTTCTGTTATGGTCACGGTTTGCTCAGTTACTATACATTAAAGCTTAGACAAACTATTAGTTGAATGTTGGATAATGCAAGGAAACCAATCGAGAGTGCCCTGTTAAAGATTCAACTGCATGACGTTGTCTGTTGGCCTCCAAGGCTTAAAAGTCTCATGCCGGTTTTGTTGTATTAAGGAATTACTGGAGCCCTGTAGGGTTCCTCCCATGAATATATGGATGAGTAGTGCTGTGAGTTGAGTGCCCACTCCTGCCCTTTTACATGATTTAATAGCCAGACTAGGAACCAATATCCCGCCTAGATTACATTACAATGGTAAACGGATCCCCTAATATCCATTTCGAAAAGATATTTATCGTGCTAATTATATTCTTTTACAGGGCTGAGAGAAGCAGGTGTAGCTGTCGATGTGATCCAGCCATCCCAACTCATATTTCCGGAGAAAGTCGAATGGATGCCGGTGGCAGGTCCGTGGACAACTGACTCGTACTTCCAGAACCACAACAGACATTATCATACAGCTCTCCCCACAAACAATCGTCATCTCCAACAAAATCTCAATAATGTCTACTTACCCGCTACGTAGCTGACTCCACAGCAATTATCTATTAACCCAATTTCTCATCAAAACTAAATGCATACTATCAATATACATACCATACCACTATAGAGTACCATATTATGCCACGTTTACATTGATATATATCTACAGTATATTGCGTATTATTATAAGTACCTTCATGTGTATACAGAATATTATACACTCTTCGGGTCATGCCATTACCATGTCATGCACTTACTGCTCGACTACTATACTTGCTAAACTCTACCATTTAAACAAATCCTTTGAGAATTAATGCTTTCAATTACATAAGTTACGAAAATATTATAGGCTCGCAAACAATAATAAATATTCCCTCGAGATTTCTCCAGTCCTTATAGAGTGCAAGAGTTGGAATGTTCAAGCGTTTTCAAAAGGTTTTATTACACTTTAGCAACACCGTGTGCTGTAGTTACAATTTTGTTTGCTGTTGTTATTACCTAAAGTGTGTATTACCACATCCTACCTTGTTCTACACATAAATACTCTCCGGACGCTCTTTATAACTGCGGATATTCCTTAGTGGACATTTAATATAATTCCTGTAATCTCGTTTACACAAAAACACTCAACTTCCGCCGAACTTACTCTCTACTCCAACCTTCCCTATTACACAAAACAAATTGGTCACAAAATAAAACACTAACCTAACCTAAAATATTCTTCTTAGTATATAAACTACTATAGGAAACGACAATTTACGTTACTTTCTTGCATAGCCTCCCTTACAATACAACATTAGGAATACTATTATAGTTAAGTTGGTCAATCTGTAATTACTAACTGAAACTACAAAATGAAAACTTGATTTAATTGTTACAGCACTAATATTAAAGCATTGCATTACTATAATGTAACAAACAAAAAATACAAAAGCTAGCTGGAGCTACTACTGTTACTTTATAAATGAATATTTTACATCATATACCCCTTAAATATGTATGACTAAGTCAGAACACTATATATACTATGTAATTTCACTGCACAACATGTACATGTATGAATGTAAATAAGTAACAAGTTTGAGTTTAATTACCTGTAGGTTAGCATACATTCTAGTGTTATGTATTTGAATACTATATCGAGAAAAGTGTTCCTCCAGATTTTTTGTACTATGCATGTTATATAATACTAAGCTATGTACATAGTTATTGCTAGTAATACTAAACAATGTAAAAAATGAATTGTATTTAGTTATCGTTTAAGCTATTGTCGTTGTAAATTGTAAGGATGTTTGTGAGTGTTGCATTGTGTGTACTAAAGCGAGTGTACAAGTGGAGCTTATAAAATAAAAGATTGTACGGACCGACATATCAAACGAACTTGTGTTTACTTTTTTATTTTTTAAAATCTAGTTCATTTTTATTGGAATGTAATGATTACTGTGCGTAAAGTAGTAAATAATAGGATCGGCAGTTGTGTTCAGATGCCCTTTTGATATTTGGACGGAGTTTATGAGTCTTATCTGATTTGTGGCTCATGCAGAGAGAGAATATAGAGAGACTGTCTATAGGAATTCACTGTTTCATGTCGGGTCTCAGCTTCTGATTTTCATGTTTTGACTAACAGTCAGGACAACATATATACAAATCTGCACACGAATGTATGAACTTAGTTATTAGATAGGAACAATGTCCAAAGCAGGTAGTTCCATGTCTTTGTGGTAAGAAACTAAGGCTTGGCAGTTGTATTCGAACTGATAGGAGTCGGTTGCTGAATTGAATGTAATGGAAGTAAGGAGAGAGATAAAATGAAATAAGATGACGGCTCAGGGTGAGCCAGGAGTAGAGATAATATAGCATGAGAACATGGTTATAAGTACCACATGTGAATATTACCAAGTGGAGTTTTAGTTATATAAGAATTCAAGTCTGAGATGAGTTACTTACTTGTGTCTACGTATTGTAGCTATAATGGGCTAAGCTAATGGAATTGGTAAGTAAACAAATAGGGATTGCGTGTATTTATTTAGATAGGGAGGAACTATACATGGAAAGGGTACGCGGAGCTCATACATATGCAAGCTGGTAATTAGTGGTCATTCCGGATATACAGGAGTTTGATAATTGGGATTTTTTTCTTAGTGCCTGGACATAATTCAATCTGATGAAAGAATAAAAGCCAAGTTGGAGGTCTTGATCCTGACGTTGCTCTTTCTCTCTCCAAACATTATTGCTTCCCTTTCCTATATATTCCATGTATATTATTCTTTTTGCTGCTCTCTATCTTTCTGTCCGACATGACATGACTTGGCTTTGACTCTAACCTTTTCTTTAGAGTAACTTTGGCTTTTGACTTTTTCTTTCATGCTCACCCTGTCTATACTTATCCCCACTTAACTCACTAAGTAACTTACAACTTCTCTGCTCCAACTACTTTGACCATGGGAGATTCTACCATGCACACCTATTCATTCGCCACTTTTTCAATATCCCCTTTATTACTTTACCAATTTAGAGCGTACTAGTAACTTACTTATACTACTTCAGAAGGTATAAGCACTAACTAATGTTAACTTGGCTAAACTAGTGCTCCTGCCTGCTCTGCTCACTCTATGGAAGAACCCTATCATTTCCGATGACAGTTCCCTTTCAATTTCCACAATTTTTCCCAGATCGATAACATCTCTTCCATAATTCTTCTATTCTCAACTCCTTCTTTTCGAATTAATCATACCTACATTTTTTACCATGATGAGAAACAAGAGAAGGAATTTTTAATAGGTGTGAGCAACCGAGGGCCACTGAACACTGCACAAACTGTAAAACTACTGAAGAAGCAACCAACGAGATCCTTTAATTACACTCTACTATTAATCCCTTTTACTTTTAACATCCGATCATGCAATGCAATTCATGCCTCTTTCCCTATTAATAAGGCAACGCATAAAAGAACCAAAAAATTTACAAGCTACCGATACATAAGGGTTCTAAGCATGGCACTTTTTATTCACTTAGCTAATAACAGTTCATTAGGTCTATTGGTTGTTACCTTTGAAATGAAATAAATATCCATGCAATTACACCTTTATAAGGGGCAACTGCATCCTAGGTTCCATAATTAACAAATTATAGAATTCTTAAGCATTTAATTTCCCAGAAAAAATCATCGCGGAGGAAAATCTTGGCTTCCAAATATAAATAAATGTTCGTCCTGATTTAATTTACTTTCGAAAACAACATCCTACTACTTATTTACTTCAGATTCTACCTTAAATAAGGATTAGTATACAAGTTCCTACCACAGATGATAAGATGAAGCATCTAATTTATAGCCCAGTCCAGTCTGTTAAGCTTCATTAATTAGGACTTATCATCTCCCACCGGTGATTTCAACCCTTAATTACTACAACATCCAAATTCTCTAATAAATAAAATTCCGCACATTTTCCTCCAGTTTCTCTATGCATGGACTTAATTGGGTATAAGGGTAAATACCTTAATCACTTTCTGCACGGCAGGCTATGGTAGCATCCTACATGTTTTATTGTCTTATCTGTTTCATCTGTGCATACATTCTTGCCCGACAATCTCTATATATAATCCATATATAAACTTCTATTTTACATGGAGACTTTCCCAAGAAAAATGTACGTAATTTATATGCCAAATTGTCTTTTTCTATAGTCCATCATGTTTATTTCAAAAGTAGTCAGCTTAATTACTGTGATAGTAAAAAAATTTGAACTTTGAGAGGTACAGAAATATTTTAAAATGAACAAATCTAATTCTCACATCACGATGAAGGAGTTTGTTTGTTATATTTAAGTATTATTTACTTAGTATATTAGAGGCACTAACTGGCTCGACCATCATGGTCCCTATTCAGTTAAAGGAAGATTGAGTTCGACTCTTACCTCAGGTGCCATGCTTGTACAGGCGCACGCCTGGATATCCGGCGGTTGTCGCCTATCAAGTATTTGCTGAGTGTAGCTTAAAAGGGAAAGCGTCCTTCTGATTTCAAAGGTGTCATCTGCCGTATATTTTGCCATAATTTAACATTGTTCCAGTTTTTTGCAATAATGTTACGTGTTTATAATGTCACAAAAGATTTTTTAAAATTGAAGTTGAATGTTACTTAAAATAAGTATTCTCTAAAGCCGCATAAGTGATTTTTAAGCATTATTAATATTTTGTTAGCATGGTTGCCTCATTTATCTATTTAATTAAAATCTATGATTATGTGGACAAATTAGTATCTCATCCATTATCCACGATGCCCCAAAGACATTACTCAGAAGCCAACAGTTTTCTATACGTCGAAAAAATTCAATTTAAAGACTTAAAGAAAAGTTTCATTGCACCACAGATCCGATATTCGCTGGTACTTCAATGTAATAGACTTTTTGTAAGGTCCAACTAATAGTAATATAAAACCAATTCGGATGTATTATGGAAGTGACTAAATTTGACTAGTACACTATCACTACTGTAAGGTTAGCACTACTGCGTTTTAGAAAAGACCACTTGTACAGTTACGGTTGCGAAACATCAAATTGAATCTTTGTAAAATGAAACCCACTTAAATTCTCATCAATTATTCAATGATTTCAGATGTGTTCGTCCTACAAACTACAAAGTAAGTAGTAACTAACTATTTGTACTTACTCCTTATACGGAATCAAGAATTCATTAAAATCCTCTGTGTTCACTTCTGCTTTCCATTGTATAATAAGAATTCAAGATTAGCAAACGACTCTAATGCATTATACTGAAGGAACATATCCATCCTTATTACCAAGTTAATCTAACTTCAGTAGACGACAATTCCCATTCTATAAACGTAAACGAGTCATTTCTTTATTCAATGTACTAACATAGTATAGCAAACTAATAGGAACATTTAGTAACCACATAACTACTGTGACCTTATGGATGTATTTGGTTGTATAGAGATATAGTAAGTACTGTTAAAGCTGTATCTCTATATATATCTCCTTTTACAGTTGATGTGTGGTTGTATATCCTAATACAATAGTAATTCAATGGCTATGTCTTAATACATACTTACCTAAGACAAACAGAAGTGATTGTATACAAGAAAAACAATTGAGATCCTTGCCCCAAGTTCCAATTGAGTCGAATGTGATGCAGGAACAACATAGAAAATCAATGTGCTACCTAGAAAACGGTGGAGAATACAAAGGGTCAACTTGTAGGAAAAGAGAAGAAGTTGGCAAAATTGGGATTGCCATTGCGAAAGCAGATGGCTTCTTTAGTCGCGTCTCATCTTTAACTAGTAAACTAAACAAGCAGTTTGAGAAAATAGAAGTATAAAGTACATAGAGTAAAGTGAAAAAGTAGTAATAGTTCAGATGCCTAAATAACTTAGAGACAGAGAGGGAATTTCCAGGAAATACTATCCACACGTACAAATATAACATTCAGCTACAAATTATTATCCAGGTATACTATCGACTATATTTATTACGGGTATAGTATTAGCTGTCCTCAGAGTTGATAATAGGACAGATATTGAAGTCGTGAGTCAGTATCACAAACAAAGTCTTCTGGAGAAAGTCGTTCTTCGGTCCAGTTGGACTACTTCGTCTCGTCCGGTTGAATTATTTCCACGAAAGGATGAGTCGAGTGAATGCGAAAACTGGACAAAGCGAAATGAACTGACTGGATATGTAATATCAACATTATTGATCAACACTTGACTTTTTGGAGTGTATGTAGCTGAGTAGGTAGAAGTAACATGACGGGAAGTCAATGTAATGCAGGACAACCATCCAGTGGGGTGAGAAAATAAAATGCCATCGGGTGACATAAGTGGATGATGCATGGATCTCATTCCTTCCTTTTCCATCATCCGATCAGAAAATACAAATAATTCACTCATGAATGACTCTGAATGCAATAAAAGGTAATAGAGATGACTATCAATAGTATACACTTGGTATATAAATATAAATAAACAGACAAAAGGCATTATTAGAGTATCTTTTTGGAATCTACGCATAGTTGTATTCAGACGGGAGGCATTATTTACTAGAATTGCACATGAAAAGCTGTCCCCTCCCTTGTGTGTGTATTCTAATATTTTACGATTTGTTTATATTTATATGCGACATAATGCGAGAAGCTAATGTAGGAGTAATGGATTGCTGATTCATTCATTCTGCAATTTCATTCCAGTTGATCCTTTCATTCATTTTCGTCCAGCGGAGCTGAAAATGGGAATTTTGAGCCTTCAATCTAGTTTGAGATAACATAAGAGTTACTCTAGCCGTCAGTAGTAAAAGTGGAGAACAAACAGTTTATCAGAGTCAAGTTGAGTTGGCTTCCCTTGGCTTCACTTGAACTGGATGGTTGGGTGAGTGACAAAAACTCACTGGAATCAGAGCAGAATAAAAGTCAAAGTGAGAGAAAGCATTATATCTATTATCAGACTATAATATATAGGTATCCTATTATTCTCCATGCAATATGTATGGTAGAGTTGAGTTCTGCTCTGAGAGGATTAACTCAGTCGCCGCCACCGCCATGTCCATATCAATTCTCATTAAGCTCATCTCTCCAGTGGGACCGTCGGCTAGACCAAAGTGAACAGAGCAAAATCCTGGATATAGTGTCTACCCGAGTGCTCTAGCAATTGTAATAAATGTTGTAAACCTTAGAAAAGGACTTGCCATCATTCTCCGTTAACTATATAGATAGACATATTATATGTACAAGGACGAGCATTCTGCCAAAATACATAACAATAACTAGGACGACTTTTGAAGACCAACAACCAACTAACCAACCCAAACAAAGTAGTCCAACGAGGAATTACAACTGAAATACTATCTACATACATACACATACTAATGCTTTCATATTGTTAACTTTTCTACGGAGGAGACAAAGGAGGAATGTCTGATTGGGACAATGCTAGTTTTAAGTAGACAAAAGCAACGCAGGACAATGTATTAGTATTGGTCTAATGTAACTTCTGTACTTGCATCACTAACTGCTTATCTCGCCTACCAAACCAAGCAACGGAACAAATACCCGAATGCTTCTCAGTCCGGAACGAAAAATCCTACACAGTCACAACTCACTGATGATGGTGAAACCGACTCGAAAAACTAATCCGGTGTCAGAGGAGGAGAGAGCACATCTCATCAATATGTCGCGAAGAACAGCTTTGGCTTCCTTCTGCACTGGACAACCCTTGCTTCTCAAATCACCCGCTCCACATACAAATCAGATAGACACATTCAAACAAATGGAAAAGGGACTTTATTATTACTCTCCCCACACGTGTTAAACCCTTTTCCTTCCTATTTTGTCATTTTCTGACTCAAGCACCATTCTCTCCCGAATTTCAGACGCCTTCACCTACCTAGATCCAATCATTGCCACTTGTACCACCGGCCATTCACACCAAATTAACTTTTGCAGTCTGAAAGTGTTCAATATATGCAGCGATCTAATCATAAGATTTTTGGCACCCGACAAATACTTGGATCTTATGGTTATTTACTAGAACAATCTTTTAAGAAAGTGCATAGTAGCTACTTCGTGTTACGAATGGACTCGATAAGGATTTAACAATTGGAAATGCTGACCAGGCTTATTTTCCTCCTTTTAGGACAACTGTCAGTAATGTGACTCAGCCATCGAGCATGAAATACTAAACTTGCCATTTTCAAGAAACAGAACAGATTTCTTCTCAGAGATGTTTTACTATGGTGTCGCCTGTCCTCTTCATGAAAATCACTTCCTATCCCCATCCGCTGGCTATATCACACATTAGTAGATAATGGAGTGTATATTTCTGCCCAAAGTATGCCACACCATACCAGATAAGACTTATGCAACAGCTGTTGTCAAAAGTCACATAATCTTCCCTTCTGCTGTATCTGATATATGTTCACAATGGATAACCAACGATACGACATCCTCCCAACACATGATAGAATGGGGAAATCTAAAAACTTCTAGGACTTTTCCAACTAGGAAGGAAAACAGTCCTTCTTGAATTGTTTCTGTTTCAACAGAGATTTCTTGGGTTAAATCCGACACAACAGGATGTATCATCTTTCAGTAAACAGAGAATCACTTGACTTAAGTTCAGGCAAACACAGACAAGTACTCGTAATATGTTATTGTACCAGAGTCATTCATGAGTCATTCATGAATGAGGAAACAGACCAAATGGGATATATATACGTAGACGGAGATAATTGCTAAGAAGTTAGTACAGCATTTTTTATACATGCTTTAGGCAATGAAAGGACGCGAGGAAATCAAGTGACACGAATGCACTTTGTTGACTAGGATTTGGCTTGCTATTTGATTGTGGAGTGTGTTGTCAGGAAAAGAATGAAATGGGGATGGTGACGTGATTACTGCAGCAAGAAGTATTAGAAATTCCTTTAGAGTCTTATTTATGAATTGTGAATTGCTCAGGGCTTTGGCGACAGTAGTTCTGTGTGTACAAATACTAATGCACATAAACATTTGTATTACATGGAAATGCAGCAGGACTCTCCACAGTCCATATGATCAATGGCATCTTCTTCTTGGGTCACGATCTCATATATGCAGGTCATCTTTGATTTATTGCTACCAGAAGACAAGGCAGGCTGGCAGGAGTTCCTCATGCACTCACATACATACAGAATCCTTTTCAGTGCATTATAATATTATTACCTAACCACACTTTCAAGTTTTGTGGACACAACTAATAATGGTATCTGATAAGGACATGGCACTACACATGTTAAAAATTTGGTAACTTTTACTTTATAGTGTTATATCAGCGTACGGGTGTAAAAAGTGTTACATCATAGGTTGAAATACTTGAACATAACAAACCATGCCAAACGAGTGTAAAAAGGTAACGATAATTTGCATGCATTAAAATAGTACTTAAAATTGCATTAGAATGCTGCATACGTTTTTGCACTCTACTTAAATGGAAATAGTGATTTTACCCGTATTTTTCCCATTTCACCGAATTCACCAGAATTGACCCGGTGTCACCCAAATTGATCTTATTTCGTCCAAATTGGCCAGAGACTCATTACATTTATTGAATTTTGAAAAGTTAGGCACTCTCATTATTGAACTATACCACATTGTTATGTTACCAGACAGATGGACAAATAAAGAAATAAAGTAGCTCCTACTTCAAAATTTAAAGAAACTATCGAGCTACTCTAGACAGACCCTTCGGTTATGAAAATACAAATTATAAACAGTGGGCTTCATTCATTCAAATGGCAACTGCAGTAAAGTCAGTAGCCAGAATGTTAAAGTTGCATGCACAGCTTTGGCTATACGTGGATCTGATGGGACGAGACGGGCCATGTAAGTGACCCAGCCAAACAACCTACTACTACCATATAACCACTATGTATAGATATTTACATACTACGTGATTTAGTATTTAGTACATCTTCTCGTTCCATCCAAAAGCATCGGCAGATAAAAAACAAGATATAAGTTTATAGCTTGTCTGTCACATACTTAACAATAACGAATGGGGCTGTAACCGACGGACTGAGAGGGAAATCAACTGATGTACTTTCGTTATTGAGGGGACAGCCTTCCATTATGGCGTGATGTCATCTTTTAATGGAATGTGACTGAAGACAGATAGGAAAGCAAGATACCACAAACACACACTTTGTTTTACCCTTTCTCAAAATGTTTTCGTGGTCACCAATACATCTGCGTACGATTTGTGACATTTTGAAAGAAAAGCGCAATTTTCTGCTGTGTTTACAATCATAATCGCATTTGTAGAAAAAGTTAATCTTTCTGCAGTTGTTTCTAAGTATTTTGGATTTATTGCCATTTTTAATGCAATACGATTTATATTTGTCACTTGAACTAATTGCGTTTTCAACTATTTTAAATGAAATATAAGTTTTGGTTCGGACAATTTTAGTCTCAAAATCAGATTTTGTTATTATATCCTGAAGAGACTTGACCGGAGAGCTGGATTGTACAGGAGTGTCTGATATAGAAATTGCAATCATTATACTACAAGTAAAATATGATGTTCAAAGTTTATCTGTGTTCAGTGATTGTAGTACCTAAGACCTAATGCTCTTCTAGAAACTGCCTTAGTTATACGTGTCTTATGTAGAGAAACTTGATGGAGTGAAATAAGATTCTTTCTGAGTTGAGTCATTTTAAGTTATTGTTGGAATATTCTTATCATCCGAAATATAAAGATTATGTAAGAACTTTTCCTCTGACTTGACTTTGAATTCTTTAGTCCCCTTTCAAAAAATATTATTCGTTTCCAACACATCTTTTCAGTTTCATTTCATCTTCTCCGTCTCATATCTTTGATCTAGTGTTAGTGTTCCGATACAATTCCATTTCAGTAAGTAATACTTTTGACTTCGCTCCGGCTTTTCATTTCTTACTTTCCTTTCACATTTGGGAAAAGGGTAATCCCACCAAATAGTACGCAGTAACCATTAGCTAAACTAGTTTACTACGAATATGTGTCCCTTTCAAAAAGAAATATCTTAATGGCACATTTTACATTGTACTGTTTACCAACATGTAAGTACATGTTAAATAATCTCCATTTTTGGATTAGAATCCCTTACTACTGTAAAAGGGCTTATTTTAGCCAATTTATTTCTAATTAGGTTTGTAATGCTTTACAAATGCAATGCCATCAAGATCCAGTATTATCTAACTTATCAGTTGTAATAAAATATAATATACATTAAACTATAAAGGAGTAGCAGAACATTATATATATTACAACAATGATACAAAATGCTGTATGAATATCCCATTTCTATACTGCAAATGCGGATAGTTGTAGGTAGATCAAAGGAATTTTGGAATTTATTTTTCTCGGGAATATTTCTTGTAGGCTGGACTTGTGTGTTGGTCTTGCTCCAGTTTATTTGAAAGATGCCATGTAGGAATCGATAGGTAGTTTACATTTCCCTTTCTATGAGTAGCACGAATGCAATGCAATGTACTTTATTGGAGTGGAAAGAAGTCGAAAGTTTGGGAAGGTGAACTTTTGCGTAGACTCCTTTCTGCTACCACAATAATAATAACTTCTCCTGATACTCGTAGATTCGTGAGGAGTCTATGCAAATATTATCTTATCACAAAGGTTCTCCAAGTATTTGTTGTGATATTTTCTTAGAGCAAATAAATCCTCACTGGAGCAAACATAGGATAGTTGGAGCGAGTGGAAACTCAGCGGTAGAGAATATTCTCGGTAGAGCAATCAATGAAAACTTTGCAATGTAAATTAAATACTAAAGTTTCTGTTGCAACATTCTAAAAAGTATTTATTCGAGCAGTTGAACCAACTTGGTATATAAAATAGATAGTGAGTGATGAGCTCCTTGTTACTGTCCAGTTGTGAGTTCATGAGATATAGTAGAGAATTTGAAACATGAATTTGGCATAACGATCAATAAACATCAGACAAATTACATATTTAATTACTTGACCGCGTAATAATTTATATAGGCTGAACTGTGAGATGTCGGAAGGACAAAAGGCTGAAGAGCATCGGATGCCACATTAGACATAACAGATAGCCAGACAAGTTAAATCTCCACCAACAATTCCGGTTTATAAATATGCAAAGAGCAGAATTACAATATTATGAACACGGAGAATATTGTTATAAAGTAGAAAGATGAATCGGTTGGATTTCAGAATGCTTGTAATGGACAAGGTGGAAGTGACGATAGAGACTGCGACTCATCTCACATTCCTAGTGACACTCTCATCTGATATTCCATCCGCGAGCTAAATGCCAGCCTGGAAATCCTCATCTACATTCTACATAGTAAATAGTAGTATACTTGTAGAAGTAGAACTGCGTTATAGGCATTTAGTATAATAATATGATCATGCATTCTCAGAGATCAGGACAGGATCATCTTCATAACATAACAGGGAGACAACTTGCTCCGACGCTCAAGACCATCTGTCTTGACATGGCATGGCCTATTACACGATGGCAATGGCTAGTTAGTCTATTTTATTGCATTGCGTGGCTTCCCTTCCCTCCCCTTAACTCTCTCCATCACATTTTTACAACTTGCTTAGAGGAAAGCCCTCAAGTGATCTAACGTGGGCTAATATGCATTATTATGTACATATCTTACGTCATATTAACCTATAATAATACATTATCATTTCATTCGTTTACACACCACATACGGCCTACTACTCTCCATTCTAAGGCCGTACCAAAATAACATACTTAATATTATGTAGATACACAGATATCATTTTTTATCAGATTCACAAATGCGTCCCTCCACTCTGCTAAACTACAGATACACGAGACATCGAGATGGAAATGAGATGAGCGTGCAGATAAAGTCCGAGCACAGGCACAAAATTTCACTTAAAGGTTTTCTAAATTAATGAAGCCGACGGGTTGGAATGGCATGAAATATCCCTTTGGACAAACTTTTGCCTTTTCCTTCCTTAATTCACCAGAAATCATGCAACCGGAGAGCTCAACCTAAATACGCATACCTTAATACCTCAATCCTTTTCCTTCCTTATTCAGTATTTTATTTTTGTCAGAACTGCTCCTCTAACAAATCTACCACTCCAACTTCATTAGTCAAGTTGGCAGCAGAGAGATTTTATCATTTCCAGTCGTATCATATCAGAGGACACCGAAAGATAGAATCTACTCATTGTACCCACTCATTCGTTAATGTGGAGATTTGAGTACATGTCGTTTGTTTGTAAGATACTTATAAGAAAGCTTCCCGTGGAAAATCTACTTGTTTGCGTAATACATCTCTATTTGTATTGCCACAGGATTTAATGCTCTTTGGCTACTGTTCATGGCTTAACGAATATATCTTGATACTGGGTATATAATGGGTATAGTATGAGAAGGAGAAATAGATGGGAAGTGATGTACTGCCATGAGTAATACAATCAGAGCAAATTGGTGGAGACGAAATAACCGCATCGGATCATCACGATATCGAGGTTGATGTTGATGATGATGATGACTGGAGAACGATATACTGGATAGTAAAAAAGTGATGGCATGACATGGCTTGAATGAGCTACTGAATTTACTGCTGAGTGAGTAAAGTACCTTAACTCACAATCAGTCCAGCAGTTGAAGTCAATGGATAGTCACTCCAAGTCCAGTCCACTCCAATATCCTCCGCTTCAATCCACTTGACTTCCCTTGGTTTGACTAACGAACCCACTCTTGCTGGAATAAAACCGAAAATTCCCGTGTGGTCCATTCCGTTCTTCCTATACCTCATTCCATCTCGCTCATTCCGTGAAATACCACATAATAAACAACTATACTTATATTATACACTCTCTATACCTATATTGTTTGCAGAAAGTCATTCTAAATCCTACTCTGTTCCCCATACAAAATAATACATATTTATAACAGTTAGTAGATCTTCTGTCCTGTTTTATTAAGTTAGTATGTTTTGCAAGAAAGGATTAATTCAGACTACACAGACAAGATTTAAGTGTATCTACTAAGTTCTAATTTCCAAAGATATGGACTTGATAAGATACATTGATATACCTGCCAATCCAATATCTGGGTAGAAGCGTATTTACAAAATAATTTCGGGGGATTTTGTTATAAAAGGTTATCAATGTCTCGAAAAAATCAAAAAAGTTGTCTAGACTAAAACACGGTGGAAAATGGCAGGAAATCGACCAAGATACTGAGAATTTTGAAAAAAGTAACGCTTTCTGTGATTTCTGGGGCACCTGAATGTATCACCTCCCTGGTACGCCAGTGAGTGGTGCAGTGTAAAAAATTCTGTCTGACTTTTCGACTTTCGACCCTCGAACTCGGGCATATTAAGTATTGTGGTGGAGAAGAATAGGGCTTTATATGGGATTTAGCAGGAAACCACTCCACACATTTCAGAGCTTTATGACCCCGAAGAAAGGGATCACTCAGAGTAACGCATACACAAGGGCATTGTTACCTCATAGTGATATATGATATTATAACCCACTCTTACGTATTCCAAAATTAGGGAGTTGACTTGAACCATCCTCGGCATAGCCATAGAGATACCAAGAGGATGAAGAGCATTGGGGAACAGGAAGTTGAATGACCAACATGACAGGACACAAAGCCCTGTATATCGCAATGCATTTAGGTGTTATAGAGAAATGTTTTCCGTGGAGCAATGATAAGGTTGGGTAATAGAGTTAATAGCATGACGTAGTAATGGGATACTGCAAGATAGAGAAAATCAGCTCTTGTCTCTCATCACTTTATTCTGTTTGACTCACCAGAGTAGAGCAAAGGACAAAGATCTTTACTTTCTTTTCCTTCTCCCTTTTAAATGAGCTCGGGTTTTCTCCTTTGGGTTTGTTATGTGTTTGTGCCCTGCGTCTCCAGAATTGAAGAGCTAAAAAAATGCAATACAACAACCACGAACCAACCGGAGAAAGCCCTCTGCTTCCGCAATACAAAGAAATGTGGGAAATAAAACTACACTAGGTATACTCATATCAACAGATACAAAGATTCCTTTATTTTCTGTCATACCACTACAATCTACAGTTCTATATCTACTATTAACTTAATATCTACCTAAGATGCCAGGTTCTTAAAGCTTTAAGCTAGTACATTGAGTAACACTTTTACGGCCAGTATACGTGGAAAAATAGACTATCTAGGTAAAATGGAAAGCTATATGAGTGTCCAGACGGTATTAGATTCGAATGGGGACAGAGACACAATTTACGAAGACTATATGTAATAGTGCTATGCAGGGTTGGGACGACAAAGGTTTTGGTTTTGCAAATATCATATAGGATTTTTTTTTGCAAAATCTCGGTTTCTGAATATAAAAATTCTTTTTATTCTACCATGTCGACCTAGTTAAATATCGACAAAAACAGTTCGTTAAGGACAATTGGTACATTCGAGAGATAGTACTATATCGCAAAGTAACACAACAAGGAGTTACAGATATTATCATAAGGGAGGTACATATCGGAGGGCTTTACGTTGTTACCATTACTTCGAACCAGTAGTTATGTTACCTTAAAACCTTAAAAACCCAAGATGATTTTTTGGATGAAATAAACTGGATTTTTACAACCCTGGTGTTATGTTTCTTAGAGATAGACATACGAAGGGCAGAACAATCAGACGACACTCTTTGTAATGTGGAAGAAGGGTGTAAGAAATCGCGCAGTAGCTAACCACGAGAAGACAGTACATAAACTTTGTCTTTTGTCCCGTCGCTGTATACAAAACATAGTGGAGAGCAGCCGGGTCGAACTGCGGTTTGTGATAGTAAAGCAGCCACTATCTACAGTTCTTTATTTAACTCTTCTAAAACAACATTTACTGGGATTCCTTATAGGAACTGATAGTCAGATAAGTGAAAAAGAATTGCATCGTGTGGTCTTCTTGTCTCCTTTACTTTTCTTTTGGTGTGCACAGGGATGGTATCTTTCACTTCAGAAAAGGATCCCTTGTCTATTTCAGTTTAGGAGTATATTTCATGTGATAGTATTCTGCGGATTGGGATGGAAGATACGTAGTTGATAGCCGATGCTATCTCCACCACTGAATATTGCACTTCGACCAATATAAAATATACAATTGCTTACTGCTCTCACACAGATACCGAATACTCGAGTTGTGGATTAAGGAACTGAGATCCATACTAAATTCTCAGAAGTGTGTACCGTAAAATCCTAAATACAAGATTTATGGTTTCCTATTTCCTTTAGATATAATTTGTCTTATTTTCTTTGCAATTTTCGTATCGATAAAAGATCACAAGCCCCAAATGTCAAAACCTGTCGCTATCAAATAAATTTTTCTCTAGATAACCGAGAATTTTTCTGAAGCCTTAAATAGCTATAGCTACAGATCCTGTACTCAATTAGCTACTTACGTTATAGTACATACTATGACGATTTCTACGTTCACTATAGTTGCATGCAGTATATCATATAAGAGATTGTTCCAGTTAGGGTTGAGGAAACTGGAGAAGATGTTCCAGGTATTGGAGTACTTTCCTAATGTGGGAATCTGTATAGGCTTACCCTACCCTTTTCCTCTTCGGGCAACAAGGCTATTCATCTCTCACTCTTGACTTTCATCGTGTCAAAAAGTCAACGAAAAATCATCGATTCAATCCGGATTTTGTCACGCTTAATTTCTCGGGAGAATTGCTTTTCGACTTAAAGCTTATCCGGTGCTTCATCCATTCAACGATATTCACCACTTGCAGCTCACAGTCACGAACACCAACCCAAGAAAAAAGTAGCTTTAGTAATGCGGACGTGTGTTTAATTCGTCGAAATCGACACATTGGATTATATCTTTGAACCCCAGAAAATAAGAAAAACATACAAATTCACATCTCGCGCATGATGTTATTTCATAGTATTTGTAGTCATAATACACACAGATTATCGTCAACATTCAACTACAGATACATAATATGGTAAAGATAAACAACAGTATCGAGAATATTTTTTATTTTTAAAATGTGGTACATTATCCATGACATAAAAAACAAAGGTAAGCATATTGCTTTATATTTTACGTTTTTATTATGTCTTGCTGTCATTCTACAGAAAAGTAAAGACTGATTTTTATCGTAGTGATTCATTAGAAGATATTTAACAAATCAAGCAGACATAAATATTTCTAATGGCAAAAATGGTAATTGTACTAATGAAACTACGCATTAGCTTATGCATGGAAACAAATGAGAGAATACAACCTATATTGGAGTGCATAGAATTTCCTAAGAGTCATAAAACATTCGTATATTAGGTTTGCGTCTAGATTATGTAATGGTATCTTGTGTCCACTGTAGAAAAATCCGAAGTGTAAACACACTTGATAGCTAACGGTTTTCACCGAAGCTTAGCAGGAGTGTGCAGTGAAAGAATAGAAGTTTCTACATTGGAAATGTGATTTATTGTGCTCTTGGTTATTGTGAGGTGAAGAGAGTTGAAGGAGGTTTGGTTTTATTAGAGGAGGGAAAGAAGATCAGATCAGGTGAGAGTGGGCAGATGTTGCCCATTCTAAGAAAATGCTAAAGGGGACTTCCTTGTTTACTTTACACTTGAGTCTCAACGTGATGAGATGGAGAAGGGGATCTTTAGCGTGTTGAACAGAGTTGTAAAGAATCTCTTCTATTTAGTTATATTAGTATGAGAGATGATAGTGAAGAATAAGAAAGAGCCAATTTAGCAAATGAGAATCTACAAATGAGTTCTCATTCAGGCTGAAGATGAGTATGAGAAGCGGGTAGTTAAACTGGGAGACTGGAGGGCATTTCAATAAAAGTTGCTGAGGAAGGAAACTGAGAAGAATGTCCGAGTGTTGATACAGTTTACTAGCATAGGCATGTGTTCAAGGCTCACTGAGTGGTCAGGCCAACCCGTTTTGACTAGCCATGTTGCTCAATATCAAACGGAAACCCAAAAATGGTAAAAATTGACAAATACGGTTTAATTTACAAGAACCAACAATTTATGACCACTTTTAAACAGAAATTATCATTTTTTCAGACACTATTTAAAAATAATTGTGGAGAAATGGTAAGCGTGATCAAAAATAAGTTTTTTCCAAAACATGGTGAAAAAATCATCATTGTATGACCTATATAGAAATGTTTGTAAGCTAAATACTGCTGTTTACCGTAATAGCCTCTCGGCTGGAAAGTTAGTGATAAAAATAATGTAAAAAAATCAAAAAAAAATTGTTTCAAATATTGAGCTCTACCCTCTAACTTTTCCTGGATTGTCCCTTCAAATTAGGCAGTTGGCCCAGTCAATCCCGGTGGGCGAGTTCCTTCAGTTAGCCTACCACATTTGTATCTCTTTTGGGCGATATAATGTATAGAGGCACTCTCGTCAATTCAGTTTGTAAATGAAGAGAAAGAGGAGTAGAGTTCTTTAGTTGAAACTAAAGATAAACTAAGATACAAGCCAAGAAATGAAGCTAAAGCTAAGGAAGGAGTTGGTCCAGTAATCGCTGGAGTAATAATGCATTGTAGACGAAGGGAAGTGAGGGCAAAAGAGTTAAATTAACTTAAGTGTGCCTAACTATAATACACACGGAAGGAGAAAAGTCTGTTAAGAAAGCCTGATTTTCCTCTAAGATTCTGTCTGCATAGTTTTCATCTACTTAGGAGTACATAATATCCCTTATTACAAATAGCAGAGATATTCCACTATGCTCTGTTTTAGAGTGTGAAGATATACTCAGGCTATCTCCGTCCATTTCCATGTTTTCCTAGGAGAAGCTGTATGATTGGATGTAAGTGGGGGGATGATGATCAAGTTCCTCTTGGCTAAACTCGAGTTACTTATACTTCTCCTTTCTAATTACCGCATGAGAGTATGAACAAGTAGTAGTCTACACTAAGTACTACTCAACTCCAGTCAAGACAAGATTTCAGTACACAAGTAATAAGAGTGGGAAACTATTCCTTATAGGAGTACAAGGAATGAATGCAATAAAAGAGACCATCACCAGGCAGTTGATGTAAGTAAGACTTGGATTCGTTTCCTTGGGTTTGGCATCCTTGCTCCACTGTTTTTGAGAGGCTCTCCTTATCATCTCGCTGCCTCCTCGTCTTGCCATTTCCATGAGGCCTAACTAATGTTGATTTTCGGGTGTAAAAAACTGCTCTCTTGAGAATTAAAAGGGAAGACTTTACATCTTGATTGCAAAAATCTCTCGACTCCATCCAACTCACTCTTCCAGATACCAGCGAGCTACCCTACCCACTATTCAACTCCTTTCTCCAGCAAGGCCCATCAAAACACACATTGTCTTCTTTTCTTTCCCCAGCTCGAATTTCTCTCCTTGGGTTCTTACGAGGAAAAATGCTTAGCTTTTATCATTTCTTCACATCAAGTGCCAGCGCCAAACACAGGGATTCTTCACCAACATTTTCTCCACAAAATTCCATTCAAAACCAGAAGGAAAATGGCGCGAAACTTCTTTTCTGAATATCGTCATTTTCATTCCGTCCCGTCTTTTCTGACAGCCTGAAGGAAATCCAAGAAAATGAGTCTCTCCCTCCGTTTTGTAAGCATGATGTGAATTTTCTATTTCCGATCGTATTTATTGCAGAAGTCTATATAATATTTCCTTTGCTAACTCTCCTGACGCCAATCGTCAACTTAGTTGTGCTCACCATTTTCACTACCTATTTACTACTTAAGGATTGAATCCGAACACTTTAGTTGACACGAAGTCAAGTAGGAAAGTGTTAGGAAAACGAAGCCGAGGAAAGGAATCAAGTGAAAGTCATCAGACAGCACTCACTCAACGAAGTCTCTCCCGCCCATCTCGTCACCAAACCAAAATAGAGTAAAGACGACCGCAAGAAGACCGAGGAGACAGAACCTTTCCATTCCATCTTCTTCAGTTGAGCTTTCTCCAGAACTCAAGAAGCGCCTTGTCTGGTTTGGTTGGCTCATGATCGTGATTCGGACGGAAGACGATTGAAATGGGGGGAAGAAGAATGCAGCTCGTTGTGTGTACGTATTCCATTTAAGCGGTTGAAAGGGAAGGAGAAGGATTTATTCCACATAATCAGGGAAAGTCGAGAGCTGTGCCTCCCATCACATAAGTCTTTTTCCTATCACACCTCCTCCAGGCCAGAGCCAGACCAAGACCTCAACAGAGAAAACCAACAGCCCAAACTAATATTACTTGTGTAAGTGTTCTTCTATAATATCTACCATTATATGCATTTTCTCCTTGTTCTACTAGCTTGAATACACATTTCTTTCCTTCTCCCTAATGCACAAGACCTTTGCGAACATAAAATACATAGAAGCATTCGCGTGTTATGCACGAAACGCAATTTACTCAAATAGAAATGCTTAAAGTTTTCGAATAATGTAAGAAATTGTATTCTATATCACTATATAGTATTACATTCAGAGAAAATGTGAATGCTAGATTGGATTGGAATAATATTTGATGGCAAAGCAATTTTAGTGACTGAACAAAGAATCTAGTATAGTAGTCTGAGAAATATCTATATTGGTGTTAGCACCGGATTTCCCGGATATTACCTTAAATAAATGGAAATGAAACGGAGGTGGGATGAAAGCATTGAAAAAAGACATTTGGATTAGTCTCTCGGCATTCATGGATATAATACAACGGTTTTCCTCATCCCTACTACCCTCTACTATCTCTATCCTAAATAGCTTTGTGAATTTCTAGTTGCACATAGAGATATAGCACAATAAGCACAATATTTCTATGATGTTCTCCATAGCTTCTTAACTGGGTTTGTTATCATCTTATTTTAATATGAGAGTCAAGAGACGTGAAGAGTAGTGGCGGTAGCTCCTGTGGTATCCACTTATAAAATCGTGACGCAATTCACAAAGGCACAGCTTCCTTCGGTTTACTTAGCACAGACAGAAGAGTTGACTATGATAGCATGCCATGCCAGCACTACATATTAAATTACACAGTGCTCAACTGATATGTCTCATTCTCATCTCATCTGGAGAGACTCAGATGAGAAAGACGAGACAACCAAAAGAGAAGCCAGAACAACCACGTCTTCTCTTTACAAGCGGCACACACACACACTTGCACAACTACTGTAGAATAAAAATATTCGTCGAATTACATTGCACAACTATAACAGACTCAGCCACCCACACAACTCCATCGGAACTTCATAAATTTTTCTCCGTACCTCATCCGTCATGCATAAATATCCCATCGTATTAGACCAAACTGAGTCTGCTTAAATCCCTATTTATTTCTGCAAGACTGCTTCTACAATCTCTTTTACTATTATTCATTCCCCGTCAGTCGACAATCTCAAAACCTTTCACCTCACCTTTTATTAGCCTTTTTACCCCAAACATTCGCATTCTCTCCATCCAGACCTTTCTCATTCCTTTTTTAGTGCATCCCTATACTCATTTCTGTTATTACTTGCAAAATATAATGGGCAAAATGTCAACTTCAACAAAATACAATTTCTTATTACCTTAAGTTTTAAGTCTTCACCACTTTTAATATATTTACGTTGACCGATATTGTCGATAACTTTATGATCTAGCATTGATTAAATGTGAAATTTAAATTAGTACAAAATTTAATTTAGTCATTGACGTCTCAAATATATTGTATTATAATATAAATATTGTAAAAATGTTGTTTGATTGTTGGCGAGAGGATTAGGCAGGGAAGAATTGTGAAAATATTTATGCAGAAGCAGTGAGAATATCGTTTTGATTCACTCGGCTTACATAGAGAGAATATAAAGCAGAAGAAGGAGAGTGAAGTAAGTGGTATAGTATTTACTTTGGTAAAATATGCATAATCTGTAGAAACTATAACTCTTGTCCCTGTCCGTATGCTGTGTGTATGCATAATGTAATATTCTTCTTCCTCTGCGGCTCCTTTTGGGGTCCGAGAGTGGAATGAAATGGAAATGGAATGCAGTCTGTCATAGCATGGCAAGGAACGGCAAAGGATTCGAAGAAGCAGTCGCAAATGGGAACAGCAAAATGCAGAATAGATATATTATACTCATCGTCAGTCACAGCCAGAGACTCAGTCTCTCTCCCTCCTTCACTACAGACCACGATTTGTTTGACTGTTACACACTCGTTTGCGTAACTTCAATTTTCATTTGCATACTAAGAATTATAGGGAGGAAGCCTTTCCCTTGTCCTTCTCCCACTGTCAATATGCAACTGTAAAGTGTGTACATCCAAAAGGCTAATTTAAAGGAATCCAAGTCAGTGTGGCCCATGTCATGTCACAGAGTTACACAAGTACTATTGTACCATGTCTTTGGTATAAGCGGTCGTTCTGCGACCCTCCTTAGATATGTACTACATTCGTTAGTGTATATAGCTTTAGCAAATACTAACTTTTCATTGGAAATGGAAACACAAAGGGAAGTGTAATTAAAAAGTTTTCAAGTGGAATAACTTATTCTGTCTTTGAGGAAACGGGATGGAAAATTGATTAGACCAACACTTCTCATGCATAATGCACATGTAATGCAACGCAGTCAAGACAAGTCAAGTCCATGAGATTTCTCTTCTTCAAACCAACCCACACTCAGTTACCCTTATGGTTCAGTGGGGACTTCTCTCTATCTCTTTTCAACTTTCTTTACAGTCCCTTATACCTTTCAGTCTATACCATTTTACAACAAATCATTCCTATGCATATTTTTTGACTTTACATGGAAACTTGTACATTTATTGCATTCTATCTATGTCCATGGGGAATTTCTCTGATTCTTGATTTCCAAACTTAGAACGTGTCTTTTAGTTTCTGGTGACGATGACTACACGTACCTAGACTATCGTCACTTGAATCTTTGCTCCTATAGAAAGATCTTTAGGTATAACACATACTCTGGTTAAAAACTGAAATGGACTTTAGTTAACTGTGGTTTATTGCTGTGTTACCCAATCGTATTATAACTCTTTAGTTTTCTATGCCCATGAAATTGTTTCATTCCCTTATCTGTGCAATTCCAAATAACAGATATTTTCCTTTGCCACCCGTACTGTGTGTATTTAACTACAAGCATTGTACCAAGAACAAATATAATCAGTTTGTAAGACCACAAAGATCCTATTCGTAAGCTAAAGAGAGAATTCTTGGAATATTTACGCTAGGAGGGACACATTGTGTAAACATTTGAAATAGTTATCTGTACATGTACATCCAAATAGCTAAATTCAATTTAACTATTTGGAGCTTTCCTAGACTGAATTCAAATGAAACTAAATATTAAATTCAAGATTAAGCTACCATTACATTTTTGTATTCTCTAAACGAATTTCAAGGTTTTATTACATATTTAGGTCCAAACGATGGATAGAAGTCCGAACTATAACTTAGAATAATAAATATAAATGTGGAATATTTTGTATGACTTCTTAAGTTTAGCTGTAAGACGTAGATAAATACCAAAGTAGGTAGAATAGTAGAATCATTAATGTAAGAGTTAGAAAGAGAGGGAAGAAGGAAGGCCAAAGGATTGAGTAGGCAGATATGATACAGATAGTTTGTTTAGAAGAGAATAGGAGTGATATCAGGACAGAGATCATTCTTCTAATGACCAAGTCAGAGTGGGGAACAAGGATTCATGGGGTAAAGCAACGAGCAACACACCTTCTTTGAGATTTATTCTTATGAAAGGTAAAGATTCACACGGAGCATGCTGTGGCCAATTGGCTCAGGATGAGTTGGCCATTTATTCCGTTTAACAGACTTGCTTATCTTTAGACACTGAACACAGTACTAAATATACTTCTACAACGTGGCATAAGATATCATAACAGATAGGCACTGGAAACAAACTTCACTTACTTAAATCGCAGTTTGCCCGTGGTTTGACCTCAAGTTTGAAAGCATAGCACAGTGAGACCATATGGTATATAGTTTGTGACTTTGTTTTAAAAAATGCATCTAGTGTAAGTAGGAACATGGTTGGACATAGGCATGAAAACATGTAGACTGAGTTACATGGACTCTCGTGTTTTCTTATCTCAGACAGTCCACTGCACTTTACGTTGATGGGATGGATAATGCTATTGCCACGTTACCTTAACTTGGTTTGGTGTCATCCAGACAAGTTCCATACGGAGAACCGAAATGTTCTTTCTCAGGCAGGGAGCCCTCACTCCAATCACAAATTCACAATGCCCATCAACCACTACAATCTCTCAGGATATACCTAATAATAATACTTTTGGAAATGTGAGTGTGTAACTATTTGTATCTGGTAATCTCTATATAATAAAATGGTGTATACAATGTCCATAGGCCAACTCAAGTCAACCAACAGTTCAACAATCATCATCAGATTCATCATAGTCATCATCATCATGTTCACAATAGTCATATAGTCCTATATTAAATACTTATCCGATGTGATCCCCATAGACTTTTAAGGTTGAGGTTCAACCCTTACACAAATACACAAATGACTACAGAGACCGATAACATCTCTCACTCAATTCATCCAACAAGTTCATGAATATTTCCATCTATTGCCATACGTGGGGCTTCAGTGTGAATTTATACTACACATACTCATCTGAATTGTGAGCTCACCACTTAAGTAAACATTGGAACATCAAGAACTGCGAGTGAAATCGTCGATTTGAGTAAATGAGGGTGAGGTGCGTTGATGTGATGTGTGTAAGTGAAGAATCATGAGTCAGGAAATTTTGCATGATGGATCAGATTAGTGGTGCACTTTCGGAATGAGAATTAGAAATTGGAAATGCAAAGCAATTCTAATTCCAAAGTTAAGTAGGGAAATGCGGTAGCGATGTGGAGATTAAATGTGTGCAAACACAGACCTGCAACTAACCAAATCACAAATTACGATCAGCCAATTCTTACTGAATAAAACATACGCAGTCTAAATTCTATACAAAAGCGTGTGTTGTGTAACAGATTCTTTCTGCATGCAACTTACATTATTTAAGTCCACAAAATAACGATCTAGGTCTCCGGGCACATGGGTAGCCTAATGGAAATAAATTGGATTTATGCTTAAGCATGAACTGGATCACGTTAGTGATAGTTTAAGGTGTAAATAGAATATTATGAGCAATTTAGCCACTCATACAGTCACATGAACGCGCATTTTGTACCGTTTTGTACACGGAGGACTACTTATTGGACGATATAATGTAAGTTACACATAGCCTTAGTAGAATTCCAGTAAATAACTGCACACATGGAGAATATTGACTGTTTCATAGCATACATTAGCTTTTATTAGGTGAAATTGCGTGGAGGTTTTTGGAGGTCTTCTGGAAACGAAAAGTTAAAAACAGTGAAATAATGGTGCTGGGAAGGAAAGTTTCTTGTGGGACTGGACACGGAGGGCAAGATGATGAATGAGATTGGAAGCCCGTGTCAAGTGTCAAAGAGCCATGCACGGCATCGGGTCAGAGCGTTCCAAGGTGTCCTTATCAATCTCCCGCATCTTGACAGATGAGCTCAACAGGAGAGACAAACTTAGGCAAGCCAAGTGAATTGACCTGCCTGCTTCCCTCAAACTCCCTTCATTCTTCTGCCTTGTTTATGTTCTTCCTGCGGTTGGTACCCAATGCACTTATATATCAACTCGAGCAAGAGCCAACATTCATGATGCATGCACAGTGCCAAGCCAGAGACAGAATCAAAGTCAGCTCAACTAACCTCAACTTCACTTTGATTAGATTAGAATTTGAATTGAAGTTGAAGTCGAGCTACGATATTTTGATTATAACACACATCTAGTACTACACAAGCACAAAATCTTAGTAGACATGTCCAAAATGAACAAAGAATCTATGCTAATGCTTTATTACTATAGTTTGCATATTTCGTAGACTGCCTTGATAAATATATTATTTTATAGCATGTATATAGTAGGATTTGAGACAAATTTAACTGAGCAGTTAACGTCCTTATGCATTTATCTACTATGTTTATTTAGCGTTATGTATAATAAAACATTTCCCTTGAGTGTACTCATTTTGTTTTATTCAATTTGAAATACAGAGTTGACTAGAGCACACCAACAACCAACTGGGTTGATATAGTAAATGCGAAATAGCTTGTGTATGTATCAGGTGCCTATGCCCAACCCTGGATTTTATTTAAGTACAGCAATAGTAATGCAGTAATGTAATAGTAATGACACGCTCATGATTTATCACAGAGCCCCGTAGAAAAACTCCTTTCCGTTTTGATATAAAACCCTGCTGGGGGTCTTCACAAAGCCATTCTTCATTCCTCCTCTACTTATGATCACTCGTATTACACCATTAAAAACCAATAGAACCGACCCGACCTGCCCCGACCTACTAAATCATCGATGGCTCCTTTCTTAAAATTTTGCTTCACTTGTCTACGGAGCTTGCGTCCCCTTCCTTAAGATGTGTAGACAACACATGTAGACAACATAACAACACACACACTGAAAACAAATACAACATTTCCTTCCTATGTGAACCTACACATTAAAGTCGTAACAAGATACAAATCTCTGTTAACAATAGGTATAGTAATAAAATATTATGGGACTACATTAGAATGGATATACTTGTATATTTATTGCAACATATAATTTATGCATCATAAATGAAACTGCAATACTATATGAGATAAGCCATGCAAGTGTTTAATGAGTTCGTATAGCGAGACAACAGAGTAATAGTAGGATTTGTGAGGTTGTCACATACACAGATTATCACAAAACATAATATATAAGTGTGTGAGCATGTACATAGTTCCGTCATGTCACTATACTGTGAACATAACATAATTCAGCGGTGGCGACAGATGTGGAGAATATAACTGTAAAATTCAATATCCCCAACGAATATTAAGCAAACATACACGTAATACTTAGCACATGGTTACGACTCTAAAGACGCATTACACAAAACAAAAACTATCTGAGACCAACTCTGAAACTAGGACCTAGAACAATTTCTTCTAAAGTTTGTAAATAAATATCTAGTCTATTCTCCTCTTGATAAAAACAAACACAAAAAATGAGAGTAGAAAAAGTGCAAACTGAGCCACGGTTTTCTGAAATGCAACTTATTGTTAACAAGCACATAATATAATTAGACTAAATACAAAGGGAATGGAGAAAGTATAAATATTTTAATTTTGTACTAAAAGCATGTGCATTGTAAAATGTTATGGTGGGAGGAACCTCGACCCATTTTAGCATTTATTACATTTGTGAATTGCGAGTTGATGTAGACTGGAAGTATCAGAATTAGTAGAGTTTCAAAGAAGATTAAAATCTCATTCTACAAATATTTTCATTAACACGAGACAGTACATATGAATCATAAAACGAATGTTTCTAAACACACAACTGTTACACTTTATTGCAGGGAAATATAATAGATCTCATCTTTCTCTCCAGTAACTTTCACTTTATTTAATATAGTGTGTATGAAAGGAACTGAGACGAAAGAGAACTCGTTATCATTTAATTCCATACCAGTTAGCAGCCTTTCACACGGACGGACTGCAGCACTAGAGTAGAGAGAGAGTTATTTCATCACACAAAATAAATGTGCTTCTCTATTATTCCGCATAAATAACACTATTGCACGAGACGGATTATTTTACATATGAAATAACTTTTGGGTATTATAGACACATGTACAGACTACTAGGCCTTCGTCTCTTCATTTGCAAGAGTGAGTGAATTCAATGAATTTGCATCTCCATTCAGATTCCTTTCAGTTTCTCTCTCACAAAGTCAGCTCACACACAATCTCGACTAAACATTCAGCCAGTCAAGTCAAATATATTACCTTAAGGATTCCACTTTCATACTCTAGACTTTCCTGCTCTACATCTTTCTTACTGTTATTGCAGCCTTGTTTGTTCTATCCTAGGTGATAATTGTATACAACTTCATTCAAGACCTCCTATTTCTATTCATGAGCATTTCTCTTAATTGATTTACTCCAATAACGTCTAAGGAGGCAATAAATACAGACATAGAGCTTTGCTACCCTCAATCTAAAGCTAAATTGCATCCACTCAACACGACGACTCATTCAACGACTATCTTACCACTTCTAATGTTAACTATGCTAATTTTATAGCATAATCCACTCCTCTTCAGTCCTTTTATTTTCATATTACATCACAATCATTACAGCTCTAGTAAATTCCCATTATGCAGTATTATTGTACTATGCTCATTCATAATCTATTCAATATTCCATAATGATTTTCTACTCATAGTGTTAGAAGTAAAAAATATGTGCTCATTTAGATAGTAATTAATTAGTCAAATCTCAAATCATATGACATAATTGAGTATTAAATTCCTATATCTACCAACTAGTTAATGAAACATTTAATGGCCTTTGTAAGGTGAATTTCTTGCAGCTTTGTTTGCCCTGCTAATTGCTTATGACATACCAGACGAATTTAGACAAACTTAGACGGATTTAGACGAATTTAGACAAACTTAGACGGATTTAGACCAATTTAGACGAATTTAGACCAATTTGGACGAACTTAGACGAACTTAACATTTAGACGAACTTAAGTCCACGGTTATGATATAGGGATATTGCCTAAGCACAAGTACAACGTATCCTAAACATTAAATACTTATTTAATTTTTTAATTAATTAATAATATACAGATAGATTTGTGTAAGTTTATCAAAAATTACATATCTACCTGCTGTAAAAGGAGTAGTAGGTAACTTGAGAATGATAATACGTAATAAGAGTGCAATAAAATACTACAACATACTTGCAATGTTCAATGTCAAATAAATTCGAATATTACATAATGCATGAATAAATGCATAGAGGTAAGAGAGAATAATAAGCGTGCGTGTGTAAGTTTTATTGTAGATGGTACACAAGGAGGGAAGATATTCTGTAGCAACATTCGTGCTCGTACATATCTCACATTTGACACTAGGTATTTATAAATAATGAAGGATCCTGCATACAATAGAACACAAAAAAGGAACTGAAGTGTAATAGAAAAGATGTAGTTGTAAGTATTTGTGTTTAGACAGGTTTGATGCTTATACGTTCACGTAATCTACAAGTTGTGCCAATGAAACGGGGAAACAGATAAAAGCAAAAGTCAGGGATAAAGACCTTTTGTTGCCATTGAACTTCCAGTCGCATACATAAGGTAATAATATTTTGAATTTTGGGATACAGATGGAAAGTTAACGATTCTGGTCGAGAAAGGATTGTCAAGACTCGGTAACTGGGAACATGAGATGATGTCAATATGCTAAGGGAGCAGTGGCAGTGGATACTTTTTTCCATCAAGCGTTCGATTTGATTGACGAAACAGAAAATTTATGGCTCTGTATAGATAATTTATGAATAGAGAGACAAGGATCTGTGAACAACAATCAAAGAATGCATAAGGAGTTGGTAAAACAATAGAAACAAGATATGAGTAGCTACAATAGTACAAAAGACAAAGGCATATGTATCAAGTTTTGCATAATAATGAATAAGATGAAAATACTGTGGAGGAATCCAAGTTTGTAAAAAAAGTACTGCAAGTGCAGTGCAAAGTTTGAACTTGTCTTGGTTACTTTTGTAGGAATTGAATTTGCATGTGGGACAATGCATTTGTAGTTTAACTTGATTGAAGTGAATTTAATAAGGGAATATGAGTACGAAGGCGAAAGAAAGGGTTGAGAGATGATGATTTGCCAAGTAGATAAATTACGTTGTTTTCAATAGGGAATGAAATGACTGCAGTGTTAGGGCAAGCTGTGGAATTGGGCACAGTCTCTTTTTGATTGGCTTCTCTATGCGAAAGTGGCCTGCCAAATATGTGTAAAAGTGTTGTAGATGTGTTGGGATAAGAAATGAAAGGACAGAGAGACGCGGATGGACAAGATAAGAGGAGTATATAGATGGAAATGGTTCAGTGGACTGAAAGCAGTCCATTACGTGACGTTTGTACAAGAAAGAGTGGAAGATGTTGATGCCTTAGCTATGGCCACCTGCAGTGCCTCTACAAGTTATTATGAAGGTGTAATAAGTAATAATAATGCAAAGTACAACGATGGTGGGCTCCTGTCTCATAAAGTATCCTACAGGAGAGGATCCTTATGCATTACAGCTCCGTGGGATATCCACCAGTCCAACACCCAAGCCTATCTATGATACTACTACTACTACTCTCGTATCTCCAATTGTGAAAACCAAACTCCTATGGACTACTACTACTTATAGAAAAGAAACGAACTACTTAATATGACAAGATAGATAAGCCCCAAATGAAACTCGCAGTCAAACTTTCTGTAATTTTGAGATGATATTCTGTCTGGAGTGACTCTGACTGTTGAGACGAGCTTATTGCATCATTGCATGAATATTCTTCCGAGTGGACTGGACCAGTGGTAAAATGCAAGTGCGACTCACTGAGCTGGTTGTGGGCTCGTTCCTTGTGGTTGTGCTTCATTCTAAGTAGATAATACAAGGATCAGCTCTTTTCTCATCTCTCTAGCTATTTTATGACACTCATGTCATAATATCACTGTCTTAACTCATCTCTAAACCACAAAAATCCAAGGGAGAGGCAGGCTGGCCCAGCCATGGGCAAATATCCTTTAATCTTCATTACATACATCTAAGTATTTACTATTTTGCTATAGTTAGCCAGAAACTTCTTTTTCTATCCCTACAAAAAGACATTCTGTAAAGTTTGTTCTTAACAATAGTCTATATTATGGTATATACTACTTACTAGTGGTAGATGTCCATTTTCTCAATTTATAAACTATAAGTCCTTATACTGCAATAGGAACTTCCTAGATAAACAAGGGATCTGGGTAGTAGAGATTGAAAACAACTGATACGTTAAAACTATGAAAATATTTAGCATCTTTTCTTCCTTTGCTCCTACACAAGATAGAATTTTCATACTTATGTTCATCTTGACTTAATTTACGAAGCATACTTGAATCTCACTTTAGCTTAACTATCCACATTTCATTCTGTATGACAAAAGACGTAAAAAGTTACCACACGACTCATTCTTGCTACGGACATTGCCAGTCCTCCCTGGGTTCACGAATCACGATAAGTGTGAATTACGATATTACTATTCAAATTATCTGACTGCTCATCAAATTACCATATTGCATACCTAAGTAATAAAAATGCTGCCTTACCAAGATACTACACTAATTCATTTTCCTTTTCTGTTATTTGGCGTTTGAGTTTCCTATAGAATTCACTATATATTAAAACCCTCGTTCTTATTAATCGCCTAAAATGCTGTGTCTAATGATGTAAAAACTTTTCATTCTTAAAATAGCCTTCTAGGGAAATAAAACTTTGAAAAGATGGTATAAAGAAACAGTATATAAATCTGTAGTGTCATAATTTACCGCATTACGACAGAGTAGAAGAAAATTGTAAAATACATAGAGAAAACGAGTTGAAACAAAGGAGAGAACAAAGAAGGAAAAGAATATCAAGTCTCCCCAAAGCGAGAGTGAAAATGGTGAATGGGAACTTTCTCTGGACAGGAAAAGGAGATAAGGAACTGTAGCGTCGGCAAGTATTAGGAGTAGGATCAATAGTTGCGTATAAATAAATGGTTACCTAAGAAGTTGCATGAGTCCTCTAAGAGTGAGTAAAAGCCATCCAGCGTACTTGGGTCAAGGTTTCCGCAGGGAAGAACACAGTTTTGAGCCACGAGAGGGTGGAAAAACTCCGAACCGAATCCAGATAAACAGCGCCTGGCAGTAACATGACTACACTTAGGACAAACAGCAGCATCAATAGGAAAGGAACGAAGGGAGGTACAACCCAGAGTTATATAACTCTGTATAGACATAGTATAATATAGTCTGGAGAGTATTATGCATGTATAGTTTGGAAGTACACAGGAAATCCATCGGTAGTACCAATATTACTTGTTTAAATCCACTGACTATGACTGTATTAGTCGAAGCACAATAGAAAGCAGCTTTCTACATACTTTCATCTGCATTCCTACTGACGATAAAACATTCTTTAGGTGTAAATGGTGTAATGTGTAATAATACAGTGGAGATATTCCGGGTTCCGCATTCAGGCCATTAAGGCGTTGTGCAACCTCTGTAACGACTTCTTGGACAACTGTGAACTACAGTGTAATTTTACGAATTTGCTACTTGTTTGCTCTACTTGTAAAAGTTTTTACATTGAATTAAATATGTTCTGCATAATCATTACGTGTTAGTTAGGGATATTTATTGCCGACTGAAAACTCTCTCTGTGCCTTCAACACTCAAAAAGACCTCAAGACAGACAGAAGTTTTTACTTTTGTATACATACTTAAGAAGAAAGCACTGCCTAAATATTAAATTTCTCACAATTGTAATTATTTACACGAAAATTGGGAAAACGTGATCTGGAGAAAGTAGATACTACTAAATAAGTAGAGTGAGGAGGTAAAATGTCAAGCAGTCGCGATGTGACTGCTAGAAAAAAAGAGGTTTGGGAGGAAGCGGGTTCAGAATTTTACCAAGAAAGTTATCCTAGTGGAAGTGGTCAAGCCGGACATCAACGAAGACCATCTCGACTTAATATACCCTTGCCTTCACAAACAGCTCGGAGAAATAGCACCGTCGCAGGTTCAATTCAATATTGCTAATATTAAAAGAATACAATAATATAATCGATAATACAGTTGGTAACTAATTCTTTGAAGATGCAGGAAGAAAATCTGGCAGAAGGAAGTCATCCGTAACAGCATTGACATATACTTCCACCATGGCTATTGGAACAACGAATAATGATATCCATGTTGCCGTTCTACCTGATTTGGCTGATGAGTCCCTTCCTAATGAAGCTAAAACTTGGGAAGAACTGATGAAAATCAAAGCTATGCCAATCCCAATGGCACAGAAAAAAGATCTCAAATCACAACTAACGGTTATTTATAACTCTTCAAATTTACCCATTCTGAAACTTAAAATTGAGAGATAAAAAATTTGATGGCACATACAATAAAATATATTTTACAATGCAGACTCTACCAATCTTAAAACTGAAAGGATGGCGACTGTTTAAATGGAGAAAGTTAAAGGCTATCAAAGCATTCTCAAGAGGATGGAGTCATCGTTGGAGGAATATTGTCTTTCTACAAACGCCACTGCGAAATATAGAAATCAAATGTGGCACTTCCATTGTAGTAAGTCTTGCTACCTAAAATGGGAATAATTCTCATTCAGAATATCTAAAACCTGAAATTATCTTTGCAGAATGTATTCCTGTTTATAAAGTGGACATTGATTCTGAATATATTGATGTTCTTCATCATCGCTTTGTTTGTAATTATCCCATTCCTTGCTCATCACGATTTCGAAAATAGTGAAGAATTTGTAGATACAGTATGCCCAACAGCAGATGGACCGTTTAGTCCTGGTATTATTCATGTTCAATCTCATATCTTAAAAATGCGTACCATTTTAGTACACTTTAACAAATCCAATTTTTTTTTGTACAGAGGATCAATTGATAAAGTGCTGCACCAAAAAACACAGGGAAAACTTAAAAGACGAAAATCGAGAATCGATATCAAAATTTATTGAAAATATTCTTCAACTAAAAAATTCCTCCATTGAAAATAATGGATTTTTTTACGGATACTACGAACCACGAAGTGTGGGCCTTGATTATAACTTTGCTTTGGCTTACGCGATGGTTACAGCGACAATTTTTGTTTTATGCTTAGCACTCATGGTTAGGAACATAGGTAGGGGATTTAAGGTACGCGGAATATGTTCGTTTCCCATTAAAAATGTGATTTACCAAAAAATGTACTCAAAATAATTATAATAAATCTTTCAGGAAATGATTTTAGCCAGGGAGGGAGAATATTATAAATATTCCAACCTAATTTTTGGAGGATGGGACCATTATACTAAAGATGAGGCAGGTGCTAAATTTAAAAGGAAAGTCATCCTCAACGAAATGAAAATTGCCCTACAAACGGAAAAAATTAAGGTAAGTCAATAAATGAAGATAGAACAGAATAGAAAGTAAGTCATTTTCAGATTAACTAATTTTAAAAGTCTAATATTAAATTGGGATATGAAATAATTTAGACACAGGACTTAATCAGAAGCAACAAACAAAGTATGAAGTTGAGATTTGTCCAAGTGATAGTACACTTGATTGTGCTGGGCCTATGGGGCTTCATTGGTTTTCTCATTTACAAAACCACAGAGCTAAGTTTAACATCAGAAGTTGACAACGACGCAAATTGGAAACAAAGAGGACATTACCTTCTTCAAAATTTTAGTCCTCAACTCGTCATTATTATTTCTAATTTGGTGTTTCCCATCATACTATCATGGGTACGTTGCACTACAGTTTACAATTTAACCATTTATTTTACCCATTTTCATTAATTATTAATGAAAATGATGCGTATTTTCAGTTGGGCAAATTCGAGAAATATTCGATTCAGGCTCAAACCACGTTGATCTTGATACGAGCTCTGTTTGTTCGCCTGTTGGGTATTGGACTACCTGCCTATTTGTTTTATCACAACAACTACTGCAATATCCTCGATAATCATTGCACTACGTGTAAAGTATCGACTCCAAAGCACCCAGCAAGGCTCTCATGCTGGGAAACATCCGTTTCGGAACAAATTTACAAGTATGCAAACATATCTCACCTACTTTCCTAGAAAATCTTACACAAGGATCAATACAGACGAACATTCCCTTTTGTACTTCACATAATAAATTATTTCTGCAACATTTCCTTTAACATAAAAAATAGTTTTTACTAGGATTTTTTCATATAATCTTCCACCTCTATGAACACGCGACTTTCACTGTTACTCAATTCCAAACTTTCACCATAGCTTTATTCAAATACAAGAAAGCTCAATTTTTGTGATCTTTAAGGATAATATTTGTATATATAAATGTATCTTAAGATGGTTAACTTTTCACAGGTTAATAATAACGGATTTGACTCTGAAATTGCTGATCACATTTATCTGGGAGCCTTCACGATTACTTGTGGGAAAAATTTGTCCTTGTGCTCTGGCCAAGAAATTTTCATCAATTAGGTTTAACATTGTTCGACACAGCCTTGACATAATTTACATACAAGCACTGTCTTGGATTGGATTTTACTTTTCGCCTGTCCTCCCTGGAATTGTGGCTATTTACTGTTACATTGGTAAGACAAGAATTTGCAACAAAGCTATGTAAACCAGATAGTTATGCAACAAATTCTAAACCAATTGTTTTTTATTTTTGCAGTTTTTTTCACAAAAAAATTTAGGTAAGTTAACAATTTTCAAAACAAAAATCAAATAAACCAATGTTTTTAATTTATACATTAATGTACAAATTATTTTTCTCTATTTAGTGTATTGCACAATTGCAATGCAGTTCCAGACACGTTCAGGTAAATATATATTACGACACATACAGTGTGGGATACTATTCTCCGAAAATTCCACTTCCTTGTTTTTCTACTCTAACTTCATACGAACTTTTCTCCAACTTTCTCCATACCAAAATTCAGTATTTCAGTATACGGATTAGATTGACGAAAGTCTTGGTGAAAATTTAATTATGGAGCTAGCACGAGATTGAGAACATAGTGGGCCAGAATAATATTTGTATTTTCCCATGCTGTAGATGCACTTATACTATTAGTAATACCTTTAATTCATTTGTATGTTACATTTTTAAAATGCTATTTTAATTTCTACAGGACTACAAGAACAACGACTATTTTTATATTCACCAAGTTATTTTCCTTCGTTGCAGCGACAATAACAATAGTTTTTGTTTTGGGATACATGAATCCTTCGAAAGGTATGAAAACATATTTCTCTCAATTATTTTTGCATTTTTGCTATTGATTAATAACATTTGAAATTCTCTTTCCGATTTTAGGTTGTGGACCTTTTCGTAATCATTCAACTCCTTGGAATGCTGTAAACAAAAGTCTTAGCGAAGTAGAACTCCTGAACACTATTGTAGAAAATATTGTTTCACCAGGTGTAACTACTCCAGTCACCATTTTACTAATTCTAGGAACCTACTATTATTACTCAGTCGCTCAAGCAAACAGGGGGATGGTAGAAACCCTGAAACATCTTTTGGTCCTGGAAGGACATGATAAACAATATTTATTTGCAAGACTAAATACGTTGAGGAGAAAGTCTAACGATGATAATGACAGCATAAGGTCGTCTTACTCAACAGTAAATGCCGAGGCAAGAAATGCCCAATAAATCAACATTACGAACAACAATACACAACATCAAACAAATGTTAATCATTTTCGCACAGTAACATCGTAAAGATCCAAAATAGGCCACCACTATTTTTTTTAGTTTGCACTACTAGCTCAGATTAAGTTGATGTTTAAAGTTTACAGAATGTGAAATCAAAACTCAATACTCATTCCTATTTGACCAAAAAACGTTAATTTCAAACGTAAATACCCAAATGCTCACGACTCTTTACGTAAGCTCAATGATTGTTGAAAAAACAATTTTAACGGTAGCAGGTGTAATAAGTAATTTAAATTTTCAGTTGTATTTTTGTACTGTTTTAGAGGTAGAGAATTTATAACAAGGGCTATCTACATTTGAAGCAAATGTTGATTTACATTTTGGTTTTTTAAAAAACGGTCAGGTCAAGAAACAAAACGAACAGAAAGAAACAGCACAAACCGAGCCATTGTATTGTACCATAAATACAATAAACATTAGATGTGTACATCAAAGAAAATAGGATTGTACATAGATAGAAGAACATACAATAATTGTAAAAACTGAAAGCGAATTATAAACCAATAAGATTTCTGCTATACCTAAACTTATTAATTTCCACATTTCTTTACATGTAGGTAGAGACGGGTGTCTGAGAAAATAAAGAGCTACATATTTCTTTCAGAGACAACCTCTTGTCTACTGTCTGCGACCATTATAATTACATTTGCATCTAAATGATCAAATTATCATTAAATTATTTTCTCCTATGTTGTACGCATACATCTATACCATGCATGGAATTTGTCGTCATATTCCCAAATTGCATTTGTTCATATTTAGAATAGTTAAGACAGTTAACAATGCTTTGGAACATGCATAATATTCAACAAGATGCAAGAAGTATAGAAGTTACTGCATTTTTTGTATCATCTTTTGGAAAAGTTTTGGAATCTATGGAATTTACTTCCGTTCTCATTTTGGATTTCATCTGATTTTGGAAAAACCGTCAACGTAGGCTTTTTCATAAATTCTTTATCATGATAGTTACCACTTATTGATACATTAGTATTCCCTTTGTTATACATCATTTCAACTTCATCATAATATCTACATATAAGCTGGTACCTACGCTAGAATAAACTGGTTCGCATTTATAGAAAGAGCATTGGAATTGACTTTGAACTGCGTCCCGTTTGCAGCAACCCAACGAAGGTTGAGAGTTTTCCAGTGCGTCGTTTCCAGGGGTTTCTATTCATTAGTATGAAAAATATCTTCACGATTACGAATCCCCTCTGTATCAAAAGTCATCAGCTTTAAAACACCCCCTCCTATTGCGTCTCCACCTAGAAGTCTAATATTCCTAATTTCACTATCATTTACTCGCACTAAACTAATACAAATTAACTACACGCACAGTCCTTTCAAGTCTGCCGAAATAATATGCTCTCAATATCTTAAGTGCAACAAAAATTGCAATTACTCTTGAATATAGGAAATTAAAACTTTTAATCCAACCAAATAGCTTTGAATCCCAAGATGACAGAAAATAAAAAAGAGCTACAAAGACTTCTAGCTTTAGCTAAAGATGAAATTTGGACACTCATCGGTATTTTTTATTACTATAAATCGCAAGAGGCAATATGATGATGTGCAGGTGAATAGGGTATCAAATCAACAAAAAAGCTCCCCTTCCATAAAAGCTCCCCTATTAGAAAAGCTCCCCGTGAGACAAGCTCCCTATTAGAAAAGCTCCCCGTTAGACAAGCTCCCTATTAGACAAGCTCCCTTTCAGAAAAGCTCCCGGTATGAGAAATAAGGAGAAACGGCAGAACGAAAATCGAAACTATAAAACATACTATACATATTACTATCAAGTAATTAATAGTAGTGACCAATCTCGTTTATACCATTTTTCCTTATTCTAGTTCTTTCCTTTATAACAATTTGGAGCGGTGCCTATAACAGAAAATATTTAATAATAATTGGATGTAAGTGTTTTTAAAACAGTAGATGGACAAACAATTTACTTTAAGTACAGCTAAACAGTGTACAGATGACAGAAGTTTTCATTACATTATTGGAATCTCATAGTCTCATCATTCCCATTTCCCATGTCCGATCCACATCTACGTCGTAAGTTACAAAGTTTTATAGTTTCGATTTTCGTACTACCGTTTCTCCTTATTTCTCATACCGGGAGCTTTTCTAATAGGGAGCTTGTCTAATAGGGAGCTTGTCTAACGGGGAGCTTTTCTAATAGGGAGCTTGTCTAACGGGGAGCTTTTCTAATAGGGGAGCTTTTCTGGAACGGGAGCTTTTACAACGTATTCGTGAATAGGAATAAACGTCGAAGTTTTAACTTCTTTAGGGGCGATGATACTTCTAATGATTTCTAGCACTATTATGATGTCTACTCCGTATTGTCTGGGGAAAGTAATTGATATTATACATTCGGGCGACCCACTGGAAACCACAATAAGAAATTTAGAAATTTTGTGCTCAGGTCTCTTAGGCATATTCCTCATAGGGAGTTTGTGTACTTTTGTCAGAATATACATTATGTCCACTGCAGGTATAATTTGTCATTAAATGTGATTTCGCCTTCTACTAAAACTGAATGTAATTTCAATTAACAATTTCCATATTTCATATTAGGTAACGTTTTTTCCAGGGGTATCTAGAATAAAATTGGTTCAAGCGCTCACTGGTTATTTTACATTCTTATACTATTTCAGGTTCTAGAGTAACAAATAGATTGAGGACATCAGTTTTTGCATCTATTTTAAAACAAGAGATTGCATTTTTTGACGAAAATAAAACCGGAGAACTGGTCAATAGGTTGTCCACTGACACTTCTATAGTGTCTCAGTCTGTAACAATGAATCTGTCGGAAGGACTTGAGGCAATATTTTTTGGTATTGCTGGAGTTTCCATGATGGTACACCTACAATTTTACTTATCCTTACAGAATATATGTTTTATGATCCTTTTGAGCCCATCATTTTAACATTTCAGTTCTACATCTCTCCAAAACTGGCGATCATAGGTTTATGCATAGGTAATATCTTTGTTAACTATTTATATGAATAACCTATTTTGTGAACAATGAAAATGTAAGGAATATGTGTACTGTAGAAATTATCAATACGCGACCTTTTTCAAATAATAACCGCAGTCAAACTCGCTCCTGATTGGTGGATACATTTTTAAAATTGACCAATCAGAAGGCAGGATTCCATGACAAAAATTTTATATGATTTTCATAAAGCATTTCCAAGGGAAATATTTATTTCAACACTGAACTTTGAACTACAGACTTGTGATAGTAAACTACAGACTAACACTTTTAGCATCATCGCTAACTAATACACTGTACTCACCTCTATGATAGACCATTATAGACTAAATTACTGGCTGAACAGAGCAACTGCTTGCATGTGTTACAAATTTGATATACTGCATATTCATCTCTATGAAATAGTACAAACTGAATAACTAGATTTACTTTTGAATTTATCTTTACAGGATATCATTGAAAATATTTTGCATATAATTATCATAATAATATCAACAATATATATATTTATCAATAATTATAATTATTATAATATCAACACATGCGTTGCACCTGCACCTATACATGCATAGAACTAGCACCAAGTAATAACAAAGAAAATACGTACCTTACATGTTAGCTAAAATTATTTGTTATTCTTAAATAAGTTTTAATTATATGCAAAATATTTTCATTGATATCCTGTAAAGGTAAATTCAAAAGTAAATCTAATTAATTAGTTTGTACTATATCATGAAGATGAATACGCAGTGTACGTAGTGGTGATAATATTGATGCAAAATGTTATGATTATGACTACTTATAATAGTGAAGTGTATTAAAATATTCAAATCTGTAACACATGCATCTATGCAAGCAGTTGCTCTGTTCAGCCAGTAATGTGCAAAGTAATGTGTAAAGTGCAGTGTATTAGTTTATTAGTTTGCGATGATGCTAAAAGTGTTAGTCTGTAGTTTCCTATCACACTCTGTAGTTCAAAGTTCAGTGTTGAAATAAATATTTCCCCTGGGAATGATTTATGAAAATCATATAAAATTTTTGTCATGGAATCCTGCCTTCTGATTGGTCAATTTTAAAAATGTATCCACCAATCAGGAGCGAGTTTGACTGCGGTTATTATTTGAAAAAGGTCGCGTATTGATAATTTCTACAGTATACATTAAGAATGGTGATTTTATTTTTAGTTCCTTCTGTCGCAGTTCTTGCAGAATTCTATGGTCAATACCAACGCGAAATAAGCACAAAGGTGCAAGACAGTTTGGCATCTGCAACACAAGTCGCTGAAGAGCGTATATCAAATATTCGCACTATCAGAGCATTTAGCAAAGAAGAGTTCGAAAACGAAAAGTACCAGAATAAAATCGAAGAAGTGCTTAAATTGGCTTACAAAGAAGCAATGGCCACAGGAATCTTTTATGGAATGGTACTATATTTAAGTTTTAATTATTTAGACAATTTTCTTGGAATTTTAATGTGCTTAAGGAACTTATAATGGTATGCTTTTAATGTTTTAGACTGGGCTCAGCGGAAATTTCGTAATACTTTGCATACTATTTTACGGTGGTTCAATGGTTGCCAACAAACAAATTACAATTGGGAATTTATCAGCATTTTTAATGTACGGTGCTAATGTCGCGATGGACATCGGAGGAGTCGGATCATTCTATTCCAAAATGATGACGGGTCTCGGTGCGTCAACAAGATTGTGGGAGCTTATTGATCGGAGACCTTCGATACCACTGTCAGGTTGGATTCTATTGTCTATCATGAATTTCCACCAACATTAATGAATGGTTTAGGTTTCGTCATTATTTGTTAATGTTAATATTTGTTCAACTTGGGTATTGATACAGGTGGCTATATTCCTCCTCGGTCTCTTTCAGGGGAGATTAAGTTTGTTGATACATCATTTACCTATCCTTCTCGAATGGATGCTCCAATTTTCAAGGAAATAAATTTGCACATTCCTAGTGGCTCGGTGTTGGCAGTTGTAGGACCGAGTGGGTGCGGGAAGAGTACTTTGGTGTCTCTGATATTAAGATTTTATGATCCGACATCAGGTGCTATTACAATTGACGGAATTAGCTTGACACAGCTGGACCCACAATGGCTACGACACAGAATCGGAGTAGTTAGTCAGGAGCCTGTCCTTTTCTCCTGTTCCATCAGAGAGAATATCTTGTATGGGGCCGTGGATCAAGTGCCAGATAATAGAATTTATGAAGCTGCTAAAGAAGCCAATGCCTATGAATTCGTTATGCAATTTCCAAAGAACTTTGAAACAAAAGTTGGTGAGAGGGGTATAATGCTGTCTGGAGGTCAGCGACAAAGAATTGCGATTGCCAGGGCCCTTATCAAGGTTTGCTTCGTCTACGAAAATACTTTGAAGATATATTTAAATACCTATAGGACTCTTAACGGTATCATTATTATAGCTTTGTACCTGCATTTTCTATAAATTGGCATTATCTCAATTATTTTGACTGTTTTAAGTTTACTTTTGTAGGATCCAAAAATACTGATTTTTGACGAAGCTACAAGGTACGTATAGTTGCATCACACACATTTCGTACTCATAATATATGTGTTTCGTGTAGTATATTAAAAATTACGTCTTAATCTGAATTTTACTCTGAATGTGTTTTAATTTAAGAAAATATTTCTCTTTAGTGCCCTTGATGCAGAAAGTGAACATTTAGTGCAAGAAGCATTAGAAAGAGTAGCAAAAAATCGTACCGTTATCACAATTGCACATCGTCTTTCTACGATACGGACTGCAGGTAAAAATATATTTCCATGCAAGTGTAGCAAAAGTATACTAAACACCATTTTCATTGAGACTGAAAGTAAATGTATTACATTTTATAGATAAAATCGCTGTCCTAAATGACGGACGATTTGTTGAACAGGGAGGATATGAAAAACTCATGGGGATACACAACGGTATGTTCAGGAGATTGGTTGAAAAGCAGACCATTCAACAATAGTATGTCAAAATTCGGATAAAATCATCCAAGAGAGTGAAAAAAATAATAATTTTCAACTTAACGAAAGGCTTTACAAAATTGAATCATATATTAAATCAGTTTTTAAAATCAACGATAGCATATAATGATGAATACAAACATTATAACTATATTCTAGACGACAATAAAAGTAGTATACTCAGTATAAGTTGATAAAATCATCATTATGCAATGCATATACAATAGAAGAATTTGCTCTTTGTTCAAATAGCTGGGACGGACTTAGAAAGTAGAGTTGGGACTTATCAAGGAAAATAGAATATAATATACTGAGAAGGAATGGTATATTATTCGATTTATCGGAGGTTCGGAACAAGTGAAAATGTGTGGAAAAATTACATGACTATTTATAGCCGATCAAATAGCCGATCCCTAATTCCCCCCGACTTTAGATCTCTATGTAAATACACACTCGCCAATGACGTCATTTGAGATCTTTCATTCTTTCATTTTTCCATGGGGATCTTCATCGGGTTAAGAACGTTGATACCTTGGCTACCGAACCAGCAAGATTGGAGGCAAGGAAACCGCTTCGAAATCCTTTCGGAGTTCGATGGTCTTCGAATTTCGGAGAATACAATTTATTTTCCAATTTGATTATCTAGGGAATACATATCAGTGTGATGAAGAAGAGGGAGCAATAAGAACCTTTTGGACATCCGTTGCTCTCAAAAACACTGTAAAAACTGATGATACCCGTTACAAATAGGTGTTTAATGAGTATAAGGACTGGTCAAGATTCTGGTACTACCATTATTATGAAATCTAGTTAAAAATAAGTACTTGGTCAGAAAACAATTTCAGAGTGGGGACTCAAGTTTAGGTGATATTACTATTTTGCAAAGGTTTTCCCCATATTACGAAAAATCTATCATGGCTGAGGCACACAAATCGTTGATAGATTGTAGAAAAACATTTATTCGTATTTTAGGAGTTCGAGTCAATGCAGAAAGGAAGTAAGAAAAAGTCGTCTGTAACAGTGACCGTGTAACTATGTCTTTTGAGTCGGATAGGCGCAAAGAGAGTCTCCCAGATTGGATTGACGGTACAATTCCAAACGAAAGGAAAACTTGGGAAGAACTGATGAAAATTAAAGCGAAACCAATTCCAATGGCACAAAAGAGAGCTTTAAAAGCTCGGTTATCTGTACATTTAAAATCATTACCATTTACTTGTATCATTAATCTTGCCAGCATTGATGTTGAATATTAAAAAGTTTACTGCACGTAATAACGCCAAAATATTGTGTTACGATGTTTAAGTTACTGCCCATCTTAAAGCTAAAAGGATGGCAACTTTTCAAATGGAGAAATATAAAAGCACTCAAGGCTTTCTCAAGAGAGTGGACCCATCGGTGGAGAAATATTGTTTTGCTACAGAAGTCACTAAGAAGCATAGAAATCAAATGTGGCACTTCGATTGCTGTAAGTTTAATGTTAATTTTTATGAAGTCACTCAATTAGTTAGATTGACTGCTTAAGTTGTACTTAATCTATTGTTTCACAGAATGTGTTCCTGTTTATAAAGTGGACATTGAGTCTCAATATGGTCATGTTCATTGTCATCATTCTTTTTATAATGATCCCTTACCAAATTTTATATCGATTTACTGATCATGAAAAATATGACAATGCAGTATGCCCGCACCCCAATGGACCATTTAAGAATTGTACATTGTCCTGCATACTACTCATTACTAATTCGAAAGGTATGCTATATATAACATTTAAACTGAAGTCTTGTTCTTTAGCGGAAGAGCAGTTGACTTGCTGCACGAAAAAATACAATGATGACTTGAAAACCCCACATCGTGAATCAATATCAAACTATATAACCAATGCCTTTAACAAGCACAATCATTCAATTGAGAATAATATATTTTTTTACGGATATTACGAACCAGAAACCGAACATGAGTCTTATAATTTTGCTTTGGCTTACGCGACAGTTACAGCATCAATTTTTTTCGTTTGCTTAGCAATGATGGTCAGGAATATTGCTCGTGGGATTAAGGTAATTTAATTGGTTTTGCATTTCCAATTTAAAAAATGACACCACAATTTAATTAATCTTTGAGACCATATCAGGAAATGGTATTGGCAAGAGAAGGAGACCATTACAAATATTCTAACTTAATTTTTGGAGGCTGGGATCACTTTACTAAAACGCAAGCATGTGCTCTATTTAAAAGGAAAGTCATCTTACATGAGATCAAAATTGCTCTACAAACTGAAACAACTAAGGTTAGTAGGTAGTAGGTTCTGACTTCTCATTAGCATAATATGTATCAATTTGTTAATTTAGTGAATCTACAATTCGTTATCTTATAAAACAGAAACAAGACTTATACAGAAGCAAAAAAGAGAATATAAAGAACCATATTTTCCACGCAACGGGGCACATAGTGGTATTCGCTGTATGGTGTTTGGTGGGTTATCTCATTTATCTAGCAACGGAAGGAAGTATAGCTGTAAAACGAAAGGCTAGAAAGGATGGAAACAAAGCAGCTTTCATCTTTTATAGTTTTAGTCCTCAACTCGTCATTATTACCTGTGGTCTTGTCTTCCCGATCATACTTGGCTGGGTACATGTCAATATACAAATCAACGCTCACTGATTCATCGAATTTGAGTTTATTTATTTTAATTTTGTGTATATTTACAGTTGGGTAAATTGGAGAACTATGATATTCAAACAAAAACAACGTTGGTGTTGATCCGATCTATGTTTGTTCGTCTGTTGGGGATTGGATTACCTGCTTATATGTTTTACAAAAATCAATACTGTCACGTTGTCCCTCTGACTTGTACTCTATGTACCGATGACAAGGCTCAAGTAACAAGGCTTCCGTGCTGGGAAACATTAGTTTCAGAATTAATTTATAAGTGAGAACGAGAACACGTTTAATACTAAGTATACGTATTTTTGGAGTGTTAATTGGACTCTAAAAATGCACACTTTCTCTTTTTCCCTACTGACCCCCATAGAACAAATGCTTTTCACATACGGAATTTCGCTCTTAAAAGTACAAGCTAGGCCAAGAATTGTACAGTAACTGATAGAAATTATCGTAGGCAGAACTCCAGGAACCTCCAAGCCCCTTCCTCTAAAATCAACGTCCTTGCCGCTAACACAGTTTTCCTGATCATTTTGTAATCTTTTTCAAATCGATTGAGCTCTAATGATAGCCTGAAAATTCCCAATAACTCCACCCGATTTTGCAAATATCTGAACTAGAAAATGTTATTTTAGTAGTAGGCATATAAAAATTATTAAAATCTGATTTTAATAACGACTGTATAAGATATTATAAGCAACTTTCTTCCCTATTATGAAGATATCTCCTCAGATGAAAGAAAACTTTCATCGTGTTTTGAACATTATTTGAAAGTACTTAATTGCAAACAAAAATGTTTAGAATATAATGTAACATCCTTTTTCATAGATTAATAATAACGGACTTAGTTATGAAAATTATAATCACATTTATCATGGAACCCGCACAAGCACTAATTGGGAAAAAAGTTTCTTCCCCTGTGGCAAAGTGGGCAACAGACTTGAAGTTTAACATTACCCGACACAGCCTGGATATGATTTACATACAAGCATTATCATGGATAGGATTTTATTTTTCGCCCGTTCTTCCTGGCGTCGTGGCTCTTTACTGTTACATTGGCAAGTTTCTTTTACACTAACATTTTAATTACCTAATTATCCTGTCTTTGGGTATTAACATTATTCAAAACTGAATGATTGATTTTTTGCAGTTTTTTACATTAAAAAATTTAGGTAAGTATAAAATGAACTATTCTATTGAATCTGCATTATCTAGCGAATACAATAGCTAGCGATATACATAATTTGATTCAAGGTAGTCGGGACTTTCTGTACAATAAGACGACATTTTGTGTGTAACACTTTCCCAACTTTCACCACACCAGCATTTCGTTGATTAATATTTTGGAGAAAGTACCGGTGAAATGTCGGTGAAACAAAAGAGAAAGTGCCATTAGTACCGTTGGTGTGTAATGGTGCACACAATATAAATGTAATTGACTAATTGTCTATCTTCTTATTTTAGTGTAATGAATAACTGCAATTCAGTTCCTGACACATTCAGGTAAACCTTGTCTCAATACTTCGTACTACTACCGCACTTTGTTTGCTTATCATGAAACATAGTTTAACTTTGCAGAACAACAAGAACGACAACCATTTATATCTTCACCAAGTTATTTTCCTTCGCTGTAGCCACAATAACAATGGTCTTTGTTATGGGATACATGAAAGCTTCAAATGGTTAGTATAATACATGATAAAGTATTATCATTTTCGATATCATGAAAACGGCATAATGTATTCAATGGTCATTTAATTTATTACTTATTTGTAGGATGTGGAGCCTTTCGTCAACACCCAACACCTTGGAATGCTGTGATTTTAAGTCTTAAAAAAAGAGAAACATTGTACACCATTATAAAAACTATCATTTCACCTGGTGTAGCTACTCCAGTCACTATCATACTTATTTTGGGAATATACTACTACTATTCCGTCGCTCAGGCTAACAAAGAGATGGTAGAAACCTTAAAACACCTATTGGTTCTCGAAGGCCATGATAAACAATATTTATTTGAAAGATTAAATGCTTTGAGAAGAAAATCACACATTAATCCTGATGAAATACCAAATGCTGAAGCAAACACTCCACAATAGAATCAGCATTTTTTACAAGTCTTGAAATGAACAGTAATGTATATTGCATTCGTAATCATTTCTAATAAATTCTACAATCTGTGTTTAACCCAAATAAGCTTATTTATAAACGTTAGCTGTATAAAACAGTTTACTTTGTAATTTACATGATTTTTAGATAGCTAAAGAATATAACGCGCATAGGCTATAATAATGCTATGGCTTTCAATCAGAAATAGCATGCATACACAGTCATGTGTACATAGGTAAAGACATGATAAAAGTGTTGAGATAAAACTCGGCAGGCATATTTTGTACTTTGGTACTCTATTTTCCTTGGTTGGGTTGTGTACTAATGTACATTTAAAAGAAAGTTGTTACTACAGAGACTATATAACTTTCTGGAAACTGCAATCGTTGATGATAGAGAAGAACAAGAGAAAGCAGGCTCAGAAAGAACAATAAGATGTTATAGTAAAGTGGACGTCGTCAGCACTTGGTCAGCGGCCCTTTGAAATACCGAAAAACACACTGAATTTGACAGGTTGAATTTCATGAACAGAAATAAAGCCACGGTCGAAAAACAACTTCGGGTAAAAGCACTCAATTTTTGGCGATATCTCTGGTTAGAAAATTTCTTCCAGAATTATAGGGGAAACCATAATGGCTGTAGCCTTGACCTGATTTTGAGAACGCAATACATAATAAGATATAAGTAAATTGATAGCTTGGGTGGTATTATATGAGTTATCATTACAGAAAGTCTGGGAGAAGGAAGTCGTTTTTAACAGTGACGTTGTAAGCTATGTCTGGTAGGTCTAATAAGCACAAGGATAGTCTCCCAGATGAAGATGAAGCTGCCGACTTTATTCCAAACGAGGAGAAAACTTGGGAAGAATTGATGAAAATTAAATCGATGCCAATTCCAATGGCACAAAAAAGAGCTTTAAAAGCTCAATTGTCTGTAAAGTTCATTTCAATTAATTAAAATCGACTATGTTTTCATGCGAGGGATGAATTTTTGGAAAAATTAGATTTACTAAATACTGAAATTATCTGTTTATGATATATTTAAGATGTTACCAATTTCGAAACTAAAAGGATGGCAACTTTTCAAATGGAGGAATTTAAAAGCACTGAAGGCAGTCTCAAGAGAGTGGACTCATCGGTGGAGAAGTATAGTTTTCCTACAGGCAGCACTAAGAAGCATAGAAATAAAATGTGGCACTTCGATTGTTGTACGTGCTTCGCTAATTTTTATGAATTTACTCAATTCGACAGATCAAATATATACTGAATTTGTTGTTTGACAGAATGTATTCCTGTTTATCAAGTGGACATTAACTCTCAATGTAATCATGTTTGTCATCATCGGGTTGTTTCTAATTTTCCCTTTCATTGTTCATCATAAATGGGATAAGACTAATGCGTATGACAAAGCGGTATGCCCATCGCCCAATGGACCATTTAAGAATTGTACATTGTCTATTTCATGAATTATAGAATAGATGTTTATTACTAATATTCGATAGGTTTGGTTAATATTGAAACTATACCTTGTTTATTTAGTGGAAGAACAATATGTTTGCTGCACGAAAAAGCACTTAACTGACTTGACAGATCCTGCTCGTGAATCCATATCAAACTTTATAGAAAACCTTTTTGCACATACAAATGTTTCAATAGAAAACAATGGATTATTTTATGGATTTTACCAACCAGAAGAAGTGAATCTACATTACAACTTTGCTTTGGCTTACGTGATGGTTACAGCAACAATCTTTGTTTTCTGTCTAGCACTAATGGTCAAGATTATTGCCAGTGGGTTTAAGGTGATTTTCTCGTTTTATATTTCTATTTAATATATAAAAAAGTAAATAATATTATTCTAAGAAATCATTTTAGGAAATTATATTGGCAAGAGAAGGAGACCATTACAAATATTCTAGCTTAGTTTTTGGAGGTTGGGATCACTATACAAAAGCTGAGGCATGTGCGGCATTTAAAAGGAAAGTTATCCTACATGAAATCAAAATTGCTCTACAAACTGAAACAGCTAAAGTAGGTAGTAGTGTTTTTTGTTTACCATATTCAACTAAGTAATTACTGCTGCTATAATTCGTTCATCTAATGTAACAGACACAAGATTTAATCCGAGGCCGTAAAAACAGTTTAAAGATGCGACTTACCAAGTTAACAGGACACGCAGTTGTACTCGTTTTATGGACTTTGGTGGGTTATCTCATCTATGTAACAACGGAACTAAGTTTAAATGTAACATCAGGGGCCCGAAGTGAAGGGAAGAGTGGAGCTTACATCATTTATAGTTTTAGTCCTCAACTCGTGATTATTATTTCTAATTTGGTCTTCCCGATTATACTTTCTTGGGTACATTTTAATATATTATATGTACACAGTACACTTATCAATGCCCATCAATGATTTATTGCGTTTCAGTTTATAAAAATTCTGTTTGTCTACAGTTGGGTAAATTCGAGAAATATGCAATTCAAACACAAACAACATTGATCCTGATTCGAGCTTTGTTTGTCCGTCTGTTGGGTATTGGACTACCTGCCTATCTGTTCTATAAAAGACAATACTGTTCAACAGACCCTCTGACATGTACTAAATGTACAGATAAGAATAAGCTTAAACCAAGAATTTCATGCTGGGAAACATTAGTTTCAGAATTAATTTATAAGTACTTACAAATCTCTACAGGATATCCTCGAAACATGTAAAATTTTAATTTTGTCATCCGGGGTAAATAAATCTTTTTACATGTTTCATGGATACCCTTTATAAAGTGCCATTCTTAATTTTGGAGTTTTCTCTTTTCGCTGTCCACCATCCTAAAAAAGACTTTTACATACTTTTGCTCTCATAGATTTTATTAATCAAACATCCAGATTTCTCCTAAAGAAATGCTTAAAGGACTTTCTGTAATGATTTCCTCTTCCTCTAAGGACTTTTCCTACGACCCCCCTTAAATGAGAGAAAGCTCCCGTGTTTTGTATTTTATGTAACATGATTCTAAACATAAGACTTCACAACTAAGTAAATGAATTTCACGTCTGTAGGTTAATAGTGACAGATTTGACTTTGAAATTGCTGATCGCATTTGTTTGGGAGCCTTCGAGAGTGTTAATTGGGAAAAAATTTTCTTGTGCTCTGGCAAAGAGAGTGTCAAGAATCAGATTTAACATTGTACGACACAGCCTTGACATAATTTACATACAAGCATTATCGTGGATAGGATTTTATTTTTCGCCCGTCCTTCCTGGCGTCGTGGCTCTTTACTGTTACATTGGCAAGATTTTTCCCATTACATTTTAGTTACTTTTTACATTTTATAGCTATAATTTTAGTTAAGTTTAACATTTTTTCAAAACTGAATGATTGATTGATTTCTTTGCAGTTTTTTACATTAAAAAATTTAGGTAAGTATTTCCTTTTGAAATAAAAACCCATTTAAAATGTTCTAATGAATTTATATTACCCTGTGAAAGCTTTGACGAGTAATTATATATCCGAAATTCCGAAGTCCGAACCAACAGTATTCATGACACTTTCTCTTTTCCTTTAACTTCCTTTCCCTAATTTCACTGCACCAAAATTTGTTTGCATGGGGTTAAGACAAGAAAAAGTATCATGATTATCGTTAGTTAGGATGTTATATGCATAATTATTTGTATTACATGTTTATCTTTCTATTTTAGTGTAATGAATAACTGCAATGCTGTTCCTGACACATTCAGGTACACCATATCTAAATGTTAAGCAACTTTGCATTTTGTTTATCATTAAATATGATGGAGTTAAAAAATCTTACTATTTATACAGAACGACAAGAACAACAACCATTTTTATATTCACCAAGTTATTTTCCTTCGTTGTAGCCACAATAACCATAGTCTTTGTTTTGGGCTACATGAATCCTTCGAAAGGTACATATAAAGTATTTCGTATCACTTTTGTTTTATATTTAATGGAAGCCATATACAATTGAAATTATTATTATTTCTTTTGTAAATTATAGGATGTGGACCGTTTCGCAATTACACCCAACCTTGGCAGGCTGTGAATAAAAGTCTCAAGAAAAGGCAAATACTAAACAGCATTGTAAAAAATATCATTTCACCTGGTGTAGCTACTCCAGTCACCATTCTACTGATTTTGGGAATATATTATTATTATTCAGTCGCTCAGGCTAACAGAGAAATGGTAGAGACCTTGAAGCATCTATTGGTTCTAGAAGGCCATGATAAACAATATTTGTTTGCAAGATTGAATAATTTAAGAAAGAAATCTCAAGAAGATGATCATGATGATATGCCAAATCCATCTCCAGTACATTTTGATGCTGATGCTAGCATTTTGACAATAACTCATCGTGCTTAACATGTCCTAAAATAAAGTCCATCCACATGAATTTTAATCATTCATTTTCATTTATATAATTATTTGTATTTGACCAAACGTTAACTTCTGAACTTAGTACCTAAATGATAAGTATAGCATTGTGCAGTGAAAGTGTCGATCTTACAGAAGGTATAGCTGTATGAAACAATTTATCTATTTATTATCGTATTGTTAACTTTCGTAATTTTGGATAAATAATAGGTCAATAGAAAATAAAACTGTTAAGATACAAATAGGTGTACAAATAATTAGACTATTATGGATGTCCAAACAAAACCAATGCAACAAATTACAGTTAAATAGAAAGGAAACCAATAAAAAATAAAGTGTTACATGTTTGAAAAAATTGCTAATTTCCAAACAATTCATTCAGTCAATAAATATTCATAATGTCAATTTTCTTCTTCGATTTCGACTGGTTCGTGTAACTGAAAATTCACAATGATATCAATTTTTGCTTAAAAGCAATAGATAAGATAATGAAGAATTTATAAAGAAACTTACAACTTTTGATAGATCAAGCCAATCTAATAATTGTACCGGGGTGTCCATACCTTAAAACAATAAATAAATTCTCCATTTTAGTAACTTACCATACATTACGAATGAAATAATAATTATTATTATTTCTGATTCAAGATTTAACTAATAGAACTGATAACGTTTTTCCCAATATGGATAAGATGTTATACCCGACGGGGGTTTATCCCAGTTCCAGTACGTCATGGACTTAAATCCTCTGATTAAACTTGTAGTATTGGAGTTGTCCTTAATATCACTGCTTTGGGAAGATGATTGACTGAAATCTGTACAAACTAGTCCTTCATAATCTTCTGGAAGATCCAATCGTTTTCCCACAAGTGGCTTTCCACGGAATTGGTTTTCATACACTACATTGTCTGTAAAACCCCCAAAGTAGAATTATTAGAAACTTATATAGGGACTCCGTATATCTACTTATTTACTACTATAGTAATATTTCATAGTAAAAATTCAGGAGTTCATATACTCATTAGATGATTCATGAGTATACATGCTCATCTACGAATACGTCCTCTGCCTGTCGTTTTTCTCTTAAGTGGAAGTTACGTATGGAATTACTTTTACCAGAGAAAATTACTTTCTTTCAGTTCACTCTTCTAAGAATCACTGAAATAATGCTCCATTTTGGATAGGTTAAATGGCTTTCTCAATGGGTACCAGACATGGAAATATTTAGCCTTGTCACTTGTAGCAAACTTTTGAAGGAACTTTTCTTTCCACCCTGTTCAACGGTTTGAGTAACCTATTTTAAGGTCTAAGATTAATTTATGCATACCTTTGGTCTCCGTCGAATCAACAGGTTTTTCAACACTTTTTGCTGAGAATTTGGTACCAACATTAGCATTCCCATCATATTCAACTTTGAAAGGAACATAATGCACAACTGGCTGAATGTTATTTTCCTGCCGATTATCCGAAAACATTTTTATAATAGACTTTTAAAAATTGACGAAAACTTTTCCGGTGTATATTCGTTTTTTAGGTGTGCGTACTTTAGTACAAAGTTGATATACTTGTGTTATGTTATTGATATTATACGAGCTTAGACAATTTCCGAAAAAGTAAATGAATAAAGCAATCAAAAGTATGAAACACTTCTAAAAGAGGTGTCTTTACTAAACTAATTCCTTGTTTTTGTTTCTTCAAGTGTTTATTTTGTGATCCCCGACTCCGACTTCTGAAGAGAATGTTATCCCGCCGTTCACTTACTGACAGTGTTACTAAGCGGAAGGTTTGAAGTATAGGGTAAAGTGCAATTTTTACTTCAATTCAAGTACATTGCTGATTCTGTCTAGTCTGAGTATTCTGGCCGGGCACCACAAAAGCACTATTACTTCTACTTTCGTGTAAAGAACTTAAAATTTGCTAATAATTCTTTATTACTCAATCAGTTTTGGAATAGAAAATAGATTGCATAAGCACGTGTTGGTTGTTAATTTAATTTAATAAACTTGTTTGTTGGTTTTTTTTCAGAGACCGTAATATAGAGTAAGAAGAGAAGTGAATTGACAACAGAAAAATCACCCAGAAAAATGAATCAAATATCACGGGGAGGAGTCAGTCTCCTTTGTAATAATATTATACCGACTTCTGGTATTTTGGGTACTAATCGGTCATTAGCACAAGTAAACAAATTGGGTACTCGCTTCTACTCGTACGAAACATTAGCAGTAACTCCTGTTTCTAAACATGTAATGCATGTAGAGCTTAATCGACCTGCAAAACTGAACGCTATGAATAAAGCGTTTTGGAGGTAAGTTGTATTGTATTTTTTGTTTGATTGTTGTTTTGATACATGTAATGTAAGTAAAATTATTGCTGTATACATATTATGCAAACATTGTTTCATGATTTTTAAGCATAATGTTATAACTGCGTCTAAGTACTGTAAATCTGTGTTTTTAATTTCAGAGAAATTCGTGAGTGTTTCAATAAGTTAAATGATGACCCGTCCTGTAGAACCGTGGTTTTGAGTGGCTCTGGAAAAATATTTACTGCTGGTGAGTTGTAATCTTAGAAATATAGGGTAACATTGCGTATTAATAAATATATTTTTGTAATTCTTTTGGTCGATGTAGGTCTTGATATGTCGGACATGGGAGATATGTTATCTATTATTCAAAGTGATGAGGATGTGGCCAGAAAATGTAAAAAGTTTTATGCGTTCATCCACCCCTATCAACTTGCTTTTAGTTCGTTAGAAAAGGTATTCCTTATCAACTTAATAAAATAATACTTTCACTTAAATTATATGGTGTATCTAAAAAAATTACATTCCTAGCTATAATAATAACATGATATCGTTCTCCCACATGATATTGTTGATTTATATTTTTGTAATTTAATTGATATTTACCATTTTTAATTGTAACACTTCTTTGCTATTTAGTGCTGCAAACCAATCATTGCTGCAGTTCATGGTGCTTGTATAGGAGGTGGGGTGGATTTAATTTCATCTGCAGACATTCGGTATTCCACAATGGATGCTTGGTTTCAGATTAAAGAGGTTGATATAGGTTTGTCAATTATTTCTTATGTTATCGCGTTTGTTTTCTTTTATATGGTTAGTGTGTTACTATATACTTTCGTATTTACTCGGCACAATGTTGATCTTTTACATAAAAATTAAAGATTCATTTCCGTTTTATTTAGGACTAGCGGCTGACGTTGGAACACTTCAGAGATTTCCTAAAATAGTAGGCAGTGAAAGTTTAGTGCGTGAATTGGCCTTCTCTGCAAGAAAGTTCCATGCAGATGAAGCTCTATCCAGTGGGTTTGTAAGTCGTCTATTTGACAACAAGTCATTGTAAGTATGCTTAAACAATTAACATTTTATACAATGTTGAATGCATTTTCCCTAGCCAAGCAATTGTTAAAATGTGGTTCTTTTGCAGAATGATTGACGCTGCAGTCGAAATGGCTTCTAGAATTGCTAGTAAATCGCCAGTTGCTGTTCAGGGAACCAAAGTTCATCTAATTTATTCCAGAGATCATACTGTTGATGAAAGCTTAGATTATCAGGTAGTTAACAAAATGAATAATGCTTAGGAGTAACATAAAAGGTAACAAAAGAGGTTAATGATTGATGAAACTGTGTCTTTTGTATGCATATATAGGCTCGTTGGAATATGTCAATGCTTCAAAGCGAAGACCTTCTTAAAGCGGCAATGGCACAAATGAATAAAACCGTGGCCGAGTTTACTGACCTTTAACTGACTTTGTGATGTGAATGTGAATTAATAAGCCTCTCTTTTTGACGTAATTTTGAAATAATTATTTATTTACTATTTAATTTATCATTTGAAAAAATCATAACTCTTTCGTCCTACATGTCGCAAATCATTCTTTATGACTCCCTAAGCCCAAGTTCAATATCTATCGTCAAAAGTCAAAGAGTGCGTATTGTAAAATTATGGTTTTTTGGTTTATTATAAAGTTTATTTAACGATTAGAGTATAAAAATCGTTGGGCATGAACAGTGCTAATTTTGAGACAGTAATCATAGGAATAAGTGGATTGTATCTATGTTGAATAAATATTTTTGCAGTTTTGCAAATGAAAAAGGTTTATAATACATAGGTTTTGTAAGTATATGCCATTAAACGTTTTTATGTCAACATAATCAATATATCTTTACAACAATGCATTTACCATCAAAATAATATTATTGCTGCCTGTCTGTTTTTCCTGAGTTTGCAAAGTGCAAATTATTTCAATTTGGGTCAACTTTCATTTAGGAAGGAGGCTACTAGATGTGTCAATTATAATGAGTTTCTTCCATCCAACAATGTAGTTGTAGTGGCATCCACATTCATTCCATCCTCCTACGCTAAAGATGACTCAAACCCAAGTCTGTAGTGAATAAGTAGAATGGTACATACAATAAAGTACATGCTCGTGTAGTGTGTAGAAGAGCTGTGTATATCCCGCTACGTAGCATGTGAGCTCCTATTTATTATTTTACATCGACACTTTAAGCTCCTTATATAATAAATAGTTTCTATACATTCTGCTCACATATTCCAATATAATGTAGTTTAAATGTATAAACATGGCACATTATATACTAATATTCTTTATTCTTTAATGTGTGTGCAATATTTATAGCTCACTCCTAAGCTCTTAATTGTCCTTATAATACATTAATGTGTACTCACCCAAAGTAATACCCCAAAGGACGGGTTAACAGGTTTAGCATTGAGGGAGTATATATAGGAAATTATAGTTAATCTAATAGTATCGTAAATCGTATATAGTAACTTTTCTAGATGTAAACTGCGCTCTATTAAATTGAAAAATCAATTTACTTGGGTGTTAATCTGTTAATGAAAATAGAAAGAGAGGATGACATAGTAGGCATAGGTATTTATATAGGTTGTTTGGGAAATATGGCTATCTCGCAGCTAGTATTTACAATTAAGTGACGAGACATACGTGAGTGGGATTTAGTGTCCACATTTTTATATTTACAACCTTAGTTTTCGGATAAGTTGTGCCCTACTATTTATAACTAATTGATTACTTTGTTAAAAATTTTATTACGAGTTTATTAAGCCATTATTCTGTGGAAAGTCCTACCAATTAGCAGTAAAAACTCTACAATTTAATATTTTGTTATCGTACTCGGCTTTATCGCACAAATAGTATGTCATGAAAGTGAACGAGCAAGAGATAAAAGATTATTGCTATTGAAATTCGGGAGTTCGTTAATGATACTAAAGTGCTGTGTTATTGGATATTGACATTGAGATTATATCGGTATCTTATTTGTCTTATGATCCTATATACTCTACTACAACTACAACATCCTTGTGAACAAGTATGAAGTGTGTCCTTGCCATTTAATGGCACTGTAGTACTAATCATGCAAATGTATTATCATTCTGCCCATAAATGAGAATTAGTCATCCGCCTTGTTTCATTATATCAGATAATATTACACCCACACGCAACGCACATTGCTACAAATTGGATTTGGACAGATAAACATAGAAGATCATTACCTCGACTTGCATATATTTTAATATCTTGTAAGCTTTTTTTAGGATAATGTAATTGCGAACACAATAGAACTCAAATTGTAAGTGAATTAATATTAAAGCATTCTTTAATGGTCTCAGGTATCTCTCCCCCGAATGGAAATATCACGCTTTACAAAGTGACGGACAAGAGATCATTACTTCGTTCTTGTTTACTATGAATGGAATTAAATGAAAAAGAGAGCTCATCAACTAAACACATGGAGCAGCTCACAGTCACAAGTCACAATAATGCTTTTGCGTGAAACTTCAGACAGAAGATTTATGGCCTTGAATTTTTGCTGGACAATCCTAAGCTAAGTGGTAAACATGTGGAGGGGTCAAAGTATAACGCTATGATTGGATCATCGTTGGACAAGCACAACTAATAGCAATGGAAACCTGGTTTTATAAAGTGATACTTCGAGTGGTTCTCTTTAACTGTGATAGTGATTGATTTTACACGAAAATTGGGCTTAAACCTTATTTTGACATTTAGTTGCATTACAAATATGCATTCCTGTTCCGTCGATTCCAGTGTATTAACGATTCCAATGTTTTAAGCGTCCAAGTATATTATATTAAGTACCTACTACTACATAATTTCTGGGAAGACGAAACCAGTCATACGCACAAGTTTTTAATCTGCAACAAAAGAGATTTTTAACATTCCTTGGATTTATATACTATGTAAGCAAAGCTTAGAAGTTTTACCACAAACCAAAGTCAAAATATTTATATGGGACATGGGGGACGTGCTGGACGAAGAGCAACTTTTGGAATTTTGCCACCGACTTGGGCTAGCCAAAGATGGCTATTTGGACGAGAAGGAACTCATCATTGTCTGTAACTTTATCGGACTACAGGCCCCTGACGAGGTTGGTTTATAATGTTGTTGCTTTTATCTAAATTCTTAGAATATCCACTTATCTTATAGGTTTAATACATTAATTAATGACCTTTATTGTCATTACAATTGCTAATGTAATTCAAGGTGCAGAGTAATCTTTTGTAAAAATCGTCTCATGTACAGATCTATTTCAATTGCAACTATATGAACAGAAAACTGTACATTTATTAAAATTGGTAGCAAGGAAATCAATTAAATTTAGCTTGATATATAGTTGAAATCTAGTAGGATGGAAAGTTTACTAGGTCAATAAAATGCTTACATGAATGTACATATAGAAAGAAATACATTTGCAATTTAGCATATTTATTTTATCAAAACCGAAATTGGCTTCATCTGTTTCTATCCCATTAAGATGTCTTTCCTTTTAATGGAGATTTTTAATTGAACTCGTGTCATGCATTTAAATGTTTTTATATCAGGTGTTGGTAGGTGTGGACAGTTTTTGCAGTAGGTATATTATTATCTGACTGTCCAGATGTTTAATAGTCCGGCAAATTGGTGAACGAACAATGTTTTAGGTGCTATGTAATTATAGAGTAGATGAGGTAGGATAATTTTTCTAGTGAAAGTATATAGGCTAGGTTGACATATCTGCATACCAGAGACTAGAAGAGTTGGTCAATAAGCAATTATGAATACATACGAAAAGAATGTCTTGCGTGGGAAGAGATCGAGTGTAGGATAAGTCAGATTGAATGTAACACAATCAGTATAATATGTTACTAGTATGGGGGCAGAGACAACTGAGACAAGATAGCCAAGGCAAAAAGGTGTCTTAATATAAAAGAGTAACTCTATATCTAATAGGCCTTTTTACATCTATGTTTTCAGTTCGGTCATATGCATACAAATGTTTTCTTAATATCAGTGCACAATCCATTAGCAGCCATAGCGCTTCCAAGTGGATTCCCATACGCCAATATTAAAGTAAATTAAGGTAAACTGTCAGATTACTACTAAATCATATCGAATTATGTAGCCCTTTTAAACTTAAACATAGGTCATGTATTTGAGGTTAGTTAAGCAGCATTTATCCAAATAAGGTCATTTATACAATCTTGGAATTTATTTAGGAAAACAGAACATCTTTGAAAGAAGTTAAAATACGCATATGTTTGATTTGTGTTTGGTTTTTTCAAGTTATAATAAATATTGCAATTTTTTTAGATGATGAAAGAACTTTTTGAAGAATTGGATGGGGACAAGGATGGAAAAGTGTGCTTAGCCGAATTAAGTCAAATGCTTAAGGGAATGCATTCCAAAAAGCCTCCTTCACCAGAAAAACTAAAGGTTTGTTAATTACAGAGAGAAATTATTATCCCTGTTTTATGATTCTTAAACGTATTGACTATTAACTTGCAGAAACTTCAGGAGGCAGGAGCTCTAGCTGGAAACAATTTGGCAGATAATTCTAGTGAAGGGGAATTTTGTACTATTCCTGTTTCAGAACGTGGTGCTTTTACTATTTTGGATCCACAGAATACAGGGTATGTTCTACTTAATATCTGTATTAAACACATTGTTGTAGTCCATGTTTTAATTGTTTTTAATTGTTTAATATAGTTTCGCCAAAGTGGGGAACATCCTAGATTTATGGTCACAACTAGGAATTAGTCAAGAACAAGGTTCTCTAGTACTAAAAGAAATGGGATTCCTTGCTAATGCCAGGACTAGCTCTATTAACCTGCAGGTAAACATCTAAAGCAGACACAATACATACATACTTATAAAAAATTAGAACATTATATTGATTGAAATGGCTTATATTTCAAAAAAATTTGAAGGACCTTTCGAAATCGATCGAGGACGAAACAGACCATTCCAAAGAAGGCTTGCCTCCACTGCTACAAGCAGCACTTGTAACGTATAGAACTGAAGCTCAATATCTCAGGTATTTTTAGAAGCAAAGAACAAGAACATAATTATAGAAACATGCATATTCATGACATGACATCAGTTACATTGTGCTTTATCTTTGGTGTATAAATAGGTCAGTATGCGAAAGCATCGAATGTGAGCGTGATAAATTAAAATCAGATGTTTATGAAGCTCACCAAAGATCTGCAATGCTTGCCCAAGAAGTAGATGAACAAAATACCAGACTGGAAAGAAATAGTCAAATTCTTCTCCAAAAAATGGAAGCCAAATATAATGAACAAATTCATGAACTGCAACAACGATATACAGCTGATAAAGAAGCTCTTCAACAAGCTTTACAATTAGCTGAATCTCAACTGAAAGCTTTGCGCGATGAAGACACTCGACTGAAATCTCAAATATCTAAAATTAATAATGTAATTTGTGATGTCAATTAATTACCATACTATGTACACTTGAATAGTATTTGTCATCCTAATTGAAAAGTTATCACCTACAACTGCATACTTCAAAACTATAAAATTGTGATTTATTTTGTAGGAAAATACGCAGTTGGAGCGAGAAGTCCAAAATCTGAATCAAGAGGTGCGAAATGTAAATCGTATGAAAAATCACTTGGAGAAAGAACTGTCTCGCTATGTCGATTTAGAAAACAGAGTAAGTACAAAGTACAAGGCTATCAATAGACATCCGGAATCTTAAGCTTTACGTTTTAACTGAAAAGTAATGTATGTGAGTGAATGCAATTAATTTTCGGAATTGGATCACGCAGTTACACGAGATGGAGAAAAGGAGCGCAGATACAATTGCGAACAGTGAGGGGAAACTACAAAAAGCATACAACGAAATGCAGCTATTACGTGATCAAAATGATGAGCTTTCTTCTCAACTGGAAGGTTTAAGAGAGACACTTAAGGCTATTAAAGCATCACAAGAAAAGCGATATTATATAAAAAAGCGGAAGGGCTCTAGCAGTTCAAGACAGACACCACAGAGTCAATCTGATGGCACAGAAAGCTACGAAGAATGTAATGGGATTCCTTTAGAAAAAATTGGCAAGTTTAATCCTAGGTTTGAGTTGAACATACTTCACGTTACTGACGGTAAGTCGCAATAAGCGCTAAAGAAAAGTAGGTATTAGTCCAATTATACTCTAAATGCAAGGTGCGGTATGGGTACGTTTATAGAAATATTATAGGTATAGTAGAAATGTATTTTCTTTTAGATCAAGACGAGTGCGACAGCTCTATAGACCCTCTGATAGCATCGTCGTGCAGTCAGCCAGATTCTGGCAATTTTCCTACACCTCAAACAATTGTAAGAACTTTCATCAAATTCTTGACTGTTCCCTCTGAACTTCAGTTATATTTGAGCTGTTGTAGCAAAGTTATGTTCACTGTTCTTTTTATTACACAGAGCCTTGCTGCTTGTATGGGTGAAAGTTCCACAGACCCGCCCCACTTAGAAGATACGTACCAAGGATCTTCAAGTGGACAAGAGTCAGAAAATCCAAGTAAAGTTGAAAGGCTTGAGAAACAGTACAAAACATTAGAAAGTGAGATGGACGCAGTGAAGGAGAAAATTGTAACAATTATTTCTGAGAAAGAACTTTTGTTACGAGAAAACTGTGGACTTAAGAAAAAATTAGGTTTTTGTACTGATGTTAATGAGACGAATAATTCATTAAGTAGTTTTTCAAGGCGATCATCTTTACCGGGAGCCTTTCATGTTGAAGATAGTGCTACGCAAACATCACTCATTGAGGTAGAGGAAGTGGAAATGGAAAACAGTAGTGAGAGTGAGGAAAACAAAGACGAATTAATTCAAAAGTTAAAAAGTCGCATCGCTGAATTAGAAACAGAGGCAGAAGTACAGAAAAAAACTTTTGAACAAGAGCAGAATACTTTAAAAGAACAATGTGCCAATTTGGAAAATAGCTTAGATTTATTACGAGTTGAGTATGAAAAGTGTGAAGACTACTGGCACGGAAAGTTACAGGATGAACGCGACGTCTATGAACAGGATCGCAATCTCAGTGATGAGAAATTCCAAGAGTTAGCAATGAAAATTAAAGAGTATGAAGACATGTTTCTCCGCCAAGACGCTAATGAGAGATTGCCTCCAATTGAAGAACGTTTTAGTCTGGAACAACAAGTTACTGACCTGGAAGATGAATGTGATAATCTCAGGAAAGAGCTACAGTCAGTACGAGTTGAACAAGATTCCATTATTGGCAACTATCAAAGAAATTGGGAGGTATGTGTACTGAAAAGCCAGTAATCAGGTTTCTGTGCAGAATGTTATTTTAGATACAATTATTTGTATTTTTGTTTGACAATTTAGACGAAGATGATGGAAGAGTGCAGCGGTCTGGAACAACAAGTGTCAGCCCTTAGTAAAAAATGTAAAGAGTATGAAAACAGATTGAGTACATTGGCTGAAGAAGGTAATAATACATCTTTCTACTACTAAATTATACACTTAATCAAATATAGACTTTTATAGACACTTTCAAGATGTAGGTGTTATAATTTTAGAACGCAGCACACTGGAAGAGAGTGGGATGATGAATATGCTGTCGGAACGAGTCAAACAACTGGAATTCCAACTTAAAAGCCAGGATGAAAAATATCGACAGCAAGTCTCAAGTCTAGAAAAATCTTTTAAAGAAAAAGAACAATCGTGGAAGAGATCTACTCCTGAAGTAGGCATAGCTATTTATACCATATTATTTTTTAATGTTCATAACAATTTTTAAATTACCTGTTAAATAAATGAAACAGGCACCCAAGTCAGCTTCTCCTCAGCACAATATGTGGAAAGAAGAGATGGCTTCCCCTACCAAAAGCAAAAGTCTTTTAGAAATGCTTCACCATCAAGAGCAACAAAGGGATAACATGGGAACTTGGCCACAGCGTGGGAATGCTGCAGAGAAATGTGCAAGTCTCCCTTTCATTCCAATGGTAGAGCCTTCGTACGCAATGGTAAAAAATATGGAATAGAATTACAGAATATTGCTCGCCTTGCTAATTTATGTATGTGCTAATGTGACTTGTATGGGTTTATGTAAATTGGAAGCCGTTTTAATGGTAAACATATTGTTCAGGGTGGTTGGAGTATGGCCTCGCCAATTTTTCATCAAGACATTTGGAGTCCTCACAGTACGACACCGACGAAAAAAGCTTGGTGTCATGTTGAATTGGGATGGCTCCAAGCCCTGCGGAATAAACTGAAGCAACGGGACGAACAGTGCTATATTTTGCAAAGAGCTTTACAGCAGAAGGAAATGCAGTCTGAAAAAATTATTGCCGGTGAGTCTATAAGAGGATTATAGAGGCTTTGCTTTTAAGCTAATAATAAATGACATTTTGTTTGCATAACAAATATGTAGGAGTTAATTTGTGACAAACTATTTTTGTAATACTTTACAGAAATGAAATATCAACATGATGCAGAAGTGTCCAATTGGGAAAGCCTGATGCATGCTAGCCAAGAGTTGGTTCGTCAACAAGCCATAAAACATAAAGAGCAGGTAATAAAAATCCTGACTTGAATAAAACCTTTCTTAACTGTCGGGAGGCACAATTATACTGAAATAATATTCAGATCGCACAGATTATTTTTGTTTAGTTACGTAATATTTGCTATTTATGAATGATCTCCGTTCACTGAACATTCTGGACATTGTTTTTCTCTTAGGCGGATAAGTTGGCACATTCAGATTTGCTAATGAAAGATTTGTGGGTTGAAAACGCAAAACTGATGGCAGCCCTCAATGCCACTGAACAACGAGTCATCCAATTAGAAAACTTGTTAAAATTTCAAATGTCAAATGCCAGCAATTCTTTACCTAAGCCCCACAACAACAATAACTCCAGTCTCCCTCCTCCTTCTCAACATGGTCTCCAGCATCACCATTTTTCCACATAAAATACTAAATATCTCATTCCAGTAACTCCGTGTATTCGAAAAAGCAGCTATCTACTATTTATATTCGCGAAAATTTTAGGTCCGCGTTTTGTGACGCAAAGAATCATATTTTTAATATTAAATGAGGTCTCTGCCACAGCAGCTGTGTACAATATCTGTAATAGCGTAAATTGATTATGAATATGAAGTACATATCCACGTGTCAGCGATTAGTATTGAAGACGTTATAGTGAAAACATGATTTTACATAAAATGCTAATTACAATTTCGATTACTTGAGCGTGCTATAAAGACACAGCTATTACTTTTACGATTATGTATAATTTATAAAGTGTACCTATACATTGACCCGTTTTAGTCATTTAAGCTACCCATACATTCGAAATTCGAATCTGTGGAGGTCTACTTTTACTTTCGTATGAATTACAGAGGAACAAACTTTGTGTTTACCATGTTAAAATAGTCGTTAATATTTAAGTTATTTTATCGTTAGTATGTCCGTACATGTATGGCTTTACTGTGTGCCCATATCCGTCTATGAACTGAATATGATAAACCAAACCAAATATGCATACCTACATAAATTACAATATGCATTATGCATGTACAGTATATTTAGGAAATATTGAAAACACTTGTCACATTGCATGGCGAACAAACAACGTGATATTACCAACTGAAAGCAAACTAATCGCGAAATTAATGTTTGCATAATTGAACTGGGTAACATTCTAGGTAGTAGCGTAATAGGTTCATTTATTTTATATCTATGTACGTACATGAACGACTGAGTCGTATGGTTAAATTGTTTTCTACCAAATTATGTTACTTCCTTTTAAGTGGATTAATTTGTTGTGTATTTATACGTTTTTCTTTTACACATTCTGTTACCAACAAGCCATTACAATAGTAGTATCCAATTTGTAATTAAGTTTTTAAGTTTTAAAGCCTATAAGTATACATTTCGAATTAAACCCTAATTATAAGTAAGACAACTTAACTTATAGTTTACGGTAAAGTGAACATGATCAACTTATTCAGCTCGTTACTGAATAACTTATGAATTTGAATCACAAAATAATTATGATTTGCTTTATATTCTAATCGAAAAATGAACACAGTTTGCATAAACTGTTCACAATCACTAACGTGCTCAAAAATTGAATTTATTGTATATTTACATTTTACAACCAACTATATACGTAATATACGTGTATGTAAAATTAAATTAATATACTGTACCACTCCGTTGTGTACCTAACCTAGGCCTACATATTATGGGTTCTAATCACTAACTATTGCAATTAACCAACGATACCATACATTTATAGCAGCTTATGAACAAACTAATCCATCCACAATTGTGCGCCTTAAAACTAATGATGATTGTGTGTCGTAAACAATAAGAATTAATTAGAAAAATGATGCCTTCATATATAAAATTTTTATATTAAATCTTATTAACTATAATTACTATACTATACTATTCTTCTCTCTAAACGCGACTATCACCTTATATTCTGTATTAAGTTAGGCGTACTAACAAAATTTCTATTACATATACATACTTGTTAACATTTTGATCTAAATAAAATGATATAAGGTAATAAATCTAATTTTTTGTTTATAATTGTATTTCTGCAATTAATTCTATCTTCTTAATGATGGAAACCAAGATGATAAATAGCTTAAAACATTCGTTACAAAAGATGTAGCCTCATCGCCAGCATTTGGCTTTTTGGCCCCTATAGGTTGCTCCTGTCGTACTACTTTGTCTCCAGAATCCGTTTCTATCGTTTTCGCAACCCGAATCCTCTCATTGTGCACCTGATTGTCCCAGATACTCCAGAAACTTTCAACGAAAGTTGCTCTGCAATAAAATAAGACATTATTATAGTTACAAAGGGTTTAAGAAATAAACCTTACATGAAATCCTCATAAAAATTCTCATTAACTTTAACAAGCTTGCATAAAAACAGACTAAATTGCTTAATTTCAGTCAAACTGAAACCACTTATTTTAGCTTAATGATTTATAGTTCTTTACTCAACTAAATAGGCTAAACTAGAATTAATAGAGTATATAAAGGGTAGTTTAATTGATATAACTAGTAATTAAAAGCTTTAGTATTTTAAGTTTTGTACTTACACAACAACGTATTCCTCATCTTGTGTATTTTTAGGGGCGACCCAAATCAGGTTGACTTCTTTCTTCAGGTTATTATAGGTATGCGTCATTGCACTATCTTTGTTTCCAAAACAATTGACTCCTTGGCTGTTTTTTGGATCGGCTTCAACCAGAAAGTTACCGTAATTCATATTTTTGATACCGGGTTTTCGGACCATTAGCAGGAATCCTTTGAACGTTGTATTAGCTTTAGTAGAACTAATGACAATGCGGAGATGCTGTCCACCACTTACATTGAACTTCTCAATGGACGTTTTAAACGGGTTCGGAGCGTCATTTGCAGGAGGAAAGTGACCGGGCATCATTGACTCGCATCTACAAATGTAACAATCAATAAGTTTCGTCTTTCATGGAATAAAGGTGCTTTATATTTATTGGTCTTACTTGCTAAGAGGAGCTCCTGTTCTGAATGTTTTAACTAAAGGAACGTATTGTGAAATAGTTAAAATAATTAGAAAATGAAAAATATAATTTTGTTTCAAATCCATAGTTAATACAAGTTTGATTGATACGAAGAGGAAGAAATAAATCCTGATTGCTCTTCCTAGTCCAAATAAAATCGTTAAGGTTAAACAGAGAACGGTTGTACAAACGAGAAGACCTAAACTACGACTGCCCTTTTGAAGGAAAATTATCATTCCTATTTAGAGGCTGCATTCATTTTATCCGAGATATTCTTCAAATAATATTGATTCTCTGACGCATGAAAACTAAGATACTCTCCACAAGTATAATCAAGTTCAAGGTAAAACATTCATGAAAACAACCCTGCCTTTCTAACCCTTGAACTAACCCTTTCCAGATTTTCGAGGTCTACGACCTATGGAGGACAAGAGTTCTCCTGCCAATTGCACATAATATCTTTATAAGTATAAAGGTAACACTTACCCGTCCAATAAAAGGTTTAGTACTTAAAATATTAAGGCTCCCTGCAAAGAAGGCACGTACAAAGAAGTTTTCAACAAAACTGTCAATACTTGGTGAGAGTAAGTTAAACAAGGCCAAATGAATAAAGGATAAAAATAATGTAATATAAACTACAGAGGTAAAGGCCAGTCAGCGAACTCAGAGAACCCGATGTACACATGGGACAATACTTAGAAAATGCATGTACCTAACAAACGTAATGTTGATAGACTCTATAAAGCACATGTGGAATATTATCCTCTGCTATAGTATTTCTAAGCATGATAGTAGATACCTACAAATAAACCGAGTATTTGTAAATTTTGTAACACATCCTTTCCCAAAAAAACCCAATAGGCTAAATAAAGAGTATTGTATAAAAGAACCAAGAGCTCCACTTTCTCAAAGTTTATTCTTAAGTAAACACTGATATACATCATATATCGTTACATTGTGATTTGATAACTTCTAACGGTCCTGATGAATATCATTCGAACCGAATAATATGTACATTATTGCTTGTTTTATGATTAGGCCATGGTACTTTTATATAACATTCATATGGCTATATGGTTTACAGCTTACGTTAGGATATATAAATCTGTATCAGTAAAATATGCATGTCAAAGACACAATCAAAGTAAAATATATTATAGCATCAAGTATATCTGCACGTTATTAGATTACAAAAGGATTAGCCTTTTCATCTCTGTACAAGTGAACCACACACGGAAGATTAACTTAAAATAATTACAACCTCATTAGAAGACAGGAGGGTAATTATTAGGAGTCTATTATGGTTGTCTAATAAACATGTGATACATTCCGAAAATTAAGAACGAGGCAATGATAAGAAGCACTGCAAAAAGCGTTGAATTTTGGTTTTCTTTTCTAAGAGCTTTTACTTCCTCCTCCTGATCTTGCAAAATTTTTCGGAGCGCCTGCACATCTTTTTCGGTGCTCGTCCTAGTAAAAGACAAAGTTAAATTATCACCGTTAAGTAATAAAACAATTTAGTTGGGTATGTTCAGCCAAAAGTGAAACTTGCCAATTGGTCGCACATAAAACCATACGTTATATACTCACATTAAAGAATATGCCACCCTTAAACAGCAGAAAGAAGCTGTAGATTAAACAGGAGCAGTATTACACATAACATAGTAGTACATCAGAGTGTGTACTTAAACATACTTCTGTTGCATAATATGTTTGCTTTTTAATACTGCACCGTTCATATATATTTGCACACGACGAAACGAGACATCCTACGCATTTTTCTTAATGTGTAATGTGCATATAACGACGACTAACAACAGTAACTAACTAATGTAAACGACACTATGGAGTAGGTCTATTACCGCTCATCCTCCGTCATCGGGCGATATCGTAAATTCTTTTCTAGAGTTTCCAACCGATGGTAGCATTCCTTCAACTCCTCTTCTGTTTTATCAAGCTGAAAAAATCAAAAACAATTCACCTACTTATGAAGAATTAGGGCAGCGCCATGTTTTACAATTACATGTTTTCATTACAAGTTCCGTCAAACTATGTATGAAAAACATTCTGTCCTGCACACAAACAATACACAATGAACTCGCTATTCCAGATAGCAAGTTGCCAAAACGAGTGTGTACAGATAAGCGCTAAGATTACAGATTGCACAAGAATAAGTTACAGTGTTAAAAGTTGACATACTTCAGACATAATAGATTTTCCTTTCCCTTTGGTAGACATCTAAGATTTTGATGATTCCTTCCAAAACCTAGATAAAACAAAAATTAGTTTAGTAAGATAGGTTTTACGGTAATATTCTTACGTAAGTTTCCCACATACTACAGCACACATGCTAAACATTACACTATGAGTTCAGTTCAACGCAATAGATACTCATTACGACACATCTGTAGGTCTAGGTCTCCATTCTCAATTACAATCAGAGAAGCTATTCCTGACTTTCGTTCTACTCAATGGAAAAGCATAGTATTTCATGGACTAACACTGACAAAGAATGACACGGAGAACTAAAAGTGGAAAGAAATACAGGAAAAGTGTAACCAGCCAATGGGGTATTAAGGATACAAGTGCATTTTACAGTTTTGTAGAGAAAGGATTTTATTTAGTTTGTACAGTCTGGATTCAGACATCATTGACTGACAATACTTAGGGAGACAAATCAGAAAAGCAGATCTTCTAGTATTTACTGACTGATAGTAGAAAGATTGGAGTAGTAAAGTTCCTACTTTCCATTTAAGTATCAACACTCAATACAGATTTACAGATCTCCGTCGGAGACAATAGAAACCGTACCGTAACCGTAACACGATAAATTATATACAACAGTCAGATATACTACAAAGAAGATAATGCATATAACTATTTTCGTTCTGTCTGTCCCAAGCAAGCACATTTCGGCATGAGAAAAGGCAGAATGGGCATGAAACGAAAATCTTTGCCGTTTCGTTTGTTTGTGAGCCATATGTGAATCAACTTTAGAATTACATAGTAGAAGACTGTTGTGTTAAGAAACTGGTGGCAATGGTAATCTATAGGGACAATATATGGAGTTCCAGAAAAACGCTATTAGAAGTTTGTAGACTATTCAAGATATCAGTGTGCAGTATTATAACAATGATTAGAGAACATGTATAGGAAATGCATCTATAATTGCACATTAAAGAGTCACATAAACATTATAGATAGGACAGACACATCCGTATTATTCGAACTGACGAAATCATACTAGAAGCATAACATTTCTTATACTTTGTTTCAGTTTTTGCTTCGAAATATGCTTTGCTTCGCCGGGATATAGTGTGCATGCTTTTATAGCGTCAGTTAAAGACGACTTTTAAGTAGTTGCACTGTGCACACGTAGGAAACCAAGTGTAAAGTAGCAAACAGTTCCAGTTCCACCACGCTATGTGTATGTATGTAGTTAACTTTAGTTCAATTTCAGTATGGGACCATTATATCTTTCTGCATACTGCCAAATTCTAAATTTAGGCAGCTTTGTTCATTAGACATGGAAAAGGTTTTCGAATCGAAGCTCAGTTTTCTGCCGCTGCTGCCTTCGTAACGTAGAGGTGAGTCGATTTCTAGAGAATCGTCTCAAAGAATCCTACTGATATATATTTGTAGTACATACGTTCTCCTTAAATGACTCCTTGCTAGAATCAAAGACAATTGCCAGGTATACACAGAAACGTACGTACTCATTTAAAAAGACCATTTATTTATGTACCAATAGTGTTAACTAATCAATATAGTTCTAATTAATAATTACTAAAAGAGAGTGAATAGATTTGATCCAAATAAGTGTTCTGTGTCCGTCCAATACTACAAATGGAGCACAAGATGTGAAATCTTCAAGAAAATGTTGTGATCTATTTTATTTGTAAGTGAAGCTGACATAATTCGGAGTACATCTGTGAAAAGTACATTAACAACTAACGACAGATTTACGGCTTTGCACAAGTATAAAGCGCAAGATTGAAAACTTTGTTGTCGTCATTTACAATGAAATAATAGGGTCGAAAGTGTTTCAATTGTAAACATCTTCAATATACTTAAACAATATTTTGAGTTCACGAAGAGAGAAATATTATTCACAGTTGTCTCAAGCCTCGATAGGGAAAACCCTGAGGGGATACGTTGTTCCTAGTGCATAGAAATACCGGAATATTTTGATCCATAGCAATTCTGTTTTTTGCCGGATACTTAGTAGTGATATTTTATCGTGAAATCTACTTATGTTTTCGTGATCCTCCGGCAAGACACAGAGGTATATTTAAGTAAATAGGAAAATACACGCTCTATCCACCGGTACTCCCTAGTATTTCAAACCTGCAAAAAGTCTGGCATATGATCAAGACGGAATCTTTATTCATAACAGCTACTCTAGTGTAGACTGGTTTTTTCCCGAGAATATCAAGAATCAAGACACCTTAGCAATTCGTAAATCCCAGTGAACAACCATATATCCTACACATATTATCATCCAAAGATAATAACTGTATTAGTAAACGCAGTGACACGCTCTACAGAAGTGATCGATAAAATAAATGATTTAGCTTATTACTTCACCATATAGTGTGCAAGTTTGTGATGGGGGAAAGTTGGTAAAAGTAGTCATGAAAGAAAGTGATTATAGGTTTGTGTAGAAGATAAGATGTCAAACCAAGGGCCAGGTGGGCCACCCCGATGGCCAGGGCATTCAGCTCATGGACATACTAGGTCACCATCGCCTTACAGGGGGCCACCTCCACCCAGACCAGGATGGGCGTCACCGATTCCATTAAGGATGACCCAATCTCCGCCTCCTTTTCTTATCAGGTTTCCATTAACGAAAAAGAATGATTTTGTAAATGAAAGCATACATTAACCCAGAAATGGTTTGCAGACCAATGGTGGGTGGGCAGTCCCCAATAATGGGACAGGGATCTCCAAGAGCAGGATCGCCTATTCCACCCTTTGGACCACCACCGCGATGGAGTCCCGCTCCAGGAACTCCAGGGCCACATCATATGCATATGCCTATGCCTATGACTCCACCACCTCATATGATGGCCCCAAGACCATTTTTTAGACCAATTATTCCAGTAAGCACAGAAACAATACAAATTAAATGTTTATTGACTACGCAGCATAAACAAGACATGTTTTTCTTTTGATGTAATCAGAGTCCCAGTCCACCTGTGGGTTTGCCTACAATGCCACCGGAAGGCTATCAAGATGTATTTAGTCTGCAACCATCGTACGATATGGAGTTTGTGTATCCACCCGGCATGGACCCCGACAGCTTAAGAAGACAAATCTCAATGCAATCTCAAGATGAGGAAGACGGAGGGCCTACAACAGCACAAATCATTGCCGCACAATCTCAGGACTATGTTGATGAAAGATTGGCCGAGTACCAGGCCACGATTCAACATTTACAAGGTTCGATGCACAATGTTTTATTCTACTTAACAGTCGCCTTTTGTCTGGAGAATAGGCAACCCCCGCATGCATGAAACTTTTAAGATGCTATATTAGTTTGTATGATAAAATATTATGCTTTTTGTAACATCGTTTATAACAGTGATTGGTGAATAGCTTTTCGCATAGAAAATTGTGTGCCATGCTGTTTAGATCTCCTCGATTCCCCTTTCCTCCTACCATGGCATTTAGCTCAGAAAGAACTGTACTATACCCGCAGAAAACTGAGCCAACCAGTAATAAATACAGAATGCTTCTTTAGTTAAAACATTTAGATGTATACGGAGTTTTCCGTGACTTTTTGACTTATGTAATGCAAAGTGAGTTGCTCTAAAAGTGGGTAGTTCGGAGAGTTGAAATTATGAGTCGACGTGGAGCCGGGTCGAGTGCCGTTACACGTACCGTGCAGTATCTGATTTTTAATGAACGAAAAACGTATCTAGGTATGCAATAAAAATACATACAAATAGAAATAGTGCAGTGTAAAGTAAACTACACTATACACAAAAGTAGCGAAGTTTTACGGATAGAGTTTACGTTCTTTTAGCATAACTTAAAAGCATATCTGAAAAAACATAATGATCTATAAGAGTTATACATATACTTACATAATACTGCATTGGTATTACCAACCTCGGAAACATTAACATAACATACAGCAAAGAGTTGCATAGCGTGGTAAGAATTAGATGGGTCTTTGCCAATTTCTGTCTTAAAGGAACAACTGTTTTCACACAGTGACTTGTAGGAAGGTGCAACAAATCAGTACTATGATGTCACGATGAAATGCGAAACACCAGTCGCTAGTGGCATACCATCACAATTTTACTCCACTCCACTACTGCAAGAGTCGTGTATAGTTGTATAATAAACTCTCTTTATACTTTCCTTAGAAATTCACAGAATGCATATATTATCTCCAAAATAATTAGATGTGTTATGTAATCTATACAGATACATAGTCTACATATCTCTATAGACATACAATTCCACTTTGATAAGCCTCAATAATCTATTCTATTCAATCTGCATAAAGTAAGAGATATAAATGTCTATAATATATTTACCACATTAGTATAAAGCTATGCTATATGTAAAAATTTAAATATACCTATAAGTATAACTTCCAGAGCAAAGTGTCTCCGCTTCATACAATAATACATGTATTCAATCTCAATCTTTCTTCTACTCTAACGCTGAACTACTGTCAGAAGTTAGAAGGAATATCTTGTACAGTCTACTCCGATACCTAAAAGCTAAATCGGATGCATGTTACTTTAGCTTACTGCTTCTTTCTTCCCTAAATACATGAATGCTGGTTTATAGCAAACTCAAAAACAAGATACCAATACACCAACACCAACCGACACCACCAAACCCGAGTAACTTAAACTTAAAAGAGACATGAGACAAAACTGAAACTTCATGCAGCACATTAGTATAGAGACATTTGTATTCTGTATACCTACCTACTATACTTCACGTTATGCATATACACAACCAATACATACAACCCAATGTAAAGCGTTTACATTACATACATTAACGCGATACGTATAATTGTGTAACGTAAAGCACTACTATGTAATAAATATATCTAAAGAAACTACTGTTAGCTATAGATGCTAAATACTAGGTACTAAGGCTGAGATTGTAAGCGTGACTGCTGCTGCGACAAAACTCTAATTTCAGCTTCATCCTACGTAAAAACTACCGAACTCTCACCAGAGACTATAAATGGAATTCAAACTTCTTCTCTAGTAATGGCATGCGTTCAGCAAAAAATTAATGAGACACCGCTTTGAAAGCTACTAACCCGTCAAATGCACGCATAGGTCACAAGTCACCTAAAAACTAAACTTAAAGGTAAAAGACAAAATATATACAGCCACACTCCATATGAGAATATCCTCTTGTTTCCAGATAAAATTGAAACACCACCCTCTCAGCTATGTATGGATATTACATAGGCATAACGTACATACCCACTAATTTGGCAGCAAAACAAATGAAGCCATTACTTTTAATAAAATATGACGTAACGAATAGAAATTAATAGAATAACATACAGTCATACAGCATTACATAGTATGCAAAATATGCAATGTATGTGTCCTGACACTCCTGACTTGAACTTTTTTGGTTACACTTTAGAATACAAAACTAGTCACTAGAGCAAACTATTTATTTTAAGACATACTCAAAAAGGGTTTTCTTATCGGCTCTAATCAATCAAAGCCACAAAGGCATTAAACCTTAGCCTTTTAAGTTGTGAGCTTTTACTTGCTTTGCGTATGAGCTGAGCTCTAGTATGATCTCCGCAATTACTAATGCCATAGCCAGGAAATTATGTTCTTAAAATTAAGTAAATTTTTATATTATGCAATGAAAGTCAGTAGTAAACGTTCAACTTTACCTTAAAGACCTCAAAGGAAACTTTTCAACTGATTATAACTTATTTTGTTGCGTATTGTAGTTTGACAATAATATAGTAATTGTTTTTTAACAACTATTCGCAAAAATAAGTTGAAAATAATATTCACAATCCATACAGATACAGAACAGACAGACAGGGACAAGAAAGAAACGAGCTCGCATAAGTTTTTCTACTGTTCGTAAAATGAATCAAATCCTCTTCCATCCAATCTCTCACTTTGACTTTCCCGCTTCTGTAAAGTAAATAAAAAGGTAATATGTTGAGGACTATCTATGAATTGTGTACCACTTGATATTGCTAAAACACCATTGTGAAGGATACAGGGTAATGCATTTTATTTCGGTTGAAAAATTTTTAATGATGAAAAGTGATTGAGCTATATAATAGAATTAGTAATATATATTATAGAATATAAATATATCATTTATACCTCTTATTATAATGCTAGATATGATGACACTTAAACCGTAAATAACCCAAAGTCATGGACCAAAATATCATTTTTTACACGCTAGTGAGATTCCTTTTCTCATGGTTTTATGCTTATGCTTGCTTAGTCAACACAAACCGACACAAAGAAAACATAAACAATATTACGACAATGTTCATGCCATTTCTAATACATTAATGGGCGTTCACATGTTCACATTGATGCAAATATCACCAAAGTGAAAGGTTAGCTTGTCGGACATCAAAAATTTTCATGTGGTTTAGTGTCGACAAAATTATTTGCTTAGTGAAAGTACAGGTTTATAGATTTAATTTATATCGAACTCGCTGTATGTTTTTCAAAGCGAAAAGAGCTTGTATTTAAATATAATACAGGCACTACATTTAAGAATTTAAAAAATATCTTGAAAGTTGAAAGATTAAAGAATCGGAAATAAATTATAATTTACTAAATGAGATGTTCTGGGAGAAAGTGAAAAGGTTAAAATAAACTTCAAATATTTGTGTGTAATCAAAATCATTACAAATTACCACAATAATAGCTTATCGTAAACGAAAACTGTTACAAGTCATCTCGTAGGTAAAAAATATTTGCATCCGAAACAATGCATCGTCCTCTAAATATGTGTTGAATGAAAGAGATTTCGCATTGAAAAGTCCAATCACGAAAGAAAATCTCATTCCGCGCAGAACTCAAAGCATATTATTCTAGTAGCTAAATAGTTCAGTGGAGTGGTTGACAGCTGATAGTGACTTCTAGCTTTTGGGCACTATGCTGCTACTTCCACCTGGGTGGTCCCAGATTTTTTAGCCCTTTAGGTATACTACTTTATCGAATTTTTTAATACTTCTTGAACTTTTCAAATAAAGCCCCGTGACAATGTAAAGAGTTATTCGTTAAAGGCTAAAAAATTGAACATAAAATCGTAATATACAGAATATACACCAACTTCAAATATAAGTTTTAAAACAATAGGTATCTATTAAACTCATAATTGTGAAGTGGTCGTGGTTAGTGGTTAAATAATATATGTACGATAATATTATGTTAGAAAGCAAGATTCACTGAATACTTTATCTTATAGCTATTCTGTGATTCACATTTTAGCATCGAAAAAAAGTCCACTTAGCAAGACTCATTTATAAAATTATAAGTGAATCTACTACAGCGAATTAATATTAAAAACAAAAAAATGAGCTTTACACGCTCTACATTTTAGGTATAGTACCTAAAAGGTTAGTGGTAGGCACTAAGGATCGAATAGAGTAAGTACAGTACGACTCAATCGTACGCAATACGAACCGCTACACAGTGGAGAAAGTTGTTTTCACTTGCAACGCAGTAATTCAGTATTCAACTTTCACCAAAGAGAAAGAACTTTCTCCGCTGTGGCAGTCATCATTAGGTACTTATTACTTCCTATTTCTTTTCCCTTGTATAATTTGAATTAAAAGTTCTTTTTTGTTTCGGTTTAAGCAGGGTGATTAATATAAATAATATTGGTAATAGGCACCTATGTCAATTTTAACCATCCATAATATTAATAGCTATGACAAATAGCATCAGTGTCAAATCAATCATTCAGAAGGATCAATTTACATTATAATAAACTTTACTCTTCCATTAGCTGAGAGTGCCCAAGTCCTCAAGACCTTTAAGCTCTGGCTACAAACTACACATTAAAATGACAATGCAATGCTTTCACTTTGGAGAAAGTACTGCAATAACTTACTAATCCTGTAATCCCACTGTATATCAGAAAGAAATAAAAGCTTTTTAGCTTTGTATGTTATAAAACTTTGGAGAATTCACACGTTTCACATAAAACTTTATTATCTACTAGGGGTTGTAAAAAATAAGAATAGTAGAAACATTTTCTCTATTTTCTGTAAGCAGCCACACATCATAAAATGTCTGCAATTTGCCATAATTTTGACAAAATTAGTTGAAAGAAAGAACAAGAAAAAGCTTCCATATTAAGTGAGAAATGTTAATCGAATTTATTTTATTCTGCGATTCATGAAATTGTGTATTGAATCGAATCGCTTTTGCTTTTGTTACAAAATTCTTCAGGTGACATATAATTTAAGTGGCAGATGTACATGAACAGACAGAAATAAGTAGGTAGATGTATAACATTATCTCTCTTGGAAGTGGAAGAGTGTGGTGAACTAATGTCTCAAACGACAGGGTATTTCCTACTACTCATACTGCATAGACTGCATTTTCTGTTCCATTCACTACATTCGAAAATTACTTTATGCTGTTTATTTAAAACCTCTTCACCTCATTTTAACCTATTCAGGAAACCTCATTTCCTCAAACTCATTCATTGTCCTATCTACTACAGGAATTTATGATGTAACAGTTCTGACAGAGTTATTTTACAATGAATATTTTAATACCCAACCACAAGTGGTGTTGTGAGCCAGCCAACCAGACCACCATGGTTTACTATGTGTACCTAATTGCAATTATAATCAAATAAAATATCTGCGATAAATACAAACTTAGCCAAAGTAAATTACATTGCCGTCAGTATTGCAACTTATTGCAACCAGTTACACTACAAATACGTTAACCCTGCTAATATAAATACTATACACTTAGTTCAACAAATATCTCTGTTACAAATTAATGTGTATTTTCTAGATTCAATTTCAAACACATGTAAAAAAGTGTTTGTTTTCCAATACTATGTAAAATGGACCCTGTGAACCTGTGTGTAACTTCATTCTAAACAACACATGGAGTTTCAAATTACAGTGTTACCGAAACCTGACAATGAATTCACCTTGCACACATAAAAATTAAATAACAGTTCATTCAGATACTATTTTGAAGTTTTAATTCAATAAATACGTACTATATGTATATTGTCCTAGTCCCTGATCTGATTTCCAGAAGATTCATTTGGCTGCCTTCTCATCTCTCCAGCAATTCTATAATCGTATAAACTAACCATCGCACCTCGTACATCGGAAATACAATGTAACGTTTTTTCATTAATATTTGTGCACTTAATTAATTGCACGTACCGCACTCATTTACGTACAGTCATTGCATATACTGGAATCTGCTAGGAAGGATAATAATATGATATAGGAATACAAATATACAACCATAGTCTCTTGTGGTTTTTAATGTCTCATCAATAGAGACGGAATCACATTTGAAATAAAACAACTTCACAATGGAATGCAAGTGGAGTTAAATACTAAATTACAAATATCCATGTTTCATTTTATTTTGTACTGTGCAAATTAGCACCGAAAATTAAAAACGAATTAAATTCAATTTGCAATAATAACAATAATTGGTTAGTGCAATATTTTTAGCTTGTTGAAGATTACTGCTGAAATTGATTGTTACTCTCTACCGGATTCAAAAATCTTTAACGAAGGGATTTGAATGTTTTTGTATTTAAATATGATGACAATCTGAAAGTTATTCAATTTCGAAAAAGCTATTAAATATTACATCTTTCGCTCTCGATAATTTCTAATCAAAATTCTTGCCAATAGTAATTTGGTCACAGAATTAACAATCTAAATATGGATTATTTTCGCTCATCCAATTGACGCAAGGATAACATAACCCTACAATAATATTGTATGTACGATAATTTATTCGAAATTTTCATGTAAATTAACCATTTTGAAAAAGGGTTAAATACAGATAAATAAAAGGATATAAACATATGTAGTGGACTTGACTAGGGATACTAACACTTCATGCCATAAAAGGCAAAGACAGTCAGCAAGAAAGTATAGTAGGTATTACAATTTTAAGAAAATTATTTATCATTTACTCATGCCAAGCTCAAATAAATAAAAATAGTAATAATACCAACCTACTGAAATCATACCACAAACCAGACAAACCTATTGGGAGGATAGCTGTGATAATAGAGTGACACATACTTGCATAGGTAATTAGTTCTTAAGTTGTTTTTATGCAATTACTACTTTACTACTTCATGAATGGGAGTGAAGTAATTAAAATGGAAATACGATATTATGGTACGTACGTAAACGTCAGTAGTGAATGAGTAAGGTTATACCCTCCTAACTAAAAAACATGTAAGTCATGATTGTGAGTTATGCACTTCCATTAAAATGGATTTTTTTCCGGTCTTGCGGAATACATTTCCAGAATCAAATACAATAATAATGAGTTTCAGGTCTGTAATTTATTAGCTACAAGGCATAGGCAGTGCACTGCAGTGCTTTGCAATTGTAATAAGTTTCCTCGAGAGTGAGTCTCCACACGCTATTCCTAAGAGACTTCCGATATCTAAAAGAGTGAGTCTTAATTTCGTTAAAAAGTAAAAGCTAGGAATTTTATCTGGTATTCCTTTTGATAAAATATAAGGATTTGTAGGCAGGTAGCGTATTAGGGCTGTCTCTTCTTCAGAAGATCCATTTGATATGTACCAGGCTCTTGCTGCATCTCATTTTTATTCATACAAGCAGATAGCTCTCATCTCTGTGTGTACTAAGTAGCAGCGTGAATCGAAGTTTTATGAATGTCTGCATTGTGCATCTCTCTATCTGTCCTTACTATCCACGATTTGCTCAAGAACTTTAGTTAACATAAACATTAGATACTTATGCATATGCTTACATTAGCGGAGGAGAGCGTATAGCCGTACCTGTGTGTAAGCATTGAACGTAAACACTTAACTAAACTTGTTCATAGCCCAACAACATTGCACTGGCATAAAAACTGCAAATAATAAATACTTAGAGCATATAGTTAGAGCTATTAGGAGAATGTTTTTGTATACACGAGAAGTGGGAACAGGGCTGAGGTTGAGTTGAACTACGTTTACGTACGTACGAATAAGTATTACAGATAGACATACTACATAATATAATGTTGAATGGTAAAGCATAAATGTGCTTGAATTTTGTAGCCTGACTACTTACTACTTGGTATATACAAAGCAAGGTTAGCCTCGTAGTCGTAGTCGTATATGAAGTAAGTATGTTTAGATATTAGTTGGTGAAATGTAGGATGGCGTATGGAGGTATGGTGGTGGTAGTGCAAGTGGTACTTCTCTTATGAATGTGTGTAGGTAACAAAACTGCAAGTCTTTCCACGTCCTTGCGAAATAATCCAATAGGTTTGTCTGTCCACCCCTTCCTTTACTTCTTCCAGTCAACTCAATTGAATAACAACACAAGTTGAGTGAGTTAGTCAGTCAGTGGTGTTTGTTGAGGTTGAGGCTCACATGCCGGTGTCTTACTTCATGATCAATCAACGTGTGATTGATTGATTACTTGATTACCCACGAGAATAGATACAATATATCTGAACAGAAATATTCTTTCCGTCTTTGTCTTTAGTAGTTTGTAGCTTAGGACTTAGCTTAGGAGTAGATATCAAATAAAATGGACAGTAACGGTACTGGGGATCCTACGGGGGATCCTCCGGACCCGATTAAATTAGTAGAGACAGAAAAAGTAGAATCTTTACCACCAACGCCGCATGGACGTGAACGTGATCGAGATAGGAAACGAGCCCCTTTGAAAAATGTTGGTGAACCAAATAGTGATGCCAATAGGGCTAAACGCACCCGCTCACGCACCCGATCACATTCCAGATCACGAATTTTGTCAGAACGGGTTTTGTTTTTCGAGCAGGTGTGGCAAGGTGCCAGATCTCCGTCGCTAGAGCGATTCGATGCAGCAACCTCCAGTTCCAGCAAAAATCTGGACACTGGGTCAAGTGAGTTTAGTAAAGGTGTACAAGAGCTTGAGAAGAAATTGGAGCAACGTCGCAAGCGATTCGGAAGTGGAGAATTAAGTGGCGGTGGCGGCGGCGGCCACTTATCAGTTTTTGAACAAGTTAGTCTTCGAAGAACTCCGTCGAGAGAATTCTTCCCGGATGTAACACCCACATCACCCTCACCCACTTATAGCATGAGTATGGAGAAAGATAGTGATGGTACTCATAAACGTGTAGCCAGTCCCGAAATCCCGTCTCTCATTCGAAAGAATACCGTTTCATATGAAGAAGTCTTTGAGACGACTGTCGAAGGGGGTGATGATGAGGACGAGGACCATGAAAAAGACACACAAACACCCGGAACATCTGTCTCAACGATCAAAGGAGAGACTTACACCAGAACTCCTATCGGAGGAGCGACCTCTTCTAAAAGGACAGTTGTTATGACCAAATACCAAACAAGTAGCCAAGTACTCCCAGGAAGAGCCAGTATTAAATATGAAGCTTTAGGGAAAGATGATCTAAAAGCAAGGAGCCGAACGCCATCAGGAGATCCTTCGGACAAATCCTTGTCTTCCTCAACAGGGAGCAAACTCTCGAATCGAATTGCCAAGTATGAATTCCTGGGGTTGAATACTGAAGGAATAACAAGAAGTCGAACTTCATCTGGAGATACAACTGCCTCATCTCGCTCTTTTGGTGCTGCCTCACCTCGACGCGATGCAAGTAGCCCTGTCCCTGGAAGCAGTGCTATTGAAAAAGCACAGAAATTAATTGTAACAACTACTACTTCTGAAGTTAGAACATTCCGCATGACACGTTCACCCTCCAGTGGAATAGGGGAATCGCCGATTTCAACATCTACTACATCATTCCAGAAAAGATTTTCCACCAGAGACGATACACCTGCTAAAAGCTACTCCACTCCTCCAAGGAGCTATTCCACGCCTGAAAAGGACACGACTGACTCCGTGGAACAGGAAATTCTCAAAGACGATGCTATTAAATCTACTTTACTGCTACATTCCCTTGATGAATCTCCTTTGTCACAACATTCCATTGAAGAAAAGAGCAGCTCATACTCTGCCGTAAAGAAAATACTCGAGAGACCTTTAGAAGGGGAGGAAGTTTTGCGGACACAGCATTCCACTGAATGGTACACCGAGTATAAATCCAAGTTGGGAGGAAGACTGGAATCCTCTCATCTCTCAAAGAGTGCCAAATCCAAAGCTGCATTTTTCGATTCCCACATTGCGGAAATTAAAGGCAAGCAGTTCATAATAAAGTATATAATTATGCTCGTAGTACACTGTGCTAGTCTCTCGCTATGCGGCTTCCAATCTTCATTCACATCCACCTATTTAATCTATGCCTGTGATAGCAATCTGCAATGTCTTTGTACAAAATTTACGCTGTAGAAGTGCTTTTAAGGATGCAAAAATATCTTAATCCCTCCACATTTGCTAAGGTACTATACTATACTGCTACTATATAGTCCAATGTAATTATCCTATCCTTCCAGTTTAAATACACATAGCACTGCCAATTTTCAAACACATAATTTAATGCATTGTTGACTCATGTAAGTTTCTCATTTTTCTTTTATGACTTTCGTGAACTAAATGATATTTGTGCAGTACTACCTGTGTAATTTTCTGTATTCGAGGTTTGAAGCAGGGAGTAATGGCAAGTGTAAATACAATGAAAATGCGCGTGGTCGCAGTAAGTATCTCATGACAGAACGAAACACTAAAGAGTGTGTAATAAAATCAAGTCTTAAAATTTTCCTACTCTCAGGGTCTGTAGATTGTAGTGCTTTATGGCTGTGAGTTGGGTCTGAGATGAAATTTCGCAATAGTTGAACATGTAGCTTGGCGATTTCTTTGACGTTTAAAAGCGGACGTCTCAGTGTGCAAGTTCTTTGTAAATGCATCGCTGTTAGGTACCCCCTCTTGTTACATTTAACGAAAGATAAATTAAAAACGTCTTCAATCTAGATTTTTTAGTCTGCAGTTTCTATTTTCAATTCACTCATGTCTTAATCAAAGATACTGTTTAGTGTATCTTGTATTTTTATCACTCGAGCTTGTTTGCATAAATCAGCTATCTTGAAGAATGCATTTTTGTATTGAGTTTTATTGGCAGAGATGAAAAATGATGAGTACTAACGTATAGTATGTCGTTAAATCAAATCAACATGCTTCTCACATGTGTCTTCATCCGTCATATCGTTTCATTTAGATGTCATGGAGCACAAGGGTTAACAGCCGAGTATCTAATCACGTCGCCTTGTTTTCGCTTACAAAGTTTCATCTCATTGAGTGAAGATATTTTTATTTATATCTTAAAGTGCCTTAAATGGAATTATAATTGTAACTGCCCAGCTTTCCATGAAGATAATGGCACACCATAGGTGATTTTGGAAGTATTCATGATAGTAATATCGTAATGGGTTAATAATAATATTCTAATGTGTAAATCACGTGGGTTTCTCCCAGAATTAAAAAAATTGCAAGATGCAAGATGGTTGTCTATTCTCATAAGAAAATAGATCGCTACACAGGAACAAGCATAAATTATGTGATAGTAGTAAAGACAGAGACTAACTAAGCCGCAGCAATTTACGACTCCCAATTTCACATCACTAGCAAAGCTAGACAAGGCCGCCAGCGGCTATGGCTCTATTGCTCATTGGAGTTCTCTGTTATTACATCATATTATATTCCATGTACTTATTAGGTTATGCTTACAGTACCTAAATGCTTTTGCCTTTTATTGCCAGTGCATAATGTGCAATGCCAAATCAAATGCACTACCAATGTGCATTTGCCCAGCCAGGTACCTCCACATCTACTGCACTCTTCTGCCTACATTTGCTCTTTGTAAATACGAGATCTAAACACACAGTCCTCCAAATACTTTGTACATGTGAATTTTCAATCCAGCCTCCATGCAATTCAACACGCTCATAAAAAATTCGTGCAAATTAACAGACGGGGTAATTCATTTATGGCACTTCTAGCCTCAGAAATCCCTCTTAATGCTCTCTTGATTGCACAAACAACCCAAAGTTAAAGTAAATGCAAGGAAACGACATAATATGTTCACTCTTTGCTTGAAAATAGCCGATCTTTAGTTCTCATTTAATTTTTTTCTGTCGTTTTTACCCATTTAACTATGTGTTCAATGTTTGTATATTATATGCATTGCCTTCATAATTGGAATTCGACTTTTCTTGCAATACGTAAATTCCTAAATGTGAACAATAGGAACAATAGAATACATATAATATTTCCATGTTTCTTTTCATTCCCAAACTCAAAACCTCTTGTACTACATCCTGTAATTTGTTTCACGGTCCTGCGTCCTCAGTTTTTATTTCACCTAAATATTTTTGTGGATTACATTTCAGATTTGCATTTTTTTCCGCAAAGAACCTAGAATGCATGCCAATTCTGCCAATTCACTTTGATAGTCTTTATACGGACATTACGCATACGGAAAAAATGCAATAAATACTGAATCTGAACATGTACATTTATAATTTTATTTGTGAAGAAGAGAAAATGTACTTGTTCTACGTTCCACCTGCAGATTTACATTTAACATAATCTAATGCTGTTTATATTTACACTGCGTACATAGAAATACAAGAAGTAGTATTGCATGGACAGGTAGAATGTTGTTTTGGATATGTAAGGGGATATTTTGCTTTATAAGGCTGTTACTGACCGTGCAAAAAAAGGTGATAGAGAATTTCTCGATGGAAAAGAGTTCATTAGTCATAAGTAGGTTTGATTCTAGTACCTATACGCATAGAAAATATGTCAGTCTTTGCGAATAGCAACAGAATGGGTAATCACGTAACGTAATAAGAGATGATGTCATAGCGAGAGATTCTATTCGCGGACTCCAAGTCCTTTTCACAAACTGGTGCTGTAAGTGTATGAGAATCGAAAGTGAATGCAATGGAAAGAAAGATATTATGGACAAGACAGTAAAGTATCATCATGGTGTACTAGTATATAGATAGTATCATCATAGCTATAGTATAGGCGAATTGATGAATAATATATTAGCTATGTGTATCCCAATAGAAATATAGAATGGTAAACATATCTTGCTCCATTCATGTATTTCATGATTGCAAAACATGAAGATGCTGCAGCATTTTGTCTATTGTGTTTTTAAAACAAGGCAAAAGGTAGGTAGTTTTAAAATGCAGTGGAAACGCATGCTAAAGGAATGAGATTATCAAAACACAGTACATTTACATTGTTTTGAATCGCACGTACTATCTGTGAAGTATAATAAAGTGCCAAGAAGCAACTCTGCCAACCTTTCTAAAACTTCAGTCTGTGCATTATGTACATGCAATACAAATAGAAATAGTACTCAAGTTCTGAGTACTATGCTACGAAGGATGAAAACTAAGAAGTAGTTAAACGGATAGACTAACCAAAAGCCAAACCATAATTGCCACAGGACCATGTAGCTGCGCGGATATAAATTACATAGGTATAAGCTGTTGTATTGTAAATGGCAAATGGACAGGGCTCAGGTAGCTCTAGCTCAATGACTATGGATATCAGCATTTTTATGCACGTGTAAGTATTGTCGTATTGTAGTGGAAATGTAAAATCCCAGTTCATCACTATTCATACAATAGTAGGCACAAAGGCCATGTAAATGCTTAGAAAATGTTCAAATTCACTTGCTCAACTATTGCTACCTTTGTATAGGTATTATTATCAGATTGCCTATTACAGAAGTAAAATCAGTTGAGAGTATGCAGAGTGTCTGTCTACAGGTATTTTGTACATTGGAGTGAAGCGTGTGCTATTCAGCTCTTGAATCCAGTTCGAGTGTATACTGTCTTGATTTGACTTAAAATAAGTGACTGGCTATGAGAGCCGGATGGCCTTGCATTTACTTCTCTCTATACGCAATAAAGATAGTGCAGCCAGATTAGTTGAGAATCATACTACACACATAATATACAATACAATGTATAGAATATTATATAAACAGGCAATTTGGTGACTTGGTCTTTTTGGCTGGTTCTTCTGGTTGCAATTTGTATGTCTGTGTGTAAAGTAACCAAAACCATGCTAATGTACTAATACTATAGTAGATGCATAGCATATTTACACCTCTACCCATGTGCTGGCTTTGATAGTGGTTTGCGTGTACCTATTAATGTAGACTGTGACTAGACACAGACAGCGATGTAATTAAATTACTACAGATAGAATTACACAGCGGTAGAGAAGGGATCTTGAATGACTGGAATCATATTGTGGATATATAACTATAAGGATGTATAGTGAGAATGAATGAATTTTATGTAAATTATGGGAGAATGAGCAGAAATAACATTTTTTCCTTAAGATGCTCTTATTATATTAATATAAATAATTTTCCTCTTCTTGCACAGTCTGTCTCTACCTATATAACTACTACTAGTCTCCTACATACTACAGTCTGTCACGCCTTATTTATTTATCTATGGATTTATGCATTCTCCTAGGTATTTATTTGCATCAGGTAGTTAGCAATAAAGCAATTCATATTTATATGCATACCAACGATATGGACTAATTATAGGGTACTGCAACAAAGGTTGATTGAAGTTGTGACAAAAGTTATCATTATAATCCAATGTGGTATTCCATACCTATTACTCATACATTTATGTACTAGTACAAGATTAAGTAGGTATCTGCTTATGCCAAATTCTTTACTACTAAACGCCTAGTTCTAACTAATAATAATATCATTACTATTACATCATTTTCCTTACTGCCCATAAAACCTTTGTACCTGATATTTATGCAGGATACATACTAGTCAACTAATATTATTACCAATTACACTCTGAAACAGATTAAATATGCATTGTTTATGGTCATTATTGTCTTCGGACACTCATAAATTCCCGATCTCAATCCAAATCTCAAATACTACACCAACAGAGTGTTAAGATCTGTCAGGGCTTGCTATTCAAGATTACTACTATAGTATAATGCAAAGCAAAGGTATACATCTAGTACAGACACATTACACATTGTGGTTGAACAATGCCATGTCAAGAGCAACTTGTACATACTTACACATTACACAAAAACAAAAGACAACGCAGTTAACTTCTTGACTAGCAATAAGACTTAACTGCTCATTAAATTAGAATTAGACCTTCTCTATAGGCCGTCTTGTTAAGTTATTGTTTGAAAGTGCTAACAGTTGGAACCACACAAGTAAACAATTTCATCATTATTTACTCATTTACATCTCACAGTGATACAATTACTAATCTTTAGAGAATTCGCAACTAGCACTCACCCATCTCTCACCCAACATTCCATTCTACCCAAAATTAAAATTACCTGTGCTTAAATATCCAATTGATCATATAAAAACACGCACATTCATTTATTGCTTTTGTCCCATTGCTGAAAGATCTGAAAGAAACCTTCTATTTGTTTACTATATGATACAATAAATGTATCGGTCATCAATAGGAAAAGGCAACCACAATATCTACAATAGAATATATTTCAAAAATAGTAAAGAAACGGAATTTATAGTAAATGTAAGAATAGCTATTCAATATGCGAATTAAATCACAGCAGTAGGATATTCGTATAAAAAGTGAAATATTTTTTGTATTTGAGTAAATGGGATGAATTAGCGTAGTTGAAGCATCGACCTAGTCGCATGGTTCCAATGCTCTCTTACCTTAGTGCCTATGGCTGTCGCAGTTAATTAGATGATGCACGCACTAATTATCTCTGCTAATAGTAAACACCGCCTACGCACCGAGTGTCCATACAAACAAGGTATCAAGTTATCGTTGTTGGTGCATAAGAATAATGTAAACATGAGAGTAGAGTATGCTAATCAGAATCTAAGGTTGTCTTCATGTCGCAATGAATTCATGGTACACTAGTTGGCAGATGTTAAATGACAAACAACGACGAGCATGCATAATGCATGCTTAATGCCTGCTAAACAGAAACAGACTTCTCTCACCATAATATGAAAAAGAAATATAACACATACCTAATGCTTACATTATGATGTGTACCTATAGTCCGACGACAAAGTGTGTAATGGAGTGAGTCGTAGACTAGGGTAATAAAAACTATCAGTAAATATTTTGGTAACTTAGTCAGCACTACAAGTAGAAATTATCGATATAGTTATTACAGTACTTTAGTAAAATGTAGCGTTAAATAATATAATCTTTGACATGGTTAAATCCTATAGTTTGGTTAATGGTGCACACAAAGCAATGAAATGAATGACATAGCATGACGTGTGTATTTGTTTGCTTGATGCTGCCTTGGTTTGCTTACTTAGAATTACAAATGCTGCAAAAAGTAGTTTCTTATAGGACAAAAAAATATTAACGCGAATTAGTGTACTACTCCATGCACTTTTCCTCGCCAGTTTTGTTTTGACTGATCTTATAATTCTTTTGGAGTAAATTACATAGTCATAGACCATAATGTGTGCTCGTTACTGTGTTTACACTCTACACGTTCAGAGTTATAGGATCCATTCTCAAAGGAGAAAAAATGGAAGTACTATTCTGATGACTGACATCATAGCTTGGAGCTGTCACCTTTCCTTATTAATATCATATTCTTATCGTTTATGCACACACTATCGCCCTATCTCATCTATTGACTACTTTTAAAGATGTGCCCAACCTTTATATACTTAATACAAGTAGTACAAATTACAGTGAATTGTGTTTGTGAAGGCTGGATTTCTAAATATATAAATTAACGTCATGCTCATCAGTAGACTTGTATTATATAGTTATACATTACCAATGTGATGATGCTTCTTCCCTACAACTTCTAACCAAATCTGTTAGTGCTGAAGGATTTTGTAGATTGATTATGTAGTTTAGTGTACATTGCATTAATACTCCTACTTGTCTGTGCTTGTTCCGAAAGTTTACGTTCTAAGCTCTATAATTAGAATACGCTTCAATCATTCTTTATTCCCAATCATAGCTAGCTATCTGTAACCCTAATTGAAACTAATTGACCCCTTCTCAAGTCTGCATTGCTAAATTGGTGTTGATGCACAAGTGCTTATTATACATTTATTATGCGTTTGACAAGTATATAAGATGCACTCGATTATGTTTGCATTTACACTCCACAAAGGACGAATTTCGCAATGACATTTGTCAACAAGTACTAAAAAGAGGTTGAGACAAGATATTTAAATAAACCCTTTTTATTTTTCAGATGAGCAAGAGAGAGTACAGAAAAAGACTTTTGTCAACTGGATCAATTCTTACCTTGCCAAGGTATAGTCATGTTTGCTTCTTTGTATTTGTTTAAATCGCTAAGCAGCTTAAGTAGCTGCTACTAATAGGAAGGGTCAATGAGTAATTTACATATTTTGATAAATGCACAAACACCAAAGGTGACTGTACACTATCATTCAATTGTTATGTACCTAATTGTAGCATTAATAAATATTTATGCTACCTTTCATCCCATCATGATGCAAATGCGCAGTAAGGTGGAATAAATTATCTCCATTTGCATCTACCAGAATCATATTGGTATTTTATCTAGCAAAAAATGATAAAATTAATTGAAGGTAAATAGCAAACTGGTCTATAACGATCCAACCTTTTAGATACTTAGTACACAACAAATGTGCAGGAAGTGAAAGACGGGAAAACATTAAAGAGGCTGCCTATCAAACTTGTAAGTAGTTATAAATAAATGATAACTAGTACCACCAGATATGTGATTATCCTTTATGATATCCTAAGTCATCTCGGAATACAAATATATTTATCAAACTTTGATTAAATGCATTTGCAGTCTTATTAATGGAATAATGTGAATTCAGCCCCCTGCCAATGGATCTAAATATACTTGGACATTTTGAATGACATATCCGTTATAATAAATTACCAATTTGCGTTGGTACAGAATAACCAATATGAAACTGAAACCTACGTCTACCTATTACATTGAGCTTTAGTTTGTTGTTATGTAAGACCCGAGGCAGTTTACTTGGTCTGTCTGCCAGATGTTCAGTAGGTAGTAAAAGTTGTAATCGCAAAATCCAAGTTAAACTGCCTTTGTAATTCTACAAATGCATAAAAGTGTAATATGAAAATGGAACTCAGTAGTAAAAAAGTTGTATGTATATAACAATGAAAAAATTCCCTGTTTTTGGCTCGGGACATCAAATCTAGGACTTCGTTACATAGCTATAGATCTAATAGACTTTCTCTTCCTTTTATATTTCCGGACGAAAAATTGCGTGTAGCTAATTACAATTTTAGTATGCTACAATTTCCCTAAGGCGAGCTTAAAGTTTATTCACAGACCAAAATGTCATAACTTATACATTACAGCAGGATTAGCCTTACAACTCTCATTCTGATGCTTAGATTACAATACAAGAGTAGCTTAATAATAACTTATCATGAATTCATTAGACTCTAATCGTGCCTGTCTGGAAGTTCATCATAAATACAACAATTTTAGCACCCTTATACTTCGTAATATTTTGGAAGCAATTATTATCGTATGTCATTATCTTACCTGAAAGACTGTTCAATATACGAAGCACGATCCAATTTAAAAAATCTAATTTGAAACTAGATCCCATTACGTAAATTACTAATTAATTTAATAGGATTATAAAACAATTGAGAGGAATAAAACTTGTACTCTTTTGTAGGATGAAGTATGCTAAAATACTTTCGATAAACAAAAGTTAGCTAACTTAACACTCTATGCCATTTTGTCATTGTCATATGGCATGTCAATCTATACTCATTAATATTGACTGCTCTACATTCTTTAATGGGCATTCAACGTTTGTCTCCATAAGCCAAGTAGTACAATTTGTCAAAGTGTACATATATGTAGAGACTAGTGGAGTACCATTTTCTCTAAAAGGTATAGCCATAAAATTATACAAATACAGCGATCAGTCAGAGTAAGCAAACGCCGGGCCGTGAAAGAACTACCTAAATAGGAAATTACTGGCCGTGATAGTAACACGTTTGTGACATGTAGGCTAAATCAACTACTCTAATGCAAATAAGTCAAGGAGAAAACTTGCAATTTTTCGACTGTAATCATGGGACAGTTTTTGCCTTTCACGGACTCTTTACATTTCTAAGAAATCAATATTTCTTAGTAGAAGACAATACTTTCATAATAATGTCCATTTTTGGCCTATACAATATATCTGAAAGTATAACTTATGCTAAATGTGTACAAGCATATACAATACAGTAGATATCAACTATCTCACTATACACGAACACAACAATGTATATAAATAGTTCTATTTCGATACCTTTAAAAATAGAAGATTTCTCTGATAGGCAAGCTATAGGACTGCATCGCAGCACTTTTTGTAAACGGCTGCATAGTAATATTATGTCTTTGATAATTTGCATGCGTATGCTACGTGTTGTTTTAGATTACTATATAGTTTACTAAGAACACGAATTAAATATCTTAAAGTATATCTCTAACTTCATCGCAAAGATAAGTTGGTGATTGAATGCCGATTCACAAAGTTTAGCTCTGCTTATCGCATTTGATTGACAAAAGATTAGTCTATCTAAACAGTTAGACATGTGTATGGTGGGTGGGATGATACTATTACGAGACGTTTTCTTGCACCGGCAGAGACTGCCGACTGTGAAGGCGGAAAAGTCCTGGTCTGCTACTAGATTACGATACTCTATTTACATCATGCCTGTGATATCACTTTAGTCTAACTGCAGATTTTTTGTACATCAGACTTGTTATGGCATGCTACAATCTATATCTGTTGTACATAGTAGTTTATTATATATAAAGTATATCAGTCTACTTAGTTGATATTCATAGAATTTACTGCAAACATTGCTGCTACCATGCAATCTATATTAATAGTCTCTACAATTTAAATATCATTTGCGATAGCTGTCTACCGACATAGAATTACTGCACTATTCGATGTCTCAAACATATTCATAATTGGTATACTAGCTACTACTGTATTGTATCGTGCCGTTGGTCACGAAACACTGAGACATCAACTTGTAGAAACAGGCTAAGGAAAATGTAGAATATATATATTTAGTGGTCTAATAGAAAAGCATCATCAAAATGCCAAGAAAATGTCTACTAAAGATGAAAGCACGCGAGTGCATTATGTGTATGCTATAGTATATAGTTACAATTGAACAGAAGGAGGGTTTTATGTGTAGGGAACAATAAATACGTTCTCATTATGTACTTTATCCAGTAAACATTGTCTGGACTCATCTCCAGTCCAGAAAAAGAAAGTCTGGTATCTATCCCAGTATTTATTGTCTCATATTCTTCATGTCGAGTTAGTTTTTCAATCCCAAAATAACTTTTTCTAGATGATCGATGAGAGTGCATGACTTTAGATCGTTTTGTGGAGTCAGATAGCAGGATCGGATGATATTAACTAACTTCACGATTGAACTGTACTAGCTACACAAAAGGAGGAAGTTTTTGGAGCATCGTTTGTATGCGACAGTTGGCATTTAATTTTCTCCATCGAATTTCTACAGACGAGTTATTGAGCGAAACCTTGGAAGAACGACTGCGACTGGCATCGTAGCATCGAATTACAGCCAAACTACATTTTAAGGATGTAGTTTGGCTGATCAATGTAGAGTCATTTGAACGAATTCTAAACAGGAATAAAAGTGCATCGGAAGCACTCAGACGACATAGAGGTTGTTAAAAGAGCGTTTGGGAGGGCTAATCACAAAAGCAAATTTTCATTTTCTAAGTCATTCCATCTCAAATTACTATTTTCATTTGCCAAACAGAATTCTGATATTGAAGCTCGATGTATACAGCTTTGATAATGACAATGCAGTATTGTATGAGAGAGAGAGTCGACGAAAATGCTTTACCATTTACTGTTGATTCATTGACCCTTTTATAATAGTCTGGATAAGGAAGAACTGTATAAATGGCTCTTGATAGAATCATGAAGCTTTTAATATTAGGTCTAATGTTGATTATCATTGCTATCTTCACCAAAAGACTCATAAAACTCGGAGTCATCACGTTACATGTCGTCAGCTCTAAAGCTTCCATAAGCAAGGAATGAATGAAAGAAATTACTTCTTCGGAAATCCTACAGAAGTAGATACAATGATACAAAAATAAATAATACACCAAACTATACGTATACTTATTAGATTTCTACACATGTCTATATTTTCTTGGACATGTGTTTAAGATGTGTAACAAGGGGACATATCTTCCTAGTGATACACATCTAAGGGTTTCGAGTATACTTGCTATTAGTCTTAGGAAATGTGACTGATTATGAATTGATAAGATTATTTTCACTTTTAGCATATACCACCGTTACACATTGTGGACTTGATAGACGACCTCAAGGATGGAACGAGACTTTTGGCATTACTGGAAGTTTTGTCTGGAGAAAAACTGGTACGACTTTCTTTGCTTGCTCTTGCTCAATTAAATACACAAAGAATACCTACTCGTTAATAGTCTTATATTCGGACTTGTGTATTTACCTATGCATAGTAATTCAAAGGTAGACACAAGCCTCACAAATCAGCTAATTGTATGTCCGTTTTCGGAGTGTATGTTTGCCTTGTCAGTATTTTCAGTAGCTTATTACGTATTCTAGTAGTATTTCTTTCCAGTTTGATATATACTTGTCTCTGCGGATATATTTACTTTATTCTAGACGAAGCAGTATTGATAATATACTTACATTACCAAGTCATGACTTGAGACACGATTATTGCATTTAGTTCACGGTGTGTCATTGGCATGAAACCTTTGGCGTGCAAGAAGTAGACAGTCCGAATCCAGTTAGTTACTTTACCAGCAGTTTCTTGTATGTGATCTCATTTTATTTCTTTCTCCATATTATAGCCTGTGGAAAAAGGAAGAAATCTTAGAAGACCCCACTTCCTCAGCAACTGCAATACTGCTCTTCAATTTCTGCAAAGCAAAAAGGTAAACCCATTTAAAATTCATTATTGTAATTCAGAGTTAATCTTGTACCTAGAAAATATCCTTCTTTGCATCAACATCAAAGTACAGAAAAACGCTCCAAATTATTTTGGGAAAATCACCGTGAAATCCGCTTACGGAAATCCAAGAATTTATATATCATTAGCAATGTACCGAATCTAATTAATTATAAGCCGAATGTTAACTGCTAATTCTAGTGAGACGTAATGAAAAGAAGCGTATAATAGGCAATTAGTAGAATAACTTTGCGATGAGACTCGTAATGATGAATCATAATCCTCACGTATATAAAACATTTTCTTCACATCATTGGATTGAAGGTTATTACAATTACATTAAGTGAAAGGTCAGATGTCAAGTGACTCTTATAATTTTTCCATCCCACTAGACAGACGTGTAATGTATACCTTGTCAATGAGGATCAAACCAATTCACTCAATTGTCATTAACACGTCAAATAAAAGGTCAAAAGTTGAAATGAAAGTCAAAGGAAGAGAAATGGATTCTTGCTCAAGTCCTTCCAATTTTCGCAAATGAATTCATGCTCTGATTACTTTTGTATTACAGATAAAATTAGTGAACATCAATGCTTCTGACGTAGTCGATGGACGACCTCCCGTTGTTCTCGGTTTGGTATGGACCATCATTCTATACTTCCAGGTGAGAATTCTATCCTTCTCTTACCCAATACTATCAAATTACATTTCTACTAAACTAATGAGAAACTAACCCATTGCCTTCATTGTGTTAACGTAAAGTGTGCTTGTGACAATCTACTAATGAGTAATCCCATCTGTTTTTCAAAGCTTCGTTGTAGGGATCCTAAAGTGGTACGTTGAACTGAAATGCTTGTATATCCTTTACTTTAACCATATTTAATTACTTTCACCTCCGCACATTTAGTTGCACTATTAGCTAAATTAAAATCTTCTCTACTTTGGTATACCTTGATTTATTGCAGATTTTCATACGTAATACAATATGCACTTTTGCCAGAGATAAAATATGTTGGTCATGCATATAATAGGATTGACATTGACTTTTTTATTCAGACTGTTATTTCCGAATCAGTAGTGCGATAATCACTGCCCAGATCTTTTCATAACAAGCTTAGTATTAAAATTGCTGTTTAAAATGATGGACAATTGAATTTGATAATGCTTTTACATATATAGCGCAGGTAGTCTTAATTGTAGTTTTTCATACTTTATACCAGCGAGACATGAAATTATGACTATTCTCAAGTTAATATGTGCGAAAAATCTTTTAACTTTATAAGACTCTTTGGAATGCTATTTGACAATCAAATACAGTAACTTTCATTATGCAAATGACGAAAATTAAATTTTAAAGCTTTTATAGCGTAGGTATCTGAAAAGGAGTATGTAAAATTGTCTAATTTTCCTTGCTTATCTAAATCTTTTTGATACGCTTGCTTAAGCAAAGCTGTTCTATTGAAAATATAAGCAAAGAATGCATATACCTAAAGCCTATGTGACTTATGTCATGTCCTCTGAAAGAAGAAAATGCGATTGTTAATGTAATGCTATTTATATCTATTACTAACATCAATTTAATTAAAAGGCTGATTAATAATAGGCCAAGTTAAGACATGCTCCTAATTAATTTCATGTCAAAACAACGTCCTCCAGCAATTGTAGATGAACATAAAAATTACTCTAAACATAATCTAATGTGTACCATGTAAGTATAAAATGCAAATGGCAAATATCATGCATTCATCAATGCAGCACTGTAAATACACAAATTAGTTCACGAAATAAATAATGGAGAGGAGGAGAGTGTGCTAATTTAACGTATCTAACTGAAATTGTAGATTGAAGAAAACACGAAGGTTTTGGCTAGTCTTGGTTACCGATTTGGAGGAACCCCAACTAATGTTGACGGGGCGGAGAGATCAGAGTCGGCGAGGTTAGGTGCAGAATCTCCTGGAACAGTGACAAAACACGGCCGAGTTACACCCTCTGATAAGTGGAAGCAAGGAGCTCGAAAAGCTTTACTACAATGGGTTCAGGAACTTACTAGCAAGTATGTTCTACTTATATCATCGCTTTTTTATTTACTATCATGTACCTATATAGACCATTGTGTTTCATTCATTCTCTCGTCACGACAGGCGACCTACTCACGTCAATGAGTGGAGTATTTATGTTATTGTATGAATTCTTGGAGTTTTCTTTTGAATATTCATAATGAATTGACAAATGACAGATGGGTTTATTGCATTATATAATTTTTGAGTGGAACTATGTATTGCGCAGGAAATTCGGACTGGAAGTGAACGATTTCGGAAGTAGTTGGAGGGACGGGAATGCTTTCTTGGCCATTATCAACAGCATTCGACCCGGATTAGTCGATATCCCTAGTCTGAGCAAAGCCTCAAATAAGACGAGACTGGAAACTGCATTTAGAGTTGCAGAGCAGGATTTGGGAGTTGCGAGATTGTTGGACGCGGAAGATGTAGATGTACCACGACCCGATGAGAAATCAATCATGACTTACGTTGCACAGTTTCTACATAAATCCAACGAGCCCCGAGTTCAAGCAGACTCATTTAGTGCTATCCAAGGAGTTTATGATGAGCTGTTGACATGGCTAATGCAGAAGACTCAATATATGGAGCACATGAAACAGACAAATGCTCTGTCAATGGAATATCGTGATTACGTTGCTGTTCAGCAAGAAATGGATCTAAAAGCCGAGCCTTATCATCGTCTCAAGACGTTGGTGGAGTCACACACCATGGTTGGAATCACAGATGAGTCTTGGTCCCAACTGAACAGTTTGTGGAAAAAACTCGAGTCACAGGTTCTTGTTTTCATTATGTCATTCATATGTTTACTTAGAGATTGCTTGCTATTAAAACAAACGTATACCTACATGGGTGCTTACATAACATTTGTGCTGAGAGTCGAGTGAAATATAAATACAAAAATAAACGTTACTTAATGGGTAAACATTGTGTCACTGTCATTTTGATCTGGGTGTGTAGCTCAAGGAATGGCAATGGAGGTTGGATGCCCGTCTTCCCGATCCCTTTGGTAGGATAGGACAATGGTTGGCCAAGGCAGAGCTCCTTCTTAGCACCGATGATATCCCCACTGTTATGGATGATGAAGCTGCCAGAATTCTCAATGCCAAAATAGAAGATCATAAAGTGAGTCATTACACGTTGTTAGCACTTCGTATGTCATGTCAAGAGATAAAATGTTGCTTTAACCACTCTTTTCGGCAATTCTACTTTTTATTCTCTTCACATTGTTCTCTCAACAACTTTGTTTAATTCTCTCTATTGCTTTGCAGGCATTTTTCGCTGAACTTCCAGAAATCCAATCAGCATTTACTACTGCACTCAATTCTTCGATTGTGAATGAGTTACCGTCCGACCAGATTCAGTCAATGGCCAATAGGTTATCTTTAATCGGACCATTAGCAACCAAAAGAGCCGTCAAACTGAAATTTTTGGAACATAAGGTTCACAATCTACTTTATGCATATGAAAATCGGTTTTATTGCTTCTATTTTAAAATTTCTGAGGTTACATATTGATATTTTTATTTGCAGTGTTGTTTAGTGGCTTTTATAGTATTAGTAGAAAACAGACTGAAACAATGGACCGTCAAATATGGGAGAGAAGATCACGTTCAGAGTCTCTTAGATCAATATAATAACTTTGTTAATCGTAATAAAATTTTCCAAGAGTTTCAAAGAGCTTATGTTGACATGCAACATGTAATAGATGAATATAAACGAGAAGGAGGAATCGGTCAGTTACAATTTATTTCACTATAAATATAATTATACTTACAATAATATAGCAGATCTGTTTGAATTGTTCATCTAATTATCATTGCAGATTCGAGAGACGGCAGAATAGCCGATCATTTTCTATGGGAAATAGGAGAGCGTTGGAAGAGTGTGAGCATGGAGTTACGTTGTGTGCAGAGTATGTTAGAAGAAGTAATCGCTTATTGGAGACGATACGATGCAGTTGCACCAGAATTAGAAAATTGGATAGATCGCTCCATGCCTATGTTGCAGTTACCAGAAGACGAACGAATGGAATATTTCCAGGTCAGTGCAATTTTTTCGGAGAGGGAACAACAGAAACTGTTCTCTTATGTTTGTTAGAAAATAGATAGAAAAATATCATGTGCCGAGTGCCGACTTTGAGCTGGCAGGAATCCAGCCCTTGCTAATTCATCAATCTCGTTTATTGTATAGGATGTGAGCGTGTGGCATGAGAAGTATCAACTCCTGAGTGATACTGTCAGCTTTTTGGTTGCCACCTGCGATGCTCCAGTTATCAATGATTTAAAAGATGATTACAGCAGAATATCAAACAAATGGGAAAGCCTTTTCCGACATGTTAAGCAATATCAGTATGCCGGCCAGATGTTGAGAATGAGGAAAGATTTCTTACAGACACTATCGGGATTACAAACATGGCTTAGAAATGCGGAAGAACTACTCACGGCTCCCCAACCCGTAAATGTGGAATCCGCCAGAGTTTACAATAAGCAATTACAGTCAATTATGCTTGAAATCGATGAAATGGATGAACAGTGGAGGCTTATTAGCAAGAAATTTCAATCTTTACTACCCGAACTATCTGGAGATGAGGTGGATCGTCTCATGAAGACAATCAAAAAAGAAAAAGGCAAATATTCATTAAAACAATTCCTTTATCCCACTCTTTAATATCGTCTAATTAATTTTCTTTGTTATTTGGAGCAGAAAGTCTTGTTCGCGTCAGGGCTCAATTGCCTCAACGTCAAAGTCATGTTCACCAACTGTTAACACAACAGGAATCATTGGAAGCTGGACAAAGAGAAATTATGGAGTGGCTCAACAGTGCAGAAGCCATGATGAACAATTATTCTCTCCATGGAGGTGCTCTTGCCTCTCAACAACTGTTGGACAAACACAGAGTACGATTCATCACTTGTAATACTATTAATGTAAATAATCTGTCAACTGATTGATGAATTTTCCAATTTAGCACTTCTTTGCGAAAACATTGTACTACAAAACCATGCTTGACAGCAAAAATAAACTTGTAAGCAGTATTGTAAAAGCAGCAGCCCCGAAAGAGCGGCCACAAGTAGATGGAATAGTTCAAACTATGAATCAATTAAATGACCACTTTAAACGAGTAGAAAGCAATGCAGCTTTATGGGAACAGGTAATGTGAATCCTACAAAACATCGCAAAAGAATCCGAAATTATATTAGCTTGACCTTGTACTTAATTCATGCTGTTCCAAACTTTAGAAATTACATGAATGTATCCGTTGTTGGAGGAATTTTGATGAAAACAAGCAAGCAGTAACGGATTGGATGAACACGGCAGAAAAACTACTTCAAGAACGAAACTTAGAATCGAAGCAAACTGTAGAAGCACATAAGGTACACTAAATATTTATTTATCTATGGAGAATATTGCTAAATAGAAACTTTGTCAATTTCTTTATAAAACATTCTGCTTTCTCTCCAGAATTATTTTGAAACTATCAACGACCGACCCCTACGAGATATGGTACAAGCTAGTCATGATCTTCAGCATTGTGTATCAGCTGAAGAAATGGAATCTATTAATAAAACTGTGGAACAACTTCAATCGAAGTGGAATGTATGTTTTTGTTATACTGCATTTTACAAAAATGATAAAAAACTATTACAATGTACCCTTTTTTGTAATTGTATTAAACACAACATCACAATAAATAAAGATATCTATAGCTGTAGTTTAATAAACGAAAATTGACTTTCCAGAAAATTATGTCAGTAGCGCCAATACATTTAACGAAATTAGAATTCCGCTTAGAGGAGGAAGCTTTAGCAACATTACTTAAGGAGATGGACCGAGAGATTAACAATGAGCACCAATTACTAAACAAGCAACAAGATCCACAAACCGTACTGGCAAGACACTTGGTAAAGTTTTGCGAAATAAATTATGGGAAATAATAAACTGTCACAAACTTATTACAAGACTGAGAAATTCCTATGTAATTGATGTATTTTGTATTGTAGGAATTCTTTACAAAAGGAAATGTTCCACTAGACGCAAAGAGATGTCTTGAGAAACTCACACAAACAGGAAATCGATTCACAGCACAGCATCCAGAAGACAAAGCTCTGTCAGAACAATTAGAACAGGCTAAAGCAGCCTACACAACTATTAATGAGCGTGTCAAAGATCTTCATTCGCTCCTGGAAGAAATTCCTGAACAATGGAATGTTTACAGAGCCAAGTGCGTACTTTCACAAATAATGTTCTGACATCATTCAGGAGTGATGTCCAAAATAATTGACCTAATTTCTTGTGTTGACAGGTATTCTGAAGTAGTTCAATGGATGAATAGCGTTGACGCTTCGCTTCAAAACATTATGGTAGAAGTTAACGATATAGAGCACTTCGAAGCTGAAAAAGCTAAATTTTTGGTAAGTTGTAAATGTTCTTGTAAATTTTGATAGGTATTTTAGATGCTGAACTCAATTTTTTGTTCCCTCATCTCATAAATCATAAAATCTAAAAGACTCAGTTCAGAATAATTTTTACCCAAGCAGCTGAAAAATTTGAGGGTATGTTTTGTTTTGGGCTTGTACCCACAAATTTTCGGACTTTTTCTGTAGAATTAGTTTTTGTCAACCATACTTACATTTACATAGGTTTCCTACTATAACCTACATTGCTTTTTCAAGGTTTTCTTTACAGCAACCTTAATAATCAATATAATGTATGTAGGGAATATGCCGAGAGGTAGATAGAAGACGAGAAGATATGAAGCAACTTGTTCAGCTATTAGACTCCTTGGTTTCTCGACGTGCTGACGAAGAAGCTCTTCGCGAGCAAGACCTCTTGGAGCAGTTAATTACTCGATACAAAAATCTTGTGCCAACTATTGAAATTACAATGATTAAAACCGAAACTCACTCAAGATGTTACACATACAGAGAAGAAACTCAAAAGGTAAAAACAGTTTTAGAAAATCAGATAAACATATTTTCATGGATTTTACAAAATAATTTAACATTTACCGAATTATAAAGGTTTGTCAAGCCCTGGGCAAAGTGGATGAACTATCCACGAAAGAAGTGTACCCAGACAGCTTAGAAGATGTGGATAAAATGATATTACAACATCAGTTAGTACTAAAACAATTAGAAGGTCAACGTGCTACAATTGTTAGCTTACTGCAACGCGGCAAAGACTTACAGAAAGATCCTAATGCTCCTCCATTTGTGCAAGACCAAGTTCAAGAATTAGAAACGACTTGGAATGACACTTATGGACATGCCAATGAGAAATTAAAACAATTAAAAGGTACTCAGAAGATATGGACTGAATATCGTAGCCAACGAGATGACATAATGCATTTACTCGAGCAAGCAGAAGAAGAACTGAAGAAAATTGCTCCCAGACATGATCCCAAGCAAGTGGCAGCAGATCTCAGAGCCAAACAAGACATGAGTGTTGCTCTGAGAGAAGCCACTGAAGATATGCTGAAGAGACTTCGTGATTTGTGCCAAAGCTTAGGTGATGTCTCCGGCCCAGATAAGAAACCCGTCCTGGAGAGAGAAGTCGAGGAGATTGAACAAAGAATGAGGTCTATGCTTGATCTATTAGAAAATAAAATCCAGCACTTGGGAAAACACAACGAAAAGTGGAACTCACTCTCCGAGAAAATTGATGACATGAAAAACTGGATGAAGGGCGCGCAGAAAATGCTCCAACAAATTCTCACAATGGAAATGTCTCCTGAGGAAAGACTCAGGAAAACTAAGGAGCTCCAGAATCAAATCGCTGAACGCATGAAAATGCTCGAGTTACTAGAAAAAGAAGCTCAGGATCTCATCAGTGATTCCGAAGACGCTGGTGATGAAGTCAAGGATATAACCGAACAAGTTGGCTCGCTCAAGGAGGAACTTGTCACTCTACATGAATCTGTCGCAGTTCAGAGCGTTCAGAGCGCACAGGTAATTACACAATTCTACATCTATAAGACATAAACTTTCCAGGGACTGTATCAATACTATATTACTAGGCCATGCAAGCTTATGCTGAATGTAAAGCTGGATTGGAAGAAGTACAGCCTTGGCTCGAACAAGCTGAAGTCAAAATTGCAATGGGCTTTAACCGACCCAGCTCCTTACAGGAAGCAGAACTTACTGCACAACAAATTAACGAATTTGCTATCGAGTGTCAATCCCAACAAGGTGTCCTTTCTGATGCTGCCAATCGAAGTGCGAAAATTGGCAAGATGACTTCTGCCCAAGATGAAATTGATGCAACGAAAACTAAATGGGCTTCAATCAGCGTAAATATATTATTAAATACACTACAACGCATATAACTCTAGCATTTACCTGGTATAATGGGTTTTAATATAATTATATCGGTTTGTAGAATACTGTTACACAGTGGAAAGACAAGATTGAAAATCTAGTCACTAACTGGAAGAAATATGACGGTACTTTTAAGAATTTTGAAGATTGGCTTACGGCTACCGAAACGATTGTTCACGAGCCTGTTGACAGAATGACCCTGAGTGCTGCACAACTAGAAAATACACTCAGCCAACTAAAGGTTTGATAAAAGTACAATAAGCTTCTTGTAAAATATAACTTCAGATTTGTAATGAGAAAAATTCTTTAGGATGTCAACAAAGAAGTTTCGGAACACCAGTCGAAACTAATTTCTATCACTCAAGAATGCGACAGTGTTGTCCATCAAGTCGCACCAGAAGGTGCAGCTGTCCTTAATTCCAATCTCAGCAGCTTGAAAAGTCGATTAAGCTCTTTGGCCAACGAAGTCCGAGGAAAAATGAATTATTTATCTGATGCAATTATTGCTAGGTAAATGATAAGAAACTACATTATCTGCGTTACATGAATATTAGAGGAAATATCTAAAATCATGAGTTAAAATCATTGGCTTTACTATTATAATTACAGACAAGAATTGGATTCCAAAGTGTCTGACTTTAGCCGATGGTTGGAAGAATTTAATGGAAATAATATTCAAGATGCTGTATACATTGATAAATTGGAACCCACATTACAACAGATTCATTCGTTGATAAATGAACACTCAGATAGACATCCACAATTCACGGAAATATACGAGGAAGTTCAAAGCTTAAGCAAGGCTAGTTCCGCGTCCAAAAAGGAGCCACCTCCATTGGCAGTCCAATACTCTGCAGTTTCGGACAAATATCAGGTCAGAGAAATTTTGACAAACATTGTTCATTTTTTCGATGTGATATTTTTGGTTATTATTGATTGAATAATGTTTGTAGGAATTGGAGACTAATTTGAAGGCGAAGAAAGCTGCTTTGAGTGACTGGGTGCAATTTAATATTTGGGCTTCTGATTCTAAGGAATCAGTTTCTCATTTTGAAAAGCAATTAGCTGCTCCTGGTATTAAGAAAAACCAAATCCATGAACTGGAGCAAAGTATCGACACTTTGCTAGAGAAATGTGACGAATGGTTGCCTAAAGCGAAATCACTAGACGAAATAAGTGCCAAATGTAATTTATATGTTAAAGATCGTGTCAAGGACACCGCTATTACTGCAGAGGCCCTTATATTGCAAATAGAGGATCGGCTTCACCGATTACAAAAATCCTCAACGAATCTTTTAGAAGAAACTGAAAAAATTGGGTCTCAATGGGAGAAATTGCAAGCTTTGCAAGGAGATCTGTCAAAATATCTTCTACAGGCTGAAGAAAATGCTTTGGGTATCACTCCTGAGAGCAATACACTAGCAGCTGTTGAGAAGATGAGAGATACTTTACAAGGATTGATTGAAGACCATGCCAAACGAGAAGGAATGAAGGCCAATGTGCACAAACTGGGATCCGAGTTGATGAAAGCAGATCCAAATAATGTGGGGACGATGCAAGGAATTATTCAATCTGTGGACACCAATTGGGATAAAGTTCAAACTCTGCTTAATGAAAAGTGGGTCAATTACACAGATATTATTGATATGTGGAAGAGATACACTGAGAGTAAAGGTCAGGTTGAATCAATGCTCAAGGACGCTGACGAGCATTCTTCATCTGCACTGAAAGGTGTGCCAAATGATTCCACCACTGCTGCTGCAACTCTAGATCATTTGAAAAAATGTAGCGAAATCCTCAACAAAAAGAAATCCCTATTAGACTCTTGTGCTTCTTTAAATCAACAATTGTGTTCACTACTGGAACCAGTGCCAAATTTTGATACTTCAGGGGTATCCAATGAAATGACAGCACTCAGGAAGAAATATGATGATTTAGCAGCCAAAATAAGTGAACATATTCCCAAGTTGGAAACGCAGTTGGTACTTTGGAAAACGGTCGAGTCCACTAAAGATGAAGTTGTCAAATGGCTTAGTGAAACTTATGAAAGTTTGGATGATGCTCAAGGAAACTTGGCAAACAGTGACCTCGTTCGAAGCAGATTAGGTCAATACAAAGACGAATTAGGAGATAAGTACAATACCAAAATGAGCATTCAAACAAAAGCAAAGCAACTGAGAAAAATGAACCCAGGAGCAGATATTCCTAATCTGGATGCACTGATAGAATTGATGGAAGAAGGATTCACCCAAGTCGATATTTTGTCGAAAGAACTAGAAAAATCTCTGGGATCCTTTGAAGACAAAGAACATGGTATTAAATCTGCCCTGAAAAATAACTCCGAGAAGGTAGTCCGCGTAAAAGAAAGCATTTCTAAATGCGAAGACCGCAGCGGAACTTCCCGTGACATTTTAAAGAGACTTCAGACACTTAAAGAAGCAAAGGCAGATTGTGATGCTATAAAACCACAAATCAAGGAAGTTGATGAACAAATAAAAACACTAAAAGGAGAATTCCCTGCTTGGAATGATGGTATTGTCAACAATGACTTAAAGACTCTTGAGAAACGGCTGAATATTTGCCAAAACCAAATAGGAACAGTAAATACTGCTCTTGTATCCGTTCTGGAGAAACAATTCTTAGACAAGTTCCAAACCCTCTATCGACTTGTGGGCACTTTAATCGAGAAAATCAATTGGTGCGACCCAAAAACAATAAGTGACAACTACAGCCTGGAATCCAAAATTTCCGCTTTGAATGAAATTGGAGAGGGCATTAAAGAATGCAAGGAAAAATTGCCCCAAGTGGAAGATTCTCTCAAAGTTCTTCGAGAGATTGAAAATTATCCGAAAATCGATGAAAACATGAATGAGTTTTCCAAGTTGATCAATGACATGCAATATATAGAGAAAAATCATGCTGCAATTAAGACACAAGTGGACGAATTCGCAAGCATTTGGAAAGGATTTGAAGTTTCCAGCGAAGAAGTAAACAACTGGCTTAAGGAAACCGAAGCCAAAGTCCGAAATGAGTCTATAAACCAAATTCACTTGCCTCAATTGGAGGAGAAAGCAAAAGAAACAGATGCTTTCCACAAAGAAGTGCAAGGTCAAGAAAAGAAAGTCAAGGAATTGGTTGCAGTTAGCGACCGAATAATGCAATTGGCTCCAGAATCTCGTACCGGTCAGCTTACATCACATTTGAGCAACCGCCTTCAGGCTGTGGCCAAATTTACTTCTTCTCTGAAAGATAGATTAGGGGAACTGACCGTGAATAAAAAGCAATACGACAGCGCCCTGAAAAATGCAACTGCATGGATTGATAAATCTTCAGCAGACTTAAAGAACTTGGAACAATCCTTGGGGCAAGGTGCAAAATCAGCTTTAAGTTACCAATCCAAAATAAATAATCTCAAGGAACTTTTGGAATCAAAAGAAGGACATGAGCTGCTTAACAAAGCTGTGGAATGTGGGGAAGCTATCGTTCCTGGAGTCACCGGAGAAAGTAAAGACAGTGTGAGAAAGGATTTGCGAGATTTGAGAGACAGATGGGAGTTGTATCTGGATCAAGGAAACGCTCTCAACAAGCGTCTGGAAGCACTCCAGTTGCAATGGTCATCTTTCGACGATTCCCAAGCTCAGGTACAACAATGGTTCCAGGAAACGAAGAAGAAAGCCGAGACCTTAAATGACTTGCAACCAACTTTGCCTGAAAAGAAAGCAACTCTGCAAAACAGAAGGACCCTTCAACAAGATATTTCCTCTCATTCTGATATAATAAGTGGACTTAAAGATAAAATCAAAGAGTTTGCCGACGAAGAGGCAACGAAGACACTTGAGTCATTTGCTAAGGAATACGATGTCCTGAAAAGAGATGTGCAAAATGCTATTTCCACATCAGAATCCCACGTTTCAAACCATGAAAAGTACAACGGAATATTTGAGAACTTCCAAGATTGGCTTGCGAGACTTGATGGAGAATTGAAGTTGATTGCCGAGGAGCCTGTTAGTGAAAAAAGCGCTGCTGAAAGCCGTCTCCAAACTATAAATGATTTACTAGAACATAAAAATGACGGAGATTCCCGTTTAGAACAATGTGAAGAAAATTTGAACAAAGTTATTACGGAAACGCACCAAGATGGCCATCCATCACTGAAAGCCGATTTTGACAAAATCTCCAGACTGTGGAATGGGTTCCTTAGTTCTTGCAACACAACCCAAGAAAATCTGCAGACAGTCTTTGGTCAGATATCTCATTTTAACGAACAACTAGAAGAGATATCAAAGTGGCTGAAGCAGAAGGAATATCAAGTAAAAGACCATTCCTTTAAAAATACGGTTGAGGCCAAAGCAGCATATCTGCAGAAACTCCAGGAATTGGAATCTGAAATCCGAGGAAGAGAAAATGATATCAGTAAAATATCTGATGATGCTAAGAGTATCGACAGCGACGTGGAAGTACAATCCCGAGTTGCCCAAATTTCTTCTCGCTACCAAGGACTGCTTCCACCTCTCAAAGATTTACTAGGGAAATACAGCAGTTACGTTAATGATCATCAAGCATTTAATGCGAAGCATTCAGAATTTTTGAAGTGGATTGATAAAGTGAAGAAAGAAAGCAAAGACCTCAGTGAGATTGTTGGAGATGTAGCAGTTTTACAAGATCGGCGAACGAAACTGTCCAATCTCATGGATAATCGTCTCAAGAAAACATCTGAAATGGAAAGTTTGGTAGAATCTGGGGAGCATTTGTATTCCCATACATCACCTGATGGTAGAGAAATCATTCGACAGCAAATAAGAACTGTTCGAGATGGATGGGAGACTCTAGGTGAGCAATTGCAATCTACTTGGCAAAGATTGGATGCCTGTTTGTCTCAATTTGCTGATTTCACCAATTCCCAAGAGGAGCTCACTAAATGGCTTAGAGGGATCGAGCAGTCTATGCAGGTTCACACACAACTCAAAGCCACTCTCCAAGAAAAGAAAGCTCAGCTTCAAAATCACAAGATAGTCAATCAAGAAATCACATCCCACCAAGTACTTGTTGAAGCTGTGTGCGATAAAGCTCAACAACTTGTGGATCTGACCCAGGATAAATCACTCCAGATTTATATTACGTCTATTAAACAGCTTTTCCAGAGCATTAAAGATAAATCCAAAGATTTGTTATCCAAGCTAGAAGGATGTGTATTGGATCATGGAAAATTAAATGATGTTCTCAAAGAATATAACGAATGGTTCGCTCAACAAAAAGAGCGTTTGACCTCTTTCCAAGATGTCACCGGAGAGAAGGCAGAAATTGTCAAACGAATCGAGGAAATTAAGCATCTGAAAAAAGACATCGATAAAGGACAGACGCTGTTGGATAAATTGAACGAACTGTCATCACACGTATGTACCAATACCTCGGAGCAAGGTATTCAAACCATTGAAAGTGAACTGGCTGCGGCTAAAGAAGGATACAATGCTCATGTTACTCTAATTGATACAATTACCGAGAAATTGAGCAATGTGCTGAAGAACTGGCAAGATTTTGAAGCAGGCTTACAAAGCAATACTCAATGGTTTAGACAACAAGAAGCTGTCTTCCGTTCACAAGTCACACAAGCCACTCTGGGTGAAAAAGAGGATACTCTGAAAAATTTCGTTGCACAGAGGAAAGCAGTTACTGACTACGAGAAGGAAATAACTGCTTTCTTGGACCAATCTCACGTTTTGCTTAATGCAAGCAACGCAGATCGAATTAAACCCCTCATAATGCAAATAAGCAACAGATACCAATTGTTACATGTGCTAAGCAAGGAAGTTGTCAATCGCTGGCAGGGTCTTGTTGATGATCATCGCTGCTATGAAGATAAGTTCACGGATACTTCAGAATCATTGGACAATTTCGAAAAGAGTTTCAAAGCTCTGGAAGGGGAAACTAGTTTGGACCTCAGAAATCAAAAACTTCCTAGTCTAGCCTCAGAGAAAGAGCAAATTCTCCATAAGATCAATATTCTTATGCCTTTGGCTGAAAAATTGTACCCGGACACAGCTTCCAATGGTCGAGAGAAAATCAGACAAGACCTCCGAGTGCTGAGAGAACGATTCGACAAAATTGACACTGATATAACCGAACTGCAGAAAAAGCAAATGAGCGAATCTCAACAATGGTCTAGCTATCAAGACAACCTTCAGCAAACATTAGCCTGGTTAGCTACAATGGAGAAAGCTGCCGGTGGAGAACAACCAAACTGGCTCTCTATTCCCGACAGCAAATCAAAGTTACTGAAATTGAAAGCTACCCTGCAAGATGCCATTTCCCACAAACGAATTGTAGAAGGTGTGGTTGAAAAGGCACACGTACTCATTCAAAAGAATTTGGGACCCAATCCTGATGAAATCAAAGCAACCGTTGACGACATCAGCACCAGATATGAAGCCTTGCTCAATAACATGCTGGTTTCCATCACCAATATGGAAGAGAATATCGATGCCATGCAACAGTGGCATGACTTACAAAAGAAGCAACAAGATTGGCAGAAAAACATGTGGGAACAGCTCAACTTGTGCACTGGTAAGTTATCAATTAGTTACTTTTCTAGATTTTGCTGAAAATCGTAGTAATATTAGTATATGTATCTTGTGGAGTCAAATATGAATATTGTTTGTTTTATGAACCTAATATATTCTCAATGAAGTAAATACAGCCCATCCTACCGAAAGTGGATGGTGGGCTATCGATTGAAAATATAATAACGTGTTTTTGAATGTGGTAAAACCTGTGTTCTTAGATTACAGTGGTGGAAAACCTGCTCTTCAGAGTAGATTGACTAGAGTTGAAGAACTGCAAGGATCACTTGGGGAAGGACAGTCAATGCTAGATTCTCTGAGCTCTCTCCTATCGAAAATCATGGAGACTCTTCCACCACGTGCAAAGGAATCCTTAGAAAGGGATGCTACGAATTTAAAGTAATACTCTTATTGCCTGTCAAAGATTTCAGTGACAAGTGACTTAGGTATCTGTTAATCAATTGTTGAAATATTAGATTCGACTTTGAGAAACTTCAAGGAGGTCTTGAAGAAGTACGTCATTCTCTACAGGACCGACTGAAACAATGGTCAGAATATGAAGACGGCTTCGAAAGGTTGATTTCATGGCTGAGTGACTCGGAAGGAACTCTGAAAGCTTATGGTCCATGCAACACCCTTGAAGAAAAGGAAGAGCAACTTGACAAGTATCAGGTTAGCAATGTGCCAGGAAAATATTTAGTTACAACAGTATGATGGAATTAAACATAAAAAATACTTACGTTTCTTAAGTATAAATACTTAAAACTGGTTTAAAGAAAATCGTAAAAATGTTTCAAAAACTAATGTATATTAAAGAATTTAGGGCGCCATGTTTGAGCTTATGAAGGTTGACTTGTAGCGTTGATATATAGAAAACATAATGAACTAAAAAGGGCAATTTTAATTTTCTCCGAGTTTATACGGAAGCTTACTAGTTGAGTTGGAAGTGCATTGTTGATTTCACAGCATTAAAACTCAAGGAATGACATGCTTATTTATATGTATTATAGCTTCATACTTTTTTGCACTTTACAGCAACGCAAATCACCAGACAAAAAATGAATTTTTACATGCAAAAATTTCGGATTTTGACGAGCACAAGGGATATTTTTTACGGTACTAATTTTTGTGAAGCCGATAGTGTAAAATAGTCACGTAGATTGACAAAAGGTTTCCTGTAGAAAATTTTTGCGCATTTCTCCGAGAAAATGTAATTTTGAGACACTGTTGAATTTGTCATAGCTAGTGTTCGTGCTCACAAGTGACACATGAACATTAACATAGCGTTCTTGGTGTAGGCGTAGTGTTAATTGTTTTGTATTTTAAGACGGTATACTAGCAATGTATACTACGCATTAATTCGTAATACTACTGCTTATTTTAAGTAAAATGTCAATTTTCAATTCCTCAGTTTTTGCTCCTTTTTAAACAGGATTTTTCAAAGATAGTAGATTCGAGAAGTAGAGTCGTCCAGGATTTTGTCTACCTTGCTGACAACGTACAGCAAGTAAGGCTTCAGTACTGGCCCCATAATAATATGCCTTTTTCTGTGCCAAATGCTAATCATATGCTTTCTTTGTTTGGCAATTTTGTGTCTTACCATTTGTGCTCCCTATTCAATGTGTACTATTGTTAATAGGTACCTACAATTTTCTTTGTGTTGCCTTTTACATATGATTTTTCGTATTACAAGCGTGGAAGTAAAAGTTAGCTCAACTAAATAACTTTGAGTAGCGAATGAGTGACCATTATTGTTGTTTTTAGAGATCAGATAGCTAATAATTGTGTATTCGTAACATAACCAACTGACTTTCTTTTCCAAACTAGAAAACTGTGAATAACAAACAGACTATCTAAATTCTCTGAATTGTTAATAATTCAATCTGGTTGGGAACATTGTATGATGGGTACCTATTGTACTTAAGTAACCTATCTTATATCTATGTGTACCTATATACCTGTGAATCTTTCAATCTATACCATTCGTGTAGTTTGTATTGTGTAAAGTACTGTTATCTGTATGTATTGTATTTTCTCTATGTGTACTCTGTGTAAGAGATTCCTGAAGAACTTAAGCTTTATTTGTAATTTCATACACCCAAACACCTCGATCATAAATAAATTCTTGTCTAATTGAACTTTCATATGCCTATCCAGAATCTACTAAGAAACCTTAAAGAAAATGAAGCAGAATTTGATAAGATTGGAAACGAAAATTCGGATTTGGTACAATCTACTGGAGAAGCACGTATAGCTACCAACGTTCAACAAATCACATCCCGTTTTCAATCCGTTCAAATGACTGCTAAGGTACTTAATGCTACAACTGAATTTGATAATGGATGATATTATAGGATATTAATGTATTTTCAATTATTTTCCTTAGGAAATCCTCAAAAAGTGCGAACAGGCTGTTGCCGATCACAGAGCACATAGAGATAAACATAACAAATTCTTGGAGTGGCTAAAAGAAACTCAAGATAAAGCAGATGCTTCCAAGGAAGTTACAGGAACAAGACCTGAATTAGAGACCAAATTAAGTACGATAAAAGAGCTTATAGCAGAGAGACCTACATCAGTCGCTTTACTCAACACAGTCATTGAGTCAGGGGAGAAAATCTATCCTTCGACTGGCCCTGAGGGAAGAGATGCTATTCGATTACAATTAGAAGAACTCCAAGTTGCTTTTGACTCATTTTATGATGGACTCTCTTGCACCGAGAGGGAAATGCAGACGAAAATGTCTAGATGGTCAGGATTCGAGGAGAGCAAGGAAAAACTTAAGAACTGGTTGAAAGAAATGGAAAGCGGTCTCCCTAAAGAATTGGAACTCAAAGCAACCCTCGATGAAAAACGGGCTCAGTTACAAAATTACCGAACTATACTGCATGATATTTTGTCTCATCAACAAGATGTAATTGAACTGAAGGACAAAGCCGCTCATTTGCCTGAAGGATCGGAAAATGCAGTCAAATTGGCGGAGTCACTCACTGAGAAACACCAAGAGGTTTTGAAAAAAGCTCAAAACTATGTTGAGCAATACGAAGGAATTGTATGCAATCATCAACAGTACATGCAAGCAGTTCAAGATACATTAGAATGGAATGATGCTACCCATAACACAGTCAATATGTGGAGCGATGAAAACCAAGACAGAATCAATCTCCATGCAAATCTTGAGAGACTAAAGGTTTGTCTTTTCTAAATAGTATTTATTAATCTCTTAATGCTATTGTGCCTAACTATATGTCGTTTCCAGAATCTTCAACTTAGCTTGCCTGAAGAGGCATACAGAGCTGAAGAAATCCGCAGTTTGGGAGAAAAAGTTTTACCTGGAACTATTGAAGAGGGACAGGAGAACATCAGATCTCAAATTGATTCTTCTCAACAAGAATGGGAAGCCTTACTGTCGGCAATAAAGTAAACATCTCTTTCGATTATTATTTTCCATAACTAAAATAGGTTAACAATAAAACTGTATATTCGAACTTATGCTATTGAATCTTCCAGGTCGAGTATCGAGTCCTTGGAACTTAAGTTGAGTCTCTGGCATGAATTTGAAGCTGAAAAGGATAAATGTATGGAATGGCTCAAAGAAGCAGACGCCAAGCTCCATGCTGTAGATTTGAAGCCCACTTTATCTCACAAAGTGGACCAACTAAATATTCTCAAAGTAACATTTACGAAATTCTACACATTCACTAGAGTTTGCACATTTTATATGAATCAGCGTTACAAAAATATATTTATTTCTAGACTCTACAAGGCGAAGTAAGGGCCAGAGAGTTGGAAGTAGATGCAATCTCAGAGAAAGCATTGAATCTTCAACGTCAAGCTTTGACCTCCAAGAGCTCCTCTGCTTCTGCTTCAGAGCTGACTTACAAATATCAACAAATTTCTCACAAAGTGAAAGTAAGGAACCAAAACTTCTTTATCAAACAACATGCGCCACAATGCATTACTAACACGGATTGATGATTTAATGGTTATTTTAATGATGTGCTTAGGAATTGACGACCAAATGGCAAAGTTATGTGTCCTCCCACCAAGATTTTAATTCCCAATTGGACGAATGCTCACGTTGGCTGAAAGACATCAAGGACAAATTGTCTTACTGCTCTGATTTGAGTGCTTCTTCGCAGAAAGATCTGGAAGGGAAACTGGGAACAGTTCATGTACAATTCACGATGCTTTAATTTCCGATGTAATGTAAGCTCATTTTGATTTCACCTAATTACTGTTCACAAATTATGCAGGACCTTCTGCTGTACAAAGACGAGGGATACGGTAAAGTTCAAAGTGTTGTAGAAATGGCACAATCTGTACTTGCCAACACAGCTCCTGCAGGACACCAACCCATAAACGAAGCACTGAAAAAGCTTCAAGAAGAATGGAGTAGCCTAGCTGCTAAGATGATTGATACAAAGAATCAATTAGATGAAAGTATCCACCGATGGGCTGGATTCTTGGAACAAATTCATCAGTTGAATAAAACTGTGGAGTATTTGGAGTCGGTATTAAAAGATGTGATGCCTTTCCAAACCACAATGCAAGAAAAACGTTCCCAATTGGAAACTATCAGAGTAAATACAAAACACATATCTGTATTGATGTAATGTATATTAATTGGAAAATAACCAAAATCTTGATTAATTTCAGAGCTTGGAGGAGAAACTCATTTGTGAGAAACTTGAGGTCGATAGTTTGAAAAGTAAAGCTTCTGAAATGGTCGCCAGCGGACAGCAAAGCCAAGCAGCTGCTCAAGCTCAAGAAATTCTAAAGAAATTCGATTCCTTGTCAGTGGCAATAAGAAAACTGCGGGATGAACGCGAAGAGCAATACAAATACCACAAATCTTACAAAGAATCACATGACGAACTTATGGGTTGGTTGAACCGAGCGCGAGAAAAGATTCCATCTCTAAAACAAAGATCACTTGGAGATAGGCTTTTCGATATTGAAAGTGCCAGTACAACTTTCACTGGGCTGATGAACAAAAAAGCTCAAGGAAGTTTGCTCGTAGAACGACTTCAACAATCAGGTGAAGTAGCAATGGCAAGTACATCCGAAGCTGGTAAAGAAACAATCCAAGCTGAGATTCGAGCTCTCAATGAAAGTTTCGAAGGGCTATTTAAAGACATACAAAACCAAAAAGAACAGTTGGAAGCTACCATGCTTCAACTGCGAGATTGGAAAGAAGAATATGAACGCTTATCTGATTGGTTACAGCAATGCGAAATTTTGATCAAAGCAGCAAAAACCACACTTGTCGGCTCCCTTGAAGAAAAGAGAAAACAAGTTGCAGATATGCATGAAGTAATTGGTAAACTGGAGAAAGGAAATGCGCAAATGGAAAAGTTCAATCAATCAGCAGCTGGTCTTCTGGCTTCCCATTTAGACACATACGTCGGTAATCAATTGCGACATTTAAATTCACGCTACCAAGTTCAGCTCAATATGGGTAAGGATGTTTTGAAGAAAGTTGAAGCTAATCTCGAATGTCACCAAGAATTCAACAACAACTTCGAAAAGGCTAAAAGTTGGATGGAAAATGCTCGTGAAGTCATTCAAAAAAGTACAGAATCTTCTGGTGATACCAGAAAAGAAAGACTTCAAGCTAATCTGGCAAAAATACAGGTAAATTATCACACTTCATACACGTTGACAACAATTATTTCATTTAGCTTTCTCCAACTTTCTCTCAGTATCGGAATATCGGAAAATACAAAAGTACACTTAATTCATTTATTGTGAATATTTTACAGGATTTAGTACAACGACAGGAACAAGGACAAAGTTTAGTCCATGCAACTGTTAGTTGGGGTGAAAAATCTTTAAGAAACACTCGATCCGATGGCCGTGATACAATCAATGACCAAATGAAAGAAATCCAAACTGAATGGGAGAGGATTGTGAAGAAAATGGCTAGTGTGAAAGTTTCAATGGAAACTAGCTTATTGCAATGGGCTGACTACAATTCTTCCTATTCTCAAGTCCAACAATGGATAAGTGACCGAGAAGCTAAGCTACAGAAAGTTGTGGAACAAAAATTATCCCGAGGAAAGAAAGGTCATCCTACTCCAGGGATGAGCTCTATTTCTATCGGAGATAGGAAAGCGACTTTGAGAGCTACTAACACCATAGTACAAGATATCGTGTCCTTAGAACCCATGATTGAATCAGTTACATCAAAAGCAGAGAATCTGATGCAAGAAGCTCCAGCTTCAGAAATCTCTACAAAATATCAAAGTCTTACGAAACAAGCTCAAGAAATGTACGCCCGACAAAAAGAAATGGTTGAACAACACCAAGCATTTGTTGACCTTGCTAATGAGTTTATGGCTTGGATGCGAGTCGCAAAAGAACGCCTTGGGAAAATATCAGAGCCTGTGGGAGACAAAGAAACACTTTCTAGCAAAATAACGCAGTTGAAAGTACTTCAGTCTGAAGTCCCAGAAGGACAAACTAAACTAGATGCCGCTTTGGCTAAAGGAAGCGATGCGTGTGGAATAGTGGATGACGATGACAGAGAACTCATCGAGGAGGAAGTTGCAGTACTTCAAGAAGAATTTGATAACTACACGTAAGAATTTTAAATAACTTTTATTAATAAAGCTTTTCGCTTAACATTATGAATTTTTACAGAGAGTCGCTTGCGAAAACGCAACAACTTCTTGAGGTCGGATTGGTACGGTGGAAAGAATGGGAAGACCAGTACGGAGATGCGGAGGAATGGATAAACAACACAGAAACCCAAGTGAAAACTTTCCACCAACTCCAAAACACTCTGACTGAAAAGAAAAATGCTCTGGAACAATTCCAAACCCAACTGCAGACTATTTTCGATTGGCAGAAAGAGCTGGATAAACTGAATTTGAAAGCGCAACTGTTACTTGAGACTTGTGCAGATTCCCGAGTTTCCAATGCTGTCACACAACTCACCACGAAATTCAGTGCTTTGCTGTCTCTGGCTAAAGAAGTGATCAGACGTTTGGAGCTCCACTACCAGGTAAAAATAGAAAAGAAAACTGGATCATAAACGATCTAAAATTATCACAAGATTTTTAAAATGAATTTTTATTCCTGTAGGAACATCAACAACATAATGCACTTTACCAAGAATGTCAGGACTGGATCGAACGAACTCGAGAGAAGCTTGCTTTGATCTCGAATGTTAATTACACTCTTAGTGATGTAAATAGCCGTCTTCAATCTGTAAAGGGAATGAAGCAAACAATGGAGCAAGGTCAAAATAAACTCCGCTATGTCCTGGAGCTAAAAGAAAAAGTGATGCTCACAAGCGAACCAAGTGGAGCTACAAAGATCCATGAAGATACTGAATTGCTGAAAAATGAATTTGAGAAATTAATGGCTGAAATTCAAGACTGTCGGCAGAGACTGACTACAAGACTGTCGTTGTTGGAAGAGTTGGAAAAGGCCCACAAGATCATGACAGACTGGCTTCAAGAAATCGAATTGAAAATGAATGTCAGCGACACAAATCAATACGCTGACTTGAGTGAGAAGAGAGCATCACTTGAAAAACTCAAAGGAATCGAAAAAGAAGTACTGGCACAATCTGAAATGCTTAACAAATTGGAATCCAAAATGGCAGAGATGCCCGATATGCCTAAAGAAGCTTATTTACCCACATTTTCAAGATACGACGAAACAAAGACTGCTTTACAATCTCAGATTGCCGAGTTGGAAGAAATCGTACAGGAGCATGAGAAATATTGGCAGAGATACAATGAAGCTGCCGACTACTTGCGAAAGCTACGGTTGGATATGCAACAATTTTCTGACTGCCACGGCGAAAAAGCTACCACAGAGACAAAACTGAGAGACTTGTTCAAATTTTTGGAAAGTCTCGCTAAAGGTAAACTAAGAATAAATTTCACCTCGAAAGCTATTCTATCTGGTAAATGATTTTTAAATGCAATTTATTCTTCAGGGGAAGAACATGTTAAGCGGACTAAAGAAATGGGACAAAAAGTAATGGAAACAACATCGGCTCTTGGAAGAGATGCTCTTCAGCAAGAATATCACCAGTTACAATTTGACTGGGATGGTCTGAATGCTCAATATAAAGATCAACAAAAGAATCTCAAAAAATGTTTGGAAGCCTGGGATGAGTTTGACAAATGTTATGCCAGTCTTAGTAAAGCAATTGCCGAAAGTGAGAAAAAGGTCAAGGATGAACCTGAAATCGACAAGGCTACTCCAGAAGATTTTGAGCGCTGCAAGGTACACTTTTTCTTCTTCTGAAATTTAATTACTGAAAACTAAGCTACTTGTCTCTGATTTTAGAAACTCTCTGCCGAGATTGCTATGCATAAAGTCCCACTGGAAGAGCTCAATGATAAATGCGAAGTTCTAATGGAATTCAGTGCTTCTCCTAGAGTTAGGGATGCAACCGTCCAAATGCAAACTCAATATTCCCAGTTGGTTACCGCTGTTCAGGTATGTATGCAAATTACTAATGCTCTTATCGCATTTCTTCAGATGAAAATGATCTCATTAATTTTTCTCAGGGTCTTCTGTCAAGAATTCAGAAAAGTCTTGCAGATCACACTGACTTCATTAAAGCCAAACAAGAGCTTGAAGAATGGTTGACACGAGCTGAGGGAACAGTACAGGATTGTTCTGGAAGTGGAGATGAGGGTTCCGTCAAGGAGAAATTAGATATTGTTAATGTATGCACTCCTTTTTCTACATTACACAAATTACATATTTTTAGAGTAACAAGAAGCATTCTGGGGAAATAACGAGGTATGTAGTAGCTTTTATAATAATGATGCATATTTTCGTAACAGATTGTTTCCACAAGACTGACAGAAGGACAGCATCTCTTCACTGTGCTTCAAGATTCTTTTACTCGTGTTATCAGTGTCATTCCTGCAGAACAACAAGACTCTATGAGAAATGATGTCACAGTTTTGAGAGCGAGATGGGAGAAACTTAATATGGATCTCAAAAATACGCTATCTCAACTCAAGGTTGACAATAATGCTAATGAATCATCCTTGAAATAATTTAATTTCTCTAGTAAACATAATGTTATGTTGATTGTAAACAGGATTCCTCGCAACGCTGGGACGATTTCAAAGAAAATTATAATAGATTTAACGCTTGGTGCAAAGCTACCAAGGAAGCTATTCAGGAGAAGACAAGTACTAAAGCCGAGCTTGGTGACATGAAGACTCTCCTTGAAAAATACAAGGTGCGTGTAGGAAACATTTTTGGAATGCAGAATGTTTTCATTTAATTTATATGGAATCTATTAATTTGACTAATTGGATTGTGCAGATACTCGAAAATGAAATTGGGACAGAAAAAGCAGAGCTTGACAGCTTGAAGACTGAAGCGGAGCAACTGTCTAAATGGGCCAATTCTAACAAAGCAGTTGACTCTGTTGTAGAGTTGGAGAAGAAATGGAAATCATTAGACACGGCTATTAAAAAGTTGGAGTCTCAATTGGAGCAGGAAATAAAAGAATATACTGACTACCACCACGCTTTGCAAGAAACAGAAAAATGGTTACTCCAAACTTCATTCCAATTAATGGCTCACAATTCTCTTTACATTACGAACCGGGAACAAACGCTCGAACAAGTCGCTCTTCACGAAAGTCTTTTGGAAGAGATTCAAGCATATCAAACTACCTTGGATGACGTGAGGGCAAAAGGACACGGTCAAATTGCTCGTTACGTTGAAGCACTCCCAGCAATACAAATTACCATTGACAAACAGTTGAAAAATGTGCAAGATAGCTACGAATCTCTGCTTCACACAGGAATTCAGATCAAACAACGACTAATCGAGTCTCTTGCAAAATTCCAAGAGTATGAAGATACATTAGAAAGCATTATGAACAACTTAGATCGTCTCGAACCGGAAATATGCCAAACTTTAGAAGCTCCTATTCAGAATATCGAAGCGTCAACGAAAAAATTAGAGTACATCAGAGTAAGTTGTATAAATATAAAAAATATATGTTATCTTTGCTATGATGAATAGAGCAGGTGTACTAAAATCAAATTACTGTGACAATCTTAGAGCGTGCACAACAAATTGCAAGGAGAAAAGAACAGATTGTCCTTGGCAGTGCAGGCGTGTGAGGCAGCGACGGCTTCTCTATCACGACCCACCAGTCCCCAAGAAGCAATTCTTCAGCCTATTCCAGATAAGGAATTAGCAGTGAGAGCTCGCTTAGAAGACCTCATCGATCAGGTACTCCAACTAACGCCATGTCCCGTTTTCTTCTTTTTATGTGTGGATTTTGTGTGTAGTTAATGCATGGATTTGTCATGGATTACCACATTTGAGATCACATTAGTTGTTTTTATGTAGATTATTTTTTGGTGATTTTTGAATGTCATTCCTTTTTATGCACCCTTGATTTGTTATAAAAGCGAAACATTCCTGATGTTGAATCGTCTATTGAATCGAAAGAGGAAGTCAAGGTACAAAAAGTCCAGGTCTTACTAGATCACGCACCCAAAAAGAGTGCTATGGACAAGATTGATGAAATATGTAAACAGGTGAGATCGATGAATGTTTAGTGACGCCAATTCACATATGCAGCTTTCAAGCATGTTCACCTCGAATGCTTTTTTGTCTCATCGGTGTGAGCTTTGTTACGCTTCTCACTCATCTTCATGTTTCACCACTGGGATTTTTCTAACTAAATTAACGCCACAATCACAAGCTGCAGTCACTTCAAGCGCAATTAATTCCGACACAATTAACGCTTTCTGATAATTTACCTGAATTCAAGAAAAAATTCTCCAAATTTTTATTAGATCGTGTTGTCGTAGTTTGTAATGTCTCGTGAATCATATAAAACTATAGATCCAAACTCACATGACTGAACTGTCATCTGCCAGTTTGGAACTGGAGGACATTCGTGCAAATAAGGATGGGTTGAATCGATGGGCTGAAGAATCTCTGTCTACACTAAAGGAAATTCAGAACAGACCAGCAAAACTAAGATCTGATACTGCACAAGTAGAAATGAATCAGCTTCAAGATATTCGTCAGGTAAAATTACATCATCTGTCGATAAAAGTCATTTTAGTAATAGTGTAGTTATGGGAGAAGACTGATTTGAGATTAATAAAATTGTACTAATGACCCAGGGGGCACAAGATAGACTGTTACAACTCGCTGAAATAGAAAACCAAGAAAGTGGGCTAGTTCAAAAGAAATATTTGCCAGATTTGGAAAATAAGCTGACTCAGCTGGACAAAGAAGTCTCCAAAGTGATTGACAGTCGACGTGGAATCCATTCTAAGATTGCGGATTATAAGGTTTTAGTAGGAGCCACTCAAACTTGGTTAGATGGATTGGCAAATAAGCTCGAGCCTTTAGAAAAGGGAGGTGGCATTAGTTGTGACAGCAAAGTAGACTATATCATCGACCTTTCTAAAGAGTTTAACACTGGAGAAAGCAAACTAGGAGAGGTTAAGACAGTTTCTAATGATATTATGAAAGATATCAGTAATGTTGATGCTCAAATGGTCGAAGAACAACTCAAAGGACTGGAGAGACGATTTGGAGAAATTAAAAAACGTATAGGAAGAAAACAACAAATTCTGGAGACGGCTAAAAAGAGCTATGAAGATTTCACCAATGATCTAAACAGTTGTAAACAAGATGTCAAACAAAGAGATTTATCCTTGTCTGGTAAAATTGGCTATGAAATTCCTCCAGTGGAAGCTGCACAAAATGCCGTCAAGGGATATTTGAAAGAATTGGAAAGCAAACAAGTAGTACTAAGTACTTTGGATAGGAGACTTACCACTTTACAACCAGAGTTGGAAGATAAGGAAATAAGTGAAGCTGAGGCTGAGTTGGCTGCTGTTACGAGTCAACATGGGGCACTCTGCGAAGATCTGAAGAAGCAATTGACTGTTCTGAATGAGGCTTTGGGGACCAGAAGAAAATTCATGGAAGATGTTGAGGGCGTAAAATCTTGGGTTACTAGAGTGTCAAATGATTTGACTGCTAGCCCAACGATTCCTTTGTCCTCCGTTGATGTTGAGAGAAAAGTATCAAGTTTGAAGGTAAATCGATACATTTCATATTGAGCCAGGTTACATGAATGATACACTTTGAACATTTTAAAATGGGTTCAAAATTGTTTTACAGAAATTGGAAGCTCTTATAAAGGAATATATTGACACTAGCTTCGCAGAAGTGAAGAAAGAAGCCAAAACTTTGGAAAAAGATTGCGACGAGGATCAAACTAAGCAATTGCATTCACTTATGTCCAGTAAGATTGCTTATAATAGTCCCATTTTTCACCTGTATTATTTCTCATGCATTATTGAAACTTACAAATGTTAATACTCTGTTGCAGATTTACTTGATAGTATTTTGTCACTAAACAAGTCATCCCAGACTCAAATCGAAAAACTCAACGAAGCCATTAAGCAGAGAAAGGATTTCGAAGAAAACTTTTCAAAGTGTCAAAATTGGCTTCAAGAAGCGGAAACTGCAGTGGCTTCTGATGTGAAAGGCTCGAAAAATATAGATGTGTTGGAAGAGCAATTTGCTAAAGTGAGTAAAAGTTTTGGACTAATTATATTTTGAGGATATTTGAGCAGAAGTAACTTTTTAATATTTATACTTTCAGTACAATAAGTTACAAGAGGAAGCGCAGCAACTGACAACTCAAATTCAATCGGTAGTAGAGAAAGGAAAATTGCTAGTGCCATCCCTTAATGAACCAGACAGACAGATATTAACAGATCAACTCTCTGGATTATCGACCAAGCTGGGAACTTTGTCAGTCAACATCGGGGACAAACTCGGCAATCTGCAATCTGCCATTAATGAATTCCAAAAAGTTTCCAATATCATAGAAGAGAGTGTTAAATATTTGAACGAGGTGAAAGCTGAAGTAAACAACTTGAATCGTCCAGTGGGAAGTGTCATTGAAGATTCCCAAGGTCTACTGGCGGCTTATGAGGTAACTCCCTGCATATCATTTACCTGTAATGTCTTCTGGATAATAGTCCTTGTTATTAATGAATTCTATTTTTCTCCCTCAGAAACTTCTCGATGATCTGAAGGCATATAGGAAAAAATTGGAATCTACCCATTTCCACAATTACAAAGGCAACGGTGATTTGAGAGCTGTGATGAAAGAGCAAGATGATCTTGCTGGAATCATTGAAGCCCAAATCCAACGATTGAGACATTTACTTCTTCTACAACAACATTTCCTGGCTCTTGTAACTGAAATTACTAATTTCATTATCAAGTACACGGAAGTTGTGAAAGAAATTGAGAAGTCTGGGACTACCATTGAAGAAAAGATCAAACGGTACAATGACGTAATTGGCAGGATACAAGAATGCGAAGCTCAGTTAGCGTCAGCATTTGACAAAGGAGTTAGAATCGCTGAAGAAGGAACTGTAGCTGATCGTAATGCCATCACTGAACAACTGCAATCACTTAAACAACAACTACAAGGATTGAGACGGGCTGTAGAAAATAAGAGGGCTGAGCATGAACTCACTGCTGCTGAACACAAGAGATACGCTTCAGAGCTGGACACTGCTATTTCCTGGCTCCATGAAAAAGAAACGGCTATTAAATCTAGACCATTGTTGGAGAAAGCTTCAATCAATGTTGACATTGAGCTTCGAAGACATGAAGATCTTAGTAAAGATGTACAGGACAAACTACAAACAATCGCATCAATTGAAGACGCTCTAAAACACGATGACGGCCTTCCTCCAACTTTGGTTGAAAAACTAGGCGAAACTCGACTGTTGCTCAATACTCTGCCAAAAGAACTCGAGGAAAGAGAAAAATACCTGACTGGCAATAAGGAATTGCGAGAGCAACACGAAAAAGCAGTTGACGCTATTAAGAAATGGGTTAAGGAAGCCAGAGGAAAATTGGCCTCCAAGGATGCAGGAATCGACTTTGAAAACATTCTTGCAGATTTGGCAGACCACAAAGTAATTTATTCTTACCAAATATTTATTAATTTTAACATTGTAGGTACTGACTCGTTTTACTTGTCCAGTAGTATATTAAGTATCCACTTTTGTCGTTTCTGCAGGCATATTTTGGAAATGAAAAAGCAATCTTCCAGCAATTACAAAATATCCGACAAATAGTAGATAAGATTTGGCCGTCTTTACTTGCGACAGAGCAAGAAACGACGAGCAAGGATCAAGAAGATTTGCATGAGATGGTCCAGAATGTTTTTAATAGCGCCCGGAGTCAACAGGCTAAACTGGAGCAAAATTCTAACTTGTGGAAGAATTACTTAGACTTGTTGAACATTGTTCATGGAGCCATTGCCAAAGCAGAATTACCAGAAGAACCAGCCACGACTCTTTTGGCGTTACGAAACAACCTGAGTAATGTTCAATCTGCTTATGCAAATATGCAGGTTGGTAATCGTAACAGAAATCACAACTATTCTTAGTTTAATTGCACAAGTCATTAGTCTCACAGACATGCACAATGTTTAAAGTATTAATTAATGAACATGTCATGTCCATGCATTTCAGAACCAGCAAGTCGAAATAGACAATCTAAACGAGAGAGGCAGAAGCGTTGAGAATCAAGCCGATGCAGATAATAGGCAGCGACTACAAACTCAAATGAATACCATCAATACAAAGTGGAGGGATGGACTGGGGAACTTGGATAGCAGAAAGGATGCAATTTCTAAACTTGTTAATCAGTGGGAGGTAAGCAAATGTTTTGTCAGTATTACATATCTATTTGTATCTGTTACGCCAGCGAAGTCTCATAACGATCCAATGCTCATTGAGAGATTCACATAATATATCTGCTAACTGGTACTACTTACTTTAATTTTTGATGCAGCTGCAGCTTGTTTTAAACTCGAGGTCATATTATGTTTAAGGCTGCATGTATAAATGTAGTTTAGTAGTCAGTCATAAAAACATGTTTGTGTTGATGAGTAGGTATATGCATTTCATATGAGTCTTTATAAAACTCTGACATCAGCGACACGATTTGTCCCCAATATCAGAATTTACATATGGTTGCAATTCATTTGTCCATGTTCCAATATTAAAGATGTATTTTTGGAATGTATCGTAGCAATGCGAATCCCTATGGCAAGCATTCGAGTCAGGCTTGTCTGCAATTGAAGAGCATTTCTCGCAGATCGACCCATCCATCCGCTCCCACCAGCAATTGCAGGAGACCAAACAGGCTCTCCAAGGGATCCTCAATGAAGCCAAACAGCTAGGCACAACTCACTCGGACTTGCTCCACTATGCCGAATTCATTCTCAAACACCTCAACTCAACTTCTGATATTTGCTACTCTACTCTCAAGTCGAAACTGGATCATCTATCCACCCAGTACAAAACGTATGTCAATGTCTCTTTTATTTTCTATTTCTGTGTCCCTCTTCCCCATAGAATGCCATAGTGCGTCGCATCTTCAGGACTCTGTTCTAATGATTCGTGCAGTGCACACCACTGCAAATGCCTAGTATAGTATTAGTAGTAGTAGCACAAGAGAGCAATATGATATATTTAGACAGGGAGAATGAAAGTGTATTCTTTACTCCTTGTGGTTGCATAATTACCCGTCGTATGGAAACCAAGTGGGATCTCTCCAAGACGCATCCTAGTACTGAGCACTACATTCTTTCTTGCTATTTATAGCCTACCATTTACAGATACTGTACCATATAATGCATCTTAAACACTCAAACGATATTCTCTATTCAATTTCTAAAGTTACTTAACTAGCAATAGTGCTTAGCTCATAGATAGGCTCATCTTCTGTTAAATGCGCATAATTTAGTGATTTGGTTGCATTTCACTAGTATTTTCTGGTTTTCTTGGAGAGTTTTACAAAGATATTGGCGACAAAACACAAGTCAGATGCTTAAAGTAATGTTAGTGCGTAAAAAATACTTTACATAGCTACTATCTACAATAGAATGAGTCTGGCGCATTGTAAGACTATTTACTATGCATAAGCGTATGCTACAACTTACAACAGTATGTCAACATCTGCATTATCTAAGCTCTCTGCTTGGTATATTCCATAAAATCAAGTGATGTGAGCCAAACCATGTCACGCTGAAAAGCAAAACAAAACAGATCGTGTTGTCATTTTAGTAGAATGAACCATACATGTACTAGCACTATCCTTCTGCATAGAGAACTACAAAAGTTGAGCAATAAAATTAGTAGGCGATGTGCTGTGTTATCACTACTAGGAATTCTCTCTCAGAGTCTCAAACAAACACAGCCGACCTTTTTGGATGAACTGCTACTTTATCAAATGCACGAGTGTACCAATAGTAACACTTACTTATGATGGACATAGGACAATCTCTTTCGACTTAAAAACAAATTGCACAATTGCACGTAGCAGTTAAATTAAATCTATGCAAAAAACAAAAGAATCATAATAAATTATGATCTCATAATGATAAAAAAGGACAAATAATATTATCACTTAACCGCTTGACCTACACCTTAATAAGTAGGGCAAGTTTGTAAATAAAAGTGCATCATGGGTGCAAACGAAAGATGAATTTTGATGCTCGCATTAGTAAAGAAGGTTTGTGTATTCTTATCTGGTATCTTAGAAGGAGTTTTGTCCAGATATTTTGCTGATGTGCTCATGGCAAATGGGTCAAGTGGACTAGTGGACGATAATGTAAATTGCAATTGTAGAAATAGGATCTCAAACGGGTTTTATACATTTTGGGTGGTCACGTAATCTTTTTATGTACCTAAATATAAAAGTAGTACTACTACTCTATTTACTATTAGGTATTACAAATGGGACAGCCATGATTACGCTGATACATAAATTGAGTTTATTGTATTTACAGTATGGTTTTGTGTACTGCAAAACCTTTCATACAATGGCGAAGGCTGCAGTGAAGGAGAAAGAGAGGATTTTTATAGCCACTAAACAAGTATAGAGTAGAGACAAAGATACCTGCCTTTTCGTACCTATATATGCCCTCCATCCATTCCTCGTCGGTTTTGTCTCTCAGCCAAAGAAACTGTTTCACATACTTATATTTATTTACTAATGCAGGCAGTGTTCAGTGCATGGGAAAGTAATGAGGGCAATCTTACGCTCTCAGCTACAATACAAAACAACACAATTAACTATAACGCCCGAGAAATATAGAACGAAAAAATCGAAAGAAAACACATTACAGACTGTGTATGTGTATTCTGTGTATTCCTCCGTAAACTGTGAATGCCAGAAACTTAAATAGACATAAATGTTTTAATGTTGCTGAGCATGATGAGGCTTGAGACTTTGAGAGTTGATACTGTAGATCGGAATCAAAACTCAACTTTCGGTTAGGTACTTCACGAAAGGATTCGCTCGTTTAGTCTTCACTTCATGTGTTATGCACAGATAATAATAAGTGTGCTACTGAACTGACTCTGTTGTGTAGGTATTACGTGTATGTATATGTTTACATGCATTCAGCATTGACGAAAACTCACGATCAGAAAACCAACAGCATTGCCAACAGTCATTGCCAACCCTGCTTCCAAGAGATTGGTAAATCTTCTCCTAAAGTTATTTTGGGAAGGAATGAGATCTGCCCACAAAACATAATTTTCGCTTTTAGGCACTTGCATAAATTGTGTTACAGTTTACGGGAGATAACAAATTTTCTTTAAAACCATGCAACTTTTTACCTTCTTACTTCCATCACATTAAAATAAACATCCCTAGGACCACACCGGTACTTTTTCGTGGTATATCACGAAATTGCATTTGCATAACCTACGTAATCTAAAAGTATAAAGGTGCGGTTTTGTCAAACAAAGCAATTAAGTAATATTTCATACCGCAAAGAATACCAAGGTCGTGTTGTTCCTTCTCAAGAACAATATGCAAACAACATGATTAACTAAATTAGCTTAAGTCATGAATATTAATATTCAATGTAATTATAATAATAGGAAGTCAACAATATGTAGGTAGTCATTTATAGTTGCATGGTCTTGTTTTGCCTTCAGAGTTTCATGCTTGCTTCACATTAGCCATTTCTTCTAAACGTGTTAAAAATATGTGTTAACAAGTCTCGGAATTGCCAATGCAGTGATGACATACTGTTTTAATTGGAATGTTATTAAGGAAAAGGATAGCTAATGGGGATTTTACTTGAGGCATGTTATGAAAGTTCCCTAAACATGGTTTACTAAGAAGAAAAGCTCTCTCACAAATACGTAATTCCTGCGTACCTACTCATAGAGCGTACCGTAGACGGAGTGAAGACTGTAGTAGTATTAACTAACATCGTTAGCATCCTGTGTTACTCTGTCCTTTCTTTTTGGTATGTGAGTCTGCTGTTTACAGAGACAGATTATTATGGTTTCCTCGTACCTTTTTGCCCCTGAAGATAGAAGTAGGTAGTTAAATAAAGATAAGTCGGATAATAAATAGCCATGCATAGAAACATCGGAGAAGAGGGGTGGAAGAAGTTGCCAGTCAACTCGGTGAAAACCGAAAGCTACATATATGTAGCTAACACAAAAAGTTACCAGATGAAATGCAATGACTTAATTCTAACATGAACTTGCTCTTCGTTTCTCCAGTCTTACGGCACTTGTTTGGATCTTTTGAAGCGAAAGCATCATAACATTTTGCTCCTGCCGAAATCAATAATTTTACTTTACTTGTCTCATAATTTTGCTGCATTTAGTAAAAATCTGAATATTGTTTTTCAATAGAATTGTAAGTCTGTTGGAAGAAAAATTACAGTGGCTCAATAGCCAGGACCAATATCTTGCTGAGGTAGACACGAAAATTGACGAATTCCAAAGATTGCTTGAACTCATTGACTCCGATATCAAATCCATCGAGCCTTTCGAATCGGACGTTACATCAGTCGACAACAAAGTTCAAGTATATTGATACTCTATTTTGAAAGTTACAGGATATGTGACAATGCGTTGGTAATTTAAAATATGGATTTTGGGTTGTAGGAAGCTGATAAGAAAATCGGGCAAGGTGCAAAATCAATTTTGGAATTTAATACCAAACTAAAAGACAGATTTACAACTTTGAAGCAAGTTCTTCCAACGTCTATCGGAAAGAACGTAAGGGAAAGAAAGAAAAGTATCTAATTAGTCTAAGGATGAAAAGTTTGGGCACGTAACTAAAGTATGGTATAACTAAATGTATTAGATATCGAATTTGGAGTTGGAAGTTGAGAAGGTAGAGGCAAGCATGGAAGACAAGAAACAAGATATCAAACGTGCTCGAACTACACGGTACGAGTACAAGAAGGATTTAGAATCCATACAAAAATGGCTTTCTACTGCTGAAGAGAGGCTACAAAATCGGTCTGCGGAGCCTCATCTGTTAAAAGAGAATATTCAGGTAAGGATACGACGAGATGTCGATGTAACAGTGATCTCGAACTTGAAACTAAACTTGTTGCTCTCCTTGATAGGGTTTACAATCTGAATTACCCAACATTTTGGATCAAATGGAACGTGTGCAAAAAGCGTCTAAAATAATCGTTGAGAAAACTCCGGATGCAAAAGAGCGAGAAGACGTGAAAAGCGCCGTGGATGCGGTAGATAGTCAATTACAGCAGATAAGAAACTTAATTGAAGAAAGGAAGCTCAAGGTAAGGCTTTGAAAGTGTAAACAAATGGATCACTGCCAATTGTAGTTGAATTAAACTACAAAGGGCTGTTAAAGACAAAAGGAAGACGCAATAGAGGAGCAAATGAATGGATAAATACTGTCATAACATTAATGATTATTTATAGATCGGGGAATCTCTAGACTCTTGGCAAAGATTCCTGCAGCTCCACGCCCAAGTCATGGCATGGGCTGATGACAAAAAGAAAATTTTACAAGAACCATTGCAACTGTCGTCCTTGGCTGAGACACGACAGAAATTAAACAACTACGCTGTAATTCCCAACTTTATCGATGCTCATTTAGTAGGGAAATGACTAATCCAACTTTCAATTTCCGTAACGGCTAAATGTTATTTCCCCTTTTAGATGGCTGTGAAGAGTCTGAAAACCGTAGGGAAACAGTTGAGTGAAATGGGCAAAGAAATCGATCGTGTCGCTGAAATCTCCAGCGCTGGTCCTTTGCATGAGAAATTGGATGAGGTTGAGCAAATTAAATGTGACATTGAGGCTCAACTACTTGAAAGGGTAAGTAGTGGTGTCTTTCAATGGACTCTGCACTGTTGCATAAATAGAGATTTTTAATTAGGTCCCTTGTAACCCTCTAGAACGCATTTCTTCAAGAAACGACAGAAGAATGGGAACAATGCGAAAAGAAATTCAGAGAAACACAAAGCTGGCTGGAGAAGACAAAACAATCTCTCGATAATCCGGCTGCAAAGAGAAAACCCCTCCGAGATCAGTTGGCTGCTAGAGAGAAAATCCTTGCGGATATTTCAGTTCAAAGGACTAAAATCGGACTTGCGTTGGAGAAACTCCAGGTAGGACGATGTCAAGTCATGCCGTATTTTTTTCGACGTGACATGGCATAAGTAGCTGACTTAAATACCGTAGTGTCACTCACTTAATCTACAAGGACTTAAATGGAGCTTTGTTTCCTACAACCCGCTTTCTTGTTTGCCACAGGTTCACTTCAAGGCTGGTGTTGGCGGAGATCCTAATGTTGCTAAAGAAGAGGCAGATATCCAAAAAGGATTGGATGATTTGTCCACTGAAATTAAAAATCAGTGCACTGCATTAGAGTCTTCCGTTTCCCAGATAGACAAACTTCAAGAGGTGGGACTTCATTTCGGGTTCCTATCTCCTCCTCAAGATAGAATGATATCGTAATGAGTTTATGTATTATTTTGTAGGAGGTTCAACAACTAAGGAACCAATTGGGCAATGCTGAACAACAACTCCGTAACGTGTCCAGTCCTGCTTACTTGACAAACGACCGAGACAAAGCAACTGCAGAGCAAACGGTAAGTACATTTTATTTATTGCTCTCATTTTAGGCTCTATTCATATTTATGAGTTATCTCGAAGCATTACTATTAGGGAAAACCATTTCCATGTAGGGAGTCTCAAAACATTCCATCTCATCCTTTCCTCTATGTACATATTCGTAAGTTTTTGACATAACAGATACGAATGAGTGACTGGGAAAATTGTAGTAGTTGTCCTGTGCAAATACTTTGGTACATACTTAACTTACGTTTTACATTTGGCGGAAAGCAAAAAAGGGAGAAAACAAACCATTTTCCTAATTTTATCATGCATAGCAGCATTCGTTGTTTTTCTTGAAAGTCTGTTGCTCTTGACACATATCCAAGTAAGTGTTGGTTCTCTATGTCTAGCTTGCTTTATTGACTCTCCTAGAAGTACATTCTACTATGCTATCATGTAAACAAGAATTTTTACACCATTTCGACAATAATACTTTAAATGAAGTATCCCTTCGGGGCGATGTGATATAAAAGTATATTCATTTAGACCTGGCCATTTGTTATACTCTATAATATTATATTCATTTATGTATGCAGTATTGTGAACAGCAGCTTTTAGACAAATAATAATTAAAAGCTTCACAACTTTCGGGTATTATCTGGAGAAGATTAAGTTTATAATTTAAACCCATGAGCCAAGCACTACAGATAGTAATTCCATTATCTTGGCCACGAAATCGATTAGGTAGTATTTGGAATGCTTTTGCTGCATTCACTAATAAGTACAACAGGAGCGAGGAGAGATATGCACCGGCTTTAAATCCACAGCTATCAGCACAGCATTCGCCATAAGTGTAAGCAAAGCTTTAGGAATCCATAATTCTGTAATCTTGCTATGTTTATTTTACTGTAATGCAAATAGTAGGAGCGAATCCTTTTGCATCAACACACCATGATGGCATATCTGTAATAAGTAGTGCATACCTAAATGTACACGGTGCAAAGCAATCCACAAGCTCATTATCTTTAGAAATAAATCTATATGCATTTGTACAAGCAGCAAGCACACTACTGTTCATTGTGATTAGAGATGTTGTGCTATTCGGTGTTCCGGAGTGTGTATAGCACAATGCATAGCTAATTTAGTTAGAGAAGCAGCACTAGGGAAATCATACGGGCGAAAAGCTTGGATAAAAGACAGAAAAAAGTTGAGAAACACAGAGGAGGCAGAGCACAGTGTAGAGTAGATGTAGACGAAGGGAAGATGGGTAGTAGTAGTAGTGGTAGATTTGCACACATAGTAGTACTATAGAATAGGAGAAGGTGGTATGGGTTGTTGTTGGCTTGGTTGGTGGTGGCTTCTAATTTGGGCTTTGGGATGTCTGTGTTTGTCGAGGACAGGCTTGGAAGGAAAGGCTTAAAGGCATTCAGTCCAAGATCACAGCTCGAAACGAACGTATCAAGCTCTTGATGCTGTGCGGTGTGCCGAGTCCACAACCATTAGACTCGTAGTTGTTGTGACCATTCCTACGGATCATTTCCCCCTCAGCCGGATCTCAATTGAATTCTATAATATTGTGGTGCACTTGCCAAAAACTTACGCCCATGCATAACATCGCTTCTTTGCAGCAGCACTCAGTTACCAACTTCATCTACGAACAAAAGAACCCAGTTATTTTCTAACTTGCACTAAGACAGATATGTGTGTGACGAATAAAGTTGTACTTGAGAAAAGAAACATGATACTCATCTACTACGTAGCAGTTGAGTTGAGTCGAGACAAGTTCCATACGTTTTCCATGCCCGACCCTCAATGACACGAGAGAAAATGTGGCCTGACTCTGTAGAACGTTGTTTTTGTAAATGCTGTAAAAGTAGACCAACAGACTTGGAATCACTGAATGAAATGAGCAACGCAGTCACTCACTGAAAGACAATGCAAAATGAATGGCAGAGACAATCTAATCCGATTCTCTTTCACTCTGACTCTTGACTACAGCTGAGCGAGTTACTCGGCTGCTCTGATTAAGTCTCTTCTAGTACTCTTAGTAGTCAGTAAGTAGTACTCTAAATATCTGTCGTTTCTAGTGACATAAATATTTCAACCACTTAGACTTCAGCATACATAAACTCATTATTTACATACGTACTGTACGGTCTACGGACGCTCTCTCTAATTGACTCACTTTCCTCCTGTCCGTCGTCCTCACTCTCATCCAATCTCACTCTGCTTCGTCAAAATCTAAGTGCGTGTTGTACTATTGTGTGTCATTGGTCTCACTTAAAGTGACAACAATCCATTATTGCTTACTATATACTGTATAGGCTCTTGGCTCCCATATTCAGCATAGTCAACAGCTTGTCGCCCGACTTGTTGAGAACATTCGTCATATTGACCCTTATGCTGTACTAGCGATGGATGTCAAAGACATCCCTATGATTAAATCTCAAGTGGACACAACGGAATCGCCTCCGTTATCCTCTCTCTCTGCTGAAGCTGCTGCTGCTGCTAGAGGTTCTTATGCTGATATTGCTTTCGGACGAAATAGTCCATGTCCTCCCGCTACTTCGTCTCCTGCGGATTTCGAGGAAAACACTTTTATCAAATTAGACAGTCCTTTGGTCAAGGCTCAAGCTCTTGTCACTTCAACTCCACAAGTACATACTGCTGAGATCGAAACTAAAATCATTGAATCTCATGCAACTTCTACACCAAGTAGTTCTACGAAACAAAAAAGTCCGGAGATTGTTGAACAACCATCTCTGGCATTGCCACAACCACAAGATGAAGACAGTGGATTTACTGCTCCGAGGTATTTAAGAAGACAAGAATTCAAACCTTCTTCTGTTCGGCGACCTCCTCGAGGTGGAAGACTCTTTGATTCAAGAAGATCTCTTAAAGATGCACGTCGTCAAAAGTCTCATTCTCCGAGTTCTCAAATAAGACCAGCTAGCGCTAGTCCAGGTCCTCAGAGGAGAAGACAAGATGCAGATGCTGGAGAAAATGTTGTTGCGCCTACAGCTCCTCAGCCTCCGCGTCCCAGCTCAGCGGTGCCTGCTCCAGAACGCTCTCCTTTGGCGGCCTTAACTGCCCAGGAAGGGATTCGACCTGCAAGTCCTCTCTGGACTAGTGAAGGTCGTTGCCCATCTTATGCTGAAGTATTTTTTGGTCACAAATCACCATCCATGTCTTCTTTGAATGAACCTGGACTTTCATCCCTGAATGAGCCTGGACTACAAGTGTCCACGCAATCCATGGAGAGTATTCCTCTTCACGATTCTCCAATTCATACTGAAGAGGTTGTGCCCGTTGTCGAGTCTGTAGAAATAGAATTTGAACCATCTGTGAGTGTGAGACATCAGGAAACTCAGTGCTCAGACTCTCCAACTGTTGAGTTCAGTGACAAAGCAATGGAAGTGGAATTGCACGATGACCAACAAACGATGCAAATGAATTATACAGATTTTAATCCTGTTTATACTGGCGAGACCCAAGAAGTAGGACAGGATGTATTCGATACTATGGATGAATTTTACTTGGAGAGACAATCGGAAAAATTAGAATCCCGAACAACGACCATTTATAGAGAAAGTATTGAGACGGAACAAAAGATTGAGAAGAAAGATGCTCCAGAAGAAACAATTGCTATCGGTAATGTTTCTGAAAAGTCATACGCATCCATTTTGGCTTCAGGAATTACTGGAGAAATTCCAGAGCCAGTGAAGTTCAAGAAAGAAATCACCCCTCCGCCGCAGTTTAATTATGAAATATTTAAACAAGAGCAGTCTCCAGAGAAAGAACCTATTGCTGTTAAAATTGTTGCGCCTGACTCAGATATAATTTTCCAACATCCAACTATTCCTGGGTTAGTATTGAAAAAAGAAACTGGGATGCTTAGTCCTTCCCTCCGACGTCGAAATAGACATAAAGGTGGTAGATCAAGGAGTAAATCATTCACAAGAAGTGAGGCTGAGGAATCTGCAAGTGAATTGGAATTTACTTTGCCAACGAAAACCATTGGGGACTCAGAAGGTCAAGATAAAGATGATGAGGAAGAAGAGAAGGAAAACCCTATCGCTAAAAAGAAAATCCGAGTCAAATCGAAACCAAAACCTAAACAACAAAAACCTGTGTCTCCACTTAGTACTGGGGATAATGTGCAATTCACAACCACAGAAAAATCAGTAGTTGAAATCAAAAGCTCCATTCAACTGGAAGTAGTAAACAAAGAAGATTTAATAGTAAAACCTGTCGAAACACAGGAAAAAGCACCAGAGGAACCAACCAAAGCAATAGACGAGTCTTTAAAAATCCCGTCGAGGGAGACGAGCACTGAGCCTGAATCTCAATCGGCAACATTGAGAAAACCGAAGAAAATTAAGAAAAAGAAGACAAAAAAGCCAAAGGAAGAGGATGAAATCGAAAAGGCTCTGAAAGAAATTGAATTGATTGATAAAAGAAAAGGGACAAAAAATACAGACACAGTTGGTGATAATAAAATCGAAGAAATTGCACCCAGTCAAAGTCAAACTGATAATGTTTCCGTCGCATCAACACCCGACGTTTCCGCGACTGAAAAGGCTAGAAAGAAGGTGAAAGCCAAGAGAAAGTTGGGAAAGGATGGAGAAGCAGCTGTTCCCATTGCGAATGAGGATAGTTCTATCCCAACTGATAATAGTGCTATAAATAATAGCTTGATTATTTCGGAAACGACTGTAGTAGACTTGACTACAATCAAAGCTGACCCAGATTCAGAATTAGCTTCTGTTGCAAATACGTCTACTGGTAATGTTGAGCTGACTACACAATCGCTACAAGAACAACAAACAGTGAAGGAGGCAGATGTTGATACTAAACAGACAGAGATGCATGTTAAAATATTTAGTGAGCCATTAGCAGCTTCCAATGTACCAGTTCAACCCACGTTTAGTCTGAAAACAGACGAGTTCCTTGATGCTTGGATGGATGACGATATGTGCCCCATTTCTGATGATGAAGTTGTTGTAGATAAAAATGTTTCTTCCGTTGAAAATGTGCCTTCAGATACAAAAATTGCTCAAGTTGTACCAGTAAAGATAGCTGCCGAACAACAAAAGTCAGTTACTACGAATGTTTCTACTGCAAACAATAGTACTCCTGAAGCTAAACCATTTGACTTGAAGTTAGACGATTTAGATAGTGCGTGGATGAGTATTCTCGATGATGATGATATTATGTGTTTCGACGATGAAGATGAAACGAGTGAGCAACCAATAAAAAAAGAGTCGATGAAACTAGAACAGTCTATAGCTACTCATACTGATGAAGCTTGTGAATTGCCTGGAAAAGAAATCGCTCCTACACACGCAAAGGAACCGGTCGATCCTTCTGGTGAAATTCCATCTAGTCAACAAGGAGAGATAGCGGTACCTAGTTCCGTCGAGGTCGATTCGCCTACTCCAGTCGATGTAGATGAAGAGTTTATGAGCAAAGGCAAACCTTTAAAACGGAGAGACACCAAGAAAAAGTTAAAGCGGCCAACTTTCGTGGAACAGGAGGAGAGAACAAAGGAAACAGAAATTACAGATGATAAACATAAATCTGACAGTGTTTCTCAATCTAGTGATGCTAAGGTTTCCACCCCGAGGAAACCGTCTGCAGCAATTGCTAAAAGCAAACTTGAAATTGATGTCCCTCATGTTCTTCCATGTGGAGAAAATGAACAGAAAATTGAGAGAATACCCAAGAAACGTGAAAGTAAAAAGAAAATAACTAGCTATAAGAAGGACACAGACAATGCAGTGAGTGATACTGAAAATAAAAGCGAGCAATCTGCTCCTGAAGCAGAAGAGACAATATTTGCCTCGGACGAAAAATTAGAACATACTCAAGTGGAGAAACAAAGCATTTCAGAGAAAGGTTTAACGGAGAACCTGAAAGAAATTGATGAATCAGCTCCTCCCAGTACTTTAAACAGACTTTCATCTAATGAAACGGAACGAAAGACGGAAGTTAGACAAGTTGGTTCAGTAGTGGAAAAGGAAAGTTCTGGGCTAAAGGATAATGGCGAAAGTACGCCAACCGATGCAAATGTAAATTCTGATAAGAGCTTAAAAGGAAAGAAAAATCGTAAAGACAAAAGACAAAAGAAGACAAGTGAGAGTGATATTGAAAAGGGTGATTCAACTAGTGTTGTTTCGGGAAAGGATGAATCTAATTTAGACAACAGTCAAACTTCAAAGGAAAGTAAAACCGTATTTGTATCCGAATCTGATGTTACTACAAAGGAATCTGATGGTGCGTCAGACGACAAAAACAAATATAAACAAACAGGAGCAACGGAATCAAAACTTAAAAAAATCAAACCGAAGCGAGTACGGAAAGAGCGGGCAGGCAGAAAGGAGAGTGAAAGTGAACAATCTGTAGATGAGGATATTACTTGTGACGTAACAAAAACCACTTCGGAGGTTACTACATTATCTAAAATAAGTGATGAGATAGATATTGCATCCCAAATAGCAGAATTGAACTTGATTACTGAAAAAATTTACTCTGAACATGCGGAAACGACAGAGAAAACAGTAGTTTCGCAACCTCTAGTAAAAGAAATTCTTCCCATTGCATCTGATACACAAAAATCGGATAAGTTTGCAGTAACAGAGACTTCTGAGACAAAACAAGTTGATACTCACCCAAAGTCAACACTCTTAGAGAAACCAAAGAAGCCAAAGAACAAAAGAGTCCGCCACGAAAGAGGAAGACAAATAAGTGAGAGTGAGCAATCCGTGGACGAAGACAGTAAAAGTGACTTTACGAAACCGACCAGTAAAGAGGGAAAATCGGTGAAAAGGGTTGAGAAAATAACGGAAACTCAAGTAGTAACGACTAATGTAATTGATTCTTCCGTAGCCACACAAACTGCAGGAGATAAATCAATAGTGGAAACTCCAATGCCTTCCATTCAAGAAATTTCACAGGCACAGCCTCTTGAAGTAGCCACAATGCCAGAACCAAAGAATGAGGAACCCGAAAAGAAAGCAGAGGCTGAAAAGCCAACTGATTTTTCCGTGCCAATTTCACTCGTCTCAAGTGTTGATTCAAAATTAACATTAGAAGAAAAGGCAAAGAAAATTAAACCTAAACGAGTTCGTCGTGAAAGAGGAAGACAAATCAGTGAAAGTGAGCAATCAGCAACTGAAGAAACTGTGGAAAAAATAAACACTAAGGTAATATCGACAGAAAGTAAAGTAATCCGTACAACTGTTCACACTGGGTTAACAACGACTAAGAAAGTGGAAGTATCTTCTTCAACCGAAATTTCCCAGTCACCTGAGATAAGGAATGCAGAGAAGTCAAAGAATGAGGAATTGCCATTGGAGAAAGTGGTCGAAGAAGGCAAAGTTGCACCTAATGTTGAATCGAAACCAACAGAGGATGGAAAACCTAAGAAGCTGAAACCTAAACGCGTTCGTCGCGAGAAAGGAAGACAGATTAGTGAAAGTGAGCAATCAGCAACAGAAGATGTAGTAATAGCTAATATTGGGGAAGTACCGTCTGTAAAAACTGAGTTGACACCGGGAGAAAGCAAAGTAACTGAGAGTGAGAGCAGCGTAACGGAAAAGAAAATAGTTTCTGTGGCCGAAATTTCTGTGACAGATGAAGTAAATAGTGCGGAAAAGCCAAAAGATGAGGAAGTGCAGCTTGAAAAAGTAGCGGAGGAGGACAAAGGGATCTTAGTTGCATCTGCTGTTGAACCAAAACCAGCAGAAGAAACAAAGTCGAAAAAATCCAAACCGAAACGAGTTCGTCGAGACAGAGGAAGACAGATCAGCGAAAGTGAACAATCAGTTGACGAGGACAGTAAAAGTAGCATTACGAAATCCGTCACTGGGGATGCTTTACTGCCCATACTAGGAGAAAAAATACATATAGAATCACAATCAGCAAAAAGTGATGTAATTGATTCGTCAGTGAGAACTGAGATCTCTGAGATATTACACTCATCTAGCGCCAAAGGAAAGGAAGAAGTGCAAATCCCGATTTCATCGGTAGGAGAAACTTCAACGGAAACAAAGGAACGGAAAGTTGAGCTGGAACGCGTTCCAGAAGTAGAAAACACAACATTATCAAAGTCGGATACAAAATCAAATTCGGAGGAGAAAGCTAAAAAATTCAAACCTAAGCGAGTGCGTCGTGATAGAGGACGACAAATTAGTGAAAGTGAACAATCCGTTGACGAGGATAGTAAAACTAGCATCACAAAATCAGTCACTGGGTCAGACAGCAATGTCACTGTGCAGTCTATTAGTGTGACTGTAGGCACTAGCATAACTACAGATAAGGCAGATATTGTAGAAGTTCCGAAACCTTGCGTGGAGGAAACTCCACTAGTTGCTAGTAAATTAGAAGAGTCCAAGAGTGAGCCACAAGATTTAGAAAAAGTTACTGAATCTAATGTGGATAAGGTTACAAATCAATCTGCAGTTGACGATAAACCTATAGTGGAGGATACTACGAAAAAAGTTAAACCTAAAAAAGTTCGACGCGAGAGAGGGCGCCAAATTAGTGAAAGTGAGCAGTCTGTAAATGAGGATGATGGGAAAGATTCTTCGAAATTTGTTGCTAAATCAGATAAAACTAAAAAGTTTAAAGGTAAATTTGGCAAACGAGAGAAATCAGAGAGGAAAGAGAGTGAGAGTGAATCAGTGGCAGAGAGTGAAACTGCAAACAAACAGCATTTGGTCGCAGAGTCTGTTGTGTCTGAAAGTGGGCTACATGAAACCAAACTTGAAAGTGTTCCAGTCCTAGAATCGGTTGAGGTACCTGATAATAAATCTTTGGAGGATGCGACGAAATCTTTAGAAACTGTTTCTGTAGCTGAAAATAGTGAAACAAATATTTTGCCACAAGAAACACTAGCTAAAGACAAGCCAAAGAAAGTCAAAGCCAAGAAATTCAGGAGAGAGAAATATAATAGGAAAGAGAGTGAGAGTGAAAAAGATGATATACTTGAGTCAGATAACATGGAATCAATCACTAATACTGAAGATAATGGTGGAAAACGAGAAGAGCAAACGATTACAAAGGAAACTGTGTCTACAGTAGTACAGTCTGTTGAAACGGTAACCAAAGAAGTCGACAGCAAAAGTGATAATTTGGTTGCAGAAAAACAAATCAAAGGGGAAACAAGCGAAACCGCTGATACTTCTACCGCGCAGAGCAAAACTGTGAATAAGAACAAAAGCAGAAGGATAAGGAAACAAATAAAAGAGAGTGAAAGCGAGAAATCTGTCGATGAAGATATTTCTGCCGGACAGATATCAGAGAGTGAGACCAGTTTATCTTTAACAGCAGATGATAAGACACCGGCGACAGCTCCAACCTTGCCTGATATACCTACAACAGAAATTAGAGTTAAGAAATTGAAAGCAAAAAAGAACAGACGAGCACACAGGGAGAGTGAAAGTGAAAAGTCAGACGACGAATTTTTCGTGGCTCATAAGCAGCAGGGAAAGCAGCGTGCTTCTGAAATTAGTACTGTTCTTGAGTCAGAACAAAAATCAATTTCCAAACCAGTTAGTAAGTCTAAGAAATTACGGAAAGTAAAATTCACAGAAGACACTAAAACTGGAGACGAAGAAGAAAGTTCAATTTCAATCTCTGAAAACGTGACCCCATCCGGAGACATCCCTAAAGAAGCATCAAAACCTTCAGAAAAACCAATTGCGGAAAAATTAAGGGAAACCCCAATCGAAGAGAAAGTAACAGAAAAACCAATAGAAGAAAAAGTGACAGAAAAATCTATTGAAGAAAAAGTGGCAGTAAAACCGATTGAAGAAAAAGTGGGAGAAAAACCAATTACAGACAAAGTGACAGAGCAAAGGCAGTCGTTTGGTCTTAAAACAGACGAATTCTTGGATGCTTGGATGGATGATGATATTTGTCCTATTATGTCAGAAGAAGACGAGCCGTCACCACAGAGCACTACAGAGAGTTGTACGACTGTGATTTTGGATTCAAAGACACCATCACTTCCACCGGATGATTTACAGGAAGTAAATCAGCAAAAGGTGGAAGAGATCAAAGAAAAAGGAGACAGTAAACCAATTGCATCCTTTTCACTCAAATTGGATGAATTTGAGGATGCATGGATGAACGATGATGTAATTACATTTTCTGACGATGATGAATCTTTGCAAACGGATAGTAAAAACGAAAGCGTCAAACCCGAAGGAAAAGTTGAAACGAGCAAAGAAATCAAGTCTGTTGGAAAAAGTAACAAAGTGAAGACAAGACCTAGTGATGAGACTAAATTAGATAATAAATTAGAGACAAGTAAGGACAAAGTCAAAACGACACTTCCAATTGGAAAAGACGTCAAGCCGGACGTTGTTGAAGAAAAGAAAGGATTAAAATTAAAATTAGACGACTTGGGAGACGCTTGGATGGATTTTGAGCCTTGCCCTGTAGAAGATGACGATGAGCCAACTGTACCTGAAGTAAATGTAAACATAGCAGAAACAGTAGTAGAAAGTCCACCTCGGCAAAAGATTAAAAGTAAAAGGCGTCAGAAAGGAAGAAAAGAGAGTGAAAGCGAATCAGATCAGTTTACTAGCGAACCTGCTAAACTTGAGGTTGTTACAACTCTAAAGAGTGAAAAGCAAAAGAAGAAGAAAGAACGAACGGATAGTGAAAGTGAAAAAGAAAAACTTGTTCAAACAAAACCACCTCCTATGGAAAAAACAACAGGAAAACAATCAGAGAAAGTTGAAAGTAAAAAATCTGAGCAAAAAGACACAAAACCCAAAGCTAAAAAATCTAAAGAGGAATTACTGGGTAGTAAAGCAGAGAAAGGAGCAACGGAAAGTGATTCTGATAGACCCCCAACACCTAGATGGTCTTCTGCCAGTACACCAAATGATACTGATCAACCTTACTATGCAATTACCGCTCCTGAAGTGATTTCTCTTCCCAGAGCTTTCTCCGAATTTATTAATCAAACAGCAATTAGTAGTCAAGAACTTAGTCAGACAATAATTACTCCCCAGGAAGCATCTGCGAATAAGGGAAAGCCAGATATCAGTCTAATTGCACAAGATAAAACAGAAACAGCTCCAGAAAAAATGGAAACTGGGGACAGTAAAGCAGCTGACAATGATTGGACTGATGTAACTGACGACGATGACAGCGGCCGTAAAGAGAAGGAAAAGGGCAAAAAAGTTCGTCACGGTAAATCTGATGGGCCAAAGAAATCTAAACTGCCCGTCGAAGAGTCTAAATTAGATATTGTCCACGATGTTGTTTCTTTTGATTTCACATCATTATCACAGAAACAAACAGATATAACTGCTAAGAGCAAATCAAAGGGGAAGAAAGGAAAAAAGGAAACGAAAGAGGAAGTTCAAACGGAGAAAGTTGCAGAAGAATTAAGTGAATTGTCCCTAGCGCAAGAGCCTAATGAGTCTTTAAGTGACACCGGAAAATCTAAAAAGCGTAAAGGGAAAAAAGGGAAAACGGAGACAAAGGACGATATTTCTGATGCTCCACAAGAGAGTGAGCAATTAAGTCAAGTAGAAGCCATGTCCCTAGAAGACCCTAAGAAAGAAACAACTGAGGAAACTGTCCAGGGTTCTGAAGATGACAGTGAATTCACATTTGTCAAATACCGCAAAGGAAAATCTAAACCAAAGAAAAATAAACTAGAATCTCCAACTGAAGACCCTTCTTCTGCGAGCTCTTCCGATCCAAGTGAAAATAAAGCAATGGACAGCGCTAATACAGGAATAGAATCTCTTCCTGAGCTAAGGAGTTCACAAATTGTTGAAACAATAGCTTCAGCTCCTCCGATGGAAATCTCTGGGCAAAAAGACAGTTTTTGCGATTCTTGGATGGATTTGCTTGAGGAAAGTAATGCAATTCAGAAAGAAGCGGAATTCGTATCTTTAGAAGACTCTGCTTTGGGTACTTCTTCGGAGCCACGTCTCACTTTAGCTTCCCCTGACATGGAATCCCTTTTACAGAGTGAAATTGAATCTATTCAACTCGTGGAAGCAGAAACGGTGACTGAAACAACACCCGAGACTTTAGGCGGAGATGGAGAAGTGGACGAATTGGAAAACCTTTCTAAGGATATGAAAGTAGCTACAGACAGTACTGTATCATTTGCCCCGGATGTGACTGTAATTTGTTATCCTCCTGAAGAAGATACACAGGAAAATTCATTTGTGACATTTACCGTGTTGAAAGACGATGAAATTGCCGACGGTGAGTTGCTTCTGTCAACAAGTGACTCCACCGACGACATATTATTACCACCACTTATCCCGATCGAAACCACAGATACGGAAGAAACCGCCCCTCAAGCTTTCTTCACTTGCACAGATAATAATGTATACCCTTCTTCCACCATCAGTGAGAAATTACTAGAAAGTAAGATTTCGTCCGAGCCTGCCTTACGGATGCCACGGACATTGATTTTAGATAAAGAGCAACATGATATTGGGATCGCAAGCCAAGGCAAGAGTGAATTAGCTTCAGCTACATTAAGCACAAAAGAGGAAGTGGAACGAGGAAGTATTACCACCACCAGTCGTGTTGAGGAACCATTAATCGTACAAAGCCAGAAGAATGATGAGAACGAGAGTCGCACAATGAGCCATGAGGAAAAACCGCAGCTTGCTCCACGTACTTGTGAATTGAGAAATAATAATATTCCATCAGAAGCACTTCCAATGCCAACACGATCACCACAGTCACAGCATATGGTAATTCCAGAGTCTAATATCCAACTGATCAACCGTGTCGACTATGCTGAGGCGGAAAGTAGGTGGCAATCTTATCTTGCACAAACTCAAGTAGAAAATCAAACACGGACTACTACAATAGTACCAAGCAGTGAAGGAGGAAAGGTTGTCGTTCCAGTTCCTACTTCTGACTCTGACTCGAAGAGTGTTGATACACAATCTCCTGCCTTAAAAAACAAAGGAAAGGCAAAGGCGTCGTCGACTGCCCCAGTTAAATCTAATAATGTAACAAAAACGCAGACGAAAAAAACAACTGAAATTGTCACTTCGATTTCCTCAAAAAATACTACAACGACTACATTAACCAAACAAGCTCGACCTGATTCAGAAATCATGGCAGAAAAATCCCCATTGCCTTCCAGTGAAAGATGTGCTGGAAAATCCCAAGAAATCATTTGTGACAGTTCATTTCTTCCTCACCAATTAATTGACTTCAGTGATGCAGAGAGAGCCTTCCAAGAACGTCAGAGTAACACTTCAAGTCTTCAGCTAGAAAAATCACCGACGACGGATCCAAACCAAAAAACTCAAAACCAAAATGTCATCACCGAGAAAAATGTGGAGAAACTTGTGCTGGAGAATATCCAAGGCTTGGATAGCAATGAGGATGAAAAGAAAACTTCCCCTCTAGTCTCAGCCGCACAGGAAGTTGTCAAACAAGTAAAAGAATTATCCAGCAAAATACAAGCAAAAATCCCATCTTCACCTTTATCAAAGAAAACTGAAAAATTAGAAACCACACAAACTACACAAATCAGCAATTCCGAAAATGATTTTACAAACGATTGTCAAGCTTCGTTTTTGCATTTGGCGCCAATGATTGCCTACAATGACGCCGAGTGCAAATGGAAGGAGAATGAAGAAAAAACAAAGAGAAAAAGGAAAGATCAAGAGAAAGACACAAAGAAAGGTGCACCTCCTCCACCACCTCCACCCAAAGATGATGGATCTAATGGCAAGAAAGGCCCGGATCGTCGAAGTGGCGGTGGTGGTGGTGGCAGTGGCCAACAAGGGCCTGTTACCGAATACCTATACACTAGTCTACCAGGAATCATGTCAAATTGGCTGGATTGGAGTACACATTTAAGTCCGGATGTACAAATTCCTGAACACATAACTTTGCCTTCATCAAATACAAATCCTTCCCCCACCGAAACAATACTGCGACAGGAAGATCAGCGATTAGTCAGTTTAGATTGTGGGGACAGAGATATGATTCGTGAAAATTCGGCAGTTCAACAGCAATCCGTAGCTGATGTTTATCTAAGGAAAATCAAGGTGATAGATGCATGTAGCTGTCTGTGTTTGTCATGTTAGAGGTGTCGCTATATCCTATGCTTTCATTATAATAATCTACATTACATTTGCAGTCATCTCCAGCATTTACTAAGAGCAGTATTCTGGTTGACAGTTGAGTACGTGTGTGTTGTGGGTTTGGTTGTTGTGTGATTTATTCTTGGCATAATACAATTAATTAACTTAAGTAGCTGTTGATGATAAGCCGAATATGTAGTCAGTAAGAATATACCCGTAATTATAAGGATTCGTAACGCGATCTTATCTAAGATAGGAGAGCAACCTGCTGTATCACAATAATTATGACTATGATTCCATGCACAGTGTGTTCACTGACCATCTTCGGTAGTTTTAATCCCACTAACTATTAATTGCAGTTCGATTATTGTAGTCGCCATTTACCAACTACCCCTAATTAACGAACTCTAATGTATTAATGTTACCATACATTTCACTCGTTGTAATAACATTGAAAGGTAAATGTAGTGTCTTCATGTAGCATAGATGTATAACATAGAACTAAACATGCGTTGATTACTAACAGTGTTCAAGCTCGTTAATAAAAGAAATTAACTTTCTCACCAGGGAATAAACCAAATAAACTTTCCTTTACAGAGTTCTGCAGAGGAAGACGTAAAAGTTCTGAAGGAAGCTGTGGACGCCGCTGTTTCCACGATATCTACTCTAAATGAAAAAGATGCTCAATCTACCTGGGAAAAATCACTGGTAATGTTCCAGGGTTAATATCTTAATTAACTTAAAAAATCAAGAACTGGTGAACTGATATTGATTTTCACAATCGTGTGGCAAAAATATAGGAGTGTGTCATTAAACGGTTTATTTGCATGAAAACAATTATAATTATTTTTTCTGTAGGAGCTTTTGGGGGGATTGAAAGATTTAGAAGGTGCCGGTGTGACAATTAAGGAAATCTTGTCAGGATTGCCGTCTGAAGACCCCGAAGTACAAGTTCTAGTTTCCAGTGTTAAAGATTTAATTTCACAACTAAGATCTCTGTTGACACAAACTGAACGACTGAATAAATGTTGCAAGGTAAATATCAGAAGTACTACTTTCAAAAGGGTGACGCGTAAGTAAACGAAATAATTTAGTTTTAACAAGTAGTAACAGAGTGACAAAACAAAATTGTTAAATCTGTTCCAAAATAATAAAATCATTGACTTATGTTTCAGTTACTGCATGTTGTAACTTGTTATTTCAATGAAGCCCAAAATTTTGTACTGATTTGGGCACAACTCATGTCCTTTCTACTCTATATTATTGCAGTGATATAATATAGCAGTATCAAAGAGTGACTGCAAAGCTGAGAGCACAAATCGAAAGACTATCCTAGATATAAATAATATATTTCATACTAGCATGCATCGTGTACACATTTGTATAGACAACTGTTTATAGCATACTGTCTTCAAGAAAATCTTTAAACTTTTGCCATTTTCTCACATGTAAAGATTCTCTAATAACAAAAACCGTTTCTGAAAGACTTCACTTTTATCTATAATCGTTATCACTTTAAAGAAACTTTCCAACAGTGGATATAAATATACCGAGTCAAGCAGTGCAAGTTTTCCAGTTTTCAGAGCCATCTGTCTGTCTCAATGATGCTATTTGAAAAATGTAAAACTCGGTTTTCTCGGATGAAAGAACCTGCAATTTTGTATCCGAGAGATTACAGTAGGTACATAAATAGTACAGGTAGTTCTGATTTTCAGTATTCTGGATTGCTTGGCACTGTATATCAGTTTTATAATATACATCATGGTATTAATAGTACAGTGGTCTCAATATCCTTGGGACGTTTTCCAAAAACCTTTCATTGTGTATAATCGTCACATTTTGTCAGTGAAATTTGGCAAGCTATTAAGTAGACATGCGAAAGACTCTAGTGACAAACTTTACTGTGTACCAATGTGATTAATGATGAAATATATTTTTGGATGGTCTTTACTATAATGTTAATGTTTTTATGGGTTGCCTATTAAATGAATTTTTAAAATTTTTTGATGATCATGTAGATTGAAAGTAAAGTAGTACTGTTTATGTGCAATTTACAATGGAACAAATGTTGAAATAAGTTGATAATGGTAGACAATCGCAAAGTACACCTGTATTTTCTATTATTGAATAATAATTTTCCTTCATTAAAAATTGACGGAAGGAATCAAGTTAATAATGCAAATACTAATTCTAATATTGTATTTATTACAGAACCACATTGATGCAGTCGAAAAGGAGAAAATCCGTTTGGAGAAAGAGCTCCTTGAGAAACAGAGAATTGAAGAAATTTTGCGAATTGAAGAGGAAAAGCAGGAAGTGCGGCGATTGGTAATGCTGGAACAAGAAGCACTGAACAAAAAGTTACAGGAGGAAGCCCAGGAAAAATTCCGTATAGAACAAGAGGAAAAGGAAAAACTGAGATTGGAACAGGAAGCTCAAGAAAAGCTGCGATTGGAGGAGGAGGCAAAGGAAAAACTGAGGTTGGAACAAGAAGAGCAAGAAAAACGGCGATTAGAAGAAGAGGCTAAGGAAAAACTACGGCTGGAACTGGAAGCGCAAGAAAAGTTGCGGTTAGATGAGGAGGCAAAGGAACAATTGAGATTGGAACAAGAACAGCAAGAAAAACGGCGATTAGAGGAAGAGGCAAATGAAAAACTGAGATTGGAACAGGAGGCTCAAGAAAAAATTCGATTAGAAGAGGAGGCAAAAGAAAAATTACGCCAGGAGGAAGAAGAGAGGCAACTTGCAGCACAAAAAATACGGATCGAAAAGGAAATGGAAGAAGCCAAGCGATTGGAAATGTTGGAACTGGAGGCACTGAACAAAAAACTACAGGAAGAAGCTGAAGAAAAGCTGAGACTAGAACAGGAGGCAATAGAAAAACAACGACTAGAGCAGGAGGCCCTAGAAAAATTGAGGTTAGAAAAAGAGGCACAGGAAAAACTACGATTGGAATTGGGGGTGCAAGAAAAATTAAGATTGGAAGAGGAGGCCAGAGAAAAATTGCGATTAGAGGAAGAGTTGAAAGAGAAATTGCGATTAGAGGAAGAGTTGAAGGAAAAATTACGTTTGGAGGAAGAGGCTAAGGAAAAGTTGCGTCTGGAGGAGGACGCCAAGGAAAAATTACGTTTAGAAGAAGAGGCTAAAGAGAAATTGCGCCTCGAAGAGGAAGCAAAAGAGAGACAGCGATTGGAAGACGAAGAAAGAGAAAGAATTCGAGTGGAAGAGGAAGCAAAGGAAAAATTGCGATTAGAGGAGGAGGCCAAGGAAAATCTCCGACTGGAACTGGAAGCGAAAGAGAAATTGCGTCAAGAGGAAGAAGAAAGACAATTAATGGCCCAGAAATTGCGTATTGAAAAAGAAATGGAAGAAGCCCGGCGATTGGAAATGTTGGAACTGGAAGCACTGGAAAAGCAGCGACTTGAGGCAGAGGAAATGGAAAGAATACGTCTTGAAGAAGAGGAAAAAGAAAAAGTACGTCTTGAAGAGGAAGCAAGAGAAAAGTTGCGTCTTGAAGAAGAGTTAAAGGAAAAATTACGGATTGAGGAAGAAACCAAGGAAAAATTGCGGTTGGAGGAGGAGGCAAAGGAGAAACTGCGCTTGGAAGAAGAAGCCAAAGAAAAATTGCGGTTGGAGGAAGAAGCAAGCGAAAAATTACGTTTAGAGGCAGAGGCAAAGGAAGCACTTCGTCTGGAGGAAGAGGCTAAAGAAAAGTTGCGCTTGGAGGAGGAGGCAAAAGAAAAGTTGAGGTTGGAAGAAGAGGCTCGAGAAAAATTGCGCTTGGAAGAAGAGAAAGAGAAGCGTCGTCTTGAGGAAGAGGCGAAAGAAAAATTGCGCCTTGAGGAAGAAGAAAAAGAGAAACTGCGCTTAGCGGAGGAGGCGAAGGAGAAATTACGTCTTGAAGAGGAACAGAGACAATTAATGGAACAAAATATACGGATAGAGAAGGAAATGCAGGAAGCCCGGAGATTGGAAATGTTGGAACTGGAAGCCTTGGAAAAATTACGTCTCGAGGAGGAAGCGAAAGAAAAACTCCGATTGGAACAGGAAGAGCAAGAAAAATTACGGTTAGAATTTGAGGCTCAAGAAAAGCTTCGCCTGGAACAGGAAGCTCAGGAGAAATTACGACTGGAAATGGAGCTCCAAGAAAGATTACGTTTTGAGAAAGAAGAACAAGAAAAATTGCGATTGGAAGAGGAAAGGCTCGAAAAGCTTCGCTTGGAGAAAGAAGCTCAAGATAAATTACGACTGGAAATGGAGCTCCAAGAAAGATTACGTTTGGAGAAAGTAGAACAAGAAAAATTGCGATTGGAAGAGGAAAGGCACGAAAAGCTTCGCTTGGAGAAAGAAGTCCAGGAGAAATTGCGACTGGAACTGGAGCTCCAGGAAAGATTACGTTTAGAGAAAGAAGAACAAGAAAAGTTGCGATTGGAAGAGGAAAGACTCGAAAAGCTTCGGTTGGAGCAGGAGGAATTGGAAAGAACTCGATTAGAAGAAAGGGCTCGATTAGAGGAAAGAATATTGCGTGAGGCTGAACGTAATGCCAAAAAATCAGCGGAGCGAAAAGTTTTACTTAAAACTGAGCCCCTAACTCCAAAGGAAGCAAAGAAAAAAGCCGCTAGTGAAAAAAGACGAAAATCCGAATCAAAAGGGAAAACAGATTCTGAACAACCAAGTGTTTCAGTGACAGAGAGTCCTCTCCAATCCGGCCACGTAACACAAGAGCTTATGCAGGAAAGTTCCCAAAGCCCAGATACCGTCCATACTGTCGTTAGTCATTGGCAACAGCCAGATAGTACGGATTCTACAATATCTCAGAAAACAGAAATTCTTCACTCTATTGAATTACCCACAAAATCAACGAGTGAAAAACGGCGAAAGTCAGAACCAAAACCTGTGCAAGAGTCCGAAAGAAAAATTTCAATGGAAGAAAGTATTGTACAATCCCAAGTAGCACAAGAGCCTATACAATCTAGTTCTCAAATCTCAGAAACTGTCGTCACTCATTGGCAGCAGCCAGATAGGACAGTTTCTGATAAACCTCAGAAGTCTGAAATTCATCATCATATTCAAGTTTCCACAAGGTCAACTAGTGAAAAGCGAAGAAAGTCAGAACCAGCCAAGCATTATGAAACTCTTTCTACAGAAGAAAATATTGATCAACCCGGTGAAGTAACACAAGAGCTTGTGGTATCAAAAAGCCCGGACACTGCCAGTACTATCGTCACTCATTGGCAACATCCGGATAGCACAATTACTGCTAAACCTCAAAAGTCTGAAATTCTTCATTCTGTTGAGACGTCCATCAGACCAACTATTGAAAAACGAAGAAGGTCAGAGCCAAAATCAAAACAACGATATATTTCTGAAGAACACATTCAACAATCCGGGGAAGTAACACAAGAGCCTATGCAGTCAAGTTCCCAAGGCGCAGACTCTGTCAGCACTATCGTAACTCATGAGGAGCTTCCTGAAGGCGCATATTCTACTAAGCCCCAGCAATCTGAAGTTCTTCATTCTGTTGAGGTATCCACAGTCTTTGTACCCCCAGAGGAAGTTTCTCGATTAAAAACTGATAGCTCGGGAGATAAAATCTTGACGAAAGTTCAACGAACCGTTGTCCTCAGCCAAAAGAAAGAAGTTTCTATGGTGCACTCTTTCCAAGAAGGAACTCCAGGCGAAGACGCAAAAATAACAATTTCATCTAGTCACTTTGAAGGACAAAGAAGCAGCAGAATGGTTGATGACGGCGAAGGAATTCCAACATTCTCTGGTGAAGAGTCATTCAAACTTAAGACATTAGACGGAGAACCTGGTGATATGAGAGTGAGAGAAACATCTGGATCTAGAGTGATTGACCCAGGAATGGCAGAAGTCGCACAGGATTTAGATTTGCCGAAAGGTGTCCCAGCAGATAGCGTGGCTCTCATTCAGTTACCAACTCAAGAGTCCACTCTTCAAGACGAAGACACTGATAACGTTACCATCCGTGTTCGCCAGGTCACAAAACATGTCACTAGACGAATCATTCGTAAGAGACGTCGCATTGTCAGAAAAATAGTGATAATTAATGGGGTGGAACAAGTTACCGAAGAAGTGATTGAAGAACCTGATGAAGTTGATGAGCACACTTCTGAACAAACATCTGGGCCTATAATAGATTATACGACGCAAAAGGGGTCAAGTCAGCCTAGTCAGCATACAATGACATCAGAGTCTGGAGTAACTATTTCTGAAATAATGGACACGTCCCAAGAAACAGTTGAAGGATCGACAGAAACTCGTTATGCTCCAAAAAGCGACATTGCAGAAGCTAAGGACGTCCCCAGTGAACACAAAAGTGAAGACTCTGAAATCTCACCTCCGTCGAGAAAGGAGCGCTCTAAAAAGGAGAAAACAAAGAAAATTGTTGAAACACCCGAGAAACACGAACAAGTTTTAAAGCCTTTAGAAACTCCGAGTGTTGACTTAGCGTCAGAGGAAGTACCCATTGAAATCAAACCACCTGTTCAAGAAGGGACACCCTATAAGCCTCCGACTACTCCGTTGTGGTCCGACGAAGTTGATGAAGAAGAGGAAGAAGAAAGACGAATGGCGGAGATGATTAAAAGGTCAATGAGACGTGAACCAAAAGAGCCGCCAAAAACGGAACCCCGAAGGAAAAGGAAAAGCAAAAAAGATAGTCCTTCTACAAGTACAGTCGCATCGAAGGGATCACGAGGTGATGATAACGTAGAAGTGAAAGGGCAAATGTCACTAAATGTAGATTTAAAAAAACTTGGTGAAAAAAAACGTGAAATAGAGTCTGAAGAAAAGAGAATGAATGTTCAAGAACCCCCGCTTGTTCCTCCTCAGCCATTAGAAGTTACCCCAGGAGACAGTGTTGATGCTGTATTAACAGTTCTTAGTACCGACGAACGACCTATTAAAATAATCAAATCAGAAGAGCCAGAATCCATTTCCACCATCGGAGTTCCCATACGAGGCAGAGTCCAGGTAGAAGTTTCGTCAATCGTCGAGAAGATGAGCGAACCCTCTAGCTCAAGACCTAGATCAACAGATTCGTCCATTTCTTTCGATGTTTATGATCCAGACATGGGATCTCGTAGCAGCAGCGTTACTCAAAATGTTACCTTTTCAGAAACATCTCAAATTGTCATGTCAGACAAAGGAGAACCTCTAAAGATTCCACGAATTAAGAAAAAGAAATCCCAAGACAGTATGGAAATTGTTACAGAATCCCCTGATATTCCGGAAATTGAAGACTTTTCATTGGTTCATGATTCTGGTTTTGATGACACCACTCGTCAATTTCAAGTCCATAGTGAAGAGGTTCCTTTTATTCTATCCAGAAGTTCCAGTGCTATGGATGATGACGTTTTACGCACTACACCAGGTGTTGTTATACAATCTACTATACTAATGGGAATAACTCGAGACACGCAGATCTCCTCTGATAGTTCAAGAACTTCCGAAGAAGACCCTCAATTAACATCAACTGGGGTTACTGTCGAGGAGATTCACGGTGACGGCGACAGGGTTCAAAAACTACCAATTAGCCCAGCTCAATCAGAAGATACTGATGAGTCAAAAATTGTATCAGAAATAAAAATGAAACCTATTACAGACGAGTCCCATCTTCCCGAGTCCACCCAAGAAACAAAGCCTCCACGGAGAAAGAAGAAAGGAAAAGCAGTTGACCCAGAAGAGTCTCAACTACGAGAGCAAACACCCAAGATGGTTGTTTTTGAAGAGACAGTAACCACCGAAGTCGCTACAGGTTCTCCAACTCAACGAAGTCCGGATACATCTGAATCTGATCCGTTCTTATCAGCAGTCGGAGATATAATAAAAGGAGAAGTAGCACTTGAACCAACTAAATCGGACGATGTAGAAATCAAATCTGGTCTCCAAAAACCAGAGAGAAAGAAAAAGCGGAAGGAAACAAAATCCAAAAAGATCCCTGAATCTGCTGAAAAAGATCCGAAGCTTTCTCCCACTGAAACGCAACAGGTGATAGTAAAAACGGAGGAAACTATCACAGATTTACCTGAGCTTCGAATTCCAACAGATAAAGAGATTCCAGATTTAGTAACTCCGCTTGATTTTTCAGAGCAGATTAATTTGGAGACGGGAGACAACCAGACACCTTCTGTCCAAGAAATCGAAGTGCTGACTACCACTGATCCACAGTCTGATAAGGAAATTCCGAAATTGTCTGACAAATCTGAAGTTTTCTCAAAACTGCATGGTGATAAGTCAGAATCTATATTGGAAGAACCAACTTCTGATTGTTCAACATCAACTGCATCAACAGTTGTAGAGCAAACCATTGTAATTACTTCTGAGAAAAAATTGCCTCCCTCAGTTGGCCTCCCTGAAATGATTAAAGAGGCTGAAGAAATCGCTCCTGAATTGTCTTCTGCCGAAAGTGTTGGAGAAACTAAAGATTCTGTAGTCGTTCAGAAAGACATTACATATGTTCCTGCAAAAACGGAAGAGACGAAAGAAACCTCACCATCTGATGAGGAAACAAAAAGAAATTTACGTTTAGAGGAGGAGCTAAAGGCACAAAATTTGCGGATTGCGAAAGAAATGCAACTAGCCCAACAGTTGGAACTGGAAGCATTAGACATCACGTTACACGATGAATCACGGGAAAAATTGCCGAGTGAAGAACCAAAGGAGAAATTGCATTTTGAGAAAGAAAGTACGGGAAAATTGCCTCGCGAAAAAGGACGAAAGAAAAAGCAGCCTCTTGATAAAGTATCAAAGGAGAAATTGCCCATGGACGACGAATCAAAGAAGTCGCATGAAGCCGAACCAAAATTGTCTCTTGAGGGAGAACCAAAGTTGTCTCTTGAGGAAGAACCAAAGTTGTCTCTTAAAGAAGAACCCAATTTGCCTCTTAAGGAAGAACCCAAGTTACCTCTTGAGAAGGAAGAACCCAAGTTACCTCTTGAGAAGGAAGAACCCACGTTTCCTCTTGAGGAGGATAAACCCCCCTTGCCTCTTGATGAAGAACAACAGGAGTCTCTTGAGGAAAAACAAAAGTCCCTTCTTGAGGAGGATAAACCCCACTTGCCTCTTGATGAAGAACAACAGGAGTCTCTTGAGGAAAAACAAAAGTCCCCTCTTGAGGAACAGCCCAGCAAGACTCTTGAAGACGAATCAACAAAAGAATTGCTAATTGTGGAAGAATCTAAGGAGCAGTTAACTATTGATGAAGAACCCAAAGAAAGATTGGTTGTTGAGGTGGATGCGAACGAAAAACAGCATCTTGAAGAAGAGGAAAAACAATTAATAGCACAAGAATTGCGGATTGCAACGGAAATGCAAAAAGCTCAGCTATTAGAAATTTTAGAACAGGAAGCAGCCGACAATAATGTACGTCTTGAGAAAGAACCAAAAAAGTTACCAATCGAGGAAGAATCAAAATTGCCTTTTGAAGAAAAACAAACAAAAGAATTGTCTCCTGTAGAAGAACCAAAAGAAGAACTGCATTATATGGAAGAACCAAAGGAAAAACTGTCTCTTAAAGAAGAACCTAAAGAGAAAGTGCCATTTGCTGAACAACTCAAAGAAAAACTGCCTCTTGGGGAAGAGACAAAGCAAAAACTGACACGTGAGAAAGGACGAAAGAAAAAACGCCCTCTTGACAAAGGATCCAAGGAGACATTGCCTCTTGAAAAAGAATCGAAGGAATCATCGCCACTTGCAGAAGAACCGAAGACTTTACCTTTTGATGAAAAACCAAGTGAAACATTACCACTCCTAGAAGAACCGACAAAGTTGGCCATCAAAGAAGAATCGAAGGAGAAATTCTCTCTTGACGTAAAATCTAAAGAAAAGTTACTCCTTGAGGAGGAGAAAGAAAAGTTACGCCTTGAGGAGGAGAAAGAAAAACGCCATCTCGAAGAGGAAGAGAGGCAATTAACTGCACAAAAATTGCGGATTGAGAAAGAATTGCTTGTAGCGCAGAGACTGGAAATTTTAGAGCAGGAAGAAATTCATAACAATTTAAGTCTTGAAGAAAAACCCAAGAAGTCACCTAGTAAGGAAGTATCAAAGTCGCCTCTTGAGGAGGAATCAAAGTCCCCTCTTGAGGAAAAATCAAAGTCGCCTCTCGAGGAGGAATCAAAGTCGCCTCTTGAGGAAAAATCAAAGTCGCCTCTTGAGGAAAAATCAAAGTCGCCTCTTGAAGAATCACAATTGCCCCTTGAAGAAAAACCAACAAAGGAATTGTCTCCTGAAGGGGAACCGAAAGAAGAATTGCATTCTATGGAAGAACCAAAGAAAAAATTGTCTCTTAAAGAAAAACCTAAAGATAAAGTACCGCTTGCTGAACAGTCTAAAGAAAAATTGCCTCTTGAGGAAGAGACAAAGCAAAAATTGACACGTGAGAAAGGACGAAAAAAGAAACGCTCTCTTGACAAAGGATCCAAAGAGAAATCTCCTCTTGAAAAAGAATCAAAGGAATCATCGCCACTTGCGGACGAACCGACAAAGGTTCCCTTTGAAGAAGAACCGAAGGAGAAATTGACCCTTGATGACGAACCGAAAGAAAAGTTACCCCTTGAGGAGGAGAAAGAAAAAAGTCATGTTGAAGAAGAAGACAGGCAATTAATCGCACAAAACCTGCGGATTGAGAAAGAACTTCTTGAAGCGCAGAGATTGGAAACTTTAGAACAGGAAGCAGTCGAGAGTACTTTGCCTCTTGAGGTAGATACAAAGGAAAATTTGCATCTTGTGGAAGAGCACGAAGAAGAGTTGCTTCCTGTAGAAGAGGAAAAACAAAATGTACATATTGAAGAAGAACAATTGCCTATTGCAGAAAAACCTAAAGAAAAACTATTCCCTGAGGAGGGGACAAAACAAAAGGGAAGAAAGAAGAAACGGCCACTTGAGAAAGCATCGAAAGAGAAAGTGCCTCTTGAAAAAGAACCAAAAGAATCATCTCCACTTGGGGAAGAGCCAAAGAAGTTACCTTTTGAGGGAGAGCCAAAATTGGCTCTTGGAGAAGAACCAGTAAAGGAATTGCTTCTTACGGAAGAACCAAAAGAAAAATCCCCTCATACGGAGGAACCACAAGAGATATTGCTTTCTGTCGATGAACTAAATGAAACACTGCGCCTTGAGAAGGAAAAGGAACAATTGCTTCAAGAGGAAGAGTTCAGGCAAAAGACTTTATTGGAGGAGAAGGTAAAAGAAAAATTCCGCCTTGAAGAAGAAAAACAATTAAAACAACAAAGTTTGCGAATAGAAAAGGAAATGCAAGCGGCGCTTCAGTTGGAAATGTTAGAACCAGAATTACACGACGAATCGCTTCCTGAAAAAGAAACAAATGAAAAATTAACTCTTGTCGATGACCCAGAAGATAAATTGCCACTTGCGGAAGATACTACACAAAAATTGCCTCTTGAGGAAGATACTAAACAAAAATTGCCTCTTGAGGAAGATACTAAACAAAAATTGCCTCTTGAGGAAGATACTAAACAAAAATTGCCTCTTGAGGAAGATACTAAACAAAAGTTGTCTCTTGAGGAAGATACTAAACAAACAATGCCTCTTGAGGAAGATACTAAACAAAAATTGCCTCTTGAGGAGGAGACAAAGAAAAAATTACCACGTGAGAAAGGGCGAAAGAAGAAAAAACTCCCCCTTGATAAAGGTTCGAAGGAAAAAATGCCTCTTGAAAAAGAACCAATGGAAACTTTGCCATTGGCAGAAGAACCTAAGAATTTGAATCTTGAAGAAAGATTTCCTCTTGAGGAGGAGGCTACGCAAAAACTGTTGCTTGAGGAGGATACACCACTTGAGGATGAGACAAAGTCAAAATTGTCTTATGAGAAAGAAGAGAAAGAAAAACCAGAGTTAGTAGATGAGCAGACGAAACAAAAATTGTACCTTGAGGAGGTCGATAGGCAACTGTTAGAACAAAATGTACGAATTGAGAAAGAAATGCAAGAAGCGCAGCGATTGGAAATGTTGGAATGGGAAAGTTCCGATAAACAAGCTTCAAAACTTAAGGAGAGTGACGTTAATATTTCCAAACATGCTGCCACTAATAATGACCTCGCCCCTGCAGAAGTTTCAGAACTTACTCAGTTAGAAAAATCCAACCAACTTTCTCCTGGTGATGCTGACTTAACAATAGAGGATACAGAGCCAGAAAGTGGAAAATATGTCACTACACGAATCATTCGTAAGAGACGTCGTATTGTAAGAAAAGTAGTAGTAGTTAATGGGGTGGAACAAGTTACCGAAGAAGTGATTGAAGAACCCGATGAAGTTGATGAACAGACTTCTGAATTAACACCTGAACCAATAAGTGATTATGCGACACAAAAGGAATCAAGTCAACCTGGTCATAGTCAACATACAATGACCATTTCCAAATATACTACTACTGATGCTGACCTCGTTACTGCTTCACCTGATGGCACTAACTTAACAATAGCGGATGCAGAGCCCGATAGTGGAGAATATGTCACTACACGAATCGTTCGTAAGAAACGTCGCATTGTAAGAAAAGTAGTGGTAGTTAATGGAGTGGAACAAGTTTCCGAAGAAGTGATTGAAGAACCTGACGAAGTTGATGAACTCACATCTGAACCAACATCCAGGCCTACAATAGATGATACGACACAAGAATGGTCAAGTCAACCTAACCAGCTTACAATGACCATTTTAAAACATCCTGCCACTGAAGCTGACCTCGTTACTACATCTTCTGATGACACTGGATTGAAAACAGTGGAGACTGATAGTGGAGAATATGTCACTACACGAATCGTTCGTAAAAGACGTCGCATTGTAAGAAAAGTAGTGGTAGTTAATGGAGAGGAACAAGTTTCCGAAGAAGTTATTGAAGAACCTGACGAAGTTGATGAACTCACATCTGAACCAACATCCAGGCCTACAATAGATGATACGACACAAGAATGGTCAAGTCAACCTAACCAGCTTACAATGACCATTTTAAAACATCCTGCCACTGAAGCTGACCTCGTTACTACATCTTCTGATGACACTGGATTGAAAACAGTGGAGACTGATAGTGGAGAATATGTCACTACACGAATCGTTCGTAAAAGACGTCGCATTGTAAGAAAAGTAGTGGTAGTTAATGGAGTGGAACAAGTTTCCGAAGAAGTTATTGAAGAACCTGACGAAGTTGATGAACAGACTTCTGAATTAACACCTGGACCCATAATTGATTATACGACCCAAAAGGAATCAAGTCAGCCTGGTCATAGTCAACATACAATGACCATTTCCAAATATACTACTACTGATGCAGACCTCGTTACTGCTTCCCCTGATGGCACTAACTTAACAATAGCGGTTGCAGAGCCCGAAAGTGGAGAATATGTCACTACACGAATCGTTCGTAAGAGACGTCGCATTGTAAGAAAAGTAGTGGTAGTTAATGGAGTGGAACAAGTTTCCGAAGAAGTTATTGAAGAACCTGACGAAGTTGATGAACACACTTCTGAATTAACACCTGGGCCTATAATGGATTATGCGACACAAAAAGAATCAAGCCAGCCAAGTCAGCATACAATGACAATTTCCAAACATTCTGCCACTGGTGCTGACCCTATTACTGCATCTCCTGATGACACTGACTTCAAAATATCGGTGACCGAAAGTGGAGAATATATCACTAGACGAATCGTTCATAAGAGACGTCGCATTGTAAGAAAAGTAGTGATAATTAATGGTGTGGAGCAAGTTTCCGAAGAAGTAATTGAAGAACCCGATGAAGTTGATGAACTCACTTCCGAATTAACATCTGGGCCTATAATTGATTACACTACACAGAAGGAACCAAGTCAGCAATCTGGAGTTACTATCACTGAAATAATGGACACTTCCCAAGAAACGGTTCAAGGATCCACGGATCCGGATCCGTATGTTCCACACGTTGACATTTCTGAAATCAAAGCTCCAAGTGAACAAAAAATTGAGGATCCTGAAGTTCCACCTCTTTCGAAAAAAGAGCGTTCTAAAAAGAAGAAAACAAAGAAATCTGCTGAAACACCCGGGAAAAAAGATCAAATTCAAAAACCTGTAGAAACCCAAGTCACTCATGAGACCCAGAAAGTCATTACTGTATCCATTGATGCTCAAGATAAGCCCTCGAAGGTATCCGAAGGTATTGAAGTAGGCACACCCCAAGTGGATGCTTCTGCCACTGAGGAAGTTGCACCTTTTCCAAAAGATGGTGAACAGGTTGAGGTGCAGACATCTGTTATTAGTGAACCGACGACTGTTCCAGAAAGTCCTGGTGAAAGTTCACATATGCCTGATACTACAGATGGAGTGGCTGAAATAATTGCACAAGTCCCTGAAGAAGAGGAAATGAAATCTAAAACGAAACAAGACTTGCCCGCAGATATCGACGAGTCAGTAGAGAAATATCGTTTGGAGGAAGAAAAACAGTTAGCAGAACAAAAATTGAGGATCGAGAAGGAAATGCAAAACGCTCAGCAATTAGAAATGTTAGAAATGAAAGCAGCGGAGGAAAAATTACTCGGAAAACCTGAAGAAATTCAGGAAGCTGAAGAGAAACCCGGATCAGGGCAAGAAATGCTGCAAGGGACTACGGAAATATTGAGTCCTGAGATCGTTGATAAAGGGATCGATGTAGAAAAAATGCGGAAGGTAGATAAATCTCATATCACCGACATGACCTTTGACGCAATTGACCCTCGATTGGAAAAACCAGATGAAGTTGGAGATACTATTCCAGTAGATCAGAGCACTCATTCTGATATTATTGATGAACGAGCATCGTCATTCCACTATCGACCCATAGATACTCAAATGAGTCATCAAATTTTGCCTCAAGATGAACTGGCGAATAAAGAGGATGACGAAGCAACGATTAAATCCAGCGTTCAAATAATTACAGAGTATCGCACCTTGGATAAGTCAGAAATATTGGGTACTGACGAGACCTTACCTCAGCAAACTCCAACGGTTGAAGCAAAATCTCCAGAAAAAATTGCACAAAGTACACTAGTTATAATACCATGTACCACTGACATCACAGATATTATTGAAACATCTGAAAATGTTACCGCAAAAATAACAGCCGAAGAAATTTTACCAGAATTGCCTCCAGTAGAAAAGGTTGACACAACTGGAAAAATTGGAATAAAATTGCCTCTTGGGGACAAAATTGAAAAGGTTAACGAAGTCGAGGAAATGGTTAAGGTAATTCCAGTGGAACCAGAAACTAAAGAAAACCTGCCATTAAAGCAGGATGAGGCAACAGAAAAATTGTATTTAGAGGAGGAAGAAAAACAATTAATTGCCCAAGATTTGAGAATTGAAAAAGAAATCCAAGAAGCTCGGCGATTAGAGATGGAAGAAGTAATTCATCTTGTAGAAAAGCCAAATGACCAACCTGCTTTCTCTGAAACTGCTGAAATAACTCTTGAAAAAACAGAAAAATTGTTGCAAGATGAACCAAAGGGAAAAGAGGTATCCAAAGGAGAAACTATTAAAGATTCATCTTCTAAGGTACCTGAATCAATTGGAATTCCCGCTGTAGTAGTCACCACAGAATTTCCTCATGATAAAAAAACAGTAACGAAATTCGAAAAAGAAGATCACTTCGACCCTGAACAGACGGAAGCATCAGATATTTATAAAACAGGGAAAGATGTAATACCATCTGCAGATATTCCTGAAATAGCTCAAAAGCCAGAATTGCTTAAAGATACGGAGACATTGGCGCAATCCAGTAAAGAGGAACCTGTGCAGGGTGAAAGTTCAGCGCCAGATGTCCATCCAGACATTGGAGAAAGTCATATGGGGGAATTGGCTAGCGTGGAGCTTTCAGAAACGGATGTATCAAATGACAAATCTGAGACTGCAATTAGTCCACAATTAGATGAAAGTATTGCAGAAAAGTTGCACCGGGAGGAAGAAGAAAAGCAGCTTCTTGAACAGAACACTCGGATAGAAAAGGAAATGCAGGAAGCACATCGCTTGGAAGCATTGGACGAAGATTTAAAATCCAGACTGGACACCGAAAAGGTCACTGAAACGACTCAGGATGTAAGCGAAATTGCAATAGATCCTTTGCAAGACCAAGCAGCAGTAAAAACACCAAGGAAAGCCGATTCATTACAACCTGTTACAGATATTCTCGATGTAAGCAAGGAGAAAGAGAAAATGGCCGCAGAATTATCTCAAGAAGTTCCAAAGCATTTAGACCAGTCAGGAAAGGATGAGCGTTCACAAACGAGTGGAATGGTCATTTCAGAGTCCCAGGATAAGCCAGAAAAAGTCCATTCAGAAGAGGTATTGCCTTCTGACACAGATACTCCCGTTGAAGTGGTTCAATCCAGCGTCCAAATAATTACTGAATTTCGCACTGTGGAAAAATTGGATAGCCAAGGCTCTGATGATCCTGAATTGTTGAGGCAAGCTCCTGAAGTTACACATTTACCTCCATCACAGAGAGATGACCCGATGCTACCAGATGTAGAAATAACGGAAGAGACTGCGACTAAACCTCTAATAGAAAAATTAGAAACGTTTGAAAAGACGGAACAGCCTTCCGAGGTTGTGGAAAGAGTAAAAATTGTTGAAGTAACTACCATCAAGTTACCTGATGTGGAAAACATACAAAAACTTGATACAACCGCCGTGGAAATGGCAATGCAAGAAAAACTGCAATCAGAGAGAGAGGCTTTAGAAAAGTTACGCTTGGAGGAAGAACTGATAGCACAAAATTTGCGGATTGAAAAGGAAATGGAGGAAGCAAGGAGGTTAGAAATGGTGGAACTGGAAGCACAGAACAAAAAGGCTCTATACGATCTTCAAGAAAAAACTCGGATGGAAGAGGAGACAAAGGAAAAATTAAGATTGCAACAAGAAGAGGAAGAAAAATTACGATTAGAGGAAGAGTTAAAGGAAAAATTGCGATTGGAGAACGAGGCCAATGAAAAGTTACGTTTGGAGGAAGAAGCTAAGGAACAGTTGCGTTTAGAAGAAGAGGCAAGTGAAAAGCTGAGACTGGAACTCGAATCTCAAGAAAAGTTGCGTCTGGAAGAAGAGACAAAGGAAAAATTGCGTCTTGAAGAGGAGGCGAAAGAGAAATTGCGGCTTGAGGATGAGGCGAAAGAGAAATTACGGCTTGAGGAGGAGGTGAAAGAGAAATTGCGCCTTGAGGAGGAAACCAAAGAGAAATTACGTCTTGAGGAGGAAGCCAAAGAGAAATTGCGTCTTGAGGAGGAAGCTAAAGAGCAATTGCGCCTTGAGGAGGAATTAAAATTGAAACAACAGTTAGAAGACGAAGAGAAAGAAAAACTTCGATTGGAAGAAGAAGCAATGGAACAATTACGATTAGAGGCTGAAGCGATGGAAAATCTGCGACTACAACTAGAAGCACAAGAGCAACTGCGTCTAGAAGAGGAAGAGAGACAATTAGTAGCACAGCAATTACGTCTTGAGAGAGAAATGGAAGAGGCCCGGCGATTAGAGGCATTAGAAATTGAAGCTATGGAGAAATTGCGACTTGAAGAAGAGGCAAGGGAAATTTTACTTCTTGAGGAGGCAGCTAAAGAAAAATTGCGTCTAGAAGACGAAGCAAAAGAAAAGTTACGCCTTGAGGAGGAAGAAAAAGAAAAGTTGCGGTTGGAGAAAGAAGCCAAAGAAAAAATACGTGTAGAGGAGGAATTAAAAGAAAAGTTGCGTTGGGAAGAGGAAGCTAAGGAAAAATTGCGCTTAGAAGAAGAACTTAAGGAGAAATTGCGTCTTGAGGAGGAGGCGAAGGAGCAACTTCGGCTTGAGGAGGAAGCAAAGGAGAAATTGCGGCTTGAGGAAGAGGCAAAGGAGAAATTGCGGCTTGAGGAAGAGACAAAGGAGAAATTGCGACTTGAGGAAGAAGCAAAGGAGAAATTGCGACTTGAGGAAGAGGCAAAGGAGAAATTACGACTTGAGGAAGAGGCAAAGGAGAAATTACGACTTGAGGAAGAGGCAAAGGAGAAATTACGACTTGAGGAAGAGGCAAAGGAGAAATTACGACTTGAGGAAGAGGCAAAGGAGAAATTACGACTTGAGGAAGAGGCAAAGGAGAAATTACGACTTGAGGAAGAGGCGAAGGAGGTGCTTCGGCTTGAGGAAGAGGCGAAGGAGGTACTTCGGCTTGAGGAACAGGCAAAGGAGAAATTGCGACTTGAGGAAGAGGCTAAGGAGGTAGTTCGGCTTGAGGAGGAAGCTAAGGAAAAACTGCGTCTTGAAGAGGAGGCGAAAGAGAAAGTACGACTTGAGGAGGAAGCTAAAGAGAAATTACGACTTGAGGAGGAAGCCAAAGAGATATTGCGACTTGAGGAAGAAGCTAAGGAGAAATTCCGCCGTGAGGAGGAAGAAAGGCATTTAGTAGAGCAAAAAATGAGAATTGAGAAGGAAATGGAAGCAGCAAAGAGGTTGGAAATTTTGGAACTGCAGGCATTAGAAACTCAATTGGAAGATAAAATCCAGGAAATCAAAGAAAGTCCAGAAGGAAATTTCAAGCCTCACGAAATCGTTACAAAAATGGAATTTCCCGACACTTCTCAAAAGGTGGAGACAGAAGCCGTTTTGTCATCTGCTCCCTCTTCAGAGATAATTGAACGAGCAGAAATATCAAAGCCTGTTTCGGACGAAATTAGTCTCTTTAAGACCCAGGGTGAAAATATTGTAATTTCTGCTACAGATTTGCCTGAAAGTAAACAATTGGAAAAGGTTGAAGTTGATATCACTGTTTTGGAAGTAACTACTTCTGCTGTCGATACTCCGTCAGAAATTGTCGAAGAACGTCCAGAAGTAAGTATTCCTCTGGCATCCGCTGATGTAACTGAAGAACAGGAAGAAAGCATTGAAATATTGTCACAAGATCCGGAATTAGAATCTGAAAAGGGTGTACAGACTACAAAAAAGACCACAGTAGTCACTACAATAACGTCCCAATCGAAATTAGGAAAGGAAGGTCAACCAGAAAGTACGATAACAGTTACTGAAGAATCTATCAAAGTTCAGCCAGAAACTAGCAAGAAAAGCAAAAAGGGTGAAAAGAAGAAAGGGAAAAAATCCAAGAAGGGAGAAGTTGTTACAGAGTTGCCAGATGCTGATATCGAAGTAGCTGAGCTTGATTCTACACACTTAGAACAACCGGACCCAACCAGTACCATAATCATTTCAAAAATTACTGAACGTACTAAAATTACTGAAAAAGTCCAAAAGACTGATGAAACCGTCCAAAAATTGTCACAAGGTCCTGAATCAGAAATGGATGAACAAATCGTGATAGTTACTGAAGATGTCTCTGCAGTGATTCCAAAAGATGAAGTCCCTGAAACAAAAGATGGAGTCTCTGAAGTGATTACAAAGGATGAGGTCTCTGAGGTGGTTTCTAAACATGACTCCATAAAAGAAGCCGAAGAAAAACTGCAGTCAGCAAAGGAGGCCAAAGAAAAATTGCGCGTGGAAGAGGAAAAACAACTGATAGAACAAAATTTGAGAATTGAAAAGGAAATGCAGCAAGCGCATAAGCTGGAAATGTTGGCGCTAGAACTTGACAAGAGTCAGCAAGAGGCCACCCAGGAGGTTGATACAGAACCTAGAGAGGATATTTCAAAAGAACAATTAGAATCAGAGTTATATAGTGCAAAATTAAAAGATACCGCTCATGTAACTACTACTGATTCAGGAGTCATCAAAGAAATAACTGAAATATCCCAGCCTACTCCTACTGAACGTATTGAGCAAATTACTGAAATTTCTGAGCACAAGCGAGCTGAACTTATTGAAAGAAGTGATGATATCCATGAAAGACTGTCCCAAGATCCCGAATTAGAACAGGAGAATTTACAAGGCAAATTACCGGAGGCTAAAGACACTTTCAAAGTGACCGAACAACCTGAGCCAACTTTACCAGAAACCAGCAAAAAATCTAAAAAGGGTGACAAAAAGAAAGGGAAAAAATCAAAGCGAGGAGAAGTAGCGGCAGATTTACCCGAGGTGGACAAACCTGAAAGGGTCGAAGCTAAAAAATCGGAAGCAGATATTCAGATTACTCATGAAACAATCGACACCGAAAAATCGAAAGATGATGTTATTACAGATCTGGAAAAAGATCTTTCACGAAAACAGAAGTTGGATGCTGATTCTCCTGAAAAAACAGAATCAGAAAATGTAATAGAGACGACCACCACTTCCCTTACAGAAGTCGTAGAATATGTACGTGGCACAGAAATTCAATTAGAAGGTGTTGATGCTGATATTTCTGACCAAGTTATCCAGCCTATAGATAAAGCAGAAGAACAAACTCTTGCTACTAGAATGGAAAAATCGCCTTCTGATACCGATGTCCGTGAGAAAAAAGGCAAAAGACGGAAGAAGAAACAAGCACCTTCAATTGTTTCATCTGAAGTGGAACCCCATGTTATTGTCACTACGCAGGAACAGCAGTTGGAAGAAATTGCACCTGAAATGGAACCGAAGGGTAAAGCTTCGTGTTTTATTTATATCTTATTATTTCTATCTTTGATAATTGGTAATTTTTTGTTGCATACATGTAATATCAATGCATTTGCTTCATTTTTTATTTTAACTTTGATGTAGATGATGAATCAGGAATACCAATGGAGCAAACTTCTGTTACAACTGTTTTAACTAAAACTGTTGAGAGAAGGATATTACTGACTGGGGATGACTCCATTTCACCAGTAGAACAACCAGAACCAGAAAATATTGAGAGCTCAATTGAACACGTAATCCTTGAACAAAAAGTATCCGATCCTGTCGACAAACCTTCCATTAAAACCACCCTACAAAAGTCTGAGGAGCCGGGAGACGATAAATTAGTTTCCGCCAAAGAGCATCAAGAGTCGCAACCAGAACCTGTAATAGAAGAACCTGCAGAGAAAGCAGTTGACGAAGTCATTTCTGTTCTCGAACCGTCCAACACAGCTGAGGCAGTTTCATCTGAGATAAAAGAGGAAACCGCAACCAAAATTGTCTCTGAGGAATCAGTACTGGAATCTAAAGACATACGGAAAGAAGTGGCATTTAAGCCTTCAGAATCCGTGGACGAAAAGTCTGATCAAATCCCTGCTGAAACTAGCAAAAAATCTAAAAAGGGTGAGAAAAGAAAAGGCAAAAAATCTAAGGGTACTCCACTAGAATTGAGCAAAGAATCCTCAGATGCGACAACAGAAGAAACGAAATTAGTGACTTCAATAGAAATCAGACCACCATCTAAATCAGTTGAAGAGGAAGAAATGAGAGACGAAATTAAAAATAGAGCTCCATTGAAAAAAGACAAGGCTCTTCGAAAGGAAGAAACTGCAGAAATCTCTAAATCTGGTGGAGATGAGCCAGAAAGAGTAGCGGAAACTGTCAGCGATGAAAATACTGCAGATAGGAAGGTTACTACTACTAAAGAGACAATTATTACCAGAGAACGTATTGGAGAGGGTGAAGAAAGACCCACGGGAATGGTTCCCACAGTACTTCCAGTGTTTTCTGACACAGTAACGACAACACCTACAACGACAATATCTTTCCCATCGGAATCCTCATTTAAAATCACAGAATCCGAAGCAAAGCTGCAGCCAATTACTGTAAGTGTAGAGCAGCCAACTGCAGACTCTCAAATACACTATCTGACAAAAATATCAAGTCCCATAATGTCACCGATTCCCGAGAAGGAAATCAGAAGACCATCATTAACTTCCGCATTAGTAGGTGTGAAGGAGGGTATTTCCATCACTCTAGGCCCAACAGAGTCTGTTCTTTTGACATCATCGGATATTCAGACAGAAAACGTGTCTTCGGTGTCAGATGACTCGAATATAACTGTCGTTCCTGTGGAACACACAAGTGAAAAATCAGGAATTGAGACAAAAACATACGCAAGCAGCACAGCCGACATTGTATATCCAGAAAAAATAGAAATAGGATCTATCTCTGTGGAGGAGTACCGAGGAATTGGCATTCCTGGTTTGGAAGTAACAATTCCACCTGATAAGGACAGACCACCGGATACTGGCTGGAAGGAAACCCAATCGGTACCGGTATTTGGTCACGGTGGAACGGAAAAGGAAACTGTCCCCTCTAAAGATACTGAAATTGAAAGAGTTCCCGAAGAACCAGACGAACAGCCTTCTAAAACTTACCGTCTTGGTAAGAGTAAGCGTAAAGTAACATTTTCTGAAGGGAAAGATAAAGATAGGCCCGTAACAGTCGTCGAAAAAGGCCCGACTAAAGAGGAATTGGAACTGGGTGAAAAATTATCAAAAATTCAAAAGGAACTGGGAAAAACCTTGAAGAAACCAAAAGGATCCCAGGCTTCTATTGCCATCTTACAAAACGAAGAAGATTTGACTAAGGTAGAAAATCAGCTGGATCAAAATATGAGCAATCTCCGAAACGCTGTTGACAGAAGAGAATTTACAATTATCATAGAAGAACTCACGGTGATAATCGAAACCATTTATATCACGCTTGAAACTATTCAGTATCGAATAACCAGAATACAGAATTCAGCAATGTCAGTCTCAGAGAAAGCAGCGCTAAATGAAGAGCTTCAGAAAACTGTTTCATCACTCACTCATCAGTTGCAGGAACTTAGCTCTATCGCGGACCGTCCGGATTTGGGAGATCCTCAGATTCGTAAGTCACTCAAGGATGTTGTCGAAGGCTCTAGTTCTCAAGCATTTATGATCAACAAAGCACTGAGTGAGAATTTAGAAGCTCTGGAACTTTCTAGTAATCAACTGACAGATCTTTTGGGTGAACTCGGTGTGGCTAAAGAAAATCTCAATAGCCTCGATAAAGAAATTGAGTTGAATGCTTGCAATTCAAACCTTTCTCCAAATGAGCAGTTGCAAAATGTAGACCATCTTGAAGAGCATTTCCACCATTTAAAACCAGTTCTGGAAGTGACAGCTGCTAAGGCGTACCAATTTGTGAATGAAAACCCTGGTTCCGAATTGGCTGGAGATCTGAATGAATTAAATATTCACATTGTTAATACCGACTGCTTGATAACGAATGAGAAAGAACGACTGATCCAAATAATTTCTCTATCGGAAGAATATGAACAAACGCTTCAAGAATTCTCTCAGGTCATTGAAGTTGCCGAAGCATTGGTGGAAGATAAACTAAATGTTAGAAATCTTCAGCATTTACAAGATGAATTGCAGAAACATCGACATTTCTTTGGGAACTTGAAGAGATGTCAACAAGCATTGGAAAAATTGGAATATGACCTTGATGCATCTACGAGGGAAGCCCACAAGGTAGACAAAAATATTCTATGTGTATATGGTTGTTGTACTAACATGGCTAATTCGGGAATTGTGATTTCTGTATATATTTATAATGAATGAAATGTAAAGTCTAAATGCTAACTGTGTCTAACAAATTCATTTGTGTGTTTGTTCGTGTCGTGAAGGATTTACACCAAAGTCTCTATGAGCAGGCCAGCTCTATTTTGGAGAGAGCAGCCAAAAGACGCCAGCAAATGGCCGTTGCTGCTGCCCGTTGGGTGCGACTCGAACAAGGACTCGAAGAAGAAACTAATTGGCTCACCAGCATTTCTAAAAAGATTCCCGGTCTAGATGATGTAGCTTCCGTTGATTGTGAAAGATACTGCACTCTTCATCAAGTTAGTAAATTATTCCATCAATCCCCAAAATGAATCATTGAAATGTTAAAGCATCATTTTTTTTTATTTTCAGACTCTGTACTCGGACGTCATTGTTCACCAGGCCCGTTTGATGCAGTTAAGAACTGTTAGCGAGAGTCTTTTAGGAGTTGTGACATGCCCTGAGTTGGAAGGTCGCTCAGATTCCCTAATTGAAGAACTGCTCTTTGTCAGCAACCGAATTACGACTTCTTTACAAAGCCTGATAGGATTCAGGGATGCATATTCCAATTACGAAAGACTCATGCATCGTCTCAAATCTTGGCTGCAGAAGGCAGAAGCAAAAATGGACTCGATAGCTCTGCAGCCTCAGAGTCACCCTTATGATTTTTGGGTACACCCTATTTCCGTGTTTTTAGCTAGATATTAATTTCGATTCTTCTTCTCCGAAAATATTTATTATCTTTCTTTGTATGCATACAATACAATAACTATTACTATGTATTAGATCATTTTTCAATTTTATCCAGAAATAACTTGCTTTAACATTAGTGTTGTATCTCAATTTTTAGGAATTAAAAGCTCAGCTGGAAAGTCAGCAACCATTAAGAAACGAAGCATCGTTACTTTTAGACCAAGCACTTCGCCTTCTTCCGGTCACTGATGAAAACAATATTCGAGATAACTTTTCGAATTTCGACGATCGATGGGCTTCCCTGTCTCTTGCAGTTGCTCAGACGGAATTAGCAAATTACCAAGGAGAAGAGGTACTTCCAGATACGGTTACAGCTCGGTTAGACTCAATGGGACAAGAACTGAACGACATGGAAGAAGCCTTGTCTAATATGATAGTCGTCGTTGAAACGGAGGATGACTTGTATAATTACCTGGAAAAACTACAGGTACCTGTAACATATTAAACTATCCCACTCTATTACAGATTCTATCGATGAGTTATTTTGTGAATAATGGTAATCTTGCAAATTTCCTTTAGATACTAAAAGCCCAAATACTCAACAAGAAACATCAACTGAATACAATGCTTACTAAAGACGGATCTTTGGAACCAAAAGATGCTGAAAAAATAGGTTCCCTGTTAACCACACTATCTGCTTTAGATGTGCGAGTGTCTGAAGAGCTAGAGTCGGCTCACGTTATCCGAGAGAAGTTTGCTACTTTCAACCGTATGTCTTTAAAGGTGAGGGGGAGTGTTTATTTATTCATTTATGCACCATTGTCAACTTGTCTTTGATCTGATAATAGAATTCCAATTTGTTATCTCTTTATTTCAATATGGTGCAGCAGTTGGGATTAATAATTTACATTGAAATGCAAATGAGAATGAATAATAAATATATTGATGTTTGCAGACAAGAAGATTACAAGATACACTTCGAGCTCGTGTAGATCAATGGGCTTCTTTCTTTGAATTGTCTCAAGATATCTTGAGACAAGCTTTACAAAACTGTCAAGTAAGTTGGCGCTATGCTCTGTCATGCTAATTCAATTTCGTCCCCAGGGATTTCATTTATCTTAGACTAAAATGCTGTATATATAATTGCCATGTTCATTGTAAATATGCAGACTCTAGATGACGATATCAGCAACAACCATGTTGATTTGGAGAAAATGCGTCAGGTACTTACGAGCTTCCCATCTACATCTCACCTATCGCTCAGTACCGTCAAATTGGAACATGAGCTTCATGAAATGGAGGCCACTGTACACACGTTAACGGCAAGAGTTCAGGTACATTTTATTTACATGCAGATTACATTTATTCCCAGCTAGAATGGTCAAACTGTTATTGTTTACTCTAACAATCATTCTACCTGATAATTAACGAGGGAAGTCTATATTTACACTTATTTAAACATTGTAACTGTATTGTGCGTTCTTGTAATGAAGATACATTCAGAAGGTTGCCACTGTTGAAGTCAGTTTACTTTTGTGGATTCCGTAGTATTTCTGTTATGCAATGTAATCATTAATGAAATAGTAAATGGAGCAGTGAGTAGATGAGTCTGCAGTGGGAACGCACTGAGAGAATCGGGAAGTGCTAATAATGGGAAGGGATGTAAGTAGTCAGTAGAATTCTAACGCTGATGTGTCAGTTATTGGGCTGAAGTGAACTGAGGATGTGTGTTCCTCTCGGTCTGTACTAATATATTTGGTGGCCTATTAAAAATAGGACTTGCGGAAACGAGTGCAAGAGCAGCTGGGATTCTGGCAGGAGTATGAACATGCTCTGAATACCGTTGCGCAGTTGGTTCATCAGAGTCAGTCTACTCTGGACCTTGTTGTCAACGAGCAGCCTGCTACGCTACACGCTCTTCTCATCTCTCAACGTTATCTTCAGGTAAGTCTTCCCTATTTTTCATTTTCATAGACTGTTACGAATAGCTACACGTATACTGAATATTTATTTAACGGCGGAATTACTACATGGCGATACTCATCCGTCCATAAACCAGTTCTTCACTGATGAACTGTTTGCTTAAGCAACCTCTGTCTGAATTCTCACCCACACGTATTTCAGTCTATGACTTCACTTGTATCGCAATTCCAATTCTCTGGATCTTCGTGGACTATAAATACATAAATACACTATAGCTCCCTCCAGTCTATAACTATTTCTACGCCCATTTCTATAGACACTGCACTTATAGCAAAGCTCTAGAGATGTGAAACCGACTGAAGCCGGTATACCAGTAATGATTTCATCTCTATGTACAGCCCATCCTTCTCCCTCTTCGACCTTTAATACTTTTTATTCCTCTGCAGTTACGAACCATAAATTTAACTGTCTATTTATTTTCCTTTCGCATTAACTAACTTACGAAGGAATCAAAACCGCCGTACTTGGAATGCAATAGATAAAATGGTTGCGGTTGAATAGAATTATGACATATGGCACAGATTGGTGAATGTAATGTTTGTTTAACACTGTTTTATCTTGTTAGTTATTGTTATTAAGCATCTTGTAGTAGCTCCTTGTAATATTTAGCTGAACATTATATCATGGAATGCACATTTGTCATACTTATAACTGATATACTACACTACAGGCCAAGTAAAACTTAACGGTCCGTGTTATATTGCATTCTATCCATAGTATTACTTCGTTAAGGTATTTATCACTTTTAAAATGGGTCTCTATTAACGAATTGTTTATTGGCAGTTGGAAAAGCTGATGCTTAATTGGGTTTAGAACACTTCATATGTATAGAGGATGAATAATAATACCTACTAATGATATACTATATGTATATAATATTTGCATACTCTAAGTCTATTTATGTGTCCTCGTTGTAACAAGTACAGAAAAATATTGGGCATGTAATTTAGTAGTGGTACATGTTCAATTTATCTTTATCTCTATTTGCAGCAGCAATGTTTTGTGTACCTATATACAAATGCGCACACTTACAAAGATTTATCTGAAAAGTTCAAGATTTGTATTGGTATATGTAATCTATAGTAATAACAACATCCAAAGGTTGAAACTAGATACACTCACAATTTCAGTGTATCAGTAGGTGTTAAAAGAGCATTTATTATTATATATGGGCTGTGTAGTTCAGTAGTATAGTATACAAGTTATCTTTCTAATGTAACGCTACACAAAGGCCAATTAGCAAATAATAATAAAAATCATAATGATATAGACACTATAAAATGGCTACTAGATAGATACCCAACACGACCATACTTTGTTGCAAAGCAATTCAATGTAAATAATTTTGCTGGATGAAAGAGAAGCTGTCAGTATCTGACAAACAGACAGACTTGCAATGAGTGCGAGTGAAATAGGATTTGCTTTATGGTAGTATAGCGAGAAAGTGTGCATTGCAAATATATTATGCTATCTACTAAACTGGACTTGTTTATAGTGTGTTATGGCATGGAAAAGAGAATACAGTAAAAATACGTATGAAGAGATTGAAACTTCCTCAGCCATGTAATCTACTAAGAGTCTGGGACTTTGCAATCTTTGTGCTACTTTTTTTGGGATTTTTAGTTTAGGTGATGCCCCACGGAAGATAAGCTTATTAGAGTGTGTGTTTGTATTATTTATATCTAAGGATGTTTTTAGTGTTTTAGTTCGAAGGATGAAGTCATAATATCAGACATAAAGTAGATAATAATGGCAAGAGTCGCTCTGAGCTAGTCCTTGTCATTACAGCTTTACATGTTTATGATAATAATTTTCTAAACTGGCCTTTTTCTTTAGACAAGCTGAGGAAAAGGCGTTTCGCTTGCAGATAGTTAATTCTTGTATGCATCGACTCATAAACTAGATTCTGACTTGCAATTATAATATTTATATAATCAGCATAATGCAAACATTCTACATGTCATGGTATTTGCGTTATGTATATGTTTGCGTTTTATTTACAATTTTTTATACCGTGAGATACTACGGCTCACTTCACACGAAACTAGCTAAACTAGTATTTAAAAGCACTTGAAATGATTAGAGGAAATCAATAGCGAAGAGATTTAAGATGCCATGAATTATGGAACATGAAGATCTTTGTTGTATTTATAATGGGGAGTCGGGAGTTGTGCAAAAGAATGTTTTGGCTTTCCCTTGACCTGAACAGTTTAATATGAATTGTGATTTGATAATTATGATTCGTATGCGCACTTGTAATGAATGAAAAACAAACTATCTGTGAGTACATGATTAATTTTAGAGCTGCCGTCACCCGCAGATTCAATTTATTTAGATCCCCCCTCGTTTGGCATTGAACTCAGTTAACTAGATGATCTTGAGAAAACTTTATAAGCTCTTTGCGGATGCTTAACGTGATGCAGTTTAGATTGGGTGCACCAAGTAGTTTTGTTCTCAAGAAAAAGTTGCCTTCTACCTTTTCATTTATGTAAAATAGTTGATTTGAGTGAGAGTGACTCGTCTGCAAATAATTCCTGACTTGTCCTGAAAGGGAGTTTTAATTTAGTGCGGAGGATCGCAGAGGAGGGTTTAATAATCGTGCGGATAAGTGGCTCGAACAATTACTACTTAGAACTTATGCGTATACACTGAATTATTATTCTTAAGTGGGATTTATGTGTGCGTTGCGTGCGTGATTTGTGGAGAGGAACTTAATGAGCTTGTCACTCACTCTACCTCATTTGCTCATCCCAAAACATTTCAGATACAGAGATTAGACATGATGAAGTGTAGATACTCATTTGTTACTAGTTGAGTCAATTTGCTATTTGCTCCTGCTCAGCTACCTCTCTAAAGCAATTCTCTTCATTTTCATTTATATAAGTAAGTATTTAATAGGATACAAATAACAGATTAGTATTCGCTTATTAGTATATGCTGGCCTATAATAGTCTACTTATTAATACTCCTCACTACTGGTTTCAGTATACTCGTCTATATGATTGGTTTCCCACTGATAATTTACCTTTCGTTGAGTGCTACTCCTTAGCACTTTAATTTACAGCTGTCATTAATGTAGCAGTTAAAGCATATTAAATGAGTAGGAAACTTAAGTTATGGTTATAGGTTATAGCTCTATGAACGAAAAAATGTCATTAACCATTATCAATTATTTCTCATGAAATGAAAGGGCACGTGTGTTGTTTGGGCGTTCTTATGATTGAATCGAGTTGAAGTAAAACACTTTACTTGATGTGAAGTGGGGGTAATTGGACTGTTCTTACAAATCCGGTATCACCATATCGTCAATCGTATATGAGTTTATAGTCCATGGCGATACATTAAATATTTAGAGCCAGAAAGCCAATTGTGCACATTGTCTGCCTATTTATAGTGCGGAAGTGTCTATGTCTGTATCTACGTAATGTTATGCAGAATTCATACAAGAATCAATATTTATTTAACAACGCTGGATGTTATAGTGGCTTATATCGATGAAGTAGTATTATGCCTATGTGTATTTATGTATTATGTGTATTGGTGAGTTGATGATATGGGTTGTTTGCATTTTTGCAGGGAGTGGAGGAAGCATTGACTGATGACAACTCAATAGGGAACTTAGAAATAATCGCTGCAAAGTTAAAGAAGGATTGTCCAGAGGATGTGCACCAGCAAATAGACTCTTCAGTGCAAGGATTATTGACGGAATGGAAAATAGTGATTGAGAGACTGGCGGAAGTGAAAAATAGATACAGCAAGGCACAGGAAAGCTGGCAAAAGGTTATCCATTCGAAAACAGAAGTAGAGGAATGGATTCGCATTGTGTACCCACATGTTGAACTTGGAAATCCAACGGAGACAATCTTGTCGAAGGTGCGGGAGGAACTGCCGCTCTATGAGCAAAAGATGACCGAGCTGCAGAACCTTGCTACGGAATTATGCGTCACATTATGTCACGGGAAAGAGATTGACACAGAGTCACGTGCCCAGCAGTTACCACTTAGTTTGGAGTTAGAAGTTCTGTCTCGGAAGTTACAGTTCCTGAGAGCCTATCTTGCATCCATGCATAGTGCTTTAGTCAAATCCCCGATTCAGAACCAACTCTTGGAAGAAGCAAAACACACTCTATCAGCTGTATCTCAAGTAAGTGACAAAAATCACGTATTTATTTATTGATTCACGTATTTGTACTCAGAACTTCCATTAGGGGTATGTTCTACACTAAATTGCATTCCTGGAATAACCTATGCTGTTCCGTTGCGTGTAGGAATTTCCAAAGGGCAATGTTATGTATTAGTAGGAAAAGAGTCTGAATTATGAATGGGTGTCAATGATTCACTCTTTCCTTGAATGTAGGGTCTACAGAAAAAAGCAGAACCCACTTCTGATCGATTGGGCGCAGTGCACCAACAATTGCTCAACTTGGGTAATGCGGAAGGTCGCATGAGAGCCGCCCAGGCGTCATCCTCAACATCTCCAGTTCAAGATGCACAACTCATGGAATTGCTCCAAGCTTCTCAGACCGTTTTCCAGCAGACATTCTTGGAATACTTGAAGATATGGAGTTATCTTTCCGAAAGGGAGGATGCTCGGGAAGTTTTTCACTTGTGGCAGAACTATTTGCTACAATGCCAGGCTTATCTCAACGCCCCTGTTCCTTCCACCAGAGAACAGTTAGTCGAAGACGCTGCGCTCTGTAAAGTCTACCAGAACATTCTCAATGGCCAATATCAAAGTTTAGCCATTTGTGTCGAAAGAAAACCTTTGGATTTTGCCTCGTTACAGCAGCTACATACTCAAATTGAAGACCAGCTTATTGATCGACAGAATCTCATTGAAGACCGGCTCAACGCATGGAAAACGTTCAAAAATTCTCAAGAAAGCTTATCTATCTGGCTCAGACATATGGAGAGGGAGAAACGGGCTTTAGAGTTGCCTTTCTTACAGCTTAAGAGACTTCCTGCTATCAAACAAAAGATCGAGGTACGTACAATGCATTAGTTATTGTCTATTTATCTTGGCATTTTCAATGGGTTCCTTATCGCTTCTTCATTTCTGTCGAAATAGATTTTAGTGAAACGTTGTCCCAGAGGAGAAGATCTACTGGAAGACTTTAAGCGAAACAAAATGCAGCTAATTCCGTTTAGTCCTCCGGAATTAAAATCCTCGCTAGCACATGACCTTTCTTCTCATACCTCTCGTCTCAACAATTTACAAGCAGCATTAAAAACTTGGCTAGATCATGTGAATCGACTCACTACCATGAATGAAGCATTCCAAGTCAAATCTCAGCAAATTGATACTATTTTGGGTGATATCCGGGATAAGTTCTCTAACATGAAACGTCCGAAAACTTTCTCGGAGCTGAAAGTCTACATTACCAAATTGCAGGCAAGCTGCGTTTATTCGATTGTGTAGAAATTGTAATTTTGTGATGAAATATTAGAATTGCTAATTAATAAATTCATTGGTTTTATAGGGACTAAGAACCGAAGCTGAAATTTTAGGAACATCTTTAGAAGAAATTCAAAGTACCTTAGATGAAATGAAAGCAGCAGTTAGTCCTGCAGACGCTCGCATTCTGAATCAAAAGATATGGTCACGTCGCCAACAACATGTCGACCTTATTACGGCTCTGACGCAGAACATTTCCGATTCAGAAGAAAAGTTGGACCTGGTCCCAATATTTGATACAAAGTAAGAAATTACTTACACTAGTTGCAATTTTAGTATCTGCATTATGAAGTAATGTGGCGTATGTGGCTCAGTTATGTCATCTACGCTTTCAAGTTGATTACATTCAGGAAAAGAAGTGTGCGTTGAAGGGAAATTCCTTTTTTAATTGGTATGTATTGTTGTTGCTGTTGTAGATGCAAAAGCTGGCTGTTATGGATTGATGGAATGCAGGAGAAAATTGAGAAAACGCAGTGCCAAAGTTTAGAAGATTTTTCACGGTGGTTGGAAAGAGATGCCAAGCCGGAGATAAGCAGTAAACAGGACATTTACGAATGGATTATGACCAACGGGAAAGAATTAGCTGAAAGAACTACAGGGAAGGAAAAGAAGGATTTACTTCGTGTGGTCAAAGAAGTTAAAAATAAATGGGACAACTTACATGAAAATTTGGAAAAGAAACAAACGAAAGCCAACAATTTGATAATAGTAAGTGAAGGTCGTAGTACGAAAGCTCCCATTGTGAATGAAAATGGTATAATTTAATGATAAATATTCTTAATAGATACTTCAACAGTTAAACAGCCGTTGTGAAGAGTCTGGAAAGAAACTGAAAAAGTTGGAAAAATATGTGATAGTACCGATTGCATTCCAAGAGTTTAGTATCGAGGAAATCAGTGAAGCATCGCACTTGCACGAGGTATGGCTTATTTCCCAATGATGTAGTTTTCAATATTGTTGAGAAGTTGCCTAATCATTTCTGTTTTATAGATGGAACAGCGAAAACTAAATAATGAAAGTATTGAAGTAAACCAAATTTTAAATATCGGTGAAGTCGCTGGTACGGACTGTGATGATTTAAGAATGAGCCAAGATGCCTATCGGATTAGACAGTCTATTGAAAGCCTTCACGATTCGTACGTACTTGTGCTTAATATTCTCTTTTGTCAATTTTGTCAGAATTGTTTTTAATCTGTAAATGTCTGTTTGCTTATTTTAGCTGGAAACAATTAATTATTTACTTCAATCAACGAAATCAAAGTCTGAGTAGTTTGCGTGATAACTGGAGAAGTTTGGTAGACAGCTGTGATTTCATAGAATCCCTTCTTGTTCAGGTAGATCAGGATTTGTCACAAATAGAAGAGTCTGAAAGCGGATTGGAAGAGTTGACCAGGGCTCAGGTACATTTCCATGTATGATAACGTTATCTTATTGATTTTCATTCACGCACATCACTCTAAATCGTATGCTAATTTGATTACCTTTTAGGGGCTAAGGGAATCTTTGCAAGCATTGTCACCCAAGGTTGAAGATTTGGGAAATGAGTATTGTTTTGTAGCAAAACAGATCAATACCAAATCCCCTGGAGCTCTTAGTCAGCGAGTGAAAAAAGTTAAATCCGACTGGCGCTGTCTATTGAGACGATGCCAAATCCTTATTGAAAATCAAACAAGAATTATTTACACGACCCAATTTGATACAGCGTATGATCCTGCATTTATCTTTATTCAAAATATAACTGAAAGGGTAAGTTCATTTAAATTAGGTCAATACTTTGAAAATTTTGAAACTTGTAGTAACTGACCAATGCCATTTGCTGTTTCATTTAGGTTGAGAAACTAGATTCGGAGGAAACTTATGATGTGGAAAAGCGTGGTGAGATCTTGAAAGAGCTAAAGGAAGATAGCAGAGAAATGAAGGAACTGGAAGGTTCAATGAAAGAGGTAGCTGCATTCATCACAGACAGGGATGCCACAATGAAACCCAGTATTAATGAAAAACTAAGCGTATATGCCAATGCAAAAGCAAAATTAGACAAGTTGTTTTCAAAGTTGCACAAAGATTACCAACAGAAGAAGGTACTTTTCCCCATAATTAATTGTTTGCCCACGAATTGTGTATTATCATTCTGCAGCTTCTAATTTGTGAATATTACTTCTTCTAGAAATTAGTACCAAAAACGACGAAAACAGAAGTTGATTCTTCTGTACAAGTAAACACTCTTCCCACTGAAGAATCAGTCGCGGTCCAGGTTTCCACATTAGCTACAGAAAGAGATGCCGGTGTGCAGGTGGAAACATTGCATCAAAAAGACATTGACATCTTATCCATTCCAAGTGTTCGTGTATCCGATGAGGAAATTGAAGCTCCAACGCTTACACGAGTTGATATTTATTTGCAAGAACTAGAAAACGCCATTGCCGATGCTTATGAAAATATGAATACTTTGGATGAATTACTAGCAGGAGACTCTAAGAAAACAACTTATGACACTTTGGTAATTTTTCTACATGAAAATTCAATAAAAAATGTAAGCATGAAAAACTGACGTCTTTGTTTATGATTATAGGTGAAGACTTTAGCTCTAACTCAGTCTTCGGTGGATCATGTGGTCCATTTGAACAGACTACTTATAGAGGACCAGAATGTTTCAAAATCTATTGCAAAATCTGAAGAAGTTGAAAATCTTAGGAAGAAATTGCGAGACTATGAACAACGTGCTCGCAGTTTTGGACAGCAACTTCGTGAATCTAGGTTTGTTATTTGTACCAACTCTGTTTGGACTGTTGTCTAAATAAAATACACCGGATGTATGTAACTCATTCAACTTTTTTTTGCAGTCCTGTAAAGAAAGGTGTGACGTGTCCCGTTTGCTCGCCAAAACAACGTGGGGCCTGGGATAGCACACTTTGGCGTCTTGAACAATGGCTTACTCATGCTGACGCAACTTTAAAAGAATCTATGAAAAGGAGACCACCTACAAATTTAGAACATTTAGAAGATGCCATATTAAAACATAGGGAACTGCTTTTAGATTTGGACAGCCACAAAAGCTTGGTTTCCGCACTGACTAATGTATTGTCTCATCTTAATGAACACGGAGAAACTCCTACAATGGGAAAACTTGAACTAGATCAGTTAACCAGTAGGCTGAGTAAAAGCCTGGATAGCTGGAAGAAAATATGCCATAAAGCTGCAGCTTGGCAAGCTCGTTTGCAAATTGCTCTTATTGAGGTAAATATTTAATTTTATTACATACACCAGATATACTCCTGATTTGTGTTATATACCTTAGTATCTAGTATATATCGATAAAAGTTACTGAGAACTGTGATTTTGTATTACAGAATTCAGATTTCCATCTTACAATAGAGCAGTATGAGGAGCTCATCACCTCAATTCAAGAATCGGTGCAAGAACTTGAACCAGTAGATATGGCTGCGCCAAAAGTTACAATTGTGTCAAAACTAAGAAAATTCACTGTAAGAATAATTTCATGGCATTATGGTGCGATTGAACGATTTGTTAGTGCGATAAATGACATACATAATCCATTTGAATGATGATCTCTGTAGGAAATGCGAGATAAACTGATTCGGACTGAACCTGAGTTGCAGACACTGCAGCAAACAGCAGAACAGCTTTTTATTAATGCAACAGCGATTGAAAAAGAAGGAACATTCCGACCCACGATGGGCTCATCCGATTCTATTTTTACAACGCCTGAGTGTTCTCGAGTCCTGAACAGAATTTCATCATTGAACCATCAGTTAAGGTCTTTGCAAAAAGTGTGCGAAGCCTACGTTAACCATTTGAATGCATTCCTTCAGCAAAACCTTGAAGGAATCGAAGAAGAATCTCATTTGGTATTAAGCTTTTCAGAGCAGGTACACTTTTTGTTTGATTTTAAGCATACTATTATTTTGATGCACCAATTACTATTATTAATTAACGGATAATATTTTCGTTACCTAACAAAAATGTGTCGTTAAAAGTCGCCACAGCAGTACTAAAATATAATATAGATCGTCTCGTATATTGCTAATTATCGCTTTAGTAGAAAAATCAGGCGTTGATGGGCAATATTTATTTAATATCTGTATAGATCCTCGAGCGGTCCGGTCGCTCGAGCCCCGCTGTAGCACCAAGCTCAACTTCACAACCAAGCACTTCTTACGACAAGTAAATATTCTTCGTTTTCTTTTCGTTATTTTTATTTTAATGCACCGCTCTTACATGTTTATATTTAGTCAATGTAGTAGACAGGTATTATTTATGTAGATAGATCCAATATGTATAACAATCTCACTGAAAATACTTTAAATATAACTGAATTATTTTGATGGATTTATTAGTGACGGGGATGCCGTTGAAAGACGTTCTTATTTGGCTCGTGGGGGTCGATTCGTATACCGGGTCATTAGGGCATCGTTACCAATTCAGGCTTTGATGATCCTACTCCTTGGGGCTGCTTCCCTCATTCCCTACGGGGAAGAAGACTATTCGTGTACAGCCGCGAACACTTTCGCTAGGTCATTCGAACCAATGCTACACTACCCCGACGGACCACCTCCAATATAATTACCCATTTTTAAAGTCGCAAACATCTTCGCAATTACGGAAAAGAATCCAGGAGAGAATCACCCGAACTTGACTAAAAAAACTGAATCTTCCGAGGTGCTCTACTTTTGTACTTAGGTAGTTAATTAAATAGTTTGTATTTTAAGTAGATGACTTATTGTTCCAAAAAAAGCGTCGGATCCTGCAAATATGTGGAGTTTTAGTGGAGATGTCCATGCCGGTGAAATGTCTTGAATTGTATTCTCGATAATAGAAATGTATTGTCCTGCGGAAAAAGATATTGAACTGAACTGTTAATCATGTGTCTTACGTTACCCCAACCTTATGAATTTGTAGTTTATGGTTATCAAAGTGTCAATGAGTATACCTAGTAGTATTTAGAATACTAATGGGGTCTATAGTATAGTGGATAGTATAGACAAATAAAATATAGTTGGTTTTAAGTTGACTGGGTAGACTACTGATTATATAGTTGCAATTCTATTCTGAAAGATACGACACAAAATGTTACATACTTACTGTAGAGATGCTTTATGATGATAATGTTATTCGACAAAGTGATATTTTTGATTGAGTTTTGTTTTGATGAGTTTCTCTTCTAATTTGCTATAGTTGTCGGGAAGTATGTAATATGTACTGATATGATGATTACTATCCTTGTATGTGTATACCTATAGTAGAAAAGAATCGTAGCTTTAACTCAGTTCTTATTTCATTTGGTTCTGTCGATATAAGAACTGTGATTGTCCATGGTTGTTGTAAAGTAATGAAGATCATGGTCCGGAGAGAAGACCATTTCAATGAAAAATGAACTGAAGAAAAGAACTGAACTGAAAACTGAATTGTTATCCAATTGTAAATTAAAATCCGAAAATACACTGGTGCCTTGAGTAGGATGTGTTTAATTACGCATCCTACTTTACCTTATAATCTAGTACGTGTACTTTAATAAATTAATTACCTGTAACCAGCTTTAATGCTCTTATGCACCACTGCTGTGTCATTTTGTGTGAGTCGTAAAGTACAGAAACTCCAACAAGCACTTTTTGGAACTTATACGGAAATTCTCAGTATATCGTACCTACCTTAATATAGGCACACTTGCGAATTATACTACTTACAGGTATAATTAGTAGATACCTACGCATATTGTATCGTTATATCCGTGTACCAATTGTAAATTACATAGCTACATACACTACGAAGTGACAAGAGCACAATTAACTACATGATTACCCTGAAAAAGATGCTGGTGCTCGAGATGCAATCATATTTAATAAAAACAATTAGTATTTGTAAAGAGTTGTGTTGTATTACCTATCGACAAATATATGATGAAGCTACGTACCTAAATTTTTGTCCTAAGACAGTGTATAGGTAAAGTTACCTATAGAGAAGTGTACTACAATATTAAAATGAAAAGTAAATGGTACATGTAAGTTTTGTGTACCGTAAGCTATGTAATTCGAAAGATTAATTGGTAATAAATGTATTAGGAAATGTGTATATAAGAAAAGTAATTCATTGGATTCATCGAATAGGAACATTTATTAGTTTTAGCCATATACATTTACTAAAAATAGTAATCTTATGATATCGTGTACAGTACTAACGAAATCTATAATAATCTTAGCACCTAAGTACTTTGTCCTATCTCCTTTTAATAATCACAGGTAGTGTCTTCTATAAATAGTTTAACAATGTAGTCATTAATAGCATAATAATTTGTTCTATAGTTTCAGTACTATTATATCTATATTGTAGTAAGAGTAATAATATCATTAGTATAAAATAGTGCCATAGTATGTACTGCTTTGTAGTTAACTTTATCATAATTGCTATGAGCTTCAATGTTTCGCACTTCAATTGTCCATCTAATAACAATAATCTTTCGAGTAATAAAACTATGATAATTGCTATTACTTCGTTTCATTTATATTAACACTACATCCCTCCTCTCTGCATGAATATACTAAGTAACACTCTGATAAATCTGAAACTTTGGTAATCATGCATAAACTGTCCAGTCCAATCTTTGGGACTTTATCATTCTAATAACTGCCAATGAATAATCATTTGCAGGCATTCAATCCGAAACTCATTGAATAATATTAGTGTCCAAATAAAATATAAGTAAATACAATGCCAATAAGAATACACAATTTATACATTCATGTAGGTTGTAACGACTGCTGAAATTGAGCTCAACTGTTGCTGTAGAGCCTACTCGTATTTAACTGCCGTGGCCACTTTCATCTGAGATCAAAAATACTTTTCTTGTCCTAACGTTTTGAGTTTGGGCTTTTATGATATTTTTGAAATAGAGTCACGGCCGTTAGGAACCTCGACAGTTGAGAACTTAAGTAGATGTCGAACTCCGCAGTTAAAGAGGCAGGGAAGCACCCATCTATAGAATATAGCGTTTTCCATACGTTCATACATGGTATGCAAAACAAAAACAGTCATATTTACTAAATAAGTATATGAATGTTAATGTCAGTCGGGTGGAAGAAGTTTATTTTGGCGAAGTAGAGAGATCAGAGAACGAATACAAAATACATAATATGGACATCGATAGTGCATCCATGTATAACAAAAGTTTGTTTGCATATGTTATTCTACAAACAGTGCCTAAGAAAATGGTTTTGCATATCGCATAGTAAACCTCTGTGCATCGCAATTTGCAATATGCACTATTTATTGGTATTGCATACTTATGTAGATTCACTAACTTCCAAGCAATCAACATACATTCATATTCATGCTCTACAAGCTAAAGGCATCCAGTTTTAATGTCAATGGAATAGCCTTCTAATTCTTTTTTGTCTCACTTGCTCACATCAAAGTTAAATATTAGGTGCGTATGGATTATAGACAAAGAATAAATAACATAATAACTTAATAATAATATTATCCAACTGCATTCATAATGCCAGTCTATATTATAATAGAGAAAAACTTGTGATATACATTATTCACTTCGTTTATTGACACATTGTAGTAAGTTTTGTAGACTGAGGAGGACAATCTTGAATTTAATTTATTTCCCAATTTGTTAATTTGTAGTACATATTTATTTAATCGGTTTTTGTAAACCCACCTAACATTTTCAGCAACAATTCCAATCTATAATCTTTAAAAATAGGGTAGGTTATACAATAACTTGATGTTTTTGCGGAGTATATAAGAATGTTTCACACTTTAGCATTTATAAGTTATTTAATATCGTTAACATAAAGTTTCTCTCGTAAATTCGTATCATATGTTGTGTTTGATCTATAAAGCGTTATAAATGTAGCATTTTGAAGATGAGCATAAGTATGACGAGAATGAGAGCACAGCGATGAATATGCAAATGTTGAACTGAGTATGATATTGACCTCAATGTGAATAATCTTCGATCTCCTGAATTACAAGAAAAATTTAGAGAAAGAGGGGATTTGGTGGAAGGAAGTTCTAAGAACCGCGCTGAGGAAAAGAGTGACTTGCAGGGAGTTGAGGGAATGGGCAAACAAATGGAGTGGGCTAGAGGAGCGGAGTAGACATCCGAAAAACTTGATTGTCTTCTTTACCTGGCCGTGAGCTGAGTGAGTAAGAGAGCAGAGTGAGTCGGAGTGTAATGTAGAGTAGTAGAGTGACTAACTCCTCCGGCGAGTATTCTCCCAGTTCAGCGTCAACCGTCCAACGCACTCACACACACATACACACCTCTTCGATTACCTATTACTAAACCTCACAACAAACACAAAACAAACATTTTAACAACCAAACTGTGCAAACTATTTACACCAGACAACGACCATTCTCTTTAGCTAATTGTGGATCGTGTTTGTGGAGCAGTTTAATTGAGTGCAACGAAAGCAATAAAATTCTCTATCGGATCTGGGATCCGATTCACCGCTATATCGGTTGACTGACTTTATACGTACACTCCTACACATACAATAATACAATAATATACAGGTGTGGTACTTTTTGAGTCTATTAACAATCATCAGCTTTACTCATTACATTGTTATTAACACTTAATTATTAGTGCCGGTTAAAGCATTTAATTATCATACTTTGTATACAATTACTGCAGTAGTTACTTTAGTCATTTGCACTATAATAGTATAGCAAAACTACTATTGGCAAAGGACTGTATAATTTAGGCAGATATACTCAGAATCTCTTATCAAATAGTTTTCTCATTCATTAGTTGAGTTGTATGCAAATATTTTATCTTCTTTAGAGCAACACGAGTACATACGTAGGTGTGTGCACAAAGTATTAAAGTAGCGAACAAAGTTAGTTTGCTAAACATGCTACTAATGATAATAAAACTGTCGCAGTAAATCTAGGCTTTAGACGAGACTTATCTGTACCTACATTACACTCACGCAAAAACTACATCTCTACGATGTACTGAAATCATACTTTAACTAAATATAGGTACTTTCATTTCGTGTTGATCTTTTAAGGTTTTTTATGCACACTAAATAATGGATTACAGACTAATCTCTTGTTTCGGCTAAAATTAAAATACATTATAATAGTATTCTTGACGTTTCCCACATAGAATCTATTCTCAACTCAATTACCCATTTAAATACCTACATAGGTTGTTTGGAGTGGTTAACTCTTTTTAGTAGTAGCTTTTTCCGACAGGAATAATTTAGGAATTTCGTACTACTTAAGATGGAGACCGGCATTAGTTTTTTAGTTGTAGAAGCCAGAAAATAGAAAATGTATCAAAAATAAATTCAATTTTATGCAAATAATCATGTTGTAAAAGTATTAAAGCGATATAATAAATAACTACAGTGTTTTATTTATGTTAGGTCATTCTTGGATGAAAAAGGAACGGGGTGCAATTGAAATACAGTGAATATGTGACTATGTATGTGACTAAGTTTCTAAATTAGCCTATTGAACTTACATTATTCGAAGTGTACCAAGTAAATGGATTTCTAACAAGATTAATGAAAGTTTAAAACAGTGATTGATGGATGTATAACTACACATATGCAAAGATCATCCAGTGACAAAGATCTGAGCAACCTAAAGTATTCAATTCTGTTCTGAGACATCATTGTCTTAATTTGGATAAGCGATACAAATAGAAAGCATAAATAGATCGACAGAACCAATTATATGTTACAGGGACTATAAATATTTAATACACAAGTGCTTTGAATCTACGTGTCCAATAATTCGCTGGGAAAATCAATACACTACATTTTGCCACAAAAGGGTTGTAAGCGATCAATTTTCTTACACTTTAAGGTAAGCTTGCGTTTTTGATAATGTTTTTATTTTTCTTGATGGCAAGGGTAATTATTTACCTATCACTGTACAATTTCACTATGGGCATTTCTTCTTCTTTATTGGTGTTCATCAACTTATTCGGAGCACATTGTGTATCAAGTTTTTAAATTACCTTGATGTAGATATTTTTCATTAGTATCCAAATGTAATAATAATTAGAGTGCAAAAATTTTCTTGCTCTTGATGTGTAGGTATCTCAAAGTAATAAAATGTTAACACACAGATGCTCACTATATTAATTAGATCACAATAATTTGCAGTACGGAATTCCGATATTCTTGATTACTGCTGCTACTGATGCATGTATTAAGATGCTAATTGGTATATATGTGGTAGTCCATTAGAGCAGGGGCGCCAGTAGCGCTAATGGCTAGTCCACAGGAGCACTGCTCTTGGGGCTTAGCCATAGGCGCTATCGACTTTAGTCCATAGGAGCAGTCCTGATTTCTTTGCATTAACAGTACGTATTTATTAAAAATATTATTATCAGTTATTATATAATTAGTCAGTAGGTTAGTATGGTATGAAAATACTTTGAATTCAGTAAAATTAATAGGTAATATCGTTAAATTCACAAGTGAATCAGAGTAAAGGAGATTAATCACAGTGAACATTAATACAATTATTGTTGCCTACATGACACTTGGTACTACAAGGTACTTTATTTTTTCTGCAAGCGCATATTCTAGTTCCACAACTAGTCTTACATTTACAAATAGATTGGCCATTGTAGGAAGTGAAGGGCCTTAATGCACTTATGTATTTGATAGAAGTTAGTGAGTTAGTGGCCATTTAGTTGTGTCTGTTTCAGTTCGTGGGGCACATTCGTACTCACTGCACAGTTTCTTGTATGTCACATCTCGTCCTGGATGACTTGTTTCGTTGTGACTAACCTTAATTGCTTCCAAAAACATACTATGTTTAAGAATTTTTTTCACTTTGTCTGTATACGAGATATTCAATTCCATTAATAGTTGCCACTCTAAAAGACTTTTGAATTCTACCTTTTTTAAAACTGGTTACACCCTCATATGTTTTTCCTTTCCCTGATTTAACAATTGCTAGTATTTGTTCGTAATTAGTATCACTGGGAAATTTATTTGTATACCGACCTATGTCCAAAAAATCTTGAAAGTACTGTGGAAATTCCATCGTAATATAGAAATAAAAATTATTTGATCTTACTTCAGTTCATATCATACATAGCCATATTACCACAGTTGCGGTTCACTTAAGGTGTGCGCAGTGAATAGCCCATGTACATAAAAGTAAAGCACAATCATGTTGCTGTACAGCTTACTGCTACTGTACATGAAATCAGAACTGCTCCTATGGACTAAAGTCGATAGCGCCTATGGCTAAGCCCCAAGAGCAGTGCTCCTGTGGACTAGCCATTAGCGCTACTGGCGCCCCTGCTCTTCTGGACTACCACATATATATTGTATTGAATATTTTGGTCCTATCCTCAAAATATTGGAAAGCAAATAATTAGGGATGATAATAATGAAGGAAATGCCAAACGGCAAGTTGCCATATAGTTTAGCTGAGAAACTCCACTAATGGGTCTACTGCTGTTATACTTGCATAATGCTTGTGTGCAAACAGGTAATAATTATTAATCTAAGGTAGAAAAGAAAGCTGCATGAGCAACGTCTGAAGTTTATAGAGCATTAGCAAACGCATGCAGATGCACAGTAGTATATTCGTTTGGTTGGTTTTTGCGTGAGGTAGATAAGAAGAGGAATTGTTGGGCTTAAAGAGTTCAAGTTAGTTATCTAATCGGAATGTACATGTTATGCATTTGCATAGGTAGACAAAATACTTTTGTTTTTGTAGGTAAAAGTGAATGCAGGCAAAAGTTAAACAATAAGACAAGGGCGAGTAGGACTGACTGATAAACATCTTACATAATATATAAGGTTCATTAGGCTGAGAAAGAACGGAATTAGAGATTATAGGGGGAACAATCATTGTCAGTGCTTAACTAACAAGAGAAATTGACGGTGAACAGGCGAGCCAAGTCATTCCTTTATAGATTGACAAGTGTACTACATGAATTCAATTTTGTAAAGGAATACCTTGGTTGGTGGTATGTTACAACCCCTATAATTCCAAACCTTCGAAAACCTACTCGGAAAGTTTATCGAATAATGAAGAAAACCGATGGTAGTTATCTCCAATTAGTTGTGTCTATTGAAATCAAACCTAAATTACATTCTATGCCTTTGTATACAAAAACATTGAGTTTTTTTTCACCACATAGAGTAAATTGCATTAGGATTGTTGAGTCAGAGCAATAGCGAAAGAGATTGCTAAATGCATGCACAATAAAAATTATATAATGTGAGAAATGCAGTATTAATATCAATGGACAATGTACATGAATCCATACATACTTAGCTAATTGTAAGTAGTTGTGGTAGCTGCCAATTATATAGGGATTTAAATGAGAAAGAACTTGTCCTGTCGGGAAATCGAAATTAAGTAACGACTTACGACTCACAGCTTGTAGAAATGTAATAATATTTTTAAAAAATCATTATTTTGTAGTAGGTTGAAGTGTATTTGTGGTTGGGGGTAAGGCAAGGGGGGTAGAAACTAGTCTAAGAACATGGTCTGAGAAAGAAAATATGGAAAGCAATGATGTGGAGTGATTCCGGTTGTCAAATGGAATTACGGGATATCACTAATGATAAATTTATTATGCATATCAAGGGGAATTATTCACGGTTGGGCAGAATAAAACAAGGACAATGCTGGATTAGAGGTGGAAAAGAAGTGGGTATGTAGGAGATAGCTGCCTGAGACTCCTCTTTAATATTATTAATTCGTGCATCCTGTATACACAGGTATGTGTAACACATGTGACTACTCCATCGACATTTCTTGGTTGGTTGAGTATGCATTTGATTTTGTGTATGCAGATAACAAACGTATAGACTGCATAAAGTGGAAAAGCAAACATTTAGTTGTAGTTAGAAATAATGGATGCTCCGAAGGATCCCACCTGTGCATTCTGGCATGGCGTTCCGATATCTTAGTCATAGTAATGATAATATGTGTAACTCTAGGACAAGAGTCGTCATTAGGATTACTTAAAGGATAGGAGTGCTATAGTTGTTCAGTCCAAACTATACGTCAAAACTTGTCAAGTCGACTATTTTCAAAAAAGTGTACCAAAGCTGCCAAGAATGGCGAAAGAAGTTGGTATTTGCCGTGCAGGTATGCTTTGTTAATGCAAGGGAGAGAGATAAACACATTTAAGTACACATCAGAGAAAGGATATGCCAATAATGCATGCAAGATAGCAAATATGAATGCAAACTCACTCACTCGCTCAAAACTCGACTCGACTGCGACTCGTTTCACTCAAAGTGGACTCCCTAGTTTTTTTGAGAATAAACGAGAGTTAGTGCTAGAGTGGACTTTTTATAATTCTTTCTCAGACAAGGCTTACCTTGGCTGTTGTGAGGGCGGTGGTATTTCTACCATTCCCTTTTAGTCAAGTTTCACTCGCCTAACTTACTTACTCACTTCTAGCCTGCCTTATTGTCGGTAGGCTCTATCCTCATTTTGATTAACGTTATATTATGTAAGGGATCCTTCTAAACTTAACTGCCCAAGGCATTTCCCATGCCACGCTGAGCCAATCGCTTCTTTTTCCTGCGCTTTTCGTTGCTCTTCGGTCGCTCCGGTTTTACTCAAACCATGTTGCACCTGCCGCAGGATTTCTTTCCCTCACTTATCTCTCCTCCAATATTATACTCCAGTTCCTACTCTCTATCTTCTTCCTAATTATGAAAAACTACCCCTTTTTATACTTCTTTTTTATATGGGATATTTTTGTTCTTCTACAAGGATGAACCTCTTCATCTCAGAGATGCGCTCACAATTAGTGTACAATATGCTGTAACGTATCTGTACCCTAACCCTACTATACTACTAAACCCTAATAGTTACTTCAGACAACTACAACATCTACATTGTGATAGTAATAATACATTACAAGATTATATTCAATTGTTGCATTAAGGCATCTAACAGATACATGGATCGTTAGATATTTCTTGGATCTTTCTAAATCTCTCCCCGATAACAATGTCTAAGTTACAGTGCACAAAATTCTACTTCCCTTATAAAATGTGTATACCATACTTGTAACAAATCATGGAAGAAAACTAAAATTATGAAGTACCTTTTACAAGTTGTAATGACTTGCCTGTGTTTTTATATTTCTTACCGATATACGGAAATAATAGTAGAGATATGGCACAGCGTTTTTAAGAAGTAGGAAAGTATTGGAAAGGTTGATATTTGGGACAGAATGTTATATCAGTGAACGGATAGGGTACAAGCAATCTGTGTTGCTGCTTTGTATTACAGATAGGTGTACTATAGTGTACAATGGATAGTGCACTATATAGGTGAAGTAGTAAAGTCTACCCTGCACTTATTCGTTTCTTGGTAAAGAATTGTAGGACTAGCGTGAGCGAGCGTATTGAAATATTATGTAATCATGCCATTAACCTGCTCCAGAGAATGAGTACCCTGAGATAATGGATATTAACCGACAGGATTTGGGATTCATTCTCTTCTCCCTTGGTGCTCTTATCTGCTTGATGTAGAATCAATGGCTCATGTCTTGGCTTAATCGCTTCCCTCGGTTTCCTTTTGACCTTAAACACTGCTAACCTAACACAAATCCAACTTACTAGTGTCAATAACATTCGATCTTAGCCAAACCGATTTGCATGTGGAACGTGAATGAATCTGTAAATATTGGAATATTAAAAATGCAACCCAAAACGACTAGAGACTACTTAATATTCAGGGCACGACCAAAATAATAGGGCATTCTCACTATTAGCTGTTAAAAGATAGCATCATTTGAGAATGTGTCGACATTTTATTATGCAGGTCAAATTATTAGGAAGTTTTATCTTCATTTTGGATTTTCCACATATTGAAATTGTCAAGTTCTTAATTCTAAACCTCTCAGTCAACAAAACATTATCGATGTTTATTGTTACATTGTATAAGTGTAGGTTATGCATACACTTCTAATGCAAACTACAATTGCAGAGATATTGTAATCGTATATGGTAAGCTGTAGTGGAGTTGTCGTCGTCGTCTGCGGATGCTAATGCTGCGACCATAAGACTCCCTTTACCATAAGCCTCCCTTTACTATAAGCCTTCGCTCACTCCTTCCACTCCAATACAAAGCAACAGCTACCAACACAAGATCCGATAAGCACCAAAAAGACACCCGACTTCAACCAACACAAGACCCGACAACTCCCACCAACACATGACCCGACTCCCACCGATACAATACCCGACTCACGGATACAATACCCGACTCCCACTGTTACAATACCCGACTCCCACTGTTACAATACCCGACTCCCACCGATACAATCCTCGACTCCCACCGATACAATACCGACTCCCACCGATACAATACCCGACTCCCACCTACACAATACCCGACTACCACCAAAACAATACCCGACACCCACCAACACAATACCCGACTCCAACCAAAATAATACCAGAATCCAACCTACACAATATCCGACTCCCACCAACACAATACCCGAGTCCCACTAACATAATACCTGAATCCAACCAACACAATATCCAACTACCGCCGACACAAAAACCGATTTCCACTAACGCAATACCCGACACCTATCGATACAATACCCGGATCCCACTAGCCCAATACCCAACTCCCACCAACACAATACCTAACTACTTTGCAGTCGACTCCCGATCACACAAATTATATTGAACAGTGCGTTTGCAGAAATCAGTTTTAATTTTTATAAGCCATACCACTCTCAACTACATATAACTAATGAATTTAGTCTCTTTAAACTTATTTGCACCTTAACCAAATTTTGTCAAATTACATGGTATTTTTATTTACAAAAAACCAAGCCGATATAGTGCAAATTAATTTAATTAAATAAAGTATTGTGAAACTATTTAAATATCCAATAGCTTACGATTTGGGTAAATTTTAATTGATTGCCATTCAAGTCATGTAAAACATGAAACATGTCATTTAATTATTTAATGGTAATAGAAAAATGCAGTAAATTAGGTAACTACTGTTTGCAAAACCTATCAGTCTAGATAAATTCCCATACACAATAATATAAACTAATTTCTTTCATGTATTCGGTATGCAAAACCGGACTACACGAGAGCCGAATAGCAAATACACAAAAGCCAGGTGGAAATTTTATGGCTTATTTCGCAGATGGAATCTTAGGGGTAGTTTCACAGGCGGAATTTTTACGGGTAATTCCGCAGGTGGAATTTTTACGGGTAATTCCACAGGTGGAATTTTTACGGGTAATTCCGCAGGTGGAATTTTTACGGGTAATTCCGCAGGTGGAATTTTTACGGGTAATTCCGCAGGTGGAATTTTTACGGGTAATTTCGCAGGTGGAATTTTTGCGTTTAATATCACAGAAAAGGTTTAACTGTAATTTCACAAGTAGAACTATATAGGGAAAGGATAATTTCATAGCAGGTGAAATTTTTACTGTTAACATAACGGCAGGTGGAGTTTTTACGGGTAACATCACGTTAGGTGGAATTTTGATGGGCAAGTGCACAGTAGGTGGGATTTTGATGGGCAAGTGCACGGTAGGTGGAATTTTGACGATTAACATCACGGCAGGTGGGATTTTGATGGCCAAGTGCACAGTAGGTGGGATTTTTACGGGGTACAAAGAATTTTGAAGGGTAATTGCACGGCCGATCGAATTTTGACACAATTTCAGAGGGTAACTTCATGATGGGTGACGGGTAACTTCACGCTCCCTTGAGGTTTGTACTACTTACACTACTCTATGTTCTACTCTGTATTGTACTCCACACTTACTCCATATTCTACTCAACACTTACTCCATATTCTACTCAACACTTACTAATCCACACTTACTCCATATTCTACTCCACACTTACTAATCCACATTTAATCCATATTCCACTCCACACGTACTCCATATTCTACTCTACACTTGCCTCTCATTCCACTCCACACTTGCCCCATATTCCACTCCACACTTGCCCCATATTCCACTCCACACATCACTCCATATTCTACTCCACACTTACTTCATATTCTACTCGACATATCACTCCACATTTATCAGAATAAATTTTACAAATTTTACTCTTGAAAATTTTGAAATTTTTTAAGGAATTCAAGCGTGCTGTTACTATCCCGTCCGTAGGACGGGTAACTTTACTAGTGTTAAGTAGGCAAGGGTAAATAAACAACGAAAATTGAAGGAAGTTCATCAAGCATTTAAATTATTTAGGTTTATCCAATCTGTATAAGTATAATTAGATATAAATAATGTCGATTGTAAAAGTGTAAAGGTAGCCTAGATATTCTGTTTTACAAGATCCCTTTCCTGAGTAGGCCATTTTCGTAGCATAAACTACTTTCCCATCCTCTCTCCACTGCTAGCTCCTCGGCTTGTCAAAGGATAAGAACGGAACAAAGTTTTTCATGCCTGTTCCGCCAGATTGCCTACGAATTTTTGTTATTTTCCATTATAGTACCCAAGACATTAAAAGAAATCTGTTCATCCTCCCATTGTTTGGGAGAGGAGAGCTTCACAGGCGACTCTGGTTGAGTTTAGGTCAGGTACCCACTTAATCATAGTTTTTACATCCAATGCACAGAACAGATACAGCATAACCACATAATGTAAGATATGGTATCGATGTATTCCTACCTGTTTGAACAATACCTATAGAAGTAGGAGTGCAGAAAGGAGCACATAGACGAATCTGTTCAGTACTGTCCGTTCTTCTGCTAAATGAAAGAGTATCATGAGATTGAAATTGTAATCCAGAAGCCAAATCTTATAATTTAAGGAAGACAGAATGTATTCATGATATCAGAGTTGATTGTTAAGAAACATGAGATATGCCAGTAAATCCTTAATCCGTACCTACGACGTTCTTTGTGTAGTTTGAAAGCTTTGCTGCTGCGTTATCTTTGTGGAAGAAGACCAGTAGCTCTGACAAAGAAGACAGACACGTATAAAAAGGGACTCCTCTGACAAGGGTCCTCTCTCTCTCACCACACACTCAGCAGTCTGCCGGCTTTTGCTTTGACTCATTTTCCGACAGACTCGAATGGTTATGTTGTATCATATCATCATAGTGAGCTAATGGGTCATTTCACCTCAAATCTTTGTAAATTACCTTGAAGTTTACCTAATCTTGATTTTCCGCTCATTCACCGTCCTGAGAGATTTAAAGCAACCCTATCTTCTACATTGCTATTATCTGTGACGCAATATAATTCCTATAAGTCATGGCAGACATGATGATGACCACACACAGTCATCAGTACATAAGTAATTTTAAGAAAATTGCCTTCCATTTCAAAATTGGAATTGAATAAGTAGACTTTAAATGATAAATTGTGCCGGCTCATCTCTTTTCTACAAATTTGGATTACCAAATCAAAGACTCGAACTTGGTACACTTCTAGCATCTTTTTTATCAAGATGCTTCTGTTTGCGGTTTCTGTATCTTGGGTCCCAAGTGTATTACATTTCTTTTGTTCAATATACGTCACGAAATACATTCTACACATCCTCTGTTGAAATACTGCTAATTATACATATAGAAATTCTGGTTTTCTATATAGTTTTCTTGTCTTATGATGATCTTGGATATATTTGTATATTTAATGGTTAACTCTAGTAGTGTTGGTTTTGGAAAAGTTCCACATCTTTGATTTCTGGGACTGTGCAGAGGGAATTGTTTTGTTCATGTAGATAAAATTTGGTTGTGGTGTGTTTAGGGCTGGCATGTGTAATCCACACTCTCGCATTAATAATCCTTTGGTTTTCTTCTCATAGCTCGAAATTCCACTTAAAAAAATGCAAACAAAGATATGTAATGATAGCTGAAACTAATGTGAAACTCAAAGTTATCATTTGAGTGCACACACGGTAAAATAATATGGCATTTTTTGGTCTCCGTCTCGGTGCTGGTATTTAATATTTATTGTTTGCACAAGGAGATTGAGGAATCACATTCACATGATACTAGATTTCATAGTATAAGATCAAGAGGAATCAAAGTTGAGTGCCCCGCATGGATATGGAGATTGCAATAAATGTTGGTTGGACAGAGGTATGTATTAATGGATGAAGAGAGAAGTAATAAAATGAGACAGACATTAAGACAGAGAAAAAAGATTAGGTAATAGGTACATAATGGAAGATTAGACACGAAAGATGTAAAAGTAGCGAGATTGATAGAATGAAAAAGTGGACCGGAGAGCAGCTCACGACTCCAAGATAGCTTATAGATTATGTTTAATTTATGACTTAATATTTGTATTATTGACGAAGCTTAAAATGAGTGAAGCTGTTCAGTTGTTGAAATAAAAGCCCGTTTTCCACAGCTCAGTCGGATGAGGAATGATTGGAGCGGGATATAAAATGTACTAATGGCCAAACAAACCACCACAAAACCCAAAGCTTGCTCATCCATCCTCAGAAAACAGACTTTTATAAAGAGAGTCGTGTACTATTTGAAACATGTAGTAGAATTATTATTATGGCTTTTGCCAATTTCACCAGAATTGAATGGCTGAGAGTTGGACGGGAGGGAGACAGAGTTTAAGCCAAGACAAGAACAAGACTCCATCTGACTACGATTAAGTGGGCGGAGCCAAACTCCAAGGAAGCATGTTATTATGGTAATATTCGCACAATTTGGTTGACCACATCAAAGAGCAAAGGTGTAGTACTACATTTTCAAGCCTTACTTAAACTCTATATCCCGTTCCCTACTCATCTTAAACACTCAGGATCTACATCTTATCTTTGATGGATGTCCTGAACTTTTCTTTCATTCAGGATGAGTCCAGTTTCAATCAGTTTCTATTGTATTACACATACCAGCATCGTTACTATATCTGCTGCGTGTATTTGTAATGCAAATGCAAGTACTACGGAATTTACTACTTAAAGATACATATTAAATTCTAATGTAGATTCCAAGATGTAAAAATACGTATTGATACCTACATAATTAAGTACTACAAATCGTACACGTAGGTTCAAAGTATTGGACTTTCCCGTTTGATTTGTACTTATCTTTAGCATTATTCGTGAACAGAACACCCAATGAATATGGGATAGTGTATGGAGCATAAATATAAGTGTTATTGGGCAAGGTATGACATTATGGCATATTTATGACTGGTATTTTTTTATGCATTCCTCCCTCCTACCAGAAAAGCAAATGGCAGCATTTCACAATGGCACTTTTCTTTCAGACTGACGGACAAGCAGTCGGATTAAAGATGTTTAGTATTCCAGTCTCATTCGGAATTATGATAAAATCCTTCGCCATTTGGCAGTATCTACAGGTAGAAGCGATTGGGTGTTCATCATCATGTGCCTTATAGTGGCATTTAGTCAGGTGACAGTCAATGAAATGTCAAAAGCACCTCACATATCAATGCTACTGCATAAACTAGACAACAGGAATTTTAAATCTTAATGCACACGGGAGACAACTGTTCGTGAATAGATAAATTTATTCCTAGTAATTGAAATAAATGATACACAAGAGAGTAATGCATTAGTATTATCTCAGTAATGGATGTAGACTATTGACGAACAACAATCAATGTCTGTAAGTTTAATTTGAAAAGGCGGGTAAGGTGTGTAACTACAGATTACCTGTGCAAACCATTATTTTCCTACACCTATAATGTTAGTTTTCATTTGTAAATATTATAATATATTTTACAAAGACGAATGCTAGCGCGTAGGTAATAGCCATCCGTGCAGAATTGAAGTAAAGATAGAGAGACAAGCGAATGCAATGGAATCTTCTATTAGGCACGTAAAATATAAACTCTTCTTCACAACTCACAAAGACTTCTTGTACCTAAATGATCATTTAGTTCGCTTTCAGTTGGGATTTTTATTGTGTAACGTGCGTGATCTCTGTGGGCAGAATCCAACTGGCAAAGAGTTACATCGGTGATGTAACTCTTAAATGAATGTTGGTGTTGATAATATGAAAATGAGCACCGATAATATAACAATTGTTATTGTAATAACTAAATTTTCCAAATTGATCGCACAAATATTCAATGAAGCTATTATATTACTATTTTTACATCCCCCATAACAAATTGCAACCTCACTTTCGACAATATTATTAAAACTTTTCAATAATAAAATGTCAGTATATTTACAGTTTTAAAAAAATTTTGCAGACCACTCTAGTTCATTAATGTTTAGTACCATTTCATTTTAATCAATTAAAAATTGATTTACTTGTAATGTTTTATAACAGATAAAAAATAAAAGCGAAATGAAGGTTAAAAGTAAGAATGAAGTACTTCAGAGGGTTAATCGAGTAAAATTCATATTCGTTTTTATCTATGTAAAATGGAAGCCCAATAACATTTGTGGACGTTCACTCTGTGTGTCCACAGAAATGGAAAAGAAATGGAAAGGAAGTTGGGTAACTATTCAATTTTCATTGCTGAAGCGTGAATTGATTGAGTAACTCAGCGGAACATGAAAAGATTCGCTGGGGACAATGCTACATCAGATCTGCTTAGTGAGCTTTACAGTTTGTTGAATAAATTAATGCGACAGACCATGTTTACATCATTTATATCTTTTCTACTTAATACAATGGTTAGTAAACCAGAACAGACTTCCCTCTGATTTATACTTTAGATCAATAGTCAACAGTTTTATGGTATACCTAAACTAACATTGAACAAATGCAAAACATAGTGATTGTTTATTAGAATTTCACCATTTCAAATCTTCGCATGTGCATTTTTACTTTTTCCATTTGCAGATTTTTCCTTTAGAAACATGTAGGAACTAATAGAAAGAATATCTGCATGTCAGGGAGGTTTATTTTCTTTCCAACTTCACTTTGACCTCTTTCGTCCTTGAAAAATCCCATCTGTAATAATGGTCATTTCCAACTGCTGCATCACTTCATTTTTCTTGCTAATTTGTACATTTTATTATTGTGGCAAGGTAATTACAATCGCATTGTGTTAAAATAGTATATATCTGTAAGATTGCAGTGAGTGTGCAAAATACTTTGTTTATGTTTATTTGTATGTGAATTGCATGAATATTTATCATCAACGAGGTAGGCAATTATGAGTTCCATAATTTATCTTGTAATTTATATTACCTGTGTAAATATCGGTATGTAAGTATTTACTAATGCAACAACACAATTCGTGTACCCACCCAATCCAAGTACGCACATGTATGTATGTGCTTTGTATAGGTGCCTTATCTCCACTAGCAAGATAACATATACATGAAGCAATAAATACCAAACCTGTAAGACATTAAAATGTTGAACATAGAATTCCCTTTTCTATTCTATAACAATTTATTACGATTACATTTCTGCGTTAGTGTTAGTACTACATGGAATAGGTAGCAAAGAACATTTGTAAAACTGACTTTTGTTAAATGTAAATTAGCGAGTAAACTTTATTTTACTACCACCTAACGTTTATATGCATCGTCTTCCCTGCATCACTGCAATAAATCAAACAACCATTAGAATCATTTTAGGGCACAAGCTTTTTAATTGCATAAAATGGTGCATTTAAAACAATTCTGTATGTACATTGTTCAAGTCGGAGGAGCTGTCAGACCTTGTAGAAAAGTCTAATCATGATGTAGGTACATACATACATAGAATGTGTAATATTGAGTGATGAAACATTGCGAAAAGTAATTTAGTCTGTTGAACATTTATAGTCGAAGGAAATATCTTCCCAAATGCATGTGTTTAAAAAATGTATGTACTGTTACTGTTAGCTATTTAGCTCTTGTACTACAGAACAGTGTAATTTGTTTTGGATTTCTCGTCTGTGAATCTGTGAAGTGAAGGTTTGTCGGGCAAATTATTTTTATCATTCGTGACGAAGTGAAAACTCCTCACTTGGCAAGCCTTGTATAAATATAGTGAGCGAGTGCAGCTTACTTGACACTTCCAATCCAATATCTCAACCTCCTCCTACCTACCTATACATAGGAAAGAAACTGTACAATGATGTAATACAGTTTGTAGTAATTGTATAGGAAACTACAGAGTAACAGCCAAGGCGATACTGCAAATATCTTTAATAAACACCAAGTACATGTTCTTTAGTGTGTAATTTATTTTCGCGGTATAAGTACAGACGAAATATACGAATGATATAGTGAATAGGTATAGAATTATTTACATCAATCTCGTTCCATTCCATCCATCGAATGAAAAGTTGAACTCAGAGAATGAAGGTCTAGTAAATCCTCGAGTCTTTGAATCTGGATTAGATTTAAAGACACGAGGTTCGTTGACACGACTTGAGTATGCTATATAGTCACATCACATAAGATAGTCGAGAGAGGTGGAAAGTCTGAAGCCATTGCTATATACGCTTTTCTTTTCTTGTTGTTAGTGTGGTGAGGTTTGGTTTGGTTTCAGGATAATGGTGAGCTATGCATGGAAAGCGGAATGTGAAATGTGATGCAATGGAATGGGTAGAATAGTGGGATTGCTATTTTGCTATTATTACGAGATGACTGACTGACTAACTAAAGAGTTCATGTGAAAAGCCTTTGGTTAAACGCTGCTGAATGGGTAGAGAGAGAGTATCTACAATATCTAAATGTTTCTTCTGTATAGCTACTATAAAGCTGTTGTTCCTTGTTATTTTGTGCTTTGCTTTTTTTGTTGCCTGATCATTGTGTCTTCCTCAATGTACGAGAGACGAGGAGTTAGGCTGGAGAGATTGAGAAAAGAGGCTCCGAATCTCATGCAAAGTCAACAGAAACCCAAAAGTTAGTAGTGCTATCATGAATTGTATTATAAATACTTATGGGTAGTTGATTGTCGTTGAATGGCATAAATAATGATGTTCACAGAGTGTAGGTACATGAGCGACAATAGGGTCCCACTGGTTCTTTATTTAAAATCGGCCTAAGCAAATAAAATTGTGGTGAAGAGAATGTTGGACATGAACATCCCATCCAATTGACTGTTGCGATTCATGACATGACAAGAGCTAAGGCTTTTATGTAGGGAGCTACTTAGCGATACGCACACAGAGCTAAGTGAAGTAGTGTGTAAGAGGTAGTTTGATAGAGGTTTATGAGTATGACGACTGCGTTAGATGATCCGAAGTCTTTAGTCCAACTCCCTACTATGAACAATGAAGATGTGGACAGAACAGACATCAGATAGACAATCTTAACCACATCTCCTGCTAATACTACAGATAAGAGGAGGGCCGCTTCTCTTATGTAACTACTTGTTGTAGGTAGGACGAGTAAACAAACCTTCAGACTACGACATGACAAATGCATTGTGAAGAGAATCCAGTCAAACAGGGGCTTTATGAGTATCATGGAATGTCGAAAGATAAATAAAAACTCTCTTTTCTTAAGTCAATACTTCATTCAACTCAAATATTTCTCTTCCCGACAAATTCTCGTCCTATCCTTAAAAGTTACATATTAAATGGAATGCAATTCACAAGTATGCTAATGTCCATAGAGAGAAATAAATTGATTGGGAATTTAATGGAATAAATTCAGTAAAAGATAACAATTCTTGTGTATTGTTCTTGGAATGTGCACGGAGATGCTATTCTGAAACAAGTAGCAATGTGGATGTGATACAAATAATAAAATATAGTCTATCTGCATTTGGATGGGTAGTAATTCTAAGTTGTGCTACAAGTTTAGTTTTTAACGACAATAGATTGTTCAGGGTAGGGAATGTAATGATGTAGGTATGTACAGATAGCTACTAAATTTGAAGATAGAAGGATAAGAGTGTTTGGGAGTAGCTCCTTTGTTTTTGCAGTAGAGAAAATATTTTTGCCATTTGAAGAAGAGACGGACGGGATAGGATAGCGTGCAATTTGATTGGAAGGACACTTAATGTCAGATGAGATGAGAGAGAGAGCTTCCTACGTTCCTTCCATTCCTGTTGTCCTCTTCTCCTACTCTGTGGCTCTCGCTGAATAATGATGGGCGAAGATCGTAATTTTATTTGGAGAATGATCATTGAGAAACAACCTGTTTTTTGGGAGAATTTATTTACCACAATGCACAGAGACCCCCAGATGGAAAAAAGTCGATTATGGCTTTGAAATTAGCCGTTCATTTCACCAGCACCACTAGAACTTTTTTATGGACGTAGTTTTGCACATTGTTAGTGGATCTATATCCTCTGATACGTTTCGTGATGTGCATTACTTAGCATCCCAAATCTCATCTCGTTTAAACTCGTCCTAATCTCTATTATGTTATGAGCATTCATGTAAATACTAAACGTTACCTAATGGACATTCACTTTTCTATTACACAGATCATTCTAACTATGTATAATGATATCGATGCTAACTAATGGGTCAACCATCATCTCTAACTCAGAGTCGCAAAAACACTTAGGTATGTAAAACACAAAGCAAAGAGTCAAATGCAAAAGAGTGGCTACATTACATAATATAAATATACGAAATAACATATCCCGACTACCAACTCACAGCTAGTCTCGAATTCAACTCCTGAGAATTCTAGCATAGCTAATGCGACTGTAATGCAATCGTAATTCGCCCTGTTAAGAATACTTAATGTAACCAGTTTTCCCTCACCAAACAGCGCAGCACTGTATTCAACTCTTCGTCTTGATTGGTTTGCGTTTAGTGCTGTGTTTTATCTGCAGATGTATGTATTTAGTAATGAATAGTAGTTAACTTACGGTTAGACAGAACTTTTATGCATACAGCAGCGAAGTAACTACTCGCTACTCTGCTCCCCAGCTTTAACTTCATTGTGTTTTTCAGTCGACTGGTGAGCTACTCCTTAGTCTTGTAAGCTTTGATCGCAATTTAAGATCGATGGTGAAATTGGCAGTAATAATGTTCTATGTGTGTGAGCCACGCTATTTTTTATCCAGCTCAAACAACTCAAGCCAAACAGATATGCATAACCTGGTTAAGACTTGTCTTACTTTTTATATCTTACTACATTTATATGCGTGCAGAGACATACAAAGAAGCTATATACTCATGACATTATAATATCTTAAGTATAATCCGATCCTGGATACTGCACACAACTGCTAATCCTAATGTTACAGCATATACAGTAGAGAGAGAAGACAGGTTTGTTATTTTATCCATGCCTCTATCCGTTTATTACTACCCTTGAGATACATTAAACGTATTTAGTAAACTGTATGTGCGTTTATAAGTACAATAGGTGTGTAAATACCTTACGCTTTATACATAAGAATGGAGGATGTACCTTGCCGTATAGATATCAAATACCGACTTGTTATATGTAAGTCAAATGCAGTAGGCTGTACAAAACTATTATAACCCTTTAATACATGTACATAATAATATTATTATGTGTTCCAGTGTCTATGGACCTGAACGGTTGAATTACTACATTTGTTTTAAAGCAGTGGTTAGTTTAGCTACCCAATATTTTAATACCACTTTATGTATGAATGTGTATGTGTCATAGTCCGATTGTAATGCTGGAAAAGTTAAACACAGCAAAGTTAAATCCAATGAAATAAGTAAATGAAGCAAATCTCGTTCCAAGTATTAAATACAATACAGTATAACTAAAGTAATCAATTTCTATAATTTTAATTTGATTTCCTATCCCACAATAATTATCATTTTGTATTGATCAATGTGGTCACGCACAATTTGAATTTATCCCAGTTCTTGTCATTTATTCTATGAAATCAATGAAAGTTGTGATAGCTGGAATCTCCAGTGAAGTATTGAAAGTTAATAGTTGGGGGCTGTAGGGATGAGATTTATAATCTGACAGTTATATAATAATATAGAATAACAGTGTATGCTGCGACACATGGACGGAGTGTAATTGATAGCAATGATACAGCTTGGGTGTGTAGGTATGCATGATATGCACAATAAGATTGACTGGAAAAGTGTCTGTGAGTTTCCTTTCTTTGCTGCGTTGGTTAGTATTGTTAGTTTAACGTTGTATGCTGAGTAGTTGGCTAGTAGTCTGTTGCTCGGGCCTTGATTATTAGAAGGAAAGGGTGAAGTTTGAAGGGAGGAACATTTTGTCGACGGGCTCCTCATGACTATCTCTCATCTGGTATATAAGTGTGAGAGTTAAAGCTTATTTTGTAGCCTGTTTGTTGTAATAAGCCCAGGAACTTGAACTAGTGAGAAGTTTATAAGAAAAAGAGTGAGTGGGTAGGAGAGAGATCTTGTATGATAGTACCACTCGAATTATATGCATATAAAACATGCATAGGTATTACGTGAACATAATGTAATAATCTACGTTGTTCTCTCTGCACAGACAAGGTAAAGGTAAAATGCTTTGTTAAGCACAAGCACATAATATTGGCATCCTCTATAGTTATCTTTAGTTACGCTCCTATCCGACTTATGCAAATATCCCTGATATTTACGCTGTTACTACGATGTGATGTGTACGTGATACTACCTGAAAAATGCATAACGAACGATTAATAGAATATAATGAGTAGTATACGTCTGCTGTCTATTGTACAACTCCACTCAATACTTAGCGTTCTTACTCCTCCTAGTCCATGGTCACATAGTATAATACCTATAATACAAATGCACAGGGTATCCCTAATCTACGTAGCCTCCTCCAACATCTTATCTTACGTATCATAGATCGTTCGAAAGGATTTTCAGAAAACGTTGCCGTATTATCCATTCTGATAACGAATTCGAATATAGTTTCAAAAATAAAATTTTTGTGGTCAGAAATATTGCAGCTTGATGGAATTTCTGGATATTTTTTGAAAAATTAGTGCCATGTCAGTAAAATACCTGCTGGAGAGTTGAAAATTGGTGAACCAAAGTAGAATCGTGTATGATATTGATTGTAAAGGGAATTAAAAGATTACAGATACCCTGTAGACTGTTGATATGGCTTTTGGCTCTGTCTTGTCTCAAGATAGTTTGGTACAAAGGGTTTATTTCGCGGACCTGTCTTCTTGTGTATCTAATGTAAATGTATTACCCATATTATATCCTCTTTTTAAATGCATTTTATACATCTCTTCTCTAATACTACTAGTTAGTTTAGTTGGATGAGTTGAATATAATATGCACATGTACACGATAGTGTATAACGACAACGACTCCCTTCTGAGTCGTGTTCTTGGCATTGGACCTTCTTTTTAATGCTCTCGCTCTCCCTTTGGCTCGTGGTATTTTTATGGTATTTTCTCTAACCTAATGAGAATGAGTTGCACTGGTATTACATCACATGAAGCTAGAGACAACCACAGTAGTATATGTGGAGTATATCAAAGGGATATATAGACTCTGACTCAGCAACGGATTTCGTAAGTAGGGAAAAACTCATCAACCCAAAAGAGCTATTTTAACTTTATTACAAGACGGTCGTGTGTCTTAAGACTTGGCATTGTCTAAAGTGGGCTCGTCTTTAAAGCTAGCTGTTTTAATTCTGTTTACAATGTAGTTACTTACAGACACCACACAGCATTCCACGTACACATAAATGACTGAAGTAACGATAAGTGAGCAATTCTAACAGACCCGTGTTATATCTAACAATAAATATTATGTCTCAACAAAATGTATGCATACTACTTACTTACTACCAGTATGATAAGTAATAACCCTACTGTAGACTGTTAATTCTATAGGGTTGAGTTAATAAGGCATTTGAGAAAGATTCATTTCATGACTGAACTGACTTATGAAGAGAATAGTAAATTACTAGTGTATTGTGTGTGGTGGTATGTACAGGATTGACTACGTGTATGCTCATTGTATGAAGACAAAAGACATGTTTTCAACTCTAATATACTACCCTTTAACTAACTCTTGTGTTTACCTTTGTAACTGAGAATTGAGATTAATGTTGATTTGACTAAAAGATGAGGGAATTAGTATGGGAACGCTAAGTTTGTTAAGTAGACTATACTTGGAATAATTTAGCTTGAAAATATAGATTGAAGAAGATAACGGTACAATGGTCTGTGCTAACTAAAGGGAATGTTTGTATTTTTATGTAGGTGAATGACGAGAAGAAGCTAATGAGAAAGACGAGAGGCAATTAAATCGCTGGAAGATAAAAACAGAGAGATAGCGATTTTCCGTAGCGTTTTGTGTCGTGAGAAGACGTAATAATAAAAGAATTTTCTGTATGACGGATGAGCGGAAGTGGACGGCCGAAGGGAACAGTTGTGACGAGACGGGTGAGGGTGGACTGTAAATGAGTCCACCGGTGGCTTGGATCCCAATGGACACAGAGTCACTCAAAAGTGGATTCAGCGAAGTGAGCAATCGTTCGAGGCGGACAGCGTTGAGTGTAGGAGGAGGTGGGAACGGACTGAACGGTGGCACAGGTGGAAGCGTCGTCTCCTTGTCTCTCCCCGGCCGGCATCATCACAGGAATCATCATCACCGTTCCCACACTCACAGGTATTCTTTATATCTCTAATACTCAAGCAAGCACAACTGAAAACTACACACCTTTCCTATGTTACTCGTCCTACCAACTTTGATTTTCTACACTAATCTCAGGTTTTCCAACATTGCTACTTACTCGTTTTCGTTCTCACTACTACTACATTATACATTGTTCGCTATGGGTTCTTTATTTTATAAGTTGTCTTGTCTGGCATGTTCTTCAACCAGTCGTCCTATAGTCGCCAACAAGTGACGAGTGTATGTAGTTATACTGTCTTTGTCTCGACGCGCACTCTTTTCAGTTTTCCACTCCTCAGTGCAGTTGGTGGTTTCATTTTCCGTCTCTCAAGTGGTCTGTACAATTTTATCGTTGTTAGCATCGTATTTGGTATTATGCAACAAGGAATCAGACAGAGATTGAAGATTATATTAGTAGATTGGAGATTGCATTAGGAAAAGACGAAAACCCACCTTCTTTTCACCTTCCTTCACACATGGATCATTCATCATTCTCGCTAGGTCCACTGTTCAACTGAGAAGTGTATTCCAAGGAAAAGACAAAGATTTCATTTACACATGTGCTACTCTTCTTGTATTGTTAAATGGGTGGATGTTGTGGACGTGGACTGTTGTGGACTGCTTCTGGACGCCACTTACTACTGCTAAATGTATATACAAGAGAGTACTAGTGCAACGACTAACTTAAGCAGTAGTAACCATAACCAGTTAAGTCGTATTTTGTCTGTAATTCCAAAAGTGATTTTCCAGAATGCACTTTTATATGCATGAGTTGTGTTGACTAAAGTATAGAGCTGTTTAAAAACATTCTTCTGAATCTTCTGTCCTGTCGTGTCGTGACAGTGAAGTTGTCATTCTCTGACAAGTGTCGTTGTCTTTAACTCGTCTGTTTTTCTCCTTTTGTTGTTACTTGGATCATTTCCTTCCTTTTCATTCTTATTCGTGTTGTGCTGTGCTGGATTTTGGATTGGGTATAGTCGTAGTATATTATTGCATTCTCTTCAGTTCACTCTATGATTTGATATGATGGTGAGTTCGTTCTGCTTGTTATCTTATTCACTTCAACCTTTAATACTATATAACCAATTTCTTCTATTTTCATTGTGGCCATACGTGTTTCGTGATCCGTTCTATATAGCTTCATTACTTTCTGTGTGCATACGGGAGGCAGTGCATATTAATACGTCTTTTCCATCGTGTTCTCCTCAGTTTCTTCAGTCTGTGTCCAATTGCATGTGAAATACAATCATAATTTTACAGTGTATTATAATAGTACATGTAATAATCTACTGACATTGCCTTCCCTTGTTTTCCATTGCAGAGTAAAATGACCTCTTCGTTGTGCGCTGCACACGAGTCGGGACTCTCTCATTGAATTCCGTCTCCCATGTCTTTCTTTCAAATACCTATTTTGCGTTGGATTGAACTTGCTTATTATTTTCATTCCAGCGTAGAAGTAGGTACATACCTTAACTACGTGTCTAGTGTATTTTAAAGTGTTACATACCATCATAGGTGCTTATGTGCGTAACATTCATTCCCATGCACATGTACTGTGTGTAGAAAATGTTTTTGTATACATTTTCGAGTTTTCTTATATATTTTTATTACAATAAAAAGATACACAATAGGCTCTTCTTTTCATAAGAGTAATAATATTGTAATTTAATGCAGGTAACACTTACTTTTGTACATGTATGTACTTACTGCTTAATGAGATTATGATGGGAATGGGAGTCTCTTGATTTGATGCACTCAACTCTAACTCAAGTAATGTCGAATTGACTGACCATGCTATACTGAATGACTTTTTCATTGTTCAACCATGCTAGTCCAATAGAAAAGTATTTTCAGTCTCTGCTATACACACGTCATCATATTATTATTCAGAGTAACTTTGTCCATTCTGTGTTACTTTATAGATACATAAATGGCATGCATATCGATCTTGATCTACCTACTCTCTTTTAATAATATTAATATTTTTGTTGAGCTATGTATGACATGGTCGTGTTGTTACGTATAAATATGGTTTAGTGCTTATCTTGAACTTGAAACATAATGAAAATTGTTATAACATTCAGTTGAGAAGATTTGAGGTCCGAGTACCTAAAGTTGATTTGACTGGTGATGGCGATATAGTGGGAAGTGGTGGGTAGGGAGTCTCTTCCAGTTTTCTCAATTATTCTAAACACTAAATCTATATGGACAGAGTGAGTGGTTGATTGCACCTATGTAACAACTATACCATACAGGTGTTGAGTTTAAACTTATGATCTGAATCTGAATTACATTTACAAGTTTACTTCACTTCGTCTCTTTATTACATTTCACAGACGTATATTTGTAATTTGTTATGTTCATGTTCTTCAAGTTGCACAGTCCAATGCTGTTGGTGTTAGTTATGTAATAATGTAATTTTATTGCGTTCATTTCTCTTGTATTTTGCATGCCGTGAGCGGTTTGGTTTTAGTATGGTCGAAGATACTATTCTCCTGCTCCTGTCTCTGTTTGATGATTCAGAAAAATGAGCTATATTCCTTCACACGTGCTTTTTATGCCACAATTTTATGTCTCGCCATCCACTTATTCTGTACTATCTTCTTTCTGGATATAATAGGAATGACTTTTTTCGTTTTGCAATTTACTTGACTACAGACGACGGAGGAGAGACTAACTTTTTATTAGAATCATTTTGCCGCTTTTGCTTTTTGTCTCTGGAATTCCTTCTGTTTTCTATCTCGAATACTCAAACGAACTGTTTTCTATAATATTAACTTTGTCGAGATGCAGTTGTTATCCCAGACAGATACCTATGCTGAACTGAATGAAACTACTCAAGTCCTTAAAATCTAACCTACCTATTTCTGCTCGAGTTTTATTTTCTGTTCACTATATCCTATATGACGTCAACAACCTTAACTTAAACCAAAATTTTGGATTCAAGGGTAATTTGTCGTTCTGGGTTGTAAAACATTCCAATTATGCATGTACTATGTACATAAAATCTACTCAAAGCGGCGACAAGAACAATAGTTTTGTTTCAGCATCTCCATATCACTTTATTCCACAAGAGTTCTAATATGGTATCAAAAAGGAAACTAAATTTTTCCATGCACCTTGTCTGGCACACGTAGCAATAAAAGTGTGAGGGCAATAACAGCTTTATATATCTTTTCTGTCGGAATGATGATAATTTTCACTTGAAGTTGTTTGTCTATGTTAGGTGAGAATTCAATATCTTACAGTTACAGAAATACTGTAGATAGATACATAGATCTGTTCTTCACTAGTCACTTAAGAAGTTCCTGTAAAAGAGATAAAAAAGAATAATTTGTTACTCTTTGCTTTTCTGAAAGTTCAAATTGAAATTAAGGTATACTTTCTGGTTCAAAATTCATTTATCCAGATGATTATGTATTTGAAACACGTGTACGCGTTCCCATTGTTTAAAGAACACGTACTTAAGAGTTCTTTATAATGTAATATCAAGTGATGCAGTGTCCACATATCCACCTTGCTATTATTATTTAAATAGTAAAAGAGACGTGAAAAGGGAGTTTTAATGGAATCCAAGTTGATACTATTTTTGCATCAGGGATGCATAAATTGGGTACTAGGAGTCTCAATGGACTGTTTTCTCTGTGTATGTTAATTTTAGCAGAAAGGAGTGTGTTTACAAACGCATGCATTATTTATTGAGGATAGGGTGTCTCGGTAGCAGTTACAATGACATTAGTTTGGGCTTAATAAGGAGAAAAGCTGTTCAACGGTTTTCAGAAGAATTTATTAGGCTATCACATAGCTGATTACGTGAGTGAGGCTTATTATTTAGTTTGTAATAGCAGTAGGTACAATTTGTGCATTGTGTCGTTGTCGTTTGTTGTGTTCTTGTCTTGTACCAGTACTGTTACAGACGTTGTACATTTTGTCGGTTTAATTTAATCTCATCCTCCCTTGCAACATGAGATGAAAGAGGATGAGTCAACGAGAAACTTGTATCTTGTTTGTACTTTGTACGTATAGCTGTAAGCTATGTCTTTAACGTTAGTTATAGCACAACTAACCACACCGACATTAATACCTATCTGGTTGTATTCTCCCTGCTAGAGGTATTTCCTTAAAATATTCATTTATTTGTCCACCACACCGCATTGTCAACATAAATCTTCCTGGACTCTACTGAAATTACAAACATAATGGATATTTGCTTTAAGTTACATTTACATTATTGAGTTACGAAGAGATGTTAAACTTTTATGTGATTGTAGAATAATACAAGCAAAATGGCATTCACTACGAATTACGTACTTGTGTACAATCACGTGTATTCAAAATTGATTCTGTTGTACATTTACAACTCTAGTATTTAGCCACTATTGTGTTTGCTACCTAAGATTACATACAATACGGTATAGAATCACATATCTATCTGACAGGATTTATTTTGTATACATTGTGAGAAAATGAAACTAGCAATTTCATTTGTTGTGGTTTAGTATATTCAAACCAACAGGACTTATAATAAGATGAGGACGAAAACGACTACAGCAGCGTTTGTATTTAGGGGACAATTGTTATTATGTGGAACATTCCCAGTATTCAATGATTTTACTACATAAAAAGTAGTTTTGTCTGTTTTTCATACCCTACCTACCTTTTCAAAGAAGTCGTAGGATTTGAGTGAAACAAGTAAACTGCTTCGATACGATTATAGAAACCTAAAACGAAATGAATGGGAAAGCTAATAATGAATTTGTGGTTGACAGATCCGGGCGAAACACAAGGCGTGAAGAACCTCTGTTGGAAACACCGGAGAGTGGTCATGGCAGTGAGATAATGGAGCACATATCATCACAGGGCCCCGATAATAATCGTGGCTCTGGTAGAGACGGTCATGAAGTCATCGAAGTGCAAATCCTCCCCCAGGTGAGCTATGATATTTCTCGGTTTGTCGACAAATTGCATTGTTCAGAATAACTTGTTTAGTCTAGCGTACTCTTCTCTCTCCATCTCAGTTGTGCCACTCTCAACTTTTAAGAACAGAGTTCTTCAACTGTGAAAGAAGCTCTGATCAAGATTCAAGTGATATCGTTACATCAACCAGTAGGGACGAATTTTAATCTCACATTTTTGAAAAATGTGTTCTACAGTGGAGATGTAAACATTTTTAGAGCTAATACTGATTTAAATAAATTCAATCTGTAATGCGAAGGGCTAGTGACAGATTATTTCTACACAAGTAAATTTTGATTACTGACTACTGAATGGCCTTACCCAAGTAGTATCAATCAACTAGTCAGTTTCATCAGTCAGTATACTACTTATTATGTTATAGTTGTAGATGAATTGTCCGCGTCGGATATAGTTGTGCAAAGTATGTCCTAGGACGTCTGTATTTTCAATTTTAGCCCACTGTATCCTAACTTAAACACATTTAGCACATCTTAGAGGAACTTAAACGAATTTAGACAAACTTTGACGAATTTAGACGAATTTAGACGAACTTAGAAAAACTTGTACGAACAGCTGAACTAAGCCTCATTAGTTTTTATAGTGTCGGATTCGTTACATTTCGGTCTTTAATTGGGTTCATTTAAAAAAAATGGTCGAGATTCGAGATTGCTGGAAATAGTGCATTGCATATTATGAAACTATTGCGTTTCGGTTCCCCTACCTGATATACAGATACATGGACACATATTATTATATGGAACTTAAGTGGGTTGCTTTACCAAGTCTACCATTAGGTATAATACAGAGAGATTGAAATAGTCTTGGTGGTACTCTTCCTCATTCTTTAAACCAAAATACCAATGGGGTACCTTAAGAGAATCAATTCATGTGTACAAAATCTTCATGTCCAAATATACGAGTATTAATTTCAACTGCTACCCCTACCTATGAAGTATGCAAGGTACAACGTTTTTGTAGAAACGTTTAACTCATTATAGTACATAGTAAGATGCGAGTTGAAATTGTTTGATGATACTCAATTTAAAAGCAAAACTTTTTACTAACCTAGCTTTAAACCGCCATGTTATTGGTTATTAGCAAATGTTCTAGTCACTGAACTGGTAGGTAAATGCAAAAGAGGTTATCACTCTTACAAGATGTTGACAGATCGACTGATCGCATTAGAAGTAATGAGGAGAATCGCTAATCTCATTTGCTTATAATTATTGGCTAGTGATTACACTGTATCTTTATCATTAACATCTTATAGACATAGATAACTAACGATAGACCCTAAACCATAGATAACAGGTATTACTATATCTAAGAAATAATTTAAAGTAATTTTAAAATGCTTTGGCTATGTCAAACATGTTCTTTGACCGTAATCCTTTGAAGTATATAGCTATGGAGGACACAATTTAGAATATATGCTGTATAGGATAAAAGTAACTACACAAACTTTAAAGCCCCTTCATTACAAGCTTACTTTCCTTATCGCTTCCTTATCTGGTCTGGTGAATCCATTGACAGAGAAACAGATCATGCTTTTCATTTCAATACACAGGATGGTCTTTTCTGCCAAGCCGACAAATTATCTGCAATTCATTTTCTTTCATTCATACACTTCTCTTTATTGTTTCATCTAGAACAGTACCAACTCAGTTTTGTTTCTTGTAAATCCATTATATTAGACATAGTCAGTAGTGATACTTATTGTTTCACTGTAGAAAACAGCAAGAGAGCAAGTAAGGACAGAAAGATGAGAGTGAGAGAGGAACAAAAGTTCGTACAAATGAATTGAGTTATTAGTACTTCTCCCTCATCGTGATGCGAGTGAGAATAATCCGTATGTATTGCTTTTGTTTCGAGAGGGGAAAAACTAGGGTTGAGTTTGAGATTGAGACAGATGGGTACAATTACATACAATGCTACAATTTGCAATGCCATTGATTTGAAACAAGAGAGATGCAGATGGTAGCTATACACATTAAACTGTAAAGTAACAATATACTATTTATTAGTACTATTTATTATCTTCAGAATAAGTAAAGGTACAAATAGGAACAAGTCTTAAATAGATTTCCCCTTTCCCTACTTGTAAATAGGTTCACTAAAGGATTATTTACTAATTTGTCAAAGATGTTATTTGCTTATATACTGATAGTCATAACGAGGGTGTCCCCCTACTCATCTTCAGTACATTGACCAAATTATGAGGGATTGTTGTAAATAAAATGGAATTAAGGAGGTAAAATTTGTGTGGAGAGATTTGAATATAATTTGATTAATTTGGTCTGTTGTGTTCTTCGTATAGGATGACGGTTGGGGTGACGCTGCAACGGCAGTGACTGGTAATACATCAGACAGATCAAACTCCCCGATTGGCAACGGTGGTACCGGAGCCAGTATTAAATGGGCTCCCATCACTCAAGAAGATGACCCACCAGCGAACCTAGGATGGTGTCAAAGGTGAGAAATTCGATTTGTTATCTGTTGTGATTGCTAGCAGGAGTGTAGTGTGCACCACTAGGGTGTCTCCGTGTACAATCCATCAAAATATTATCGTCTTTGAGAACAAGGTGCAATCTACGAAGTAGTCCGTATCATATCTAATATGATATTCCTTGAGAACCAAGGTATGGTTGGCTGGGCATACGATGGACATGTATGAGTATCACATTGATTTATATTGAATTATAACTCGGTCGACTGATACTATGAAACTTATTATGTCGTTAAGAAGATGTAATATGTTATAAGAAGGGCTATTATGAGAGAGAACTAGAGGATGTTATGTAAATGTGTGTGTATAACTACCACTTTGAGTGTGTGATAGAGTATGTAATGAGCAACTAATTGTGAGTTGGCACCGACAGTGCACCTCGCTCTTTTCCGCCTGTCTGAACAAGGAATGATCTTGAGATGAATTTGGATTAGGTGAGATTGATCGGTGTCATCGTTTTATAAGGGATAATTTGCGTATAGGTTGCGTGATACTTGAATGGCCGATTAGCAGACGGAATGGAGCGAAGGGAAAAAAGTTTGAGAATCGTGGCGTGGAGTTTTTCATTATTCTTTATGGTTTAATGTGTGCAAGGTTAATGGGGACACACATGCACATTTTAGACATGACAGCCCAAAATGTAGTCTGGCTAAGACTCTCAACTGTTTATGTTATATAGCTGTTAGAAAGATTTTTGCTATCTCATTCCAGAACATCTCATCACCACAACGTAATGCACTGACTGACAATGGTGTTTAGGCAGATAGATGATAGGCACGTTGTTTGGGAAATTGGGAAGCTTATTATTTGATAGTGCGATGTATTTAGCGAAAAAAGAGACGTGATAAGATAATGTATGTATTTGCAAGACTTAATTTCGAAATTTGTGTGTTTTTCTATAGGTATATTGGCTCCTTGATTGGGGCTGGGATTGTTGTCGTGGCAGCGGCGAGTCCTATTGTTATGGTCGTTGGTCATCGGATTGGATTCCCTTCTTCAAGACCTGTGACCAATGTTCGTGAATGTGGCCCTGAATGTCATGCATTTCTCCTAACCCTCTCTGTGAAGCTCGTTGCTCTTTTCGGGGCGGTATGGGCCATTTTTTGGAGAGGCTCCCCTGCGACAATGCCTAGGATATTTTTCTTCCGTGCCATCACACTTCTTCTTGCTTTTCTAGCTGCCTTCGCATTCTGGCTGTTTTACTGGGTATGAATTTTATGATGCAAAGCAATCTTCTCACACAAATTGTTTTTTGAAATGTCCAAATTACTAGGATGGTAATTGTATTTTATGGAGCCATGATAGACAAGGCAATAAAATTAGATAAATCCAGATGTCTGTATACTTTTGGTAGGTTTTTAGTCCTAATTGTAAGAGTAATCGTCCTAAATAGAGCTTTCTTATTGTCATTTGGTTTACGACTTGTGTTAGGAGTAGGCTGAAACATAAATGTACATAATGTAAGGAGTAGGGGGGTACGTTAAGTTTGAGAGCACGTAGCTTGCCTTTAGACTGAATTATTAATAGATTGGATTGAGGGGCGGAGCCCCCCAACCCACCAGGCCCTACCAGATTGGCGCCAAGTCAAGCTAGGCGCCAATTCCTAAGAGCGGTAAAGCCATAAAAGCAAGCAAGCAAAGGAGGAGAGAGGAGAGAGAACCTTCCAGGTCGGAGCATCAGGCACGACTGAGCTGCCGCTCCCCGAGTGCCGCTATTTATACCTCCCAGTCCCCCTACCCAAGCTGTAGCTCCGCCCTAGCCTCCGCTGATTGGCTGCTGCTCCGCCCTAGTCTCTGCTGATTCGCTGCTACCACTGGCCCCTCTTTCCCAAGCTTGAACTGCTGCCTAGATGCCCCATGTATACTTTCCCTATCTTACAATGATATAATTTCATCACCTCACAATGCTATACTTCATACTCACACTACTTCACGTGGTTTCCATGCTGCTCTCGCTTAGGTAGAACATGTGATTCCCATGCTGCATGCTTGCCATGTGCTTACCATGCCGTTCCCTGCTGCTGCCCTAGTACCCTCTGCTCCATCTATCCCAACTGTAATGTACTATATATTCCATGCTGCATGCTTTCCATGTGCTTACCACGCTGTCTCATCCTGCTCCGTTAGTACCCTCTGCTTCATCTATCACAATTCTATTGAATTATCTATTCACTATAACTACAGACTTCTATAACACACTACACACACACACTACACTAAGTACCTATACTACCCACCACCCTCCCCACCCAAAATTTTTACCCCCACCCCCCCCCCCAAAAATCAAATTTTTTGAAAATTTTTTACCCCCCACCCCCCAAATAATGACCCCCCCCAAACTTAACACAGGACGACGTGGACTGAGATGCTTCCACTCCAAAACCTGATGGCCGACTGAGCTATCCCTGCCTAACTACACTAGAGTAATAGACGTTCGGAACATGTGCTTCCCATGCATTCCTCAAGGGACGCCGTTCCGTGCCGCATTAATTTACCACGACTTTTCAAATTTCTGCATGCTTTACTACTCTGCTCACTCAAGTGTGCGTACTCTTCTCTGTAAGGAGTTGCCTGTCTATCCAATTAGTATATCCACCCTATTCACTCTTTATTATATTTCACTATATAGCATCTCTATAATTATAATTCATTATATACTATCCCTATAATTATATTTCATAATATAGCGTCTCAACAATTATATTTCACTATGTACTATCCCTATAGTTAAAATTCAGTATGTAGCGGCTATATAGTTCAATATGTAGCATCTATATAATTCAATGCGTAGCATCTATATAATTCAATGCGTAGCATCTTTATCGAATATTACATGCACATAATAATTAATTTCCGAATATTAAACAGAAGCAAATGGTAGTGTCTCTAAAATATTCAGTCAATTCTATTTATATCTCCCCTCCCTCGCCAGATGTTTACTTCTATTTCCCCTATGAGTCCAATAATGTGTAGTTTATTTTATTCTTATAGTGTTATTGCTAAACCAAAAAACTCTCTTTCTCATTTATCTCCTCTCCTCCTCATTTATCTCCTCCTCCTCATTTTTCTCCTCTCCTCCTCATTTTTCTCCTCTCCTCCTCATTTTTCTCCTCCTCCTCATTTTTCTCCTCTCCTCCTCATTTTTCTCCTCATTTTCCTCATTATTCTCCTCATTTTCCTCATTATTCTCCTCATTTTCCTCCTCTTTCCTAAGTTTCCTCGATAAACATGACAAACACAGTAACACATGGTTTGCGTGCGCTGAGAAACTTTTTGTTACTAAACAAATGTTACTCCTGCTCCTACTCACCCCTCGATAAACATGACAAACATAGTAACACATGATGTGCTTGCGCTGAGAAACTTTTCTAAATTGAACTACATCTTCTACTTACCCTCCGCATCCTCCATCTTTCACTGAATACCAATACTCTCCTAAAACACTAGTGTGAGCATTCTTTGTATATTACGCATACGATCACTAACATACTTTTACTAGCTCCCCTACAAACGTATAATCAACGTATTTGACGTTATCCTTCTTACGCAACCCTTCGAACCTCCCATTCTGCCCCTAAGTGTATGCAATTACATTACTATGCTAGTAAATCTATATAATGCATTTCGTATATATGCCCTTTTACATATGACACGCGGTTGGTATTTCTAGAGATCCTAATACCTGATTGTTTATTATTATATATTAACTCGTTGCAATACCAAGTACTAATGCAAGCGTTTCTTATTGCTATGTGATTCTTAGGACTATATAAATTATGTTATAAGATGTAATATGCAAGTAAATGTACATCACCTATTCAAAAAGAACACAACAACAATTCATGTATGGCTTTTACAAATTTATTTCAATCAATATTATTTTTCACATTGAGTAAATTAAGGCTAAGAACATGTTCTTAGTCAAACAAAACTGTTCTTTTTCAGCCGCTTTCAACACCACTCGAAGTATGTCCAGTCCTGCGGCAGTGAGTTCATCATCCCCATCGTCGTCTTCTTCGCTGTCAGACGCATTGGTATTGTCAGATTCTCTCATCGGAATCCTCGCCGCTAGTGTTCTCAGATTCTCTCTCATCGGAATCCTTCTCGCTACCGTTCTCAGATTCGCTCCCCAAACTGCTTTCAGTTTCACTGGCTGAAGACTCATCATCAGCTTCGTAAGATGTTTCACTGTCCGAAGATTCATTTTCCGAGGAAGAACTTTCATCTTCCTCGTGCTGGCAAATCTCCTCTTCTGTAATTGTGTTTTCCAAAAGTTCTCGGAGAATGTTCTTTGTGAGTTTGATAAAACCAAACTCGGCGTTATAGACGATACGTTGAAACATCTTTATGCCTTCTAAAGGCAAAGACTTTGGCTCACCGTCATCATCCATGCTTGGTGAACGTTTACTTCTTGAATCCGAACTATTGGAACTGTGATTAGAATCTTCATCAGAAGATTCTTCCCTTTTTCTTTTAGAAGAGTGCACTTGTTGGTAGTGCCTTTCTAAATTCCATTTGTTGGAAAACATCTTGCCACACTCAGGACAGTTCATGATGATATTGTGCATAGCTCATGTAAAAAGCGTAAGAAGTAATGCGACTGTACTGCTAGGAGGTCAGACACAGAATGAGCTTAATAGTGTAAAATACGATACTTATACCCCGGAAGTTTGAATATTCGAGAAGGAACTCGTTTAGATTACGTAAGATAAAGGCACATGTATTGTACAAAAAACTTTAAGCGATAGAGTTTCCGCATAAAAAGTTTCTCAGCGCAAGCACATCATGTGTTACTATGTTTGTCATGTTTATCGAGGGGTGAGTAGGAGCAGGAGTAACATTTGTTTAGTAACAAAAAGTTTCTCAGCGCACGCAAACCATGTGTTACTGTGTTTGTCATGTTTATCGAGGAAACTTAGGAAAGAGGAGGAAAATGAGGAGAATAATGAGGAAAATGAGGAGAATAATGAGGAAAATGAGGAGAAAAATGAGGAGGAGAGGAGAAAAATGAGGAGGAGAGGAGAAAAATGAGGAGGAGAGGAGAAAAATGAGGAGGAGAGGAGAAAAATGAGGAGGAGAGGAGATAAATGAGGAGGAGAGGAGATAAATGAGAAGGAGAGTTTTTTGGTTTAGCAATAACACTATAAGAATAAAATAAACTACACATTATTGGACTCATAGGGGAAATAGAAGTAAACATCTGGCGAGGGAGGGGAGATATAAATAGAATTGACTGAATATTTTAGAGACACTACCATTTGCTTCTGTTTAATATTCGGAAATTAATTATTATGTGCATGTAATATTCGATAAAGATGCTACGCATTGAATTATATAGATGCTACGCATTGAATTATATAGATGCTACATATTGAACTATATAGCCGCTACATACTGAATTTTAACTATAGGGATAGTACATAGTGAATTATAATTATAGAGATGCTATATTATGAAATATAATTATAGAGATGCTATATTATGAAATATAATTATAGAGATGCTATATAGTGAATTATAATGAAGAGAGAGGTTATAGGGTGGATATACTTATTGGGTAGACAACCAACCTCCTTGCAAGGGAAGGGTACGTACACTTGAGTGAGCAGAGTAGTAAAGCATGCAGAGATTTGAAAAGTCGTGGTAAATTAATGCGGCACGGAACGGCGTCCCTTGGGAATGCATGGGAAGCACATGTTCCGAACGTCTATTACTCTAGTGTAGTTAGGCGGGATAGCTCAGTCGGCCATCAGGTTTTGGAGTGGAAGCATCTCAGTCCACGTCGTCCTGTGTTAAGTTTGGGGGTCATTATTTGGGGGTGGGGGTAAAAATTTTCAAAAAATTTGATTTTTTTTGGGGGGGGGTGGGGGGTAAAAATTTTGGGTGGGGAGGGTGGTGGGTAGTATAGGTACTTAGTGTAGTGTGTGTGTGTAGTGTGTTATAGAAGTCTGTAGTTATAGTGAATAGATAATTCAATAGAATTGTGATAGATGAAGCAGAGGGTACTAACGAGCAGGATGAGACAGCGTGGTAAGCACATGGAAAGCATGCAGCATGGAATATATAGTACATTACAGTTGGGATAGATGGAGCAGAGGGTACTAGGGCAGCAGCAGGGAACGGCATGGTAAGCACATGGCAAGCATGCAGCATGGGAATCACATGTTCTACTCAAGCGAGAGCAGCATGGAAACCACGTGAAGTAGTGTGAGTATGAAGTATAGCATTGTGAGGTGATGAAATTATATCATTGTAAGATAGGGAAAAAATACATGGGGCGTCTAGGCAGCAGTTCAAGCTTGGGAAAGAGGGGCTAGTGGTAGCAGCGAATCAGCAGAGACTAGGGCGGAGCAGCAGCCAATCAGCGGAGGCTAGGGCGGAGCTACAGCTTGGGTAGGGGGACTGGGAGGTATAAATAGCGGCACTCGGGGAGCAGCGGCTCAGTCGTGCCTGATGCTCCGACCTGGAAGGTTCTCTCTCCTCTCTCCTCCTTTGCTTGCTTGCTTTTATGGCTTTACCGCTCTTAGGAATTGGCGCCTAGCTTGACTTGGCGCCAATCTGGTAGGGCCTGGTGGGTTGGGGGGCTCCGCCCCTCAATCCAATCTATTAATAATTCAGTCTAAAGGCAAGCTACGTGCTCTCAAACTTAACGTACCCCCCTACTGTAAGGTAATTTTAAGATGCCGGAGAAGGATGGGGAACTTAATATGTATATTTTATCCTTTACTGAAGTTTTATGACTACTAATTATGTATTATCAGTCAATTATGCAGAGATACCTATGTTAGATCTTATATATTTATATATCCTGTAAGCAGACTACTTTTTGTAGCTAATTCTTTGTTGTGAAAAGAAGTTTCTTCCTAATTGCAGCAGTATTTTGAGTTTTACATCCATAAATGTCTCTGCACTATGTGTTTTCTCTGTTTTGGAAATGGAGTGAGTAGAGGGAATGAGTTTTGTTTTTGTGTTTTAGGTGAGAGCAGAGGAGGATGGGGATTTGTCAATGGTGGGAGCGACAGCATTTGCTGGTGGTCTTGCAGATGCTCTACTAGCCATTCATTATTTGGGAGTTTTGTTGACAGAAATCCGTCATGTGTCTCCGCAGTTTCAGGTTAGTGATGAAAAAGTTAATACAATTCATGACTGAAAAGACAATTCAATTTGCACGAAATGTAAAAGTTGCTTATTGCAAGCGACAGACATGTGTGATTGAAGTGAAAGGATGTCAAATGCTATAAAATTCCAGTACAGTCGCCAAATAATTGGTTTTGTTTTTGCGGCGGTGTTATTGTATGAAAGTAACAATAATGTTTTTTAAGTATGTGAGTAAATTGTAAATAATTTGATAACGTTTTTTGTAGATTACAGTAGTAAGGTCTCCGGATGGAATGTCTAAGCAGTGGATCATAGGAAGTTTAAGTATCCAACGAGCTGCAGTGTGGGTTTTACAACACTACTACGCCGAGTTCCCATCTTACAACCCACATTTGGACCGACTTCCTCCCTTGAGAAAAAGACACCCCTCAATAAATAACTCTAATGCTCCCTCGTTCAAGTTTTATGATTTTGATGGCATCACCTCTTCCTTTACACCGGTATGATAATATAATTGTCTGTTCTGTGTTATGTATATTTGTTTTGGCTGATCCCTTTGCATGAAAGATTAGTGCCTGAGGCAAGAAAAGTTTGAGCTTGCTAAATCATACTATGTATATATTTCATATTTTATAAGTATAACAACCTGGTGCTACAACTCTTACGTATTTACCAACTGTACGTGCGATGTCATGTGTATTTGCATTAGCACTGAACTAAGCCCCAAATCTTATTCTTTTCCTTGTCATCTTAAATACAAAATCCTATAGTTTTCTCACAATCTGCAAAGTTATTGTTATTACTAAGCTGGCTGCTAATATCTTGGTCTGTTTGGGCTCTTTAGCGACTTAGGCATTGTTAACTGTTCTTAAAGCTAAGCTATACGCTTCTGAGCTCATAAGAATAAGCTTATTATGTTAAGTTTAGCTGTGAAAGACTAAGCTTGTGACTTATTGTATGTTAATTAGGCTGGTCGACTTTCTCGTCGAGGCACATCGCACAACGAACGGTTCTATGAGGAACATGAGTACGAAAGACGCGTGAGGAAGAGACGAGCCAGATTGGTGGCGGCTGCTGAAGAAGCCTTTACACATATCAAACGACTACAAGACGAGCAAGGTATGTAAAACTATACACGATTATTATATCGGACTCCTCCATAGAGTTTATCAACACCAAATGTTTCCTACCCTTTGGTTTTAATGTTGTTGTCTTCTTCTTCTTTGTTTTATCTGCTTAATTAGATGTAGGCAACAACAGCTCAAATGCTCAAACGCATTTTATTTTTATTCCTTTGAGAAAAGTGAGTTGTCACAAAGGTAGCCGCACAACCACTGCATTGCACTATCCTCCCTCTCTACATAATCAACCACATTTTATTTTAATATCATTGTTTAATCCCCACAAAAAGCGGAATATACACACAAGAAATAATCTTACTGGCTTAAGCAGTGAGATAAAAGAACTGTTCGTTTGTCAGCAAGTTCACAAATGTATTAGGCTTATGTATACCTACTATATTATTACATATGTATCCACTCTCGCGTTTCTTTTTGTTAGTGCCTAATGCATCGCTAGAATAACTACTTGCAGCAAGTACCTAACAGTCAACAGAGAAAACAGTTCACTTAGAAATTGAAGTTTGCCAAATGCACTTTTCGTGCTTCGTCTTAATAGTTGTCCTTTCCAAATAGTGTACTGTACCCAGTCAGTGAGTCGTATTATTTATATGATCTTTATTCGCATAGGTAGAGAGATAGACAGAAAATGGAAGTATAGTAACGTGCACAGGACAATTACATCTGTAAAAGATGTAGAAAAGGAAGTAGGATGGATTTTATCGCAAGACATATTGAAATCCCTTCTTGTATGCATAGATATTTATAAAAGTTCTATAAAGACTGAAGCATGATTACGTGCTTTCTTTTGTGCCTTGAAGATTTAGCATAGAAGCAAAGGCACAGGGAACCAATACAATGTGTGAATGTCTTAATCATGAGAAAATCTTCACCCAGGCACACCAACTAAGAATTGCGTCGAGTCCGACTGAATTGGTTTATTCAAGCAAGAATAATATTTTCGCCAAAATGAGTCAGCAGATAGATAAAATGAAGTTTTTATTTCAAGCCACAAGCTGAACGAAATTATATTATGAGCTGTCGAAAGAAAGCTTAAGCAAAAACAGAAAACATCACATGCAAATGCCAAAGACTGCATTTTGGTGCTTTGTATGTGCTGTATGGTTGGGAACTTGGAATACAATTTAAATTTGGCCATTATTCTTAAGCGATTTCGTATAATAAGATGAGATGCAAATCTGCGTGTAGGTATACTATTCAATTTGGAAGATGAGTCCTTTATGGCAATGTGTGTTGCATGGCTATTGGACAGTGTTCTTAATACTGTTTTTCTGTCGGTCGCCACTTATAGATGACTACTAGTAGCATCAAGGTACTTTAAATACCATGGCGACCTAACAAGGTATGCTGATAGTGGGGATTAAAATTCACTCAGAACCACTTATGGGGGAAACGTACAGGCGTCATGGTATTTATTTAAAGTACCTTGAGTAGCATGATGTAAAAATAGTTACTAGCATCCGTCGGGATGACAAGATGAAATCAAGTATGAACTTGAGTTATTGTTAGGGAGAAGTTGTACCATGTACTTTATGTAATATGTTATGACTGAAAATGAATCATTCGAAACTGTAAAGGTGAGAAAATTGTCACCATCCTCGAAATAAATAGCCAATGAACTCCCTAATGTTTTTCTTTCTTGGTCTGACTAATTGAAATACTAGGAAATGATCTTTTGCTAGCTGTGCTTATGTTTATAAATAAAGATAAGAAAAAATTGCATGTGTTTTATGAGGACGTTAGTATTAGTTTGGCAATTACTCTTCTTCTGTATGTGCATATAGACAAGAGACTTGTATGTAGAATAGGGAGTTGATGCTAAATATTTATTTCTTTTCACTGTTAGGTATTATAAGTAGGATAAGGGACAAGGCATTAACACAGTGCGAATGATCGTATAATGTATCTCTGAATTGATGAATGTCTTTTGTCCAGGTGATGTTCGTTTCTTGAGATTATTGTGTGATTGTATGTCTGTACATTAGATTAGGGTACATGCATACATGAACATGATGTCAATAGAGGGATGAGAAATCAAATAAAGTTGCAAGTCACTCGTGTTGCCCTTTGTCCGGTAACATTTTTTCCTCCCTACATGACTGCAGACTAATTTACGGATTAGCGAATTACTATTTCTAGTCCTTGTGTTGTATACCAATTTATTTGATTATCTTCTGATTAGATTAGCGATTTGATGTCGATAAGCAAGACATGATTAAAAAGTTTTATACTGCTACTACGAACTGTGTTCTTGCTTAAGGAAGTTATATTTCTCAATTGGAGGAAGAAACATTTTAACTTAGCTAGGTACAACTCTATAGATCAGACTTGCATTGCTTAAATGTTTAGAATCTCACCTCGCCCATGACCGACCGTGAAATTCGGCCTAATACTTTAAAAGCTGCTAAACGTGAACGTGAGTAGTGCTTTGAGCTTTAGTGTAAGTAGTTTTCATGTTAGGCTGTAAGCATAGGTATCAATCAACTATGGTATTAGTACATAAATTACATAAGTTACTACTATTCATATGCTCCCCCCAGAAATTGTAATGTTACCGCTAATAGGAGAGCTGGGATTGAAAAATTATATTACAGATCCAACTACGCCCTGTAGAAACTCAATTTTAACTGAGTGTAATAAAATATTAATTAATTAGGCATGAAAAATAAAATGTGTGTAAACAAATACATAAGATGAGCTTGATGCAAATGACTCTGTAGGTAAGACATTGAATATAATAAGTCCCTTTATAATTCTGTGTGAGATGGAATGGGACATATAAAACATGTGTCATTGCCATTTTATGAATTATTTATGTGTACATCCTATATGATGTTGCACTTGGTACTTATCCCAGGAATGGTTCTAAGAAACGTCATGCAAGTGACAAAGTGTACGTGTGCATGATAAATGTTATTTATTTCCTTTGTGTTTCCTATTTTAAGTTGTTCAATGAACTCCAAGTATTCAAGTTGTAAATATTTGTGTATTGTAGGTCCTGCAGTTCCTTTAGACGCTGTTGAGGCAGCCGCTGCAGTGTTCCCTTCACTGGCAAGACCCTTGCAAAAGTACTTGAGGGTGACACGACAGCAACCATGGCACACTGCTGACAGTGTTCTCAGTCATCTGGGTAAGTATAATGAATTAAGTTTCACATATTACGTACTTTATTGTATACAAAATATAATACAGGTATTATGGCTTGTGTTTCACTATAATTAAAAAAGTGGTTGACTGAGCATGTATTATTTTTAAACAGCGACTTGTCTTCGTCTCGGATTGGCTCCTCGTGCTTTTCTCGACAAATATCTGTCATATCAACCCGTGCTTCAGGTATTTCATACATTTTTGTGTTATCTATGAAATTTGAGTTGTGTATGATTAGCGTGTGAAAAGTAAACAGATAAGTTAAATAATTGTGAATAATTGCAGGCGAGTCGAGAAGGAAGCATATCTTCATGGGCGCTCGTGAGTGACTTCTCTGTCTCAAGAACAATTGCCAAAGATACAAATTTCCTATTAAGAAATGGGGACGTGAGTCTACTAGTGAGTGTTGCGGCTTTGCCGCATTTTAATTTAACAGAACAAGTAGTGGATCCGAAAAGCAACAAGTTTACTCTGAGACTCAGTTCCGAGACTTCGGTTTAATATTTCCTGTTGAGCCAGTTCTTGAATGTACTATGACTTACACAACTATCTTCTTCTCAACTAACTATTACATCACACAGACAGACACAATATTATATAAATACTCTACTAAGCACAAGAAGTAAAAGCTGCTGAGCGTCCGTTCCAAAGAGCTTGAGAAAGGAAGGACTTGGTTCAAATGTCATGTAAATGCAAGACGTGAGCAGATGTCATGTTTTCATGTTAGATCACGATTCCCACTGCCTTGCTTTGTGCTCCCTTCACTCCTCGTCTACTACATACCATAATATCATATCAGTGGAGTGATCGCCCACATTTTCAATCACACATCTCAACTCAATTTAAATAAGCTTAGAAAGGAAAACACTTGTTCTTCTACAGTCAACAAGACAGCAGAATACACGAATCTCTTCAAAGTCAATCTCAATGAAAAGAACTACAAATGCGAAGCTAAATTATACAAATGTGCAAGTCATTTTTGTTCTACTACTACTATATGCATCATGCTTGTCAGAGGAAAACTATCTGGAAGATTCAATACTATGTGGACAGCTCCATGATTTTTACATCCAAGTTGAGATTTGTCATTGTCTAGTGTAGTGTTTTCGTATCTAATGAAGACACTGTTGTCTTAATGTGCTTATAGCAAATACACTGGAGAATTGGAACTTCAAATTTTGAATCTGCACAAGAAAAGCACAAAATGCACTTGCGTAGCAATACGCTTATTTTTCTCTAACCCACAGTAACTTTTATATGAAATTGAGAATAATACTATTTGCTGCAAAATTGTATCTAATTATTTAATTGCACTAAATATTGTAAATGTATTTTCCAAGCTAAAGCAAGTATTTTCTCACGTCCTATTGTAGTAAAAGTAATTAGATCACTACAAGGCTCAATTTCAAGATTGTTCAAGCGATGGAAAGCTACAATATTTTATAAGCCCAAGCCAAAGTTTTTTTTAATCAAAAAATTCAATTAGGATGTATTTAGATGTGTCGTGTTGTGATGTAATTAACTCGAGTGTCCCCTTTCCATTTATTTTTTAGTGTTCTTCCCGGTAAAATACATTGGTTGTTAGCCAAAAGCCAATTATGAAAATTGGCAAGGAATGTTAATGTCACTTGCGGAATGCCCGTGCTATTCGTCAGTGTCAATGTCAGCTGATATGGACCAGCCTTTGTACCACATTCTAAGAAAGACGCAGATTTGGTTTCAGCAGTGCCTTTATTTATTTTGTACAACTGTTTTGTAAGCTATATATAATCAAATTATAGCTGCAATTACGAAACTTAAGTATTATTCCGTATTTTAAGAATCTCGACAATTATTTTAAGCAACCATGCATATGAATAGTTCTTGTGAATACATAATTTTAAAAGTTGTAATTAGTGTAAAAACGATGTACCCGGTGTAATATATAGTCAGTTATTATTATGTGCATAGTGTATTTATTATCATTATAAATAGTTGTATACTTTATGTAGCTTATGTTTGAATGAGTCACGAAAGTGCATTTAATTGTTTCAGTTCAAGTAGGCGTTATTTATTTAAGTTCAATATAAATGTTACTTTTGTATGTAAAACGTTGAGCGTAGGCCGTAGAGGCCCATTATGAATAACAATCGTAGTCTCACACAAGTAGAGATTTAACAAAAAAATAATTATATACCTACATTGTTGTGACTTGAGTTGCATGTATGCGTAGAATTTGGTGTTTTTTGTGTCACTGTACTGTACTTTGTAATGATGTGTGTGTTGAAACTACAAACTACCTACCTACGTAAAAATAAGTATGCATAGGTTATAAATAGTTAGCATTAGCATGCATGTATTTTTGTGATGTTTTATCTATTGACATGTTGATGTCCCAAGTCAGTAGTAGTAACGAATTAGATTTGAATCATCAACGGAACAAAGTACTCAGTTAAAAGCTACCATTCACTACATAGTAGCTATCTAATTTAATTCACACATTTAATGATGTCTTTATTATGTCTTGTTAGTGTGGTGTGAATATTAATAGAGATTAATAATGCCCGTGTTACTTTGTATTTCAATAGAAAAACGAGACTGTAGACTGGAAGCGACGACCTTCTGTCTTTATTGTTCATTCATTTTGACTTGCTTTTTATTTCCTATTCGAAATTATATGTACAACCTCAAAAATTATAATCACTTAAAGCAAGACAAAATCATTTATTTATTACGTGAACTTACTTATGTACCATAGCATATAATATTTCAAAAAACAACTTGCAGAGGCTACCCGGAAGCATTATGGACTTTGTAAAGATCTAAAGATCTATTTGACCTGAAAGTTCAAATAATAACCAAAGTCCATAAAGCTTAAAATACTCTATGTATAAACTATAGTGCATAAGTAATTTCGAGTAAATGTCCCTCCTACTCTGTCTAAATAGTTTTAGCAAACATATAGTTAAACACCCAGTTACACTCATATACCTATATAGTAATATTTAGAAGAAATCTCATTTGGCACAATCAAATCTACTTAAATCTGTGCAGTCCCACTAACGCAAAATAAAACAAAATGTATACATATGCATCCAGAAACTATTTCATACAAAAAATATGAATAAAGTCACAATTACGATGTAAATGTCCACCTACCTACCTACAATTATTACATAATATATCATTAATACATAATATTAAATGTCTCGCCATTTACATCAACACTGCTGTGATAATACTGTACATCAAATAACGACATTAATTGAAATAGTAATTATTCACTTCTATGATTGGAATTCCTAGATGTCATTTTTATGTTTTTGAACTCATGCTAATCAGGATGTGAAAATAATTGCAACATCAACATTCTACTAAAAGTAGAGCTGGAATGAGGTCAAGAAATAATAATAAATGGATTTTTTAGCGACATGAAGTTAGTGGTAATCATACTAGTATACTTACTTAGTGTTTATTTAGAAATAAATAAATGTTTGTATTTCATTTCAGAACAACTCAACAACTGGTAGGGTTTAATACAAACTTGACATTACATTACAATCCATTTACTAAGAAATAATACGATTCAATTAAATGTAGTACACTATAAGATATTTTAATTTTTTACATTGATATTATATCTAAATACTTATATAGTTAAGATGATAATCAAGGAAAATGAGAGCGAAAAGCTCACGACTGACCAGATTTGACAAATAAGTCAGAAGTTTAAAATAATTACATATCTACCAACATTTTTTCATCTTCTTCATCTTCCATTCCAACAGCGAATTCCTTAGACAATACCGGGGGCTGATCTTCTCCCTTTCCCCCACTTGAACTAGCTACATCATCTGAAGACCCGCTGGAACACTGAGCTCCATCATCAGCCTTCGTTGGATATAAATCTATCAGATCCTCCAAGTCGGGTGGTGGCTTCATATTAATAAACTCCTTTTTCAACAGTGCTAAATTATTCTGTCAAACAACAGGGCATCCAATTAATTTTTATCCATATTATTGACTGCTAAGTAAAAAGGGCAATAGAGAAAAGCCATACTTTAAATACTGTTACAGGATCGGCACCCCCAGTTACATTTTTCCCTGCTTTTTTGTCGCTCCGGCAAGTGACTACGAGATCTTCCAGCCATTTTTCACATTGATTAATGATTTCTGCTCTTTTCATCCAAAAATGTTTGTGTATAATCTGAAAAGATATTTCATTAATTTTATGCCACCTTAGATTTAAATTTTTGTATCTATTCCCGTACCTCTTTAAAACAAGGAGATGGATGTCTAATTTGGTCCAACATAGCCCACTCTACAGTGGCTATTTCAATCCCAGCGTTGTATTCCCTTGAGTTCCTTTCTCCTGCATCAGTCCCTCGAGACTTTTCATATCCTGGCTCATTGAAATATGGCTCCGCGTTAAGAATCAATGACTGAATGGCGACAAGAACCTGGAGGTAAAAATATTAAACATTACGGCACCAAACAACAAGAAGGTTTAAGAACATATTTTTCCAATTAGTGCGTGGAAACTTACTGGCAAAAGACTAGATGTTTGAGGATTCCATTTCTCTTCAGGTCGGCCGTGCCACGTATTAAGAATGCTCAGACACACTTTACCATCAGTGTATAAATTAGGATTAAAACGAACTCGTTGTCTCCCTGTAGTTTCTAAGTTAATCATCATAGGAGAATTGGGATAATCATTGGGGAAAAATACATCAAATTCAAAACACCCGTTAGAATACGGTGTAGCCGCTGGTCCAGTAATCAAAACCTAAAAATGGAATTATTTTAATCTGGAATTCTTATTGTTATGGCATAAACTACGTCGTCAATAAATATGGTTGGCTTACTTTCATAACATCTAGGCGATCATTGTCGCAACGTACAAAAATCGTGCTTCCATAAGCTATTGGTAAAGATGTTGAAAGTGTGACGCTCTCCTGAGCCAGTCGCTTCAGTCTAGCTGGGAAACTCCTTGCCCAATTTGTTCTCACATTCCCTTCATAGTGATACGAAACAGAAAACCGAATCCCACTTCCATCCTCTTCTTCCGCAATCATCTCAAAAAAGGCTAAAACAATTTAACATTAAAGTTTAACTTACAAAAGGCTATTATCAGTATATGCTGCTAAATTCTTCCTTACCAAATTGTAATTTCTTCATTTCATCTAAGTATCTCTCTTCTAATGTCTTTTGAACTGGTGCCAATGACTGAGTACTGTCATCTCCCATTTCCACGTCCAAAGGTCCTTGCTTCATAATTAACAAGTTGACAGCATTCTGTACAAATAAAATAAAATGATTAATCATCGTAAAAATCATTAGATATGCAAAATATTAGGAAAAATAAGTCTACAATATGAAAGTCTATTACCTCAACGTGAATTGCAGTTGTCTGTATGTCGGGTATCAGCAAGGCTAATCCTTCATCTTCCAGATCATCGAATGTTTTCCCAGCTGATTTTGTTTTACCGGGTTTAGCACCTTTACTATTAGTTCTAAAAACAATTACAAATATGCCCTGAATATCATAATGTAGATAAAGAGATAAATAAGACTGATTCAAAATCAGATAGTGTTACATACGTCAGTCTTTTAGCATAATTGTCCACAACGTCTTTCATTTTGCTCAATAAGTATGAAATCGGCTGCTCTTCAACTCCCTCAGTGGATCGTTTTTCCCAGGGAGCCAACAGAGGCAGAAGTTGTGCACTTGACACGAGAGATCGTAGGAATTGTAAAACGGATTTATATAAAGGAACGTGGCGAGCCATATCCAAAACTAAAATAAAAAATACAAATATAATGAACAATTATCAAACTATTTTAAATATAGGAGGCTAAACTTCCTGTTGGTAAAAACTTATGGTGAAATTGTTGGTGACTGTTCTATATGGGATTAGATTAAGGACGGCTTCCCATACTTTAACTTTCCCCAGGCTGTTCACATAGTCAGTCTCAAAAACTACTTTGTGCCAGCTAAGCGTTAGTTATGAATGAACCCGCAGCTTTCAATATAATGTATTATCAGTAGGGAAATCTCCCTTTGGATAAGCGTACAGCTATGAGGAGAGGAGTGGCTTATTCGAAAGCCCTACGAAGGTATTTGCAAGTAACTTGATGGAAATTACCTAAACTAATTTTTCTAAAAGTTATTTCGCGCACTTAAAATCATTCTTCAAAAATCTGTACTACATGTACCCTAGACCCAAACCGGTACTTCGAGAATAATATAATTGTCTCTGACCCTGAGACCTATGGTCATCGCAAGCAATAGTGGGAAGCCACCCTTAAGGGTTGGGAAAGTTCCGTGCTAAATGACTTCCTACAATAAAGTAAGCACTAATAACATCAGATTGAACAAAGAATTGTCTCTTTCACACAATTATAAAATTCCAAACCCGTAAAATGAAAATTGATCAGTTGGAGGAATTTACAAAGTTGAGGAAATTAATGATTTAACAAAGTTTTACATTAAGTAACCGATTTTGTAAAAACTAAGAAGTCTAGGAATTTACCCGAATCGTTACGAAGATATCCTGCAATAGCTGGAAATAGACAAGAATTTCTAAGTAATTCCTGCATTTCAGGAGGTAGGGTGTGATGAGCACTATCAGATTCTTGAGATCTCCCTTGGGCCATAATTTCACTCTCTAAATCTCGTTCATCGTCATGACTGGCTCTAGGATGAATGAAACTTGACAGTACATGCAATAAGCATGTAACATTTTCTTCCTCTGCTTTCTTCTTTTGCATTGCCAACTCTACGTCCCAGCTTTGTGCTGTACTCCCAGTCCCGAATCCTGTCCCCTTCGCCCAGTAAACATGGGACTTGTCGTCTGACTTCCCACCCTTTTCATGATAACCTCCTTGTGCTTTCGTAGCAGCTATCACCAACTACAAAAACAAGTGGCATAATGATTAAGTATTACCGCATCAAATATAATGTGTTGTTTTTAAGAGTTTTATACCTCGTGTTGTAATCCCGGAATCAAAGACGGATCGCATGTCTGGTGAGTGAAAACTGCCAAACATGCTAAAATGAAATGAGTCGCCTTAACATCTACCATGGCACGTCGCAAACTTCGACCCTCTTCCGAATTTAATGGGAGAACATCCAATAAACAACGAAGAACTTGAAATGGCAAAGTGGGCAATGTTTTAGCTACAGCCGAATTAAATATATCATCTAGAATAAAAAAGAGCACTCTATTACACATTGCACATTATAACAAAGTAACATTGCACATTACGCAAAATCATAAAGGCAGTGTCAGTACCATAGTTCATAGAGAAGAGGTTAAATTAAAATAAGAATATTATTGGATTGTACACTCAAAAAACAAAGCTCTATTATCACTGCCAACCTTAACTGAGAAAAGACAATTCCAACATACACAAACATTTATTGGATTTGTATTATTTACCAAATTCTAGTTTATCGGATTAATTATTCTACGAAAATTCCAAAAAGTATTACGATGACATGGTGCAATGGACAGAATCATGTCATAGTTGAAAATTGATACAAATCTGTGACCAATTCTCTAAATGTTATCACTAATGCGACTTTGGAAATCTCAATACAAATCAGATCTCACATAAATAAAGTAAGTCAGTCATTAATCCAACACTTACTTCCATCAGCATCATCAGTGACTCCCATGACTAAGCGCAGCATACACTGAGCACCAACTCGTTCACTGAGAAGAACTTCAGAAAATCTGGGTAAGCTGAGAAAAAGTCCGAAAGCCGCCATAGAATGCGGAGGGATGCCTTGGGTCGGATTGAATTGTCTTAACGAAGCTGCGGATCGTTTTGGAACGGGAGTGGAAGTCGCGACCATACTTTCCATCATATCCTAAAATGTGATCAAATGTTTTAAATACACAGCATTAAAACAAAGATCATTAAAAATTGTACATATCGATAGCTTACGTCATAAAAATCGTCGGCGCTCTCAATTTTTACCCAATCGTGATCAGCTACAGCAACAGGACTATCCTTCTCAAAGTTCATCACAACTCCGACTGTTCCAGTGAATTTTGTACCAACAACAATCTGGCGCAACGTTTCTGGATACACAACAGGAAGATGTTTTGCGAGCAAACCAAGTCCTCCAGTTCTACTGAAAACTTCAATAGTCGATGGTAGCGGCACGATATCGAACACTTCGGGAACGGAATCCTTACGGTTTACATCTTTCGTAGTGCTCGCTCCAACAGCTTCAATTTCTGACGCATTCGCGAAATTTGATGTGGATGCTGAAGGAGAAACATTCGATGGAGATCCATCTGGAAGTCACAACATCCTAATTACTCTACCTTACTTAGCATAACATAAAAGAGATTTGTTAATTGACTTACTTGCTACTTCCGTTCTCATTGTGAATACTAAAATATCTAAAAACGCATCTGGCTTTTGATGGCGCACAGCAGACATAATAGTAGCAAGAGGTACATTCGGAGGAACTTTTACATCCGGAAATTCTTCTGGCTCCAAAACCTAATTATATTGTTTATCACAATTATTATTGGAGATGGAAGACAGAGCTTTTCAAGCAAATGCTGAAGACACACTGTGTTTTAAGCGTTTGTTACCGTTTGGTACATAATAGGTGTTAATAACACTATTCACTTCATACATTTGAAACTACGACAAAAACCCTGATAAATATCTTAGTTATGTCAATAAAAATAATAAAATAATTGCTAATGAGTTCATAAGAATTACCAGTCAGATTTGTAAAAAGTTACTAATAATTCGAATTGTTTTATTCGTACCAAAGTGGGTCCCTTCGATTTGTCTGGATCACAGTTTCCACTTTTCATATCCACGAGTCCGTCTGGCTTTAATTTCTTAGAAGCAGTCTTAATGGGTCGTTTAACATCGGCCAGAGCACGTTTGTCTTTTGCAGCATTTCCCGTCATCATTGATAACTGTAATTGATCTATCATTTCTAATCCTGCCTCAATCAGTCCTTGGTCCTTTTTCATTACAGCTAAATATCTGCTTGGGTCCGTAGCTGTCGTAGCCATTTTTTCCAAAGACACTCCAAAAGGTTCTAAAACGGTTAATAATACTCTCTTTTAAGTAAAATATATTTTATAATCTAAAAGTTTTTGTATCATGTATGGAAAGTTTTCTTTCTGGTTTTACGCTTACCGATTAATTTCATAAGTTCGTAGCAATAGGCATGAGTGCTCATATAGAAAATACGATCTCCTCCATTTACTCCCATGGATGGATGCTTGTCCTTGAGAGGCAAAGTTGACATCGGGGTTTTCAATGGGTACTTAGAAGAGCTTTTGACATGCACTATTACTTTTTCATTATCCAATAGTAACTGAATTAAAAGTCTACGACAAAATGACGACATAGAGTGGAGGAAAACTGCTTCTACATCACAAAAAAATGTTAGACAATACTATATATATACTAGAATATATTTTATTAATTTCACAACTTACTGTGCGGTGTAGCCTTTTGTTGCAAAATTATTTCTCGTAGACAGGAAGCAATGATCTTTTGGTTCTCAGGGTGAGACCAGCAACAACGAGCCAAAAAACTGATGACAACCGATTCTAAATCGTAAACATTCGAGCCGAAAAACGCAGATTTAAGACTACCAGTGAGAGTAGACAGAAGATTTAAAATTGGCAGCCAAAATCCCGACCCGTGAGATCCAAACCAATTTTTGAATTCATTTACTCGACACAATTCAGTATAAAAAGATAAAATCTCTACAAGAAGTGGCGTGGAGAGCAAATCTATTAAAACAAAACCACAAACCATAGTATCACATAAACCAAACATGTCTTAAAATAGCAAAAAAGTTAAGAATTTACGTGAAAGAGGATCTGGGACGCTCCACTTGTTTGTGTAATGGTTCCAGAAATCTATAACGCATATATTATAATAAAGACGTTTCCGAAAATCATAACAACAGCTAATAGCTAACTTAGCTAAGTAAATCAATTCGAAACTTACCCATTATAGCATCGTTTAAGTTAACTAAGAAATGTGAGGCCTGCAGCATATTGGAAGATGTCTGAGATTGAGCGGCTCTCCCTAATGTCATAAGCACACCACCATTTAAAACTCCTTTAAGACACGCTAAATCTTTGACTTGGATTCGGTCCCATGTGCTTCCTTCTTCATACCAAGTGTAAAATAGTTCTTCTATGGGCTTATCCGATTCTTAAACGATAAATATATATTTAAATTAAAACCAAAATACAAATTACTTTGTCAAGATCATAAAACAGACACTTACCGACCCAATCCATAAGCTTGACAATCCCAATACAGTGCATTAGATACCCAAACAACCAGGGTTTACTAAAACAAACTGCGCACATTACATGATCCAATGTAGCTTTAAGCTCTGTCCAAGGATCCAACAACAGTGACCAATCGTACAATTTCCTTAGATCATAAATTGCCAAATGATTATTTCTTATTCATATTTAATTAGATATGAATTAAATGGAAGTAATACATGAACTGAATATTTACCTGAGAAGACTTGGAGTGGCTATTTGTGATAAATCAGTTTTTCCTATTGCAGCTATTGACCATAATGCAGCTGCTACAGATTGAACGTATTCAGGTACTATTCCATTATTACTAGGGCCACCTACCCTCTATTCAAAAGAAATCAACCCTCAGTTATACAAATTCGTAACGCTAAATGTACGTATTCAACGACACGGACTTACCGATATATTTCTATCAGCACAGGACTCGAGCCATTTCACAACCGTAACTAGATTTCCGTATCCCCAGTCAGGAATATTGCAACAAAGTTTAAATACAAGTTCTACTACAGTATTCAGTTGAGACAATCCTCCAGTGTATTGTGGATTTGAATTAGCAACCATTCCTGCGAAGCAAGAACATCAAATCAGCACAAATATGAAACACAAAACAGTAGCACGATAAAAAAGATAAAAAATTAAATAAACAAAGACAGTAATACCATGAGAAAACCCCATCTGAACAGGCCCAAGTAATGCCATCATTAATTGTTCTCCAACGTCTTTTCGATGACTTCCAAACTGGAATAAAACGGAAGCTACGTGCGGAAGATATACTTCCTGAGCTTTTCCGCTGACGACAGGGGCTACTAACATTGAATAGCAAGATTCAAGCATGTCAGGAATGTTCACTGCAGTCTCAATCACGTAATGTTGTAATTCCTCATTTCCTTCCGACACGGACATAGCTCGGTCCAAGATATACATCCAATGAGCGCTAAGATACAGAAATAAACTATTTATGACAACATCAATACAAAATAATATAATATTACATAAATGCCTTAATTACTATCAGCAATCATTAATACAGCGGCGGAAATTATATTTTATCGTAAGGTTCTTAAAAAGACGATTTTTTAAATTTAAATGTTATTAATGTGCGTACGGAATAAAGAAATAATTTTATAACAAAATGCTTTAAATCAGTAGAAAAACTATTCTTTAAGACAAAGACAACGAAAATGGAATGCCAAGTAAATTGGTATCAATACCACTTTTAAGATCTTATACTAATCTACAGAAATTAAAAACAGTATTTGCAAATAAATCTCTGCAAATTTTAATTCAAGGGCTAATAGGAAAGTAATAATAAGGTTAAAGATCACCTGGATTCTAAACTTTTAACATTATCAGCAGGTGAGAGCCCTTGTAAAGCAGCCTCACTGAACGTTGTGCTGCCAAGGAGGCGAATTTGAGAAAGCCCTAAGTTATTTGAATCCTTTGGTTTAAAAAGACGCAACAAAACCGTTTGAGCTACTTCAGGTTGTGTGAGTTGAATATTAATGCAGGACATTCCTCCACAATAAACAGGAGGCCCCATAGGGAGTGTTAAATTACTTCGGTCTCGAGACACTTCTACCATGATGGCCGAAGGACAAGCAGCTGAAACAAAAAAGTTAACAAAAATAAGTGTCACACATTGGAAAGCCTTTATTTACGCTTGGGGATTTATGTTACTTACTAGATATGGATGTCATATGTGGAACTATTTGCACTTCTTTTAGAAGAACTGCACATGGCAACGTTACAATTAACTCAAGGAAAGCTTCTTCGGGGAAAAAGTGATAGGACCAAACGGGAGTTCTTGCTCTTCGGTGTGGTGGAGTTGCCTGAAGAAGTACTTCCGAGGGATGAGCAGAAAAGTTCGTGGAAGTTATAGAACCTGGAAAAAATATAATTATTTTTACTGCTTCCTTCTACATTCATCTAGTAACTAATTTCAATTGATTGAACTCTGTAACTAACTCCTAACCTAGTGGTGCGACATTTATTAAACCATCGGCAGTCTCGATAGTTTCATTTCCAAACTTCTTCTGGCCGAACATTGCATTTGTCTCGTTCCTCCCAATGTACTGAGTTAAAATGGATACAAACGTTGGACAACTGCTAAAAAACTTTTGAGTACTATTTACCAGCTTTTCACATATAGACTGCAAAAAAAATCAGACATTATACACTGAGATGGGCACTTGAGGTGGCCGAACGTGACGAGGAATTGAAAATGAATTAATAATTACCTCTACACATTTAAGTTCCGTAAATTCTTTTAAGTGCTCTTCTTTACTGATTACTTTTAGAACCATCAGTACAAATGTTTCAGATACAATCAGTGGGCAGTAGAAATCGTCATATGGAGATTCTGTTTTATAATTGCAACACTTTAAATGGATTCATGACAAATAAAAATAAAGTACGTATGGAAGTCAACTTACTAGACAGAAATCGAAAGAGTGGTTTAATGGTCCATTGTGGATGGGAAGCGCTATTGCAAAGTTTGCTAAATAGGTGTATCACAGAATCAACTACAGTCGTAGGGGAAGATGTCTCCATGATATTAAAGGCACTTAATAAGTCTCCACTCACGAGTACATTGATACCATTTGGATTTGCCAACACTGATAAAATTCTCATCATAGTAGATTCCATTTGGAGAACTAAAGTGTTTAATAAAACCATTTGTTGCAAGTTATTCTCTTTAAAAACTTAAAAATATGCATGCTGTATTTTACTTCTCAGTACTCACCAATATCAGCAATTGTTTTAGGAGGGACATCGCATTTTGCTACATATTCCGTTACATTCCGCTCGTATTCCTTCAGATGGGATGTAATAGGCATTTGGGCCAGAAACTCGTGTACTTCACTGTCAGACTGAAAGCAAAAATAATTTATTCAGATAAAACTGAAAACATTTTTCTGCAAAGTCGATTATTTTCTTGTTCTTACAGTAGCAGCCGTTTTGTAGGGTAAGCTGACAAAAGAAGCCATAAAAGAAACAAGACGGAAGATAATATGATCAAAATTTTGTGTCTTTCCCAATTTTGCATCGTTATTCATTCCATTTGTAGCAGAGGAAGTTGTAGGCAGAGCTTTCATATCGCCTACTGATCGAATCGTTATCTTATTCGGAAAAAATACGAAAAGATGCAATATTTGCGCTGCAAAAATAGTGCATAAATATTTAAAGTAATTTCACCTGTTTATAAATAAGGGAAACAAACTGAAGAATTAACATTTAGATTAGACCATACCGAATTGCTCAATGATGTGGATAACAGTAGATGGATTTTCATAAGACAGGTCTGGACAGGTAACTCTATCCAAGAATTTGTTGAATGCATCCAACGGAAAGTCAGAATTTAGGAAGGGGCCGGACAGAAACAGACTTAGTACTCTTAACAGGATTTCTTTAAGGCAAGGTGTCCATGGAGTATCATTACTTAACTGACGAAGACGTAGCAAAAAGTTATAAAAGTGCTGGCATACTGTGGGTCCCGCCTAAACCAAAAACATAAATTGAAATTCTCCCTTCTACTTTCCTCTATTAATTATTATAACTTACCGAAACTATGTTATTTTTCTGAAGATTCATTCCTGAACCAGAAATAAATTTAAGTATCATTTCTGGGAAATGCTTTTCGCTCATAATATACAGCCATTGCCCTGTGTTGCTATTAAGAGTGCGCTGGTTTGCTGCTAGAGACAAACATTGAAAGGCTAAACCCCATTCTTGAACTCCTATCCCAGTGTTTCTGAAAGAAGATAAATTCTCAAAGTAAGCATGCTTTTGGAAAAGATAAGGAAAAGAGATTTTTCTGACAATTTTAGTATTTCTAAGTTACTTGGTCAATGCCATCATAAGTGAAGTAATTGAATCACAGGAGAGTGGTACCGCAGGTTTAATTGTGTGAATATCATCTGTACCAGGAATATCCATGTTAATACTAATCCATAGCTGCAAAACTTTCTCTATACTTACAGAGCAGTTCTGAAAACAACGATTTTAATAGAAAACATTTATATTTACGAACAATTGCAAATTACATAGCATAATAATGCATTCATTTTCCTACCTCCGAGGACATCATTAGGAATATTTTGTCAAAACAAGAAGCTAGAAGTTGACAAGAATTTACAGAAGATTGTGAAATCGTTTCTTCTGTTGGAGACACTTTTGCAGAAGCTATATTTTTCATTATTTCCCCAGGAATCTGCAAAATTTTTATTTAATTCATTACCTTTCGTCACTTTCATTGGTGGAATACTTTAACATTAGAAAAACTAACGTCAATTGGAGCTTTCAGGGACTGGGTAAGCACTTCGGAATCTACAACAGCCATCATTCTTAATCGTAATTCCGTCGTACTTTCAACACCGCTTTCCAGTCTGGCATCTAAAGCTGTAGAAATACTGGTAACACAAGGAGTCAACTTCTTCAAACTTCCGCTTTTCTTTAAATTGCTACAACTGTGTCGATTTTCTGTGGGGTTGAAACTGAAATCTCCGATCACTTCCTCGTAGTCACTGTCTTCTGAGTCTAAATTTTCTATCCGAGCAGCTCCAGACATAGCCCCAAGCATATCGTTCACTAAAACGCCAATCAGACCAGACCAACAACACATAATTATTACGTCATATTCAGGTAAAAGAATTGAGAATTGAATAACATACCTGCATCAACGTCATCCATGCTAATTTCATCCGCTGCAGGGATTTGCATGATATTTGAAGCTTCTTCTACTCCTGACATTATATCTTCACTTAATGAACTAGATTCATGCAATCTATTTTCATTCTTTGCCGGAAATAGTCGTTCCCCTATTAATTAAAAAAAATTCTTATGATAGATATTAATATAAGCAATTCGAATTCCGTTCCCACCAACACTACTACCCTGGCTAGACATGGCACATCAACTTTTCATCATTCTTCAAATATCAATATTCGCCCACAGTATAGATATTCTTGAGAGAAAACAGCACTTTCATCATGTCAATTGGGAAAATGAAACTATTTTCATAACATTAAAAAAATGAAACTTACTTTCGTTTCAACTGTGTGATAGTTTAAATTCTAAATAAGTTTTCATTTTAAATTGATGAAAGTGGAGTGAAAGTTTTTTAGGGAGGAGAAAGCGTGAAAACATATGTGGTGTCTAGGTGTGTTCATATAAGTGATCAAAGGACAGTTTCCTGGCAGATCTGAGATCTCTTAATGGGTATTAGTATGTATTACTGTAATACCATTCTGTGGGTAGTATTCACAACAAAGTACTCACTTTAAGGTTATACACAATATACCTTCTAAAATATCCTGAATGAGGCACATTATGGCATGTGAAATCCACGACGATGACCAATTTCTCTGTCGAACGTAGTCACTGCCCACTGCAGAGAGGACGAGACTGATAAGTTGTTCCGCATTGAATATGGAGCCGATAGTGATGGCAGGTCTGCAGGCTGTAGAGATGCGAGCCAAGGCTTTACATACTATGAGGTAGACATCTGAATGGCAAGTGGAATCCATTCGTAGTAATAATAACCCTAATCTTTTAGCTACTGCTAGACAAAGGTTAGGATTCAAATTCAAATTAATTTCTACGTCAGCATTAGGTGTACAGTCTTCTTTTCCCTCCTTCCCACACATTATCCCTCGTTTGTAAAGCATCTCCGATCTCTTTATTTGTAACAAATCCTTAAAGTGCTGCAAGTTTAATCACAATAATTACATCTAAAGACCAATACTCAATAAATGATGACGACGACACGTAATTATTTTTTTTATATTTACGTACGTCAAAGGTTACCTTTGAAGACTGCAGTTTCAGACTTTTGCCAATATTTGCTTGCTTTTGTTTTATTGCTTCTATTTTATTTCCAAGGGCAGACAACTGTGTTCCTAGGCCGCCTACGGTTTGCTGAAGTTATACAAAGGGAAAATACAATTAATCCAGGCCTCGGGGCCGAGCATAATTGTCAACTTCACAAAACAAATTTATCAAATCCAACTACCATCTGATTAGTATATCCTAAGCCAGCAGCGACGCTGTCCAGTTCTTCTAGTTTTTGCTTCGTTGCTAAAATTTTCTTCTGTATACGTCTTTTAAACCCTCCAGCGCCAACCACTTTCGTTGGTCCACTAATTTTTCTATAAAGAGCACTTTCCCCTTGAATGAAGTCCCACCTCGAAGATATGCAAACGGCTAAAGGATCAAAAAGCAAATCACTCGACTTATTACCCTAATTTATCATTCAAAAACAACTTGACAGGCAGGTCCACTTACCATCTTTGGTTTCTTTGTCCTTAGACTTCCGATTTCCATTGACACTTCCAGAATTAGAATTTAAATTGTTATCTGAATTATTGGAGACAAGAGTGCAGTTTACACCGTCGAGACATAAGCATAAATACATCACCACCCAACCCAAAAGCGTCATATCTACTTTAGATCGTAAAAATCCAGTGCTGTCCTCAATTGGTGTTAGCAACTCAGAAAGCAGATCCATAGCACTCTCTAATACTGAGGAATTCTGTCCACTTAATAGGGCCTTTTGTCCAAGGTACACAAGGAGAATAAATACACTAAAACAAAAACGAATTAAAATCTTTGGGGGAATCCCGTTGTAAACGACATAATGGTATGACAAAATGAAACGCAGCATACCGATCTTGAGGAAATAAAGAACTGTTCAACGACGAAAATAAATTTTTGAGAGTCGAAGCTAGGAACTTTCCCCACCACGGTTGGAAACCACAGGATCTTAGCATTAGCGTGCACGTGGATAACTGACATTGGCCGTTCTCCAAAACACAAATGTCTCTGAACAAAGCCTCGCACATATTTTTGTTCATATTTGAATACAAAGAATAAGGAACAGGCTGTAAAACATCCAAATCACAATATATAATTAACTATTTGATAATATAAATATGATACCAAATTGGTAATAGGTTGAATCTTACAACAGGGGGTGGGTTGCTCAATGCCAAAAAGCTAATTCCGAGCAAAGACTCAATTAAAAATTCCGAGAGCAAATGAACTTTATCTGTACATATCTCAGTTAGTTGAGCAGAAGTGTTACTGCTAATATTCCTATTTGGAAACGGACTCAATGACTTTTGGAGCCGCTTCACCACATTCTTTGCAACATTCAGTTGCTGCTGCAATGTTATACAGTCCTAAAACCAAAATGAAATAATGTCATGTTACATATAATACATCACGAAAATTAAAATATAAAACAATATAAAATGACAAATTACCTGATATGCCCCAATTATAGATTGGTCCGATACAGTATTCAGTCCCAATTTTGATCTTTCTCTTCCTTTCGGTAAATAATACGAAATGTGGTCTAAAGATGATAACTCTGGTTTCATTAACGGCTCAAGTAGTCGCCTTAATTTGGCACACGCAAGTTGGTAACGGCATCCAATATCTTCGACTAAATACGACAATACTGACAGATGAGTCTGTGAATACAGGAAAAAGTTCATTCCATCATTTACAAAAGTACTAAATTTGTAAAGCGATGTTATAAGGGGCTTATTTATTTGCTCAATTAACCACCTGAACATTAGTAGGAGACAAAACGGTAACATCATTAGGTAAAGAAGAGCTCATGGTCCTCAAATCATTCGGCAATACAGTTGTATGGCCATAAAACATCCCTACAGGTATTCTACATTTTGTCGTTCCCATTCCGTAGCGTCCAATCGTTGTAATCTAGACAAAAAATAAAACAGGCATAAATTAACACAAAAGTGAGTAAGTAGTTAACACAATCAATACGCAAATGTACGGAATTTTTTTTAAAAAAACGGATTATAATACCATACTTACTCAATAAACGCAAAAATCACAAAGATATTTATAATTTTATTATGTTTACTGCCATCAGATTTATTTCTTATCCTTGACAAATATGCCAAAAAACAAAACATTTTTTACGTACCTTTAGATAGCGACAAATGGGAGGGGGTTGTAAATCACAGATGACCAAAGACCTCATGCCAATGTCAGAAGCGACGACAAGTCGCTGACCATCGTTTTCTTCACGATACAGCCAAATGTCAATCGATAAGGATACGAGGTCATTGCAAGAAGGGATGACCATATCAGTGAGAAGAATGGGAGCACCAAAGTCGAGGACAACAAACCTACGAGCTCCCGAGTGCATTCTGTCTATAACGAGAGCCTGTTGAGGAGGAACGTACATCATCTGCTGCCAGGGTGAGAGTAGGAGACGAAGACCGTCATTCTCTACTTTTCCTGCATCTGAGGGGGGCGCAGCGGACGTAGAGGGGTGTGGCTTTGATTGTTCCGTCTCCATTAGAGCATTTAAAGCTTTGTTCGCAGCTTGGTGCGGCTGTGGACAGTTAGGAACAAGAGGAATTGACAGATGACTCATCGTAGGCTGAATAAAAGGACCGTATAGAAGTTTAGAGGGTCCAGGAGCTGGACTAGGATTGCCTGACGGTGGCATTACCATTGTGAGCACTCCGACGTTTTTCCAGTTTGGATCCATTGGCATGTGGCTAAGGTGTGCCAGAGCGGCATCAGCTGGAGTTGGGTAAGGGAGCTCTATCACATTGACATTGCTTTCCATAAATTTTAAGTCTGACAACACATCGTAGTATGCGTCGTTATTGTCCATTTTCAGAGCTTTTTGCAGCATCATGATTTGTTCAACCTTTGCAACCAAAATTTACATGATTAATTATCTCTACTATTACTTTGCTATCGTTGGCATCAAATAATAAATAATTGGGACAAAACTATGCTACTAAAAAATTGCAAATTAAATACAAATATTTGCAATTCTTATTTTAAATGACCATGTAAGAAAAACATTGCATGCTACTATATCTTCAAGTTTCACAACACAAATGATTTGCTTGTTTCTTTTTAACATTTTTTATCTTTGAAAAGTAAAATTGCCAAAATTATCAAAAGGAAACCAACAAAAAAACAGTTTGTGTATCTGAAAGAACATAAGAAACTGATCCATCCAAGGAAGATAGGTTATAATACAAGTGCTTTTAGTTTAGTTTGTCTTGCCCTTTTAATTAGTTTTAAGATAGCGAAAATTTATTCGCTTCTTTTGACATGTAGTTGACAACAATATCAAGATATATTATATCATCCTGTATGATTTGAACTTTTTGGCACTTTAATAAATGTGAATTGAATTGAATGCCAATTTACCTTATCAGGTTCAGATTTTTTGGACCCTTCTCCAGTGGGCATATTTGTAAAAGGCTCCCATGGCTGAGGCAAAGGTACTGCCGAAAATGAACTTGCGCTGACACCTAAATCAATCTTTTCAATTCTAGTTCCGTCACTGGCAGCATGGCATGTGAAATGTAAGGGCTCCACTTCGAGAAGGCCTTGAATCTGCTGCTTTGGCGAGAGAACTCCTATCTTTCCTAACCGAATGTTCATGGGATTTCCTACAAGGAGATCACGAAAATCGACGTCTTTAAGACCCCACAAGTGAAATGTACCAGCACCGATAGATGCAGCAGGGTTGTCTCCTCCACACATTCCCGCATATGTCAAAGGATGAGAATATGATTTTGTCACTGGAGGTAACTCTATTTCAAAAAGTTCTGGTTCAAAAGGAGTTCCATACAGGCCGAATCTATTTACAAGGAGTGAAATTTAATGATTTCATTTCTCAATATATTGAAAAGACTATTTGTTGTATGACTGAAGAAACCGATATTAATATTGTTAGCTTTTGAATATTTTACCTCGTTCTTAAGAGAGCGTGCATAGGATTCGTGCGCTTATTCAGTTCGTTGGACACATCCTTCAAAAGACTTAAAAGTGACTCACTTGCCAACCCTAAATTTTCTCCACGTACGCGGTTGAGTAGGAGGAAGAACCATTGAAGGGATCCCGCAGATATACAAGAAATTGTAAATGGAAGTAGGCTTAAAAGACTGTTCAACACAGATAATAAGAATGGTTCTCCTTCTTCCTTAGCGTGGTAAGTCTCAACAGCACTGCAAAACAATAACAAGTGAAACAATTTCCTACAAAATTCGGTATTACTAAATATTTATATACTTACTCAATGCATAAAACGAGTAATTTCGCACACTTGTGTGCAGTAGATCGGTCAGCAAATAAAATGCCGTGGAGAATCAAAGATCCCAACTTCGACTGTATCGCACGCGTGAAGATCACTTGGTAGTTGCTATTTCCAACTTGAGGTCCACATAAATTAACAGCAGCAATCCACACTAAAAGGTCTAGAGCTGCATTCTGTGCAGCATAGGTGTTCTCTTCTCCTTCGAAAACTGCAGTATCCAATAGTTTCTCCATAAACGACGAAGATGTAAGCAGCGCTCTTCTGTCGTATCTGATAAACAATCCATTAACTTAGGAAATAGTAGCACTCTTGTACAAAAATAAATCCTGTCTTCTGCCAAATATTCATTACGACAAAAGCCATGTTTGTAATAAGCATGCACAGACAGTTATAACGTGCAAGAGCACAGGTCATTAAATGGGAAAAATATTTGTATGTAGAATAGTTTATTACTCTTCATTAGGAAGACCAGTTGGCTTGATTTGGCGAATAGTAATCGAAATTTCATGCAGCCAGTCGCAGCCACCGTAATCCTTCCGTTTTTCAGTTTCCACTTGAGCACTTTCTATTATTTTACTATGTGCAGGGTATATGCCTCCCAGTGGACTGTATACAGCTCCATAAAACGGGATATCATCTTTCAATTTCCCAGTTTTCACGAAAATTGAAGTGGAACTCTTTGGTTTGTTGGGAGGTTCAGCCTTTTCTTTTGGGGATTTTTGAGTCTGTCAACAAAACATAAGAAATTATTTCTACCAAGTAAAATTGTTCCGAAAATATTATTAGCGAAAACAACAGCAAAGGATAACTAAATTTGTCATACGGGAGAACTGCTGGCTTCATTTTTACCAGATGTCTTGGCTTTAATGTGAAGATAAAAGTTTCTCCCTTTCACCAGCATTAATGAAGGACTAGTCATAACAACATTTCCCCCCTGAGCAGAGAGATCTATATGTGTTCCTAAGTCTAATGGTCCGCAAACTATTTCAGCATTTATTGATTTGAGAAATTCGTTAGATGGGGTTTTCATTTTCAGTTGAGAACCGAAATCTATTGCGCGATCAACATCTGCAGACCCATTTCTTCCTTTGCTCTTCATTGCTCGGTACAGCGTGATCTCGATCGTAGGAAGAGACCCACAGCTCATTTGCAGTAAAAACTTCAAATCCAAATGGCCAACATAAGAAGATTTCGGTAAAGTTATTTCAAAAAGATGCTCCTTTTTTGAATGTCTACAAAAATTGATTCAAAATTAATCTCATTGACAAAAACTTAGATACATACTAGTTAGTATGAATATATTACTTTGTTCTTTGAAGTCTCCAGGAAAGAGTGGTAACACTGATTTCACTATCATGGTGCTGTAAATGTTGGGGATGTTTCCGCTCTTTTTGAGCCTGTATAATTTTGACCCAACACGATGGAACATTTGCAGAGAAGCATGGCTTAATATTTTCGAATGCAGTCAATTGTAAAAGTTGTTTCATTGAATTTAGAGTCAGCGGCTGATTTACATACAATTTTGATTCATCGATTATTTCAGTTTTTCTCTTTTCGTCACTCCTATGGCTCGGCAAAGTTGACCCTCCCAATTTATTGGCGATTAATTCACTTTCCAAAAACTCGCTGTCTGTTTGGCTACTCAGCGCATAAAATTCTAATGTACCAGAACTTGTTCCACAACATAGTCTTTCAAAACCTGGAACATTAAACGTATAGAAATATAATAATTGAAACTATACCAATTAAAAAACTAGCTATAATTACAACATTTATTTTATAATTACAAAAATACAATTTTTTCAAATACTCACTTCCGCAATAGGAGACAGATGTTATTTTTATGTCGCTGCTGGGTTTTTTTACTTTATACAAGAAATTAAGATCGTTCACACCATAGATGTTTACATCACCACATCGTACCACACAGGCGATAGTGGCCTCATTTGCTTCAGGAGGTATTAGACAACAGTTTAGAATTGCATCACTCCTTTCATCAATTTTGCGTACAGCGGAATACTGCTTCGATAGTAATAAGTTATTATTTTCTGTTACGATACTATAGGTCAACATTGCTCCGAAAGGTTTTGGCAGAGATTGTATTGCCTCACACTCCCGCTCCATTATTATAATCATCTTGGATCCATCGTACGACGGAATCAAGTCACGTATAACATCACAATAGAGTAAATCAGCTGGCAAACTTAGTTTTTGAGACAGTACAACCTTCGGTGAGGATTTAACTATAAATGTCTTGCTTTTGGTGTCATTCTTTTTATTTCCTACTACTTTCTTCTTTCCTGATGGCACTACAACTGAACCATGATTCACAGATATTTGGTCCAATACAAATGTACTAGATGCATCTGACATGTTCATATCACTGAAAATACTAACAGAATCCGACAACATATCACCCTCAGAGATGTACGATCCAAATATATCGTCTTCGTAATTTTGACTTTCTTGTTTTGTCCCTGCGCACACAAGAAAAACCAACAATTACAGTTAATTAACTTTTTTACTATTTAATGTTTGAATTAAACGCAACCAGGTAATTTACCTGTACTGCCAGCAGCCTTAAAAACCTCTTCAGTACGTTTTAGAGTATCTTCTCCGGCAATTGCAGTAGAACTCAGTCCATATACAAGAACAAACGGCTGGGACATTTTCTTACTCGTTTTTGATTTTGCATTTGTGGTATTGTTAACTAAAGTACCAGCTACAACAATTGAAGACTGGTTTAGCTTATCTGACTCTACATTAACAGGCGGTGTTCCTATGATAGCCACGGATGTTAATTTCACTATTTCTTCCGTGACAACATTTATCAATGCTTCCGCTACAAGTAAAGAATTAGATCTCGTTATTATTGTAGTTTTAAACTCAGAAGTTATAAAATAATACACGAATGCTTAAACAAGAACCTTTTGCCACAGTTTCTTTCGTCATCATATCTGATGAATCCATTACACAAACTGTTTCTTTTGGCTTTAAATCAACATCACAGTAACTGGTATTATTTTGCGATTCAGAAGATATGTCTTTTGTTGTGACTTCAAATTCCACTGCCTCCTGTGATAACATAAAAATCCCATTATATTTTTTAATTGCATTAAAATAAGTAGCTTATTTCATCCATATGTACTCGATATTAATCTTCATAATTATTACCTTCGCTAATTTTGCAATGTCCCAAACCACGACAAGACCATTACGGTATCCAACAACAGCTGCATTACAAGATGACGATTTACCTAAAATTGGATTGCTATTGGCGGCTTTCTTGACAATAAAAGCTGGCAATGTGGCATATGAAAGGCACAAAGGGACATTATGTGTGTGCTCTCCTCTTACGAAAGGACAGAACGGCGAGTGTCGCTCATGCTCAGACCTGAGTACATATATTTCAACAATTTAATTATTTAATAGTAATTGTATATTGTAATCTAACTTCAGTACCAAATACATTGATTTTTACAACCATTTACTGCATTAAAATTTAAAAGTCAAGCAATTACTCACTAAAATAACTTAATATTATACATTTTTGTACATACCAAGGTTCGTCCGTTGGCTCCCAACTGACTAGGCACACATTGCAAGTGAAACACATGGCCCTGTCATCCCCATTGGTGCTAGGATTGTGATAGAAGCCTGCTTGGGCCATTTTCTCTGGTAGTGCCCATCTATTGGAAACCACAAACACATATTTGTGTTAGACCAGCATTATTGCTTAATAAATTTAAATACTGAGTACATAAAATACGAATAGATTTACTTATAATCCATGTGAGGCCAATTAGCAAATGTGTTGAGACGTGCAGATTCGCTAAACATTTGTGTCTTATCCAATGGCAAGTCAGAGTCAACTTTTCCAGGTAGAAGCAGCATATTTAATCTTTCTAATATTGAAGATGCTATAGACAGCTGTGGAATATACGCATTTTTCTTCCATAGTTCGCTCACCATGGTGTTGAACGTTGGCTTCAGTTTTTTATAAGGCAACTCTAACTTAACGGTATTCCACTGTAAATCAAAAACATTTCTATAATATCTGATTAATAAAATGCCAAAGTACAATAAAAGATTCGAACATTACCTTTTCCTTTTTGACGGAAAACAGTGGACTACTAGCGTCTGCATCTTTGTTTACAATTAATTTTAGTAATTTTTCTACTTCTTCGGAATCTGTTTCATTCACAGCATCAACGGCAGCCAAAGAATGACACAAGCTTTCAGCCTACAAAATAATTCACACAAGATTTAATTTCTTGTCTTTACAATTTATAGAGAGCAGAAATAATTAACTAGCAGAGAAAGTACCTCCGCTTTATTCAACTCAATTTGCACCACATCATCTTCACTTCGAATTGGTGTTTGTAGAATAGAACCTAAGAGAAGGATCCCATTGTACTCACTTCGAATCCCAACTTTATTTTTCTCCACAACTATGAATTTGTCAGGGCCAACGTCGAAATTCCAATGAAATTCGTCTTCTGCATTTCCCAATTCATTATTGCCTAAAAAATAGCACGCATAATTATTTGACACCTTCCATTATTTTTTTGAAAACAACAAACAATCCTAGCAATGACGGTGACACGAAATGCAAAAATGCAGATTTTAACGCTACCTAGAGTTGTAGAGTAGAGAATATCTCCAAGTGTAGGATCCACTACAAACAATTCTCTATCAACTGTCCCAATAAATATGACGTTTAATTTCTCATGATAGACGATTCGATTTATCATTTTTCCTTGGCAAATCTCTAGAGGTGCCCCGTCCATTTTGAGGGCTTCTGCTACATCCATTATTTGTCAAGCCCCTAAAATAAGGAACAATGGGATATCAGTTACAAATCATAAATCAATAAATTATGAATCTCTATAAATAATACTATTTTGTAGGCAACTCAAAACATATCACAACATTCACAACATAAGAAGTAGCAAAAAAATTATAATCACATTAAGATTCCAGTCTCTCAGGTCACAGGTATGGAAATCTTTGATGACTGTGAAAATATATGTAAAAATTGATTTACAACTCTTGGAATTCTGTCTAAAGTTCTTATCCGATTTTCTTGTGTGGTACATGGTACATTTTTGGAATCCTGAATATACTGTTGACCATCCCATTGTATAAAATACACGATATGTTTACTTATTAATATAACTTATTACTATTATAATTTTGTAAACCACAAAATCTGTTAGAATTCATGATAACGCAAGACATAACAATAACATATCGTCTATTTTGTACAACGGGATGGTCGACAGTATATAGACGTTTACCACAATTCCAGGATAACACAGACAGGTATTGGAGTCATTTCAATACCTACTTATGTTAATTTGGTGACCGGCCACCAATTGTGGGAAAACTCTATTCAGGAATCCAAAAATGTGCCACACAAGAAAATGGGATAGGAACTTTAGACAGAATTCCAAGAGTTGTAAAGCAATTTTTACATGTATTTTCATAGTCACCACTCATCAGAGATTTCCATATCTGAGGGACTGGAATCTTAGACGCCTGAAAATTATTTTGCCCAGCCAGTCGGCTAAAATGGCTAGATCCAAAAATCCGGATTTTTTAAATTTCGGGCCAAGCCAAGAATGATTTTTTCATTTTAAATAATCCCATTTTGTTATTTTTGGCCATTTTAGCCATTGGCTAACAGAATTTTAACCAGCCGGTCAGCCAATTTAGCTAACCAGTCGTCTTGTCATTGTCACTGAACACTAAGTAGTTCACGACTCCAATAGACGTTTCCCACAATTCCAGGATAACACAGGCAGGTACTGTAGTCATTTCAATACCTATTCATGTTAATTTAGTGACCGGTCACTAATTGTGGGAAACCTCTATACCTAATCAAGATTTCCTTATTCTATTCTTATTATGACTCTTGATTCTCTGTCAGGTCTATGCAACTTCGCTCTCTAAACTGATGCCTTTTCGTAAACAATAATATTATTACGAATGAAGCAAGAAATAAGAGAATCAAGAGTCGGGAGTGAACATCACCATATTAAGTAGCGGCAGCCGCTTTACCGGAATGACCAATCTGTCTGTCTGTCCGTCCGTAAGAACGATAACTTTCGAACGGAATGAGATAATCGTTCAAACGTATTTTACGCATTCTAGGGTCAAGAGATCAAGAAGAAAAGAAAGATGACTTTAGCTCCAATTAGTAGCAATCGCTTTATTTCGGCATGAATAAAACCAAAGCGAAAACTTCTCCTTCATAACTAAAGCTACGGAAATGAGGATCACCTCAGGAAGCGGATCCGGCTATGTTATTGTAACAATGACGAAACGTCGTCTGTACAGAAAAGATACGAACCCTATCCCTTCAATACTAAAATCAGTTTCCATAGGGTTAGATTTGTCGCCCGTCCGATGTGTGTTAAAACGGGTTTTAACCTGTGAAAGCTATGTCACGCCTTACTGCCCTGTATGAAAGTCATTTGGATATGATCGCTAGGCTGTTTCCAGTTTGTTTTCGCTAAATGTTTATTTTCATTTTTAGCTCGCCTGATAAGGCAGCTTATAGAATCGCACAGTCCGTCCGTCCGTCCGTCCGTTTACACGATAACTTTTGAAGACATTGATGGATTTCAACTAAACTTGGCAAAAACATTGCCCATGGACCTGTGACAAAGCCTATTGAAAATGAACCACATTGGTCCATAGGTTGCTGAGATGCCGCGCGCTCACTTTGTCTTCATTTTGATAGTCAAAATGAAAATGTGGCATTAAATGGACATAAAAAGTTCAATTGTGCTTCCTATGGATTGTTAGCGGGATAGTACAAAATATTAAATACCGCTTCGACCTAATTTAAGATTTAATAATAAAGTAAATAAAACCGAAAAATACCTATTATAGGACGGAAATAAATCTATTTCGCATTTATATGCAAATAGATAGTTAAATTTATATTTTTCGAATTGCTTTTCATTATGATAGCCAACATTAATCAATTTTGATTTTCTGTTGATTTTGATACTCTATATTAATCAACTTTGATTTTTTGTTTATTTTGATACTCAGTATTAGTCAATTTTGATTTTATGTTGATTTTAATAGTCAATATTAATCTATTTTGATTTTATGTTGATTTTAATAGTCAATATTAATCTATTTTGATTTTTTGTTGATTTTAATAGTCAATATTAATCTATTTTGAATTTATGTTGATTTTAATAGTCAATATTAATCTATTTTGATTTTATGTTGATTTTAATAGTCAATATTAATCTATTTTGATTTTCTGTTGAATTTCATAGTCAATATTAATCTATTTTGACTTTCTGTTGATTTTAATAGTCAATAATAATCTATTTTGATTTTCTGTTGATTCTAATAGTCAATATTAATCTATTTTGATTTTCTGTTGACTTTAATGGTCAATATTAATTTATTTTGATTTTCTGTTGATTTTAATAGTCATTATTAATCTATTTAAATCAAAATAGATTAATATTGAACTAATTTGAATAACAATTTACTAATCAAAATAAATGTATTTCTATTATTGTTCCACCAAAAAATGTGTACACGGTCCCCTTTGATCAGGCGAGCTTTTGTTACGGCTTGCCGTAGGTTTTGGTTTATTTATTACCCGATTCTATTTAGTACTTATTTAAATGAGAATATTGCACTGTACTATCTGTAATATAATAAGATATAGTACAGTGCCATATCGGTATATCGGACGGAAGGAATATATATTGTCACTTCAGCCTACCCATTCTTCTATGCAATATCTAATATCTGCCCTTACACCCATTGAGGCAATTGTGAATATACTATATACGAATAGTATTTACTATGTACTATGTACATAATGTGTAATAAGCTAAGTGAGAGTTACTGTGCCACTATCGCATATCAGATGAATGATAATGTGAATTACGATAATAATTATAATTAGGGCAATTAACCTCATAGTTTTTACAGTTGTTTTATAATTTAAGCTTACATACTTATGACTTACTTGACACACATATGTGGATCAACTCTAAATATGTGGGTACCTTATTGCAATTTAACTCGGCCTTCTCACCGCTTTCGTCCCCTGTCTTTGCTATTTATTTCCTGGACTTACTGGCTACAACATCCAATGAGACGCAACAATGACCTCCACAACTATTTCAAAGTGCAGTGCTATATCTGTATTCTCATTTAAATACGTAAAATGTAAATATTTCATTGATTTCTTCTAATAACAACTATCCATCATCCGTAGCTTCATGTTTTTATCATTAATTTGTAATGAGTTACGTTTCAATAATTGATAATTACAATTAAGGTTAATAAAGAGGTAATTTTTTTGAACATGTACAGAGTGCAGACTGAAAATAACCATTGCCCAATTTTATATGTTTTTCACATTCCTGCCCCGAAACTGGAAACAGCCTAGCGATCATATCCAAATGACTTTCGTACAGGGCAGTAAGGCGTGACATAGCTTTCACAGGTTAAAACCCATTTTAACACACACCGGACGGGCGACAAATCTAACCGTATGGAAACTGATTTTAGTATTGAAGGGATAGGGTTCGTATCTTTTCTGTACCGACGACGTTTCGCCATTGTTACATAAAGAGTAGGAATTTATTTTAAAGCTCAATAGCAATAGCTACTGTCTGTTTAGTAACCATGACCGTCACCTCCCAATTGTCTGACGAGAGAAAGGGTAGATTAGCAGATTTGACAAAATGTCAAGTTGCAGTGGGCTCTGATTGGTGTAACCAAGATGCCTCGAATTTGTCACTCTATATAGTAACGCATTTGTTTAATATCAACTCCATTACCAGGTGCAGACATAGAGGGGGTTTCCCGGATTTTTGCACCCAATCCGTATTTACTTTCGGGTGAGGGTAAAAGGGGTCATAGAAAAAGTCATTTTGTCCATAAAATAAAGTCTTTTGGGCCAGAGTACAAGGGACCATAACAAGAGGTACTGAGGGCAATAGGAAAAGTCTTTTATCCCATAGAAGGAGTACATTGTTCCATAGATATATTAACATAAATAAATCAAAGAAATGACTACTTATATATAAAATAAACATACCTTCATGATATCTGTATACAATAATATGAGATAAGCTTGAGATAAGCATAATATGGAAATGAGTATCCTAATACCTTGCTAGCTTTACGTCAAGTTCCGAGGCAATTTCAGTTGCAAAGTAATACTGCAAAGGCTGACAGTGTGCTTAAAATGGCTTCCCAACGAACTTATCATTCTAGTAATTCTGACACAGATTCTGAATCTGAATCAGAAATTGAAAATATTGTTAAAAAAACTGTCAGTTGGAAATTGTTAAAAAACTGTCAGTTGGAAATTGTTAAAAAACTGTCAGTTGGAAATTGTTAAAAAACTGTCAGTTGGAAATTGTTAAAAAACTGTCAGTTGGAAATTGTTAAAAAACTGTCAGTTGGAAATTGTTAAAAAACTGTCAGTTGGAAATTGTTAAAAAACTGTCAGTTGGAAATTGTTAAAAAACTGTCAGTTGGAAATTGTTAAAAAACTGTCAGTTGGAAATTGTTAAAAAACTGTCAGTTGGAAATTGTTAAAAAACTGTCAGTTGGAAATTGTTAAAAAACTGTCAGTTGGAAATTGTTAAAAAACTGTCAGTTGGAAATTGTTAAAAAACTGTCAGTTGGAAATTGTTAAAAACTTATAGGTTATGAAGTAAAGCTTATACTTAAACTTAGACTTATAGGTGAAGCTTTATTAGACGTTGAAAATAGTTGGTCGGTTAAAGTAAAAAACTTCAATCAAAGTTAAGTTTCACAAAAGTTATATATGTAAACATTGGAATCGCCACCATGCATAAGTTATTCACAATTCCACCGAAAGCCAAAAACATACGTATTGCAATTAAGAAGAAAACTGGGTGACCACCAGGGGTATCAAAAGCTCTAGTCAAACCGTGAATTTCATTGCAATGAAGATATAACTGCTCATTTCTGAACATATTATTACTGATTATCAATTTTAATTTTCATATTGTTATAATTTTGACTAAATAAAATTCTTTAATTGTTTATGGAATTTAGTACTCGTTTTATGGCTCTTTGTACTTTTTCGTAGTGCCCCATATACTTCTTTTATGGCTCTTTGGACCCGGGACAAAATGACCTCTTTTTAGGGACAAAATGACTTCTTTTATGGTCCCATAAACCTTTACCCTTTACTTTCTGCCATAGAGAAGGAGGCACCCAAACCAAATAACCATGGTTACTTTCGGCTTGGGTGCTAACTCCTCTGTGGCAGTATAGGTAGAATTCGAATTGAGTGCAAACTCGGGGAATATCCCTCTATATCTTCACCTTGTAATGGAAACATCTTGGGTGGAACCATAGTGACTAATTTGTGAACAGAAAAAATTGCGAAGCAAATGCTAAAATTGCAAAGCAATTGCTTCGTAGCAAAAGTTTTTGCTTATTCATACGATTTGAAGCAAACACTCTCTAGGAGCTTTGACTACGTAGCTAAGCCTTTAGCTTTGACTTCTAACTTCGGAGCTTTCGCTTCGTTTTAATCATATCCCTCAATAGCTAATTATAAAGTATTTTGGTTTAAAATGTCTACCCTAACCCTAGCAAAAAAGTCCTACTCAGAGCCTTTGCAATATTCTTAAACTTGCGACTTTCGAGAGGTATCACTTTGAAAATATGCGTTAGAGTTTCTGAGTCAATACAAGTTACTTATACCCAAGGAGTGTCAACAGCTTAAACAGGAGGGTTCAGCTAGGCACTTTGCGTGAATATCTATAAGGGACAATCTACCAGCCAGTTGTCATTGGCAGCAATCGGATAAGGGACGAAAAACGTCCCTTATAGATATTCACGGAAAGTGCCTAACTGAACCCTCCTTATAAAAAAACAGCCAAAGAGAAACCAAGGGATACCCTAACCAGTTAAAGCTCCTTGCTTATACCTAAATCTCGCTAACCTAAAACCGTTGCTGTAGTTACAAGCACGAATGCAGACCGATTGAAAATATACCGCAAAAATACTACTTAACAATTTAACATTCCCACGAGAGATTTGGTCACGAATTAGCTAGTAATTTATTTATATTTTCAACTTTTTTGGGAGAACTGCTGGTGGAAGCTAATGCGTAGAGATGATTATTGGTGATTGAATGGAAATAATTAGCTAAAGAAGACAATTCGTTTTCCAAAATCCCTGAATGATATTTTTCGAAGGGGAACATTCTGGGGTGTTTATTAAAAATAGAGTCTTTTATTATTCCCTTTGGACACTACGATCAACAGTTTTATTTTGTCAAGAACTCAAAAAAATTTGGATATGAGTTTTCATTGGGAAAAATTCAATTCGGGGTCGGACATTACATTTTAATCCCTTTGATAGATATACATATGTCACCATTTCCAATAGGCACCCTCCATTCCTTTGCTCATGCGTGGCGCGTAAGTAAATGACCAAAGCCACGCCGGGGCGTAGGAAGCTGTATTTTAAAGCACACTTAATGCTAAAAAATTAATTCTGGTCAACATATGAACATTTTGAAGATATTTTTGTTCCTACAATGATTGCAATAACGAGCCAGTATTTTTAAAAAACATTTCATATTTTTATGATTTAAAACATGGAAGATAGCATTTTTCATGCTCAAGCTGGCGAAGAGTAGGGCCCCCCTAACGTGTGTTTTGTAGTATATACATTGCGCGCTTTTTGTGGCTCACACTCGCAATAAGGTTTCAGAATAGAGGATCCCTATACTATTCCCGGAAACAATATAGCTGATTAGTCCATGTTCGGTAACCGCCGTTTAGCCATCTAAATCAGCCTAGATGACATGTTACATGACTGAGAAGTGGTGGCTAGAATAAGGTAAATGGTCAAAATAAGAAAATAGAGAAATGTAAAGAAAAGTATTCTTGGTCTGGTGGCATACTTAAATAATCAAACAAAAACAAATTTAGCCACAGTCCAAGTTACTAGCCGATTTTAGCCGCTGTACAATTTACTAGCCGATTTTAGCCGCTGTACAATTTACTAGCCGATTTTAGCCGCTGTCCAATTTATTAGCCGATTTTAGCCGCTGTCCAATTTACTAGCCAATTTTAGCTGCTGTTCAATTTATTAGGCAATTTAATTGGACGACTGGTAAAAATGGTTTTGGTCTAATAAAATTGAACGCGAAATGTGGCGTTAATGTCACCTGTTAACTATAGCTAAGCAAACAGGGTGGCACTGGCACTGTAAATCACTTAAAAAATAAAACTCGCTGAAAAAAGGAGGGCCTAATAGCCTAATGGACCAGTCGTCGTTAGCCGGTATCAAAGTATCAAAGGGATATGGATGGGTAAAAAACTAAACCATATCTTGATTGTCGGATATCTACCAATAGACTTTCGGGTATTTACTAAGTATACTTTTAAATAATTTGGCCAGTTGATAAAATAAAAAATAGTTGGGCTGGATTTAGGCAGCGGGTTATCGTTGCCTCAATTGCCCCTGTTGCCTCCGTTGCCCCCTCCCCCGTTGCCTCTAGTTTAGCCACTTAACCTTTTACTTTAGTGTATGAATTTAAGAGATGTGTAAGCAAAATAATTTGAAATTGCAAATCGGATTGCAACAAGTGTTAACCTAATGAGAAAGAGGATTGTAAAAAACAACTTCTTTCCGATTTTCGATATACCGCCCCCTTTACTCAGGACACACCCCCCGAAGGTCGAAACGCTACTGGGAAATTACTCCGAAACTACTCGACCGATTTGGATAAAATTTTTTTTAAATTGAAGGAGACAATATTTTAGAGGGTGCACTTTCAGCGTTTTTCAAAATTCGAACTCCTTCATGAAAAACGAATTTCAAAATTTCAAAAAACTCGTTTTTTTAAAAGTTTATTGCTTTTAGGACCAATCTTACTCTAATAGCTATACAAACCGCATATTTAAGTATTTTATCAATTTGACCTCCAAAAATGTCAAAGGTCAACTTACTGAAAGTGCTGCAATACACCTTGTGTGACATATCAATCAGCATCTACACACTTAAAGGAAAACGATTATGATGTAACATGTTCAAAAATTTGAAGTGGTACAATGTCAAAGGTGAAGCCAAGTGAAAGGCATATTAATAAATTGTAAGACAATTACTTTTGACATTGTACCACTTCAAATTTTTGAACATGTTACATCATGATCGTTTTCCTTTAAGTGTGTAGATGCTGATTGATATGTCACACAAGGTGTATTGGAGCACTTTCAGTAAGTTGACCTTTGACATTTTTGGAGGTCAAATTGATAAAATATTCAAATATGCGGTTTGTATAGCTATTAGAGTAAGATTGGCCCTAAAAGCAATAAACTTTAAAAAAAACGTGTTTTTGGAAATTTTGAAATTCGTTTTTCATGAAGGAGTTCGAATTTTGAAAAACGCTGAAAGTGCACCCTCTAAAATATTGTCTCCTTCAATTAAAAAAAAATTTTATCCAAATCGGTCGAGTAGTTTCGGAGTAATTTCCCAGTAGCGTTTCGACCTTCGGGGGGTGTGTCCTGAGTAAAGGGGGCGGTATATCGAAAATCGGAAAGAAGTTGTTTTTTACAATCCTCTTTCTCATTAGGTTAACACTTGTTGCAATCCGATTTGCAATTTCAAATTATTTTGCTTACACATCTCTTAAATTCATACACTTTAATATATTGTCCCCGTTGCATCCGGTCACTATTTTTGCCTCTTTTTTGACCTAATAAAATATAATTTATTTAATTTTAATTTTATTTAATAAAAAATAAACTGTTTTATTGTTAAAGCCTAACAAGCAAGCAATATGTTTATTTTTAATTAGGTTAGGTCAAAAAAGAGGCAGAAATAGTAACGGGAAGCAAATGGCAAAGATAATAGGTTAAGTGTCTGAACTAGGGGCAACGGGGGAGGGGGCAACAGGGGCAATTGAGGCAACGATAATCCGCTGCCTAAATCTAGCCAAATAGTTGTTATTGAAAAGTGTACTTTTAGAACTCTCAAACTCAGTCTTGATTAGGATTTTACATTTAATTTACAAATAACTTTTGCGGGAGAAATGTAAAAAATTATCAAATTGGACTGGCTGTTTAATTCATTTGACATCCAACATCACCTATATTATTGTTGCCTCTGATTTGTCTAGAATCTATACCCTTATTTGCCTAACAAATGAGTACTAGACCCATTTGCTAGGCAAATAAGGGTATAGATTCTAGACAAGCCTCTGATCAGTCTGATCCTTCATCCTATCTTCTACAGTTATCAGATATACAACGACAAAATCACATGAAATAGAAGTTGACATCAAACGCAACCAACCTGAAGAAAGACCAAAGCCCAAGTTTGAAGACAGAGGCCAATACTGAATGCCAATGACACATACAATTTGACAAATGAATTTGAAAAGTTGCCACCTTCAACCGTGTCACTTGGTATTTTTTTCCATATTAATATGTTATTTGATTTCTAAGTGATGCTTGTGAATGAAACTGCTTAGCTATAGCTGAACCAAGCTAAATAGTATCAGCGGTCACATAGTCACATTTATAAAGCAATCAGCTGGTGCCAGGCAAATTAATTATGAATTATTAAAGCGTAATTTTTCTGAGTCATCCATCATCCAAAAATACGAAGGCAAATGAAACAGTGACGGTTTAACCTTTGGCAAATTGCCAATGGTTAGTTAGTTAAATAATCAATTATCAAAGGAAAGAAAATTTTGAAATGTAATTGTAATGATATGACTCACCACCCCTGTGCCGTTCACTGCTTGACTATGATATCTGACTTCAGTTGTCAATTCAGAGTCAATGATCAAGTTTAATCCAAGTTGGGTTTCTTCATTCTTGATCTGTAGCAATGGTTAAGGTCGTTAGGGATGTGATGTTTGAAATAGGACAACAGGGCAGGATTCTTCTTATGTGTCGTAGAAGCAGTAATACTGTTATACGATACAAAAGTTGTACCGTGATCGATTAATATTTTTACTTGTCAATACCATGAAGATCGCACATTATTGGTTACATGATATTGCCGTAGGACACCAGTACAATGAAGTTATGTGCTCATTTCTTAATTATAATAAGTTTGAATTGAATAAATTGACGACAAAATGAAGATAATGGAGTGGAGAGGTGACAATCAAGTCGACAGCCATCAACTTTTACTTACACCAAATAAAAGACTGAAATAAAACACTCACTCTCATTCTCATCACAATTCGGTACACAACGCGGCGGAACAGCCTGCGCCTAGCAGCGGTTGGATTACACGTTAAAGTTGGGTTCAGAGAAAACCGTACGACCTCCGAGAGATAGGTGGCTGGTTGTCGGTCGGGACACTTGGACTCTGCCTGGGATAGGTCGGAAATCCGAAGAAATAGACAAAGATTTTCCGGGACTCCATGTGTGGCAGTGTCTTGTTGTAGTCGTTGTAGCTGCCAGCAGCGATTATTGCTATTTTTTGTAGTTTTATGTGGTTATAATTTATATTATTTGCTAAGCACGTACTGCTGTGTCGCCACGAGTTCGAGTGATTCAAAATTTGACCGTGGTCAAGCCCAACCAGTGACAAATCCCCAAGGTAGGTAAAAGGTTATTTTTGAAAATTGAATATGAAAATTCATGTTAAATGTCGTATCCATAGCAAAACAGCAACGAGTCTGTATATATTTTACGAGCGGATAATAATGGTTGAGTTTCTTATTATAAGTCTCTGGTGGATGGGCGACCTCACTAAGGAATAATTCATCGTTATTGTGCTCGATAGATGTCCCACCACTGCATTTGACTGTATATGCACGTTACCTTAAGTGCAGTGGTGGGGCATCTATCGAGCGCAATAACGATGATTATTCCTTAGTGAGGTCGCCCATCCACCAGAGACTTATAATAAGAAACTCAACCATTTCATGCTCCTCGCGTTGTCAATGGCAATGGCAACCAGGAAAGCGGGACGAAGGGAATCATCCAACCCGTGGCATGGCATATTTAAAATCAATGTATTGGGGCTTCGGAACAATCAGGCCACCCCTCGGGGGTTGACATTTAAAATTCGTTGTGACGTCATTGGTCAGCTCGTATACCACTTTTCATTTTCCATAGAAATCTGCCACGGGTGCTCGCCAATGACGTTACGAATTTTGAAACGTATTTTGATAATCAACCCCCGAGGCTCCGAGGGGTGGCCTGATTGTATTAAAGTCCGGGTTCCTGGTTACGGACAGATTTTCCGACTTTCATATTCCCATTTAAATTACACATAAACTTTTTTTAGGAGAATCCCTAAGGATCTGAGACCATTGGTCCTACACCCATGCATTAAATGTGAAAAAAATTCGTCGAAACCTATTCTATGCAGGACATATTGAAAATTTCACATTTTTGTCTTCTGCTTCAAGATATTATCGTTAAACCTTATATCTTGAAGTAGAAGACAAAAATGTAAAATTTTCAATATGTCCTGCATAGAATAGGTTTCGACGAATCTTTTTTACATTTAATGTATTGGTGTAGGACCAATGGTCTCAGATCCTTAGGGATTCTCCTAAAAAAAGTACGAATTTCGCATAAAATCGGAATTGCATTTACCCTCTATGAGAATTCTTGCTAGTTGCCTAGCAACATCCCCACTTGTGGCTGAGACAAGTAAAGGGTTTCAAAAAATATACCCTGTCCTTAAAAACCCCAATAGACTGATTTTATATGCCGATGCCATTCCTTTTCAGTATATTGTATATTATATTTTCCTTGCCCTCAATCATCAATCGTATGTGTTGCTAAGTTGCTATGATATGTATTTTAATAATTTGTTTATTCGTTCTTGTTCTTAATCTATGTTAGTCATAATTTTAGGAAAAATGATTATTGGAAAAGTAAATGTCTCGAGTCGACACGCATGAAAAGTGTCAATAAATTCATGAAAGTTTATGTTTTAATGTCTTCTAACGAACAGAATCTGATTTTAGCAGTTACATTATGGTTGCAAAAAAAATCGGTTTTTTCTTTTTCGACCATAAAATTAACTTATGTCACATCACCTTGATAATCTAAAATTTTACCTTCCTTGCAAATCCACTTAGAAAATCTCAAAAGTAAAGGTAAAAATATTTGTGACGTCATTTGCAGCACTACATGTATATGACATATATAAATTAAAAGTAAGTATAGGATAGGATAATGCATTGCACACCCCATGTACCGTATTTAGAAGAACTACGAAGGGGGCAAGGATGTTAAATAAGACATATTTGCAAAAATTTAGGCTGTTTGTGTCGAAAATGAGGCAAAAATTGCTTTAAAAATCACTTAAAATCGCGCGAAGAGCAAAATTGGTTGGTATTTTGAGAAAAATATTTCCTTTTCTTTGATTTCCGGGGTGCATTTGCCCCCAATAATACCCACATCAATTCAGCCTTGAATAGTCGGGGAACTATGAAAATACTTGTTAAGGTTACACTTTGGCCCTGCATAGCAACCACAGGGGACTATCAAAATGCATGTTAAAAAATCTTTTACATCGACTATTATAACTTCCGGAGGATCAGTCTGATTTTTATGGAACCTACATTTTTGGAACCGTGGACTATCAAGGAACAAAAGTTACCATTCGGAATTTTGATATAGTTGCTTTAAATGGACCAAAAACATCAACGTTTTATAAAAAACTAAAAATGACTCATTTTTTTGGGAATTTGATTTTTTTAAATGCATTTAAAACAACTATATCAAAATTCCGAATGGTAACTTTTGTTCCTTGATAGTCCACGGTTCCAAAAATGTAGGTCCCATAAAAATCAGACTGATCCTCCGGAAGTTATAACAGTCGATGTAAAGATATTATGATGAATTTTAAATGCATGGAGGTTGACCCGAATTGCTGATGATGGAATACCGAGGGCATAAGTCAATGCAATTCCAAAAAATTAGTTTCTAGGAAACGGGGAAGTGTATTATATTATAAAGATTTCTATACTGACTTGTATAGTAGCATTTCCACCTGTCGTCATTGGCAATGTTATTACAAATACTTTAGTACAAAATCTTTTTTGTTTGCATCTTGCTTCAATGCATTCATACTTGTAAGTTTAAGTTATAACCATGGTTGTTATAACTACTATCAAAGATGTCTATTGTCCATGTGACATAAACGGCCATCAAGTACAAGCATTGACACCGTAGTCATAGTGATATAGTACTAACCAAAGTACTAACCAATAGATTTACAAATATTATACCATAAGACGGCCGTTTATGCCGCATGGAATTCATTTTGTTATTGACTTGATAGCATCTTGTTTATCAATATTGCACTGCCAAAACTTCCCCTTGAGGTAGTGGAATGGCCGGGTAGGTTAACTATGGGGTTTCGGATGTGACAATTGACGGGTTAAATTTTGGAAATTATATTTTTTTCGTTAGCAACCAACGTAAACAGCGTCCTTAAGGTCAAGATAATAATATTCTTTGAAACCCTTTACCTGTCACAGCCACAAACTAGCAAAAATTGTCAAAGAGGGTAAATGTGAGTCGGTATTTTATGCGAAATTCGTAATCAAGACTTCTTGTATTCGTAACTTTTTTTACGAAAATCCCTAAGGATCTGAGACCATTGAATTTATTGAAGCACAGTGTATGAATTTAAGAGATGTGTAAGCAAAATAATTTGAAATTGCAAATCGGATTGCAACAAGTGTTAACCTAATGAGAAAGAGGATTGTAAAAAACAACTTCTTTCCGATTTTCGATATACCGCCTCCTTTACTCAGGACACACCCCCCGAAGGTCGAAACGCTATTGGGAAATTACTCCGAAACTACTCGACCGATTTGGATAAAAATTTTTTTAAATTGAAGGAGACAATATTTTAGAGGGTGGACTTTCAGCGTTTTTCAAAATTCGAACTCCTTCATGAAAAACGAATTTCAAAATTTCCAAAAACACGTTTTTTTTTAAAGTTTATTGCTTTTAGGGCCAATCTTACTCTAATAGCTATACAAACCGCATATTTGAATATTTTATCAATTTGACCTCCAAAAATGTCAAAGGTCAACTTACTGAAAGTGCTCCAATACACCTTGTGTGACATATCAATCAGCATCTACACACTTAAAGGAAAACGATCATGATGTAACATGTTCAAAAATTTGAAGTGGTACAATGTCAAAAGTAATTGTCTTACAATTTATTAATATGCCTTTCACTTGGCTTCACCTTTGACATTGTACCACTTCAAATTTTTGAACATGTTACATCATAATCGTTTTCCTTTAAGTGTGTAGATGCTGATTGATATGTCACACAAGGTGTATTGCAGCACTTTCAGTAAGTTGACCTTTGACATTTTTGGAGGTCAAATTGATAAAATACTTAAATATGCGGTTTGTATAGCTATTAGAGTAAGATTGGTCCTAAAAGCAATAAACTTTTAAAAAAACGAGTTTTTTGAAATTTTGAAATTCGTTTTTCATGAAGGAGTTCGAATTTTGAAAAACGCTGAAAGTGCACCCTCTAAAATATTGTCTCCTTCAATTAAAAAAAAATTTTATCCAAATCGGTCGAGTAGTTTCGGAGTAATTTCCCAGTAGCGTTTCGACCTTCGGGGGGTGTGTCCTGAGTAAAGGGGGCGGTATATCGAAAATCGGAAAGAAGTTGTTTTTTACAATCCTCTTTCTCATTAGGTTAACACTTGTTGCAATCCGATTTGCAATTTCAAATTATTTTGCTTACACATCTCTTAAATTCATACACCACAGCTTTAACTGGTTAGGGTATCCTCAACCTGTGGACATCACCTATGCAACTGAAAAGTGGGTGGAGTTTGTGGGAACATTACATGGGATTGATAGACTTCGAGTGACGTCACCGGAAGTCATACTTAGGGGGTTTACATGGAAATTACGTACTACTCTCATCGGGGGTGACACCGGGTGACCCTTGGCGATAAAAATAACAGCTAGTATCCGAACCTTCCCCTATACTATCCTTGGGGTATCCCTTGGTTTCTCTTTGGCTGTTTTTTCGTAAGGAGGGTTTAGTTAGGCACTTTGCGTGAATATCTATAAGGGACGTTTTCCGTCCCTTATCCGATTGTTGCCAATGACAACTGGTAGGTTCCTACCAGTTACCAATGACAGCGGGCAGTAACGCGTATATTCCATAAAGTGTATGAATTTGACTTTTTTTATTATAATAATAATAAAATCTCTATGGATAATTGAGAACCCCCAGGGAAGAAGGGCGGATCATCCAATGTTAGGGGGAATTTCCTTGACAACTCGAAAGTTGTCATAGCATGTCACAACCATGTTACCCGAAATCTGACTATGCGGTAACAATTCAAACAGATTTTTTGAATCAGATTTAAAAGACTTAAGGGAAAGTCTATCGTTCCGAAACTTCGGAGAAAATGGATCAAAAAGTAGTGGTAACTATTTCAAAGTTAAAACAGCTTAATTCCACAAGAAAGCGAAGTATTAATTTGAATTTAACGGTAAATGAAGTCCGAAAAAGGAACAGAAACAGCGGCCATCCATTTATTAATGCATCCGGATTTCCAGTGCCTGGAAAAGTTCCGGCGGAGGTATTAATGAGTTTATCACTGCTATATTAGTTTTAGCATTCTCCTTATGAAAAATCTGTAGAATTTTAAATAAATTGTTTGTTTGGCAGGGAAAAAAGTGCAGTGTTAGATGTCAAAAGAGAGGGTGTTTACTGACTACACAATCTAAACAAGCTATATTCAATGCTTTTTATTCTAATGGAAATTATGAATTACAACAAACTTTCTTGCTGTCTAATGTAATTCGTGAAAATGCTAACAGAAACGACGAGAACCAACGCAGAGAAAATAACTTTAAGTTAGATTTCATCCAATTTAATACACTTGATTTGATACACATTAAAACTAAATATTAAAAGGACACACGTTTGTAAAGGTATACTTTGCCACAAGGGGGTGAAAAGCTGGAAGTGTGTCAAGTATCTTTCATGGATATCCTTAAAATTAAAGAGAAAAGGGTTCGGATCGTACAACAAAAGCTACTCAGCGGAGATATTATTGGAATTGATCTCCGAGGCCTTCATACAAACCGACCAAATCGTCTTGATGCCTACATTTTAGATCTGATAAGCAACCATATCAGAAGCTTCCCAACCACCTTATCTCACTATAAGAGAAACAGAGGCGATCCGCTTCGAGAATATTTGCCACCAGGACTAAACGAGAGTAAAATGTTTAGACTTTTCATTGATGCACATCCTGAAAATATCAAAGCTCCATTTTTGAAGAGTGCGTATTCTATGCAACTAAAGAAATCTGGTTTAAGATTTTCTAAGTTGAGATCTGACACCTGCAGTGTGTGCGAAAAACTGTTTATATTATTAAATACTGCCGAAACTGATGAAGATCGATTTAGAATTCAACAGGAGACAGAAGAGCATCATCAAATAGCCAATAATGGGTACATCAGTATGCGTGAAGATATCAGAATCTCTAAAGAAGAACCTTCTGTGATAAATATTTGCGTGGACCTCCAGCAGGCATGAAATTAAAGAATCAAATGTATTTTAATCACGCTTAAATGTAATATTATGTTACAATATAATATTGCTGATAATTAGGTTCTCTTTTCACCCACTTTGGTTCATAAGGAGATGTTCTACCTCCGTCAGTTCTCCTCTTACAATTACTGTATCTATGAGACTGGATCTGATAATGCAAGCATGTGTTTCTGGACTGAAACAATGGCCACGAGAGGATCAGAAGAAATGCTTTCTTGTTTATGGAAATATATACTGACTAATTACCACCCATTGCCAGAAAATCAAGTCCGAAGCTTAATAATTTGGAGCGATCGTTGCGGAGGACAAAATAACAATTTTGTTACTCTTGCCTTTGGAAAACTTTTGATACAAAGACGTTTCTTCACATCGGTCGAACAGAAGTTCCTTTCTAGTGGGCACTCATTTCTAGTTTGCGATAGGCTCTTTGGTCTCATTGAGAAACAGAAAAAAATCTGCAAAGTTTATGCCCCACAAGAATGGATCACTGTATTCGAACAGGCTAGACCTTCGAAGCCCTTTAAAATACAGATTATGTCTCGCCAAGACTTTTTAGCGATGGATGATTTACTGCAGGTTATTCCCAGACCCCCTACATTGCGAGTCACACAGTCATTATGGTTTCGTATGACATCTGACGACATAGCTGGAATAATGAGCAAACAAAATCATGATGAAGGGGCATTTTTCCGTCATCAAATATCTGAACCCTACTTACATGGAATGAGACACAACCAAAGACCGCCATGGACTGATGATTGGTTACAAAACTTTGTATTTAACGTTCGCAATGAAAACGAACTACAAATTGATTCTAAAAAATATGCAGATTTGGTTAAAATGTTGGAATATTTAGAACCTCAGTATAGAGATTTCTATAGAAATCTTCCTCATTTATAAATTTACGTTGTTCATGTAAAGAGCTTTGGTACAGTATTTTTTACAAAAAATTCTATTTAAAACTCTCTCCTTGTTATGTCGTTTATGTAAGATGTATGTGTTTATCTATGTGTTTGTACGATCAATAAGGATTCCTTTAAATATTGATAAATGTATTAAACTAGACCTTATCGGGTATTTGAATGTATTGCAAATTACATTTCATTTTACATTATTTGCTAAACAATGCTGTCGAGTTCTCTTTGGTTGGGATTCGGGTCTGGTTCGCATTGCTAAATTAATTGTTTTTAAATTTACAAAATTACGATTTGTGATCCGCCCTTATTGCCTGGGGGTTCTGAATTAAAGTTAGAGATAGTACCTCAAAAAATCCAACTCTAAAGCCCGTGCACTTGTAGACTTAATGGACTGTACTGTAAGTATAAGGAAGTACCTCGATAACTATTATTCCAGAATTGGTAGATTACTGTATACGAGTAATCTGTCCCTCTTTCTTTGTCTATCTATTTATCTATCTACCTATTTCTCCATGTATTTAAAGATTTCCTCATAACTTGCAACAGGAGGGGCATATTTGAATTTGAATGAATGAAACAAGAAGTCAAAAGGTCGTCTGACCAAGGATTGTGAATACTGCCACGATAGCAGAATTGAAGCACAAACACAATGGACTGTATGTTTTTAAGTTAAATTTATTGAAACTATCTGGAAAAGCAACTATTTTCTAGCAATTTTAGATGAAAGTGGAGAGGACCGAAATGTCGTCCGACTTTCATGCACAAATCAAGTAGAATGAATGATTTACGTTTTACAATACGACTTTAGGATAATAACGATTATTTGTAGCAAACATTTAGTAACCTAGTTAACACAGACATAATTTTGGTTGGCATTTCACACACCAGTAAAATTTTAGATTGAATGGGACGCGACATAAGGTAATTTTATGCTCCCCGTTGCCAATGGCAACGGAAACCAGATAACTGCAGGGGTCAAAGGGGAATGTTGCCTCTTATGTGGTTGCAAAAAAAATCAAGTTTTTCGAGCATGAAATTACCTTATGCCATATCACCTTGACAATCTAAAATTTTACGTATCTTGTCCTTGTCACACACATTACATCATCACACTATTCAGAATCTAACAGATTACAATGAAAATATTTCCAAATATTAGACGTACTGTTCATTCCTCGTAGCGATGGTATTGTCCATTGCGGAGTGGCACTTGGATACGCATTCTGATTGGCTGAATTTTTTTGAAATCCAGCCTTCTGATTGGCTATTGCTATAACGAATATTTTATAGATTCCCCAGATGGGGGAATTTTATTTTTAGCAACACTTTACAATTTACTACAAATTGCAATGCACTCTTCGAATATCATACACAGGATGCACACAAAGATTATAAATAACTTTGCAAGGTAACGTTCTCATTCTGCTATATGAATCATTTACCACGTGTAGTAATTAAAAACCCTGATGTTGAAGTGGGAAATGTGAATTATTGATAAACTGCCTCCGCTTCAAACAGATGACTCATTAGGTTTTATTTTACTGCATTGACAGTAGCAAACCAATAATTTTACTCAAATCTATTATAGCAATAACAATAACACAGAATTTTACGACTCCACCTAGACCATGTAATAATATTATACACAGAAGGATTTTGCATAAAGTCTGAAAGTTAGCTAACATATAACGAGAGATGCTAGGATGCTACTATCTTAATAAATAATAATCTTATCTATCAGTACTGAAATTTGAAAATTAAAATAATTAAAATGCATAATAATAGTACAAAATATTACCATATTCAGCGTTCTTTTCTAGCTCCACCACCCAACTGTGTGGTCTATAATTCGTCAAACAAAAATACCAAAAATAATAACTGAGCTAGAAAAGAACGCTGAATAGGGTTAATAGATAGCAAAAACTTATGGGGATCATAAATAAATAATAAAAATAAAATATTTCCATACAGGGATACACATACTGCTCGATGATGTTCGACAGAAGGATCTCCATCAGAACTCTTTATTTTCCTTCGGTAAAGGACACAGGAATTGAGTTCTGATTGATGGAGATCAACGCTAGAATTTCTCCTTCTTTAAGGAGGGGTGGGGACTTTAAGCGTATATTACTCAGAGCAATGGACTAAACGTACAGGCATGCGGTTTTCTATTTCAGAATTTACAAAGATTTTTAAAACGAGCATGAAAGCCCAATTTTCAAAAATCATTTTTTAAGTCATCGAAAATTCAATTTGAAAATTTTGATTTTGAGTGGGGAAATACACGTAAGAAATATATTTTGAATTTTTGTTCACATTTGCAGACACAAATTCAAAAAAAGGCGCCTCATGCTCTCCCTCATTTTTTCCCCTCTTTTTTATGGCATTTTTGTTATATTTTTACGTTTTTCCAAAATCTTGAAATCATTTTTTAAAGATTTTACATGCAAAATTTTGCCTAAGAACTGCGATAAAAATTGCGGGAGGACAGCACGGAGTATTCATAAATAATGGTGGAAATACAACCAACAAACACAATTGTACAATTGTTGATTGTGCATTCCTTTAGAATTACGAAATGTTATTTCTGACATTTTCCTATCAGTTTTAATTTTTTAATCATTTAACCCTAAAATTCTTGACCTCGCCCCTCATCAAACTCTACATCTGAAAAGGATAAGTTGAGGTGGTAAGTATAAGAGAACTAATTCGAGGTGACATATTAATTATATAAATTACTAGCAGCATCAAATTTTGCAATTATATTTTCATGTTTCAGCAGTAACTATCACCGTGGTCAACCAGATTTAGAAGCCAGACTCGACTAGGAGTCCAAACCTTCGAAAATATCATTCTGTTTGATCTTGAAATCCTCGTCAGCTGATACGGGTAAAAAATTGCGAATTAAGATTGATTTCTTACTGCAAATTAGTAGTTTCGAAATCATCATTTTTATAAACTACATCTTGGAGTATTATAACTAGTTTTTTTGTATTTCAACAGTAATTGTCACCGACTGTGTTTAGTTGCGTGAATTGACTGGGAATCCAATAAGATCATTGTTTGCAATCCTCAAAACGTCGTAGAGCAAGAGCATACATAGCAATTCGGGGTAAACAGAATAGTTTATTATTGCATATTAAGATACGATATTCCTATTTTTAAACGTGAAGCATGAATAGTGTAACTCATTATTCATATTTCAGCAGTGTCACCGTGGTCAACTATAGATCAAAATATACAATCCTCATTTAATTGGCAACATTATTGTATACAAGACAGTCAGACAAGAAGTATTGTGATACTCGTACAAACGTTTGAGTGGGATATCCAAACGGCTACACCCCGGTAGACGATTTTTTGCACGATGGGTGAAAAATACGGACATAGACCAATCAAGACTAGAGTTAAAAACTTTAAGCCAAAAAAAGCTTATTCCTGTTGTGCTAGAAAATCAAAGGAAGAAAGAGAACGAAATTCGGGACATTAATGGAAGAAGAATTGTTTCAGTCGAATCATTACAAATACTAATCCAAGAAACACAAAAGCATGTGAAAGTTTGCCTCAAAAGTGATTTAAAATTTTTAAAAGAGACATGGATTGGACTGCGTCGCAGATTTCACATTGCATGTGGCCACTGCGGTCGGCAGTTTACAGTCTTGATGGACTCTCAAAACAATTCCTTACCAATCAATACTGCCGCAGTTTGGGGAACAATGGAATCTGGTGGGGACTATGTTTCCCTTTTCGATTTACTAAAAATAATGGATATCCCTCCAATTAATTTTAAATTATACAAATCAAATGAATATAAAATACATGAATACCAAGAACTATCTTTGATTCAAAATTTAAAAGAAAATGGCAAGGAAGAACTACGATTAGCCCTAGAAGATGAAAAAACTGTTTACTATAATGGTATTCCATGTATAGCAATAAGTTGTGACGGTAGTTGGGAAAGCTATCGTACGGACACTCATACAAATCTCTTTCTGTTTGTGCGGTTATCATCGAGTACGAACTGGTAAACTGTTGCACATCGACATTCGAAATAAATGCTGCTACACTTGTTTAGTTCATCCTGAATCTCCGCACAAATGTTTTAAAAACTATAACGGAACAAGCACTTCTATGGAAACAAGTGTAATTGTCGAAGGATTTCTCAAAAGTGAAGAAATGCATGGGATGTATTACTCACAAATGATAGCTTACCAAGATTCGAGTGTTTTTGTTAATGTACAAGAATCCATGAAAACTAAATTTGGATTAAATGAATGACTGAATGACAATTTAATTAATGGAAAAATTTTATGGTAAATTGCAATAATGTGTAATGTTATTTGGATGTAGAAATGAATGCAATTACTTTATAGACTATAATTTTTTGAGTGTAGGATAGAAATTCAAAAATTTTACACCTCACGAGTGGGATTTGTAATGGTAATTACCCCGGAGTGACAATTTAATTCATTCAAAATTTATAATTACTACATTTTTACATTATTTCAAAGTGCATGATAATAATATGTAATGTTATTGGGTAGCAATCCTAATATGGTGTAAATAACAAATTCATTTTAATTATAATATAATATTTTATTGTTTGATCATGTGTCATCCAATAGCCAATGTTATCATAAAAATACTTACTCCCACTCGTCATCATTTACATTACTTTGAGTCGCTGATCCCCCAAAGTCCCACTTATCATCATCAAAAAAGTTTTGAATTTGCGTTACCAAAAATACCCTAATGGTCTTGCAGATGAGAACGATATTTTTTCGGCTTTACATACCCACAGGTACATTTTTCCCCATTTTAGATGATCCTTTTTCTTTTTATCGGCAGATCGCTCTTCGTCAAATTCAGGACAGCGAAAACTTTGTAGACTTGGGTGGATTTTCAAAAATCTTTTCATCCGGTGATAGCACAGCATAGTCAGTCGGGCATCAATAATTGCCGAATGATGACCATTTATGTTTTGCCGGTCGACCCCAAAGAAATGCTTGCTTAAATACGACATTCCAACTTTCTGTTTTTTCATATTAACGTAAAAATCTTGAATGTCGATTAGTTGACTAGCTTCAACGGTGTTAGCATTCAAATCCAATGACTCCAAATATTTTTGTATTTCAGTTGCAACGACCACTTTTCCTTTTAGACACGACTTTATATAAGGCAATGTCTGTTAAAATTAATTTGTATTTAATTTCGTGGAAATTTCATGAGTGAGTAGTAGCATAAAATAAGTAATTGTAATCCCAGTAGATCATTAATTAAAAAAAGATAATCACAAACCTCCTCTAATTTTTTCCATTAGCTACCATTTCCTTGGTTATCACTGTTAGGTTAGTAAAATATTTGCATATTTTCGGATAATTTATAATTGCCCACAGTAAAAGTTTGGCTTTTTTATTGACCACGGCAATTGATGACGCTGCTTGCTTATGACTTCCCTGGAGTTCTAATTTCTCTACGTCAAAAGAAACCTCCTTAGCTTCAGCGACCAAATTACCTCTGTAAATAAACGGCACCTATTTCCAATTATAATAGTGTAATTAAAATCTTGCCAACTCATTTAATATTTTTAAACATCCTCAATTAAAACTGACTTACGGTAGGGAAATGAGGTAAACCACGATTTAAAATTTTGGGGCCAGGAACTGGTGCTGCACCGAGGTCAATCGGGTTAGAGGGCCTACTCACAGACGTCTCCTGACCCTCATTAGGAGGCATAGCAGCTTTTGGCTTCTTGTTAATCTCCACGATAAGATTTTTAGCAGAGTTCATTTGGATGCGGCTGCACGGACTACGCTTGATAATTTTAGAAGTCAGGCAGTGGTAAGCATCTGGTGTCAAATGTTTTGACATTTCCAAAATGTCTTCCTGTTAATTTAAAATAATAAGTATACTATTCTTACTGAATTAACTTTAAGTGATGATTGATGCCTAAAAGTAATAAATGAGGCGGAGAGAAATGAAGTACTTACCACCTCTTTTGGAATATAATATATTGCCTTTTTTGTGGAGGCAAAGATGCACATGTTTTGTGACTCATTGTTGTACTGCAAATTAAATGGTATATTAGGTACAGTATCGCAATATTTTTAAGATATAAAAAACGTTATCTGATACAAGTCGTTAGTACGGTAGTAATGTACTTACCCAGATATTTATGATTCAGGTCAGATTATCACCAAACAAAATTGAAGTGAGGACAGTTTTTGGCTTGTTTGAAAAGCAAACTAATAATAAGCAATACCCTCAATGCGTTTGTTTACGATATTGAGCTAATAATATTGTATCGCAATTTATGCACACCTCGCAAAGTGTCACAGTATTTATCCTTCTTGCTCTGAAAGTTACCACCCCTCCTTAAGTACGTCCGCACTGCAATCTCCGATATCAGAATCAGTTACGACGAATATATACGAATATCCTGTGTATGATAATCATGCAGTGTATTGCAATCTGTAGTAAATTGTAAGGTGTTGCTAAAATTCCCCCATCTGGGGAATCTATAAAATATTCGTTATAGCAATAGCCAATCAGAAGGCTGGATTTCAAAAAATTTCAGCCAATCAGAATGCGTATCCAAGTGCCACTCCGCAATGGACAATACCATTGCTATGAGGAATGAACAGTATAGTACTACCTTACATTTTTCTTATCCTTCTTGGTACCTCTTTTCTTATTTTGAACGAACGTCTGCAATGAAACTATTTCCGAAAATTCGAATTCAAGTACGACCTTATTTTTGGTACTTCTTTGTGGTCTACTTATTTATAACAGCAATTATCCACCTGATTGAACCAACGTGACTGCAACGAAACCAATTTAACTAACTGATTTCATCTGTAGTCATACAATAAATGCATAGTATTCACTAATGCATATTTCAATACAGCAGGGCCGCAGCCAGGGAAAAATTTCGGAGGGGGCTCGACAAATAATAATTGAAAATATATACTATATTCATTTTTGGTTTTAAGGCAAAAATTCCCTTCTTTTCTTCGATTTCGGGGGGGGGGGCGTTACGTTGCAATTCAATTGAAGATATCTTAATATCCAAGGTAGATCCAAGATTGAATGTCAAATTTTCCACAATAAGATTGTAGTTCAACTTTCGATGAACCTTCTTTGTATATTTACACTTTTTTTGTAGGTTTAGAAGCCCCAGACTAGATCCGAATTTTCTAAAAAAAATTTACATGGAATATGATAGTCAGAGTAATTGGTCGTTTCCAGGAATACCTTATTCTTAAAGCCCAGGTGCATGTAAACGAAAATGATTTCTCGACTATCATATTTGCCAGTAACTTTTTTTGTTAATTCCCTATCTAAGGATCTGAGACCATACGTTCTACGGCCATAAAGTAAATTTTAAAAAAATTCTTCGAATCCTATTCGAATCAAGTGTATCACGATCATTGCATGCATTGATTTCTAAATGTATCAAGGTCACCACCGCACCGATTATTGCCACTGCTTTATTTAACAATTTATCGCATTATCATAACTCTTGGTCAATTATTTTTGCTATTATGTTGGCTAATTTCTACGGAAGTCACCGTCTTGAGGAGTATGATTAAGTTGGCTTAGAAAAGCCAGTCTAAGGTCCCAGAAGTTCGAATGTGGATAACAAAGGCAGTCAAGACCAACTTCCGCTGTCAATCCACAAGTCAACTACGATTTTCCAATGCTAACTTTTTAAAGTTCGGACTTGTAAGTCGGCTTTCGAGAGATTGTGGATTTAAGTGGAAGTCAAAAATTGGCTAACTTTTAAATTCGGGAAGCCAAAGTCTTGCTCTGGATGCCCCCCAGAACTAGACATATTGAACCTTCCTATGTCTATTTTTTGAACATTTCACAAATTTTTGTCTTCTACTTCTATCTCTTCTATAATGTGGGCGGGTACTCAAAAAAATGACCACCCCCAAATCGTCAGAAACGAAAAAATATGCAATAAAAATTTTAAGCCCTGTTAGTGACTTTTTTTATTAACTTGCGAGCGAACCCCGTTACCTTTATTCTTAATCTTACCGATATGTAAGTAAACCAATACGTTCAGTATTGTCAGCATTGTCAGCAAGATGCCTTTGTCAGACTGCTGGATGTTAGTATGTTAGACAACAGTTAGACAAAACTTTCCGAATCTTCGAATCAAATCGGGAAGATTTGTCTATTAGGGTTAAGTAAGATATTTAATTTAATTTTTCTCATTTTTACAGGAACTGCTGACTTCTGGGCTCTGAAATGCAATCTCATTAGTATTCGGAAATCGAACATGCAAATGCAACACGTCTTCCGTTTTTCTTGTATTTTTTATATTATTATGACATTATACTATAAAACCGTTAAAACATTCTTTTTACGGATTTATCATACTTGTATCACCTAAATGCGGAAATTGTGAGTTGTTGGAAGTCAGATCACTTCGTCCACTTAATATTATGGTTATATTCAATATTAAATAATAATATTGTCGCATCAGTCAGTATTTGTATTTGTATATTATGGTTCTTATGCATTTTATTTATTTTCTTTTATCAACAACTGCTGGGCTGATGAGATGCTTGGATAAAAGTGCTGAAACTTCCTTTCTCTTTTGGAAATAAGTTTCATTTCATCTGAGTTTCATCTGTGTCTTTTGTGTCATATCCGTTTAAAAATATCTTGTTTGAAGCAGCTAAAAAGTACATGAAACCTATGAAACCGTGAATCTGAATAGTTGAATATTTGAGAGTTGAGTCTTGAAGTCATTGAAGTTGAATGAGTTCATTTTCAATGGAGTTGGATTGGATGAAGAGTACATATGAAACAAAGACTTTCGATAAGTTCGACTCGGGTTTTCGATTCCAAATCTCTCGAGTTTAGGTAAGTTGTAATATTATTATTGTGCGAATGCATGTATTTGTATTTATTTTGTTCTTCAGCTGTCCGAGCAGTGTACAGGTTCAGTATTGTATATATTGGATTGGAGCATTGCTGAGTATTATAATAACTCTACTTACTGTGCCTGTATTCTGTATTGTACTATTCGATACTTCCTTTACATGACAAGCATGTGTGTGTGGAATGAAATAGGCAATGGCATTGATATTTATAAAGGTTATACTTTATACTTGTACCAGTTGTATTAGTAGTACTGGTAAATAAAACCATTGCTTCAACAGTTTCAATTCAAGTTAGCAGACAAGTGTAAAAGTTAATCGGAGTTACGTCGTTAATTATATACACTATATAAATCAGTCAAAGGTGATCCTTTAATTTATTTTTACGTTAAAGTGCTCAATAATTGAATGTCAAGCAGTTTTGGTTTCAGTAATGTGTTTTTAGTTTTACCTTGGTTTGCTCAGATGATAACCTATCTAATATAGCAGTATAATCAACCTATCTAATATAGCAGTTCACTGTACAGTACAACTCGAGTTGATTACGCATTACATTACATTGCAATTTGTAGCTTTTACTACTCGATTCGATACTAAACTAAACTTCACTATGAAACACACGAGTTTTGAGTTTATAATAATATCATAATATAATAGGAAGGAATTGGAGACTATAACTATAATAGCCACAAACTGCGAATTACTTACTGCGACTTACCATACTTGGGGTTATCGCACTGGGCTCCATCGCGATGAAAGATGAAAGCGTCAGGCAGAAAAAGTGATTGTATAGCACAGGCAGTTAGCTGCGGCAGCATATTTTTGTGCTGCAGCTTTTTTTCTTTTACTGCCGCTGTTTTTTGCAGAAACGCGTAAAAACGCGTGAGTGATTCTACTGCGACTGTTTCTGCTGAAGCGGCAAAAAGTTTTTACGCGCCGACAAAAAACAAGAAGCTTGTCCCGACGAAGCTGAAACTGCTTGTATGTCGCTTTTTTATGATTATCAACATATCAACTACATATCGTCCGTTCTTTTTTGAATTTTCCAGGAGGATCAGAATGGTGAGAATTGTGTCGACACAAATTATTAACTGTTTTATTAACAACTATAATTTCTAAATGACCAGAATATACATCTTTTTCTTTTGTATATCGCTAGACACACGAAATTGAGGACAACGACAGTCAGTTTGAAAGCCAGGTCGTCCAGGATTTTGGAAACGAAGAGGAAGGAGACAATTCAGTTTTCGAATTAATCCGAAAGGTTGAGAGTCGTCCTTTTATTTACGACTGTCGTGATCCGAGACATAGTAAACGGGATGTGATCAGTGACGCCTGGAATGATGTCGCTACTGGACTCAAGTTTGCAAAAAAGGAAGTGAATGGTAAGCGTAAAATATATTATTACAATATACGTAATATACTTAATTATAAAATACTATTTGTATCCAATACTAAAATATTGTGTCGACACAGGAGACTATTGCAGAAAGAAGTGGAAGACGTTACGAGATTACTATTATAGAGTAAAGAAGATTCTAAAGGGTAAAAGTGGAGACGGAGCTAACAAAAAAAGCCATGGCCCTACTATAGCGCCATGGACAGGGTGTTGTCCTCCTGTAATGAGGAAAATGAAAAGTGAGAGGAAGTAATATTTGCGAAATTATTATAATGATGGATTTAACCCTATGTATTTAAATTTTTGTTCCAGCACTCAATCAAACTTTCCGGGAGACGACTCCATTGTTGACGACAATCAATCCTCAGTTCCCGAGAATTCATCTGATGGAAATTCCGGAAATGGGGTTGTCGATGGAGCAAGTTACCATGTACGAATATCACCCAATTGCATATATATTATACAAACAATAATTATGGCTACAATAGCAGATAATTTAATCATAATATTTAAATGTCGTTTACAGGAAGACTTGAGCAAGAATAGAGTCGACTCCTAAATCAACTAGGAAAGTAAGCAAACTAATCAGCAATTAACATTTATAAATTCATTGAAACTAGCATTTGTTTTACTAATATCTGTTTATTGGATGATTAGGTTGTAAAAAGAAAAGCTGATGCCAACGAAGCAGTACTAAATGAAAAGATACTGAAGGTGCTTGAAGAACCAGAAGAGGTAAAAGACCAGTTTTACCATTTCGGTATGACAATTTGTAACAGCTTGAGAAACGTACCCTTACAAACTGCTTCGTATGCAATGGTGAGAATTTCATCCTTGTTATACGAAATAATGTACCCAATGGGTACTTGGGAAAAACAACCTCTCTCCAATGAGTCGACTCAAAATAATCCATAATTCCTTAAAGCTGTACTAGATGTATGAAAATATGGTGTAAAGAATTACAATCTAATAAATAGTATAAAGGAATATACATAAATTTACGTCTTTGTTGCAATTTGTGTTATTTACAATTTATTTTACACTCAGTATAGATTAAATGATTTCTGTACACAAATGCTTTCATCGCTATACTAAGCATTTATTTTAGACAGTTGCCAATCCACTGCACCCACATCCATAAAATAATTCATCAAATCCTCCTCATTTTCTTGGAAGCCCTTTCCTGCGCTGCAACCGATATAGGCCTAGCATCAATAAGTCCAGAAGGAGGGTGTTCATTTCTCCATTCACCATTTGCTTCCATGGAGTCGTCTCCGTACCCAACAGGATTGTAAAACCGTTCAGCAGGTCCATGCTTCATTTCTTCCTTCTTCAGGAAATTGTGTAACGCAACACAAGCTATAAGATAAAGTAAGATTACATTCCCTTCCAAAATTCGAGAGTCGACTCAAATTGTATAGCTTACCTAAGACAATGTTTTCAACTTGCTTTGGCTCTGCGGCGATCGGTCTCCGAAAGATTCGCCAACGTGATGCTAGAATGCCAAAAGCATTTTCAATGCATCGTCTTGCTCTGGAAAGACGATAATTAAATACTCGCTTCGGAGTATTTAACCCCCTCCCAGAGGTAAGGACGCATCAACCTTGTAGATAAAGGAAACGCTTCATCACCGATAAAACAACATGGCATAGACGTTGTGGTTAAAGGAAGATATCGGGGTCCGCAAGTATTTAAAGTTCCTGCAGCTAATCTCTGTCCTAGGGTCGACCCTGAGAAAATTCCTCCGTCACTTTGTTTGCCGTAACCTCCTACGTCTATTGATGTAAAGTTGTAGTCCGCATCACACGTGGCAAGCAGAACAATACTAAAAGTTCCTTTGTAGTTAAAATACAGTGATCCGGAATTGGGGGGAGCTTCCATTACTACATGTTTACCATCGATAGACCCAAGACAATTAGGGAAGTTCCACTTATCGTAGAATCCATCCACGATTTTCCCCCATTCCTCTGTCGAAGGGAACTAAAATAAACATTCAAAATTATTATAAGGTCGACCTTATTTTTATTTGATTATTACTTTCACGTAGAGATCCTTTAGCTTTTTCCAAATGACTGGAAGGCCTTCGTGAACAATTTCCCAAACGGTTGTGTAGCCCAAGCTAAAGCTGGTTGAAATAGACCTGAAGCTGTCACCGGTTGCCAGATACCTACAAATAATAGAAATTCGTATACAATAATTTTAAAATGAACAAATGAACTTAGAAATGAATTACCTCAAAATAACGTAAAGCCTAATTCGAACCGGTACAGCTTTTCTCCAGTTAGAATCTTTTCTTCATTAGGGACGACCCTACTAGAGACAGCAGCTTCATAAATGTGTTTGGTGACATCCGGGTATAAGCTGCTAAGCGGTCCAGGTACTTTTTAAGCATTTCGTCCAGCTTGATGTGTTCGCCATCAACACTTCGATTTTGGAAAATTGGATGGACCCAGTATTTGCGCTTTATGTTTTTCGTAGTTGAGCGTTTCAGCAAAAGCAACTTTAAAATTTTTCTCTTTTTATCACTAACCTGTAACTACGTAATAATTATTATTAGGTCGACCTACTCTGTAATGTCAATTATGTTTCAAAAATACTTGTTCAACAAAAAATACATTACCATATTGAACCAGTTATCTTGTGATTATTAACTTCAATCCCGGTCAAAAGGTTGCAGAGACTCTATTTGCTTTTCTTTTCATCTGGTATAGGCAAAAAAGTAAAATGATTTTTGCTATAAATTTGTGGCGGATAGTATAAAATATTTCATCTAGGTTTTATCTGATGATACTATTAATGATAATATTATGTATATGATAAACAAGGCAAATATCAGATCCATGTCCATTTATAGGCTTGTAGTTTATTTTGCATAGAAATTATACTTCATATACATTTACTAATGATAAATATATTAAACACAAATTAATCAATTTTATCGGATATCAGTAAACGCTTCCTCAGGCGAGCTAAAGAGGGTCGACCCTATTGAAATCGAGAAAATGCATCCGTAAGGCACCTTGTGATTGCTTCGCCTACAAATCAAAAAAGCAATATTTGTTAAATGAATTATTAATTAATTTGACCATAATATATTATATGCATATAGTAATGTCTCACATATGCACTTCCAGTCTGCTTGGCAATTGGCTTGTTTGTCAGGATGATAGTGCAACAAAGATTTCAATAAATATTTTTTTAGGGACGACCCATTGAGCTGCTCAGCATCGAATGTGAATTTGCATTTTGGGGGTAGTTCTCGTAAACATAGCGAAGGAAGCTTACGGGATCTCTCCTATATTTACAAGGACAATAACATCATTAGACTTTAATTATACCAACGTTAAGGGTCGACCCACATAACTGCAAAATTACCTTGCATGCATACGCGCCAAATTGCCCAGTTTTCCATTGACGAAAGACTTTACTTGCTGCACAAGTTCGTCTCTGCTTTCCTGCAGATCATTAAGTCTGGAGACAAAAATGTCTCCATCAACTATATCCTTGATGCGATTTTGAAACAAAAACTGCATGAACAACAAAAAAACATTTTGAACAACCATTATTGCTAAATTCAATAATAATCACCTTGTTGAAATATATACCCCTTTCCCATTGTTAACAATTTCTCGGATTAGAGGCAAAAGCGAGTCCAGTTCGTTGTTGACTGCCTCCCACTCTATGGGACGACCCAAAATGTCCAAATCTTGTGAAAGATCGTACAAGGTTTGCAACATGTTGCATGTAGCTGCATTCAATAAGGAGAACTGAAATAATAAATATATAATTCAATTTGTATATCTTTGTGTCGACACAGCAGAACTTAATATACTTTTTTATTATATATATATATATATATATTTATGATTATTTTGTATGTAAATAGATTTTCTTACGGGTATAGTCTTTCCCTCCTCTTGCCACTTTCTGTTTTCTTCTTTTCTTTCACGTAATTTTCTCACTTCGTCCGGATGCTCCCGTCGGAATTGTTTCTTTGCTGCGTGCCAATGTTCCAATGAATAATTTTTAGGTTTTGGGCAATTGGATCGGAAATGGCCGTCTTGACTTCCACAGTTTCCACATTGACTCGATGCTGTAAATATTAATTAGGGATATAATGATTCGGTATCATAGCTGATTGAGTCGACTCAAATAATTATTTACTTACCCATTTTATTACCCTCCTCAGAATACTCTACCGATGACCAGCTTGCTGTTTACCTACAAAAAGCGGCCGATGTGCGCGTCTATTGTAATTAAAATCAGAATTACTTAATATTTAATGGCTCTTTAAAGCCGGAGAACTATATTGAGTTGGACGGCAATGGATGGAATGATCAAAAACTAGAACAGCTGTGTCGACACAATAATTTCGGTAGCAGCTTGCCGCGTTGGGTGATCCCACCTATTCGTAGACGCAGTGTGCAGCTACTATCTAGCTTTCTGCTGCTTCTTTCTGGCGCAAACTTAAATTTTATGCAATCACGCAGTTTTTTAAGTGGGATCACACAGCGACAGTTAGCGGAGAAAACGCACGATGGAAAAAGCAAGAAGCTTGCTGTAGGAAGCGAGTTATATGCGTGAAAGGCTACTGTTATTTTGCACTTTGCGTTTTGCAGGAACTGGGCCCAATGGGATATATTCTGGAAGCGCTACTGGCCACGAAAATTTAATGTGAGTGAATACTAATTTTCACTTTGTATCGGTTTCGGTTTGCATTCGGTTCTCAACTGCAAAGCCTCAAGAGATTTTGCAGTTGAGTTATAGAAATTGCAAAGTGCGTAAAAAGTGCGTGTGTGCAAATTAATGTTTTCAATAATGTACCCCAACGCATACCTCCATGTACTAAATTTAGCACATGAAGGTATGCGTTGGGGTGCATACCTTTGCAAATATTAAATATCAGAATTCCATCTCAGCTGTTTGCAATCAGCTGTTGATTTCCAACATTAATCATAACAATTTATTTTTCATAATTTTAACAGTTTTATTTGGTGGTATTCGCAATTCGCAGCCATAATTCTGCAGTAAAGTAATTTATTCGAAATTTAATCAAATAGATTATCATTTTTACAATTGATGTAATTACAGACGGGGAAATGCGTAAAAAGTACAAAATCTCTGTGCTGCTGGCTTCTCTTTTTGTTGTTTTAACAAGTTGGTGATTAAAATTAAAATATCTAGCCAAGAGTCCAGTCTAAATTGAGATCATGTTAATTTGGAAGCACAAAATGATATGAATTAAAGATTTATAAATATTTATTATTTAACTGCAGTCATTTTCATATAATGTTTGTGATTTATAGGTCTTCTGAGATTTTTGAGATCTGAATAACTTCATCCTTCCTCCAGGTTATTGAAATGAAGATAAGATAATACCAGTGCAACAAAGGCATTACCAACGCTGTAAGCGTTTAAAATAGCCAAAAATGTTCGCAGCGTGGACAGACAATTTAAAGAAACGGGTGAGCAGGTACTTGCTGCAAAGGTACCTTGGCCAGTATCTTCAGGAAAAACTGACATTAGATCAACTTACCGTTGATCTATACAATGGAACGGGGAATGTGACAAATGTGGAATTGGACTGCGAGGTTTGTGCGAATTTAGTTTCTGTTTCTATTCTATCAGCTATGAATCTATTCTATCATTCTATTAAGAAGGGGTCATTGTGTAGTAATGTAATGATGTTTATTTAGGCATTAAATGTTTTGGCGGAGCAGCAGAACATTCCTATTGAATTTATTGAGGGACATTTGGACAATATATCTGTGTCAATACCATGGTCATCTATCATGAACGATAGTTGTGAAATAGAAATAAGCGGGTTGCAAATTACTGTGCAGCCGAAAAAGAGATTGGATAATGGTAAATTTGGCACTTTTAATGATGTTGTTTAACGTTGTATACTGCAGTATACTAGACATTATACAGAAAGGTACATTAATTTTACATGAATGTGAATTTTACGCAATGAAGGAAGCTCTATGCTGGACTCAATGTGGGCTAGTATGGCCTCAAGTATGCAGCTTGCTGAAGAATGTTTAAAGATTGGAGACTCGGATGACGAACCTGAATTGTGTATCAATCAAACTCCAGAATCAAGTCAACGCTTAACAGGACTAGAAAGATGTGCCCAAACGATTGACGCAAGTAAGATTGTCTCAAACTTAAATCATTTTCTTGTTTCATCTGTTACTCAATTTTTAAAAAAAAAATCATGTAATTATTTCGTAGTGATATCTCGTGTCAAAATGATACTAAGGGATTCTATAATTCGAGTGGAAAGAAGCCAAACAGGAAGCGATGTTGGGATTGCTGTCGATTTCAAAATAAAATTGTAAGGAACGGTACTTTCTTTTTGATTTTCGCAACTGATTAAGAATTGATTGTATTCATTGTGTTATATCCCATTGAATTTAGACTAAAATTCACCGATGAAGCGTCTTCTGATTCCAGAGAAGAAATTCGTTCATACGAAACAGCGTTTTCACACAAAAAAGTTACATTAGAGGGGGTATCTTGCTACAGCGATATATTTAAACACGATCAATTTAATTTAAATCGCCGTTACTTCAAAGACTGTAACCCCGAGGTGATACATTTATTTCAAAGTTTAAATTTGAAGTTTTAATTACCAGTAATGTTTCTAAACACAATAGTTTTCTTTTTTATTCCAAATCGATAAAAAAGGGTTTTGGGATTACTATATGAAGTTATTTTGATAAACCCATGATTTCGTTGGCTTTTTAGGAGGACGATGTAGATTTATCAAGTAAAGAAGAAACCGAAGAAGATAATGCTGTATTGCTGGGGAAATTCTCAGGGCGTCATGAAATAAAAATTCAAATAAAAAATGATGATTCAATTGGCGGACCTCAGCTAATATTAGATTGCGCTTTTGGTTCTCTCATAACCCTAATGACTCCAATTCAAATGCACACTGTTTATAGACTAATTGACGAAATCTTGAATCCAGATCTAAATGCTGATAGGTTTGTCAAGCATAATATTATTAGTTATGGAAATAACGTAATGATTAGTTTTTAAAAAATTGTAGTTTTAATATAATATTGTGGTTGTTGTTTTTAAAGTGGGGATTTTCCGGGAAGAAGGTATTGCAAAGAAAAGCCAATGGATTCGTTTGATTATAAAAAAGTTGAAGAGGAATTACAAGACAAACTCAATCCCGGAAGAATTGGGCTACCAGGACTTCAGCAGCCCCAAGGCTGGTCATCACCATGTTTAGGTATTTTATAAAGTATATTCTCAAATGTTTTGATGTCTTTGCAGAAATTTAAATACTTGGTGAAAGGCCTGGTAAATGAAATTTGCATATGGAGTTAGCACCAGACAAGATAAATACCATATTTATTTCTTACCTTCTTGTTGTTATTGTTTTTTTAAAGATGATAGTGACGAAGAATTTCTACCTTTCAAATCGAAAGCTGAAATGTATAGTAGTGTCAATTCGACTTTCATGAATGCTTCCATGACTTCCATCTCTTCGTCTCTTCAACAGTCTATGTCAGAAAGCACATGCTCAACTACGCTATCTTCGAAATATTACAGTACACAGAAGCCACAACAAAATCAAAACTGTATTGAGAAAACAAAATTTTGCCTTAGTTTCGCTAGTGTTGCAGTGGTGTTGCTGCATGAAGATGTATTAATTCTTTCTCCCGTCTACGGCGTAGAATCAGCTAGTGTGAAGAATATGAAGAAATACTCTCGGGATTTCTTTCAACAGCTTGGGCTGTTTGGGGCTACTGTTTCTGGAAAAAAGGATATCGATAAAGTTAGAACCCAATTGAGGAGTGCATGTTCTCGCAGTAATTTAAGGTAGGTATAGTTTTCGAGATTCATTTTTCAAATCTAATTTTTCGTTTCCTTATGGTAATAGTCCACTGTTGGTACGTCATAATATTTTTTGGATCTATACACGTTTTCAGATTTATATCTGCCCCATTAAAAGTGGAAGGCTCAATAAACATAGTCTCAGCGAATTCAATCACAACTGGTCATGTAAGCTTAGGGTACTGTGAGCTTGTGGAAGCAGTTAAGTCATCCAATAGCTCTTATGCGAAATCTGATCAAGAAATTGTAGAAGTAAGTTCGTTGACTTTGAAGACATGATATTTTAATGTTAAGTTAAGATGGTATAAACTGTATGTAATGAATTGCTGGTGTTTTGGCAGATACTAAATTTCCCAAACTTTGACTCTGGACCGTGCAATTCTGCAAGAATAGAATTTAATCACAAAAGCTATAAATCCCGAGCTTCGATAAGTAAAACAAAACTAATTTTCAATTTACAACCATTTAAATCCGAAGTGGATATCTCATTAATCGACAGAATTTACTCGCTTTTACATCCCCAATTGCCTTTCTATACCGAGTCTAAAGCAGACCAGTTGAAATATCAGGTAAATCAGAGACGATCATGCCATTTACAAAGAAAATGAGGTATTCGTGCAGTTTGGCAAATGATATTTTTTTGTTTTGTAGGACGAAACCAACACCAATAGTAAAGATAGCTCCGTAGTGAAAATAAAATTACAATCGCCAAACGCTGAAATGAACTTCAGGTAACTTGAAATAACTTTGCTTTCTAAAATCTAATGTTATAATTAATGTTTTTTGCATTGTTATACTACGGCTACTATGAGGACTGTAATTTTACTGAACCTGTGGTATAGGTTTCCAATTCCTGATCTAAGGTCATATGATGACCCGCAACGACCCTCATCTCGAAGTCGAAACATAAGAAGTGATTCTGTGGTATTTCAACTGAGGGATCTAAAATTTGAAACTGTTTTAAACTCAAATTCTAGCATCATTGAACTGGATACCAAATGTAATGAAGTGCAACTGTTTTATAAGGCAAGTTATTTTTTAACGCGTTACATTATTTTTTACATAGTTTATAATTTAAAACATTGCTGTCTTTAGGAGACTCAATTGAGTGATACAGTAATTATTGCGAAAGCCTTGGCAGATGATCCTGAGATAGATGCCACATCGCTACAATGTCAAGGATTTGACTGGCCAAGGTAATTTTAAAAACTAAGTAACAGTAAATAATTTGAAAAAAAACATTTGTTATAGTCAATATATACATTGAAAATGCTTCATATGTACCTATGTTACAGGAAATTGTACAGACCGGACATACATAGTATGCAAAATGCCTAGGCTATATGTAAAGTGAAAAACCAAAATTAAGATTTTTTTAACGCACCTAACCTAATTTAAAACAACTTGCCGATTGTCAATGTACTTTTATGGAAGTTTAATTGATTTAAATTAGGTTAGGTTAAAAGTCAAAATTTTGTTCTTTACATGTAGCCTAGGCATTTTGCATGTGTTTCTTTTCAATCTCCCTGTAACACCTACATCCACACACATATATTATCATTGACTGTACAGTTTTCTGATATTACTCTGATGTCTTTAAATAACTGCATTTAATGGAAAAACAGTAAAAGTGTAGTGCCTGTATTCTAGAATTAGTGTGCTTGGTTTCCACACCGTATATATTGACTGGTTAAACTTTCTGTACATTTTGTCGTGCATACTGTTTTGATTCACACACTGTCTATTTGGGTTGGTTTCAGAGTTGTAATAAGTATCTACCCAACAAAGCCTGTCGATGCTGTGATTGACCATGAACACGAAGATGAAAACGAATCAATGGATAACTATTTATCTAATAAGCAAAAAGAGCCCTCCCCTTTCAGTTCCAGAAGGGTTATTCACCAGTGCCTAAGTTCTCAAGAAAAGGAAAATAATTCTGACGGTAACAGGCGACAGTTAATTGAATATTGTCAGCGTATAATTGTAAAAGTATTTCCTTAGATTATTTACAAATAGGTACCATTATGAACCTAGGGCAAAGATAGGCTGTATTGCATTTTCAGATTATGTTGTTAATACTTCGGAGTTAAAATCTAAACTTTAAATCAACTGAAGTACAATGTTTAGAATTATAACTGTGATGGTATGATTAGTGGCTTTTAATCAATTTTGTCACTGGTAATAAGAAGATATAGATAGATTGTGAACATATTTCTAAAGGAATGCACTCTCCAATGTGTTTGTATTTATGAATGAATGTTGTTTTATTGTCAAGGGTTTGGAGAAAGTGTCATCCCTGGTGATAGAAATGAAATGAACGAATTCATGGATTCTGCTTCGAGGAACACTATATATAAAGTGGACATAAATTTAAGATATCTAGAAGTGTCCTTGCCATCAAAACATATATATGAGGAGATTTACAACCGGTACGTGGTAATCTACATTTTTCTATTATGACAAAAACAACAGACTTTTAAGTTTACTTTTAACTAAAAGTGAATTTTAATTTTATCTTTAAAATTTTATTCTTAGCATCAGTACTGATCTTCTTCTTTGGGAGCCTTCAATTCCAATGCACTTTAGTCAAGGGATAATGGATAAACAGTATCGAAATGATGGCGGGGCACAAACTCTGCTTCCTATGTGTAAATCTGGTGCTAAATATGGTATTATTTCTCTCGATAACAGATAACAGTTCTTAATTCGTATAGTGTTTGAATTGAACTATGACTTACTCAATCGGATTTCTAACTGTTTCAGAGTCCGAATCGGAGTCGGAAGAAGAAATGACTGCATTTTATAATCCCAACCAGTCAAACAGATTTGGTTCGCGTCGAAGAAAGCCAGGAAGAATTGTTAATGGACAAAGCGATGTAACCTTTCATTTAAATATCGCCAAAGGAATATGTTCATTCTACACTCCCTTTGTTGTAAGACTTAAGAATCTCAAGTTAATATCTTAAATATTAGAATTTTAGTTTAAGAATCTTTAGGTTATTTTTCCTTTTTAGGATCCCCTGGGAAATACAGTTCCTGGCCAGAAGGGCCAAATAAGCCTAAATGTAGAACAAGGAAATATATTTGTCGTCTCAGGATATAAAGGAAACTCAAATCTTGGATTCATGTGTTTATATAGTCATAAAGCTACTTTCTACCATTCTGGTATGTAGTTTCATACAACCTTTGGCGAGGCTGTTAAGAATGTCTTAAAGAATATTCATTTATTATTTTAAAAGGTAATAATGTAATGCTTAGTTAATATGCTGAAATCGTTTACAGATTTGTTGAGCAATGGGGACGAAATTCCAATTTTTAATGACAACTTAAAAAAGACGATATTTCCAAGCGAAGATGGTGTGCTCAGCAGACTAACTTCGGACTCGATAACTGATCATACAGATATTCTTTCAGTAGCTATTCGAATAGAACGGGACAACAATAGGAATGTTAAGGTAGTTTTATCCTTTATGGATGTCTTTGACTGTTTGACTATTTTTGATTATAGAAAATATTAGGTAATAAATAATACTTTCTCTTTCAGACTTTTAAAGTAGCGATGGGAATTAAAGATGGGACGCTGGAGCATCGAATGAGTCATCCAAATCGATCATGGTTTACACAGTTGAAAGATTTCTTCGATGTAACCGACACCCCGATCATGGGGTACACTCCTGCATCTGTTTTGACGGAGTTACATCTCCATTTGTGGAATTGTGCTGTCGATTATCGGTAAATATGCATTCAACCTGCTATTCTGACCTTATTGTTTTTATTGATATTATTAGTAATATTACTATAAAAATAATTTCCGTAATTTAACTTTTGTTGCGCAAAAACAGGCCGATTAATCTGCCCCTAAGAAGTATTCTTACGGTGAACAACTTCAGTATATCGACAAATATCGCAGCTCAAACAAGTACATCTGTAATTCGTTTCATAGCCGAAGATGCAGCATTAATGATTTCTGTCAAAACCGAGTCGAACGACATAATGAATGATTACGTTTGTGTAATGGACATGGACTTTTTCGAACTGTGTCTTCGACATTGTGCTAATCGAATGAGCACAGCACCTCGCATGGAAATGACGGCGTCGAACAACGTCCTTCATGTCCGAACTTGCAGTGACTCTTTTAAAGCTCTGAGTGACCTTATTACGTATCTAGCTAACAACGGTGACCTAACAGACCCTTCTGCTGCGAGAGAGGAGGAAAAGACTCCTTATTCTCCAATGAAGGAATGCAGTAGTGAACCCACACTAATCGACACGGAAGACGGAGCAGAAAGAGATAGACCTATGTCCATGTCACAGAATGAGCATGTGCACGACATGGTCGCTGAAGCCATGCAAGATTCATGCCAAGACTTAAGTCCACTCTCACGAGCCAATGACAAGCATCCAAGTGCCAATCTAAACAGGAAAGCCAAGCAGACGATCGAAATACATTTTTCCCCAAATGGAGACAACGATGATGAAGATGAGATGTACAACAACAAAGTTCGCACTCCCCTACCACCTGATTATCCCATTATGGAAACTTCTAGCGCTTTTCCTATAGATATACAGCCAAGTGATGAAGATGAAGAGGAATTTTGCATATTGGAGAATGACCCTGGTGTCGGGATTTTGGTATGAGTTACACCATTATTTAATATTATAGTATGTCAATTTGATTATCCTAGTCTAAAGTCTAAAAGGGTATTTTATTTTATTTATGGTGATATAGCGAAAACAAGGTGAACCTGAAGCCAGGATGCTGACCGATGAACCTATTCGCATCATAGAAAATTACTTTTCTACTCCTGTAGGAACTAGGAATATTTTGGAAACGCCCAAACACTACCCGGATCCTGTAATGAGATACGCTTTGCATGAAATGTCCATCGTTTGGCATCTCTACGGAGGAGAAGACTTTAAAACTCAACTGAGCAGAAAGTATTCCAGCAAATCAGATGAGAAAGGATCTTCGGAAACGTAAGCACAAAATTGTTGTTGTACTATTGTGTTATCACTCAAGTTTAAAATGTAGCCATCTAGTATTATAAGTAGTAAGTACTTTTAGCAGTCTAAGTAAATTTTACTGGAAGAAGATAAAATACAGAGCAATCTGAAATCGATGGCACCGCTTTCCTTTTCCATGTTTTGGCTCCATCTATAACGTTGAATTAAAGTGTTTTCATCAACAAGAGAGAATTCTATGTCGACTGCGTTTTGGACCACTCTGTACTAATCTGTTCATTACCCTACTTATTACTTACTAGTAGCCCCCAGAGCAGGACTCAATTTCGAAATGTATGCAATGATCATGCGTATTGGACATACAAATATTTATTTGTTCCCGCTTTTCACCCTACCACACATAGTTACATACATAGATATATAGGCAGGTAAATTTATTGCTCTATCTAAAACGGTGGTTATAGAATAGAATAATTGAATAAGTAAAAATTTATGGAGAAAGTTAAAGCATGGCTCTGCTTCGAAAAACAATTTACAGCACATGTAGAGCAATGCGGACTAATGTGGTAAGGAGAAGGAATAACTTTTATGGTTTATTCTGTAGGGTTAACTCGGAAAATTGGAAGAAAGATCTCAGTCCATCAATTTACGATCAGTCGGAAGTTGATCTAGCCATTGATGTGCTGAACCCTGGAGTTGTGTTTTCGAAGACCAAGGCATTTGAGGTATGTGTCTCATATATTGTCGATGGTCCTAAACCTTTTGTAATGTCGTAATTGAATGGCCAAATTCCTCGGAATCGAGTACTTAACGCTATTCTTAAATGTAGAGTGCATGGGAAGCATATGAAAGTCCAAAGGTACAGAGAAGACAAATTGTGGATAGTCTAAGTTCTTGGCGGACTCAAGGGGGTAAAGGAAGAAAATTGGACACTTTGGTTGAACTACATTTATACAAAGTAAGTCCAGTTCATGTTCAGTTATTTTTTTTAACTTCATTAACTTTAGGTGGTTTCAAGTTTGATATTTATTGAAATTTTTAGATGAAATTTCAACATGAAGTTTATCCTGAAAGTGCAAAACAAGCTTCAAGACAAGTTATTGTGATAAACAATATTGAAATAAGGGATCGCTTAAGCTCTTCGCAATTTAATAAAATGATGTATCTATACACCTCACCAGCTTTTCCAAAGCAGTCTCATGCTAATATGGTAAGAAATATAGACCCAGAGCAAATATATTGATTAACTGTCCATTCATGATTGTTACATACATCTAAGCTTTGAAAATGGATCATTAATTTCATAGTTGGTGATTAAAGCTGCTCACATACGACCAGATCCCCAATTGAATATTCAAGAGTGCCTTTTAAAGATTTCAGTTCTTCCAATTAGGTTAAATATAGATCAAGACGCATTGCTGTTTTTGTATCAATTTTATACGGATTTTACCGGAAAATTTGAAGGTGATGGTAAGTATTACTTCTACGTATTGTACACTTACTTTTATGATTTTCACCATGCAGCCATGAAAAATTTAAAACTTAGTTTCTATTATTTTCTTTTTTTCCTAAACTAAATTTAAAATTAGTTAACCTTTTTAATGGTAGCAATTACAATTGTAACAATTAATAGAAAATTGTTTGGTGGTGATGGAATTTTCACATTGAATATAATAAATAGTAATTGAATATAATATATAGTGATAATAGATATAGTTAAGCGGACTTAGGATCTTTTTTGTCTATTTCTCATACTGTACGTACTATGTTAAATGTTCGTAGATGAAGATGGTTTCATTAATAAACCTCCGAGCCATACTCCATCGGTGGAGTCACTTCCTGTGATGACTGTGAATATTATGGAGACGGATGCTTTGACCATGGGAGAAGATGAAGATGCTTCCAATTTGTTACTGTTCAACGATGACCCTATTAGCCAAGAAGACAACATCTCTATTTGCTCAAAAGATCCGTCGGTTGACTCATATAAACCATCAGCACCAATCTACTTTAGGTAAAATGGGGGTTCAGCTAAAAGTCTTATAAATAAGTATTATATCTCAAATATATTCACCTAATAAACACTGTAATACCCTCGTATATATGTAGACAAATTACATTTTCTCCTGAAGTACCTATTCGGCTGGATTACCGAGGAAAGAGGGTAGATATGACTCATGGCCCATTAGCTGGTCTATTAATGGGACTAGCTCAGCTTAACTGTTCAGAAATCGAACTTAAAAGGATTTCTCATCGTAACGGGTATGTACTATTAAGATAAAAAACCTACTAAGATTGCGTATATATACCTTAACCTTTATCAATGATTTACCACATTTTAAGTTTTAAATATTTTTGATCGATTTGTTTGAATTAGAATATTGGGCATTGACAAATTGGTTGCCTTTATGACAAATGAGTGGGCGTCGGAAATACGTAAAAATCAACTTCCTCGTCTTTTAGGAGGCGTTGGTCCACTTCATTCGTTTGTGCAATTGTGTTAGTTATAGTTTCTATATATTATTATTAATTAAGTGGCAACGGACAAAAGACTATCATATTTTCTTTTAACTTTTTTGCAACATCTATAAAACTTCATAAACCAGCAGACTTACAAAAACGGCAAATTCCAAAAAGATAGTCCACAACCCTCTATACGAAAACTATCCTTTTGAATTTGCACTTTTTTGCGTGCCTTGTGGTTTTTGAGATTTTAGAGGCTTTGCAAAAAAAGTACGAATTATGGTAGACAGCATCGTTTGCCTGTTGTCCTTGACCATTACCCTTAAACTGGCTTTCAATGCTTGCCAAATGTTTTGAGAGTTAAAATTAAAAAATCGATTTGATTAGTTCAAGGCATCAGAGATTTATTTTGGCTTCCGATTGAGCAATACCAGAAAGATGGTAGAATCGCCAAAGGGATTCAGAAGGGAGCAAATGCATTCTCAACTTCAGCAGCCATGGCTGCTCTTGAGTTGACAAATCGCCTTGTCCAAACCATTCAGGTGCTGTTGATTTTATATTTTTGCATTGATAAAATAACTCACTATTAGTATAATTTTAAATATTTCTTGTTTTATAGAGCGCTGCTGAATTCACATATGATATGGTTTCACCTGGTCCTAGTGTCCAGCAACAACGGAGACAACTATCAACGAAGAAAAAACGATATTCACAACCGAGTGATATAAGAGAGGGAGTGACGAATGCATACAACGTTGTGAAAGAGGTGTGTTACCTTTACTTATTAAGCTTCCAATTTAATTTGGTTTAACTATTACAATAAATGGATTTTTCTACCTTGAGTCAGCGTTAACTAACCCTTAACCCTAGACCTGCAAGAAGTCCAGTGTGGTCAATACATGTGATTTACATTCTCTATGAAATCCATGGGTGGGCGGAATCATATATTAGCGTTGCAAAATTGTTGTATTTTTGAATCTCGTTATGGTTTTATGCCATAAATATCCACCATGAAATTTTCAATGGGAAAGGAATGTTAGAACATTCATGCATGGAGCAGGTCTAAAGTATAAAGTATTTGTGTGCTACATTAATGACGTATTGCGGGAGCTTTACAGGCTGCGCCCCCCCTTCCGAAATAATGCCAGAAATAAGATAATTTTTTCTGAAAGTAGCAAAAAATTTCGCGATTTTTTTCTGTTTTTAGGCCATTTTTAACTCATTTAGGTCAAAAAATGCCAAAAAATTTCAACACTCCCCAAAATTCAGTAGTTCCGTAATACGTGCTTTTGATACGTTAGGCTGATAATTTCAATTATTAGTCCCTAACAATTTACAATCTCATCGCGTATGACTTCTTTAGTCGCCTATTTCCATGCGGTATGGATCGAAACTATATCGATTTCCCTCAGTAAATAGTCTAAATAGCAGCCTTTAAAACTATAATTCCCCGTATCGAAATAATTCCCCGGTCAAAACTAAGGGCATTTAGTACGTGAGCACTTACAGTAAGTACATGTGTACTAAAAGAGAAAGGAAGCAAGAACATTGGTATTGAAAGGTAGAATAGTTGCAGTCCACAGTAACTCTGAAATGGAAGAGGGTGGAAAAGAGCGATTATATTTGACTCCAAAATTGCCCAGCATTTCATAGGTATCTCGAAATTTATCTTTTAAACTGAAAGCTATCGAACTAAGTGAAGACATCTCCATTACCAGTGCCAGTAAACAGTTACAAGTTTACCGAATAAGCATAAGAGAATGGAAGCGGAAAAAAAAGGATAATGAATGACCATTTGAGCGCTGCCTTTAAACCAGGCAAAAAGTGCAGTGAAGGATTGGACAGGTTAAAGCAGTGCAATCAATATTCACAAATAGAACAGCCATTGATTAACGAAGATGACATTTTGCTCCTCTGACAAAGAAAATTAATTACATTTTAATAAAACTTTAATTTTTTTAAATAGTGCATTGATAATCTAATAAATATTGACTTTGAAACTGTAATTCCCTGTATCGAAATATTCCCCACCCGGGGAACTATATCGATTTTTCTTGGTCAAAAAAGGGCTATGAAACTATAATTCCCCCGAGGTATTAATTCAATTATTACGGTAATATACATACTTATCAGACAGAGTATTAGGTAAAAAGTTTGGGGTAATAAGCTCTTGTTATGAGATAGAAATGGAGTAAAAATTTAGTCTCTGTAATCAGGTTAAAAACTTATTTTTATATTAATATTATATTGAGGGGATGTGTAATCTCATTTTTAATTTCTAGCTAATTTTTACTTACTCATTTTCAAATTGTAATGCATAATTTTAGGGCTTGGGAGATACGGCGACCACAATAGTTCGAGTAGCCAGCAAAGAACATGAACAGAAAGGAGTTTCAGGGGCTGTCGGTGGTGTTCTTCGGCAAATTCCCCCAACTGTGGTCAGACCAATAATTTTGGTGGCTGAAGCAACGTCAAACGTTTTAGATGGGTTTAGGTCTCAGTTAGAACCTGAGTTCAAGAAGGAAGCTGAAGAGAAATGGAAGGAGTCGTAAGTGTGGCAATTAGTCTTATTTGACAATCTGAGACAAACTCTTATTATTTCAACTGATTGTAATAATTCTGTCTAAAAGTGTGAATGATAAGTTACTTGTAAGAAATAATGATAGTCATTTTTTAATCATAACTGTTGCAATAACAAGACAAGCAACCTAATTTTTTTGTAAATTGAAACATTGAAAGTGATAAGTTGATATAAGGGATAAGATAAATATCACCGTCTTCGAGTGCCGCAAGTCCCTGATGTCCACATGCTAGTTCTGCCGACCACCGTCCACTTTAAAAAAAAATAAGCTTCTTTGAAAGTTATAGTTGATTAATCATTATATTAGATAAAAGGAATTTGATTGTCATTTAATTTCATTCGGGAAGTGGTAAGGAGGCGAGAACTATTCACTGTCAGGACAGGGTGTAATGTGCTGCACTTTGTTTTCCTCGTATAGTGCAGAGAGAGAATAAAATGTTACCATAAATTTTGTCACTAGCTGAGGGAAAACAAAAAGAGGCGAAAAGTTAGATTATAAAATTAGCGGTACCATAATGTAATAGGGATATTATTACAATGCCTTGAACTTATGTACTAGGCGTAGGCGTCTTTGAAGACACACGCACATACTTATTTGTAATCGGTTAAATGTTAATTAAATGCAAATAGTTACTGCAAAGGGATATGCAGAAATGCATTTATACCCACAGTTACACGATATATTATTATAATAATTATAAAACGTTCTTAACTTTCTATAGGCTTTTTATATGTGATTACTCGAAATATTATAAATCCATGTAATTTTCTGCAATAAAGAATTTATTGACGATGGAGGTTACTTGGTGTATGTAGCAAAAATATTTTTAAATGACTAGAAATGTTTACTTGTTACATAATAAAACATTTTTGGTAGCTTAATAAACTTTATAAATCTATGGACCAAGCAATCACAGACATTATGTAAACCCTAACAATTGATTAAGTCGGTCGCTTAACAAAAAGAAATGTTGTCTCCAAGTCAAATGTCGGGTTAACGGTACGGCAGCAGGTGCATCGGCAATGTAATTTTCACTTCTTGTTCGGAAATAATGCAACAACTGGCCTCTGCAAATTGGGCAACGGTCTACTTTATCGAAACATAATGCACATAGACAGACGTGGCGACAGGGTAGAATAGCCCGAGATACAGGCAAGTATTGACAAACGGAACACAGCACCCCAGAGAAAGCCTCCTCTACTTCATCAGGAGGAAATGAATCATCTTCATCATTCGGCAGGCCATCCTCAACAACATAAAGAGGCTATAAATGTAATATTTCATAAACATTAATAACTAACATATTTGTAAATCTTTTTGGTACCTATACCTTTAGCATAAAAATGTGTCCGCTATTCATCTTAATATACTCTGCAAGTACCGTCGTAGGTACATTAGCTGTAACATTTTTAATGTGCAGTATCACGAACAGTCCATCCTTCAACAAAAATGAATGTCATAAATCATAAATAAATTAATTTATTGACGAATTAATTTAATGATTAACTTACAATTTGATCACCAATTGATGACTCAGCAGGAAACTCGTCGGCATCATTAGTAGCACAAGTAGGGCATGTCGATGGCATTACAACAATGACGAGTGGATACAGATATTTGTTAGCCAAATCGTCCCATTTTAGGCTAAGAGGTGGTTTTATTGTAACAATTTCATCAAAAAGTTGATTGTCACTATTGACATTATTTAAATTTTCGGAATCCTGCGATTTCCTGCAAATAGAAAATATAGATCAACAAAGGCAGAAAAAGAAGACATTACCAAACAGCAAAACCATTATATTCATTTAATGAAAAATAGGGTATCGGGTTAAATGAAGAATGGTACAGGGCTCAAATCAATGATATGGTATAAAATGAATACAAGGCCGGGGAAAGCTTTAATCCGCATGTCCTAACCGGTAAGCGTTTTGGGGAAGTTTTATATGAAATATTTATCGCAAAATCTCATGCGATAATTTCAACCACGTAATAACATTTTCAGCCTACCTACTTTCTCTATGTGGAGAACTATTAGCTAAATTACGTTATCATTACGTGCTGATATCCAGTTCAGTAGCTGCCAAATACATATTTGTGTCATCGCCAGATGTATTCGGATCCTCTTCCATCTCATTTAGAATACATTGCAGTGAATTCCATGGCGAATTCATTAATTTGGCCAAGTAGTTCATTTCGATCCCCCAAAGAAGTTTTACGACCGAATTCTGATTGCACACTAAATGAATGTTCACAAGATTTTGAGATTGCTTAGACCCGTCCGAAAGCTTGACTTTAAACGGAATTTCAACTGGTTTTCTGACGATCTCTGTGGGCAAATACTGTGTAGGATTTGGCAATCTTAAAACACAAAATAGTATAGCTTTAACCCAAGATGTAAACTTAAAGTGCATTAAATCATAACCATATCATTAATAATAATAATAATAATAATAATAATAAAGGAAATAAACGTTTCTCTCTCCGGAAGGGTATTTTTCTTTTCTGCCTTATATCATAACAACCAACATATTCTTGGACTTTCCTTTTCAGCAAATAATTCAGCCTAAGTTTATTCTACTCTATTTTCCCAATGTTATTTACAAGCACGTATACATAACTGAGTTTCGGAGGGGGCTAAGATTTTCCCATTAGATATTTCAAGTGGTGTCACGTAAACTGGTCTTTACAAACTGGTCTTCGAGCATTAGTAAACTGGTCTTCCCGAAAAACCAACTGGTCTTCCCGTAAAAGTAAACTGGTCTTCCCGAAAAACCAACTGGTCTTCCCGTAAAAGTAAACTGGTCTTCCCGCAAAACCAACTGGTCTTCCCGCAAAACCAACTGGTCTTCCCATAAAAGTAAACTCGTCTTATGAGTCTGACTATGCAAAATAATTCACATGTGATATAAACTGTTACATGTTTATTAGGGAAGAACCCCTAATTGTCAACGCCTTTTTGTCAACCTCTCTTTTGTCAACAACATTTTTTACGGTTTTTTCGTCAACACCTTTTTGTCAACACCAATACTCTTTTTGTCAACACGTTATAAGGAAATGTACTCCTTATAAATGTGGGCAGTTTACGTTATACAGTTCATGTATTATGAGTCTGCAATATTGTATCAGGCGTATCATTGTTCGCTTGTATCAGGCGTATGTGAATGTTCAATGGTGATTTCTGCTCCTGATCATTTGCTCTACGTCCACCGGCCATGGCAATTTTTTCTATTTTCACACCTCCAAATACTCCTCCCGTCTTTCGTGTTTGCTGTAAATGTATATGCGAAGCCTTCCTGCACTAACTTATCTTTACCTCTCTGGGATTTTACGAATGTTACAGCCATAGTATACAACTCTAAGTTCTGCAGAAGACTGAAGTGATGGCTTCGAAAGTTGTATGTTGTATTCCGTACGAGTAAAGACAATGAGATAAGAATATGATTGCATAAATTAGTTTTGTATAATCATTTAACATACACTATACATTATATCTATCCTATATATAGACGTCATGGCTTACAGTAAGACCAGTTTACTTATACGGGAGGACCAGTTTACTTTTACGGGAGGACCAGTTTGTTTTGCGGGAGGACCAGTTTACTTTTGCGGGAGGACCAGTTTGTTTTTCGGGAGGACCAGTTTACTTTTACGGGAGGACCAGTTTGTTTTTCGGGAGGACCAGTTTACTTATGCCCAAAAGACCAGTTTACTAAGACCAATTTACATACGACCATTTCAAGTATATATATTTGGGTTAATGATTTTGTGGCTGTAAAAGAAGTAACTTTGGCAGTAAAATAAAGTCTTTTAGGCAAGGGTACTATAGGCAGTACGTCTAATTTTTCAGGGTTGTAAAATAAAGTACGAAAGGCAGTAATACGAGTAGTAGTGGCCGTAACAAAAATGATTTTTATTTAGTCAAAATTGAAAAACGGGCAAACCAGTGTCGTTTTTCAAAATTTAATGAATCAGAATTTATGGTTTTACTAGGGCTTTAGCTACACCTCGAGGTTATAACAAGGCCGCAGCGAGGGAGGGGGGCGGGCACCGGTGCACGTGCCCCCCCCCCCCCAAATCGAGAAAAATAACCCACTAAAATTTTCAATTTTGTCTCGATACCCCCCCCCCCTCATAAATGTTTTTCTGGCTGCAGCCCTGCGCTTTGTAACGAAGATTCTCTTCATCTGTTGATATAGACCAAATGGAGAACGTTTGGATCTTTTTTGGTGTTCATTTAGTCATAAGCACCGCACAGGTGACGGGGTATAGGTCAACTGCTGACTATATTTATATATATGATGATGATGTTATATGTTACCATTATTATAATCTAGGGACTGTTCAAGAAACTACATCATTTTAAAACATCAAATATAGGAACATCGTGAATATCGTAAATCGTGATTTATTCTTACCTTGAAATTCGCCACACTAAATAACTGCAAAGATAAATGACAGTGAATATCGAGGCAAAAATTGTTAGCTTTGCCATAAATTCCAAGTAATCAACTGCCATGCTTTATTATAGACTATAAATTGTTAAAAGGGCAAAATGTTGATTACTGCTGTGCATGTGCTGTGTTTAAAACTACGATATAGCATTTATCTGTCAACCAACTTCCACCGCGCTACGTTTTTTTATAGTTTACAACTTTGTACCAATATCAATGATGATAATAATTTGACAAATTGACAGTAACTTCACAGAATTTGAGTCAAGTTATGTCAATTTTTGGGAGCCCGTGTTGTTTTTCTTTTTTATGTTGAGTGAGTCCATGCTGAAAGTTGAGGAGATAACGAAAAGTTACATGTGTTTCATAGTTGCCTGACTGCCTGACCACAAATGTTGAGGAACCGCGAGTTTTAATCTGATCTGAAGTCGCATGTTTTTGAATTCACAAAACAACAGAAGAACAAGAGAAGAACATTTTTTGAGTTCAACTTTGTTCACCTTCCCGATTCCTCTTCCTCAGCCTCAGACCAATTTATTATGATTTATTATTACAATAACGATATCCTGGATATTGCTCTTTTGTAAATATTTAAATAGTACGTAGTTAATTAATACAATAGGAGACAGGAAAAACATTTCATGTTCCCAAGTAAGTTATTGCCATGAGCTTGATCAGTGTCAGTATGTCAGCGAGGAAATTGTTCCGGAGCCAACTAAGTAGTTGCATATCGTCGTCTACTTTCCGGTCCAGTTGTCAACATGCAAAATTATCCTGCAATTTGTGGAAAAAAAACCAATTTACTCAAGATGGGTGTTACCAGCGCATAGATTGGCGAAATTATGACTGCAGCACTTCTCTGAACACCTGTACGATACGAAACTTCGTAGATAATTTTCCCTTAAAAAGAATGAAGGAAGAAAATTATTAAACCCTGTAAAATGAAATATAAGTTATTGTATTTACACACAGGTTCCATGCTTCGAAGAAATGTTGGTCATCTCACGCTCTCTTCAAATCCTGAAATATCGGAAGAAGACAGCCCTTTATCTAATCAAATTAAAACTGCAGGTGACTTCCAAAATGTTTTACAGCAAATAGAAGATACGGAGACGAAGTTGATTAAACTACAGGATGTCAATAATGCTACAAAGGCGTTATTCAATTTTATCAAACGGGAGACGTAAGTATTTTTTATGCAGACAGCAGGTGCAACTGGGCAGAAGTTTTCTTGTCCGTTCTGCAAATGAATGAATTTAAGTTTTAGTATTTTATTTAAACGATCAAGTTCTTATTTGTTCAGACTCATAGATTCTGAAACTTATGTCCGATTTCTTGTCATGATGTCTGGGCAGATTATAAAAGATTGAGCTTGAAAAGGCAGTAAAAGGCTTTGTAGAAACAACCATTTTTACTGTTATTATTGTCTTAAACCTTGTATTAATAGTTTTTTGTTCAATATATAGGTCGCCGACAGCTAAACATAACATTTTAAACAGCGTAGGAATGCAGAAGCTGTCTAAAGTAATAAGATACCAGGCAAAGTTTATGACTGAAACAGAATTGATAAATGTCACTAAATTATTCGTCCTTCTAAATACCCCAGGAATTAACCTTACCTTTCAAATCGTTTTAAAATTGCTGACGAAGAAAGTAAATTCTTTGGATCTTAATCAAATTGTTTACACTCAGTTCCTTTTAAGTAGGCTTAAAGTCACAAAATCGGCGTTAGCTGAAGCTTTGGAAGTTGCACTGCCGATTGTATTTGAAAGTCAGTTACATTTACAGTTGGATACTAATGATATTCAGCACCTCTGCGACTATTTGCATTTTGCATCAAAGTGTGATTTGTCAGAAACCGCAGTCAAAGTTATAGTGAATGCTTTGTTAAAACACGATCCAAAATACTTAAATCCCAACCAAGCTTTGAGCATCATTTGGTCGTTGTGTGACATGAAAAATAATTATATCTATCAAGAAGATCTTGTGAAAGGGGCTTTTAGGCAGATGACAAACAATATTGAAATGTTTAGACCTACAGAAATTAGTACTACAATTCAAAAAATTTGTTTAAAATACACTAAAAATTGCAAGTGGTTTTATCACGAAGATTTCATCGACAGTGTCTGTAACAGACACATCAGCAAAAACAATGATCCTATGGACACATTATATATGTTCCAAAAGATTTCTGTAATGGTAAGAGCATTGTTTTACAAACTAATAAGGAGAAATATATGTTATCCGAAAATTTTCATATATTATTTTCACATTGCTTTCTCCAGATTTTTGTCTTATTAGAATATGCATATCGTTGAGCTCGAATTTAACTTTTCGTATAGAAACATGTGAATGTGGAGTTTATGGATCGCATCGCCGACATCATATCCATAGAAGGAGCTTCACTTTTAAAAGAAAACAGAAAATTATTTTTCAGTCTAGTGAGATGTTTCAGTAATTGTAATTACAAGCCAGAAAAATGGGACAAAATGGAAGAGATGCTTCTAGAACCAGATTTGACTACGGTACAAATAGCTTTAAACGGAGGGGAAAACGGGTGAATATTACGTTCTTCAAATATATTTTTTAAATGCAAGTTGCAGTATATTTTCAATGTTACAGAATTCGGTTGTCGGTGACATCGATTTAGCCATAAATATTTTGGCGATGGACATGTTTCCGGAAGCTGTTATTACGAGGCTTTTTGCTCCGGACAATATTTCCAACCTTGAGGATTTTATTGACCGAAATAAGTACCCAATGGCGTTAATAATCCTTAGTAATGCAGTAAATCTACTTTACAATGAATACAGTGGTCCCAGGCTTCCTAATTCATTCTTCGACCATTTGAGAATGAATGAAAGTAGACGCCGTCTTCTCCCTTTGAAAAATTCCTTAGTTAGCGCATTTGGTGGCGACGCCTATGTTCTCAACGACATTGTTTATAACGGTCTTTTTATAGGTTAGTTTTACTTTTCCTAAAATTGATTATTAATACTTCCATTGAGCGAACGCTAAATTTTTGATTTGTTTGATTTGTTATTAAAGATCATGGAGTTGTTTTACGAAAAGGTGGTTATCCTGTTGCTGTAAATTGTGAAACCAGTAATCACACAGATCTTCATTCAATTAGAGCGCATGCTGTTCCTGAAAGTGTCATGTAAGCAATTGTTTACTTTCGTCAGAAATTAGAAATGCATTAAGATTCCCGGTTACCAAGTCACGTGACTTGAACTCGACTAACAAATTAGCTCTAAACTTTTTTTTGGAAACTTGTAACTCCTCCGAGAATACTGCTCGTAGAAAGACAAGATTGGACTCTAAAATTCCAGAAAAGGTTGTTTTAACCAAGTACGTTGGAATATTCAGCATTTTTACTTCCGGTTTTGAGATATTAATGTTTTTGTGGAAAAAGAGGCAATATCTCGCAACCATAGGTAAAATTTTCCAACGTACTTGGTTAAAACAACCTTTTCTGGAATTTTAGAGTCCAATCTTGTCTTTCTACGAGCAGTATTCTCGGAGGAGTTATAAGTTTTCCAAAAAAGTATTTTTCAGTAATGTCATAGAGTAAATTTCTATGCCTCTATGTACTTTTAAAACGTAGCCATAGATACTTCCCCGTAACCTTTACTTGACCTTTTTTAATGAATTTCCCAGGATTTTGGAAATACCTGAACCTTAAATAACTGGACTATTATTAGGGACCTTGCATTCTCAGTATTTTGTATTGTACTCATTCAAAATACTCAACTTTTCACCCGACGGCCGGAATCCAGAATACAAAAGTCGAATGCTTTTGTACTCATGGGGACCTAGTTGAGTGCATTGGATTGTACTGAGTGAGGCGAGAAAGCTCCAACGGTTCCTATGACTACTTGCCCAATTAATCGAAAGGCATGAGGCCAGAGTTTGGTTTTCTGAGGGTGAAGTATTATAGCATTAAACATTAGGCAGTTAGTTTTATCCCTTAGTGTAACTTTGGGGTGTGCGTAGGTTAAGTCTTTACGCGGCTTCCTTTTCGAAGCTTACTTACTGTCTGGCTTTATAAAAATCCGAATGATGACCTTTAGTAACCCCATTGTTGACAAATATTTTTTGAGTACTATACTTCACACCAAATTACAGGAGCCATACAGTCTTTAGCGTCACATTTGACTATAACCATAACAACATTATTTATTAAACCGAAATAAAATAAATATTGATAAAAAAATATTTGTTATAGGCGGGGCTAAATGGGGTTACTAGAGGTCATCATTCGGATTTTTATAAAGCCAGACAGTACACTACGGTTACGTAGAATAGTTAATGATTTTCCGTAAGTATTTGGTTGCTAGGTGCCACAATTTTGAAAATTAACTTTGTAGAATAAACATGAATAATGCCAGTCGCCTGGGTAACTACATCCTGTGAGGGCACAAGGGCACTGCGTATGCCCGTAAGTCTGAAACGTAGTGTAGTCATTTTTACGTTTCGTAACTCAATTTTTTTGGCGTAGCCTAGGATTTTTACGTAAAGGGGAGGGGTTTGACGTAAGACTTACACTACGGGAGGCTCATTCTTATACTACGGGAAAAAACTAACTGCCTATTATATGACATCATTATCCAAAATTTTATATTGGAACTTGATTTGCCTTATTTTATTTCCATATATGCTAAAATATTTCATTCACATTTGCTAACAATCTATGATAGTATTAATAGGTAAAAGATAATTTAAAAAAAACGATTGCAATTTCCATATAATTGTCGAAAAATATGATAACAAGGAATTTTGTATAGTTAGTTCAGTCTCTGTAGCGTAATACATGGTTAACCAAGGACGTATAGAGGGATGGGCTTTAGGGGTTGAAGCCTCCCCCCCCCACCGAAATCCAAGAAAAAGGGGATTTTTTTCTCAAAATAGCAAAGATGTTCGCGCGATTATTTGTCATTTTTAGCTCGCCTGAGGAAGCGAGCTTATAGAACCGCACAGTATGTCCGTACGTCCGTCCCCACGATAACTTTCGAAAGCAATGACGGATATTGACCAAACTTGGCAAAAACAATGCCTATTGAATTGGGGGTAAATCGGTCCATTGGTTGTCGAGATACCGCGCGCTCACTTTGCATTCATTTTGATAGTCAAAGTGATAATTTGGCATTAAATGGACATTAAAAAGTTCAAAGGCGTTTCCTATAAATTGTTAGAATTATAGTATAAAATATTTCAATCCGCTTCTACCAAATTTTGATTTTCATAGTCAACATTAATCAATTTTGATTTTCTGTTGATTTTCATAGTCAACAATGATCAATTTTGATTTTCTGTTGATTTTCATAGTCAACAATGATCAATTTTGATTTTCTGTTGATTTTCATAGTCAACATTAATCAATTTTGATTTTCTGTTGATTTTCATAGTCAACATTAATCAACTTTGATTTTCTGTTGATTTTTATAGTCAACATTAATGTAATTTGATTTTCTATTGATTTTTATAGTTAACATTAATCAATTTTGATTTTCTGTTGATTTTGATAGTCAACAGTCAACATTTAGAAGTGAGACTCCAAGTTTGTTTATTTTTGAAAATTGACTATCAAAACGCGTGTTAAATTTTCGTATCAATAGCAACTAAATTTTCTGTTGATTTTTATAGTCAACATTAATGTACTTTGATTTTCTGTTGATTTTTATAGTCAAAATTAATGTACTTTGATTTTCTGTTGATTTTTATAGTCAACATTAATGTACTTTGATTTTCTGTTGATTTTTATAGCCAACATTAATGTACTTTGACATTCGGTTGATTTTTAGCTCGCCTGAGAAAGCGAGCTTATAGAATCGCACAGTCTGTCCGTCCGTCCGTCCGTGTACACGATAACTTTTGAAGACATTGATGGATTTCAACTAAACTTGGCAAAAACATTGCCTTGCCTATGGACCTGTGACAAAGCCTATTGAAAATGGGCCACATTGGTCCATAGGTTGCTGAGATGCCGCGCGCTTACTTTGTCTTCATTTTGATAGTCAAAATGAAAATGTGGCATTAAATGGACATTAAAAGTTCAAATGTGCTTCCTATGGATTGTTAGATGGATAGTACAAAATATTAAATGCCGCTTCGACCAAATTTAAGATTTTATAACAAAGTAAAAACAACCGGAAAATACCTATTATATGACGGAAATAAATCTATTTCGCATTTATATGCAAATTGATCGTCAAATTTATATTTTTCGAATTGCTTTTCATTTTGATAGTCAATATTAACCGATTTTGATTTTCTTTTGCTTTTGATACTCAATATTAATCAACTTTGATTTTTTGTTTATTTTGATACTCAATATTAGTCAATTTTGATTTTTTGTTTATTTTAATAGTCAATATCTATCTATTTTGATTTTCTGTTGATTTTCACAGTCAATGCTAATCTATGTTGATTTTCTGTTGATTTTAATAGTCAATATTAATCTATTTTGATTTTATATTGATTTTAATAGTCAATATTAATCTATTTTGATTTTATGCTGATTTTAATAGTCAATATTAATCTATTTTGATTTTCTGTTGATTTTCATAGTCAACATTAATCTATTTTGATTTTCTGTTGATTTTAATAGTCCATATTAATCTATTTTGATTTTCAGTTGATTTTAATAGTAAATATTAATCTATTTTGATTTTCTGTTGATTTAATAGTCAATATTAATCCATTTAAATCAAAATAGATTAATATTGAACTAATTTGAATAACAATTTACTAATCAAAATAAATGTATTTCTATTATTGTTTCACCAAAAAATGTGTACACGGTCCCCTTTGATCAGGCGAGCTTCTGTTACGGCTTGCCGTAGGTTTTTATAGTCAACATTAATGTACTTTGACTTTCGGTTGATTTTTTATAATCAACATTAATGTACTTTGATTTTCGGTTGATTTTCCTAGTCAACATTATTTACATTATTCAATTATGATTTTTTCCGTAGATTTTCATAGTCAACATTAACCAATTTTGATTTTCGGTTGAATTTCACTGTCAACATTAATCAATTTTGATTTTCGGTTGATTTTCACTGTCAACATTAATCAATTTTGATTTTCAGTTGATTTTCATTGTCAACAATCATCAATTTTGATTTTATGTTGATGTTTCAAATGATATAGCTTCGTTTCCTTATGATATCAATGTCTGAATTTTTAATATGGTGTAGCTACATGCATAAAGACTCAATTCTAAAAGTTTGATCAAAATTCTTACGCTCGGTTTTGTGTTACTTGTGAGTACTTTTCGTCTACCAAAATGTGTACACGGTAACCTTCACTCAGGCGAGCTTCTGTTACGGCTTGCTGTAGGTTTAGTATATATAATTAAAATATCTGCTGGAAATATTAGCCTCCCCCGAAACTCTGTATACGTGCTTGTGGTTAACACATAAATTTGTCTTTTCTAGTCACGGCATTGTCCACATTTGCAATTTACAACTGATTTATTCTGATACTTACTAGTTACTATAATAACACGTTTTGGTTTTCTATTTTTGATTTTAGAGTTTTGGTAAAAGTATTCTTCAAGGAAGCCTACGCCAATAACACGTCAAGACTAAGAGGAATTCATGCTTTGGAGCAGAAACTTTTAGAAACGATAGGACATCCTGTAGTATTTGTCAATGTTAACAGTTGGACAGAATTGCTGGACCACGAAAAAATTCCTTATTTAATGCATCGAATTAATGAAAAGATAGATAAGTTCCATTGGAACCGAAATGGTGACGTTATACCATCATAAAGTAAAAATTTATTATTACTAGTTTTACTAATTTAGTTTTGTATTAATGGTAGACTATTAAATAATCCTAACTCCTCTTTTGTAACATATTTTATTATGCTGATATTTATTGCTGACAATGGGAATAATACACAAAAGCTGTGATAAAAAAGATTTAATAATAAGTTGCATACATTACATACTCATGGATGGAAATTATATCTTAAAGCCATATGCATCACACTAGTGATATTACACTACAAAATGTAATTAAATTTGATTTTCAAGTAAAAGTTCACGTTTAGCTTTCCCTTTCTACATTATTATGAAACTTTCACTGAGGATACTGAAGAAAGTCGAAAGAAAACAAGGATTTCTAGTTATACAACCTTGTTCTACTTAGAGGTACTCCAACATTGCATACCAATGACTCATTTTATGCGGGAAAGAACAAAATAATTGTGTTCGGTTTATAAGTGCGCGATGCTATTACGAATTTTGAATTTACTATAGTATTTTATTGTTTTGAATTTTTTAATTTGAGAGTTATGTGAGTCTGATTTTTCAGTTTGCAATCGATGTTGTCCAGAAATGTGGTCAATGTAGTTATTAATCACAATAATTTAATTAAATTGAACTTTACCGTAAAAACGTCATTTTTCCGGGCACTTACTCAGGTACCAATTTACCAATAAACATTTTTTTATTTGTTAGGAGTAAATGTCGTCTGTCGACATCTGACTGCTTTAATACAAATGTCGTCGTGTCGTATTTCTGCACTGTCAAAGTGTCAAATGACTATTTGTAATTATTATTATGTGATTGGCCTGTGATTGTTTATTTTTATACTCAGAGTCATAACCTGTGGAAGAAAGCGTTTGCTAAAACAAATAATTACATTGATCGAATTCCAAAAGGAACGTTAAGAAAAATGAAATTACCAGCAGATATAATGACACAAGTTCTGACACCGGAGATAAAAGTCTTGTCCAGTATGTTCCAAAAATATGGTTTCGAGCTTCGAATGGCTGGAGGACCGGTGAGGTATGTAATGCTGAATGTTGGAAGTAAATTATGGCTTAGATTTAACTTGAAAAGTGTCTTATTGAAGACTAAAATTATGTAACATTGTTTTGTCATTCTCAAATATTTATGATATAGTAAAAAAGATTTTATTTAGATTTTCATTTTGTATTTGTATATTGGTATTAATTCATAACATGATATTGACGTATCTTTCTCTGGGCCTACAGAGATTTGCTGGTAAATAAAATACCATCTGACATTGATTTCGCCACTACAGCTACCCCGGATGAGATGAAGTCTATGTTTGAAAAGGAGGAAGTCAGGATGATTAACGCCAAGGGAGAAAAGCATGGAACCATTACCGCCCGTATAAATGACAAAGAAAATTTTGAAGTAAGTGAGGATAAATTAAATAACATGGAAATCAAACCGGATGTTAAATGCATTGAAGTTCAGGAAACCGTAGTTTCCTGTTCACTCATATTAGTCTAAAAATGCTCAGCACTCGGCATTCGAATTTATAACACATTAAACCTTTACTGAAGCGAAAGTGTCCTTCTGATTTTATTTTATTTTATAATTTTAAAGATAACAACACTTCGAATAGACGTTGTGACAGATGGCAGACATGCAGAAGTCGAATTTACTAAAAACTGGGCTCTTGATGCCGGCCGTCGTGATCTAACGATAAATTCTATGTTTCTTGGTAAAATTAATAATTTAATTCGTTTGTACCACGGATGTTAGGTTTATGCTAAATATTGACATGAAGTTTAAAATTTCCTTAAAAGTTATGGCATCCCAACTTAGTACTCGTGTTTTCAGCATCCAAATTATTCTATTATATAAGAGAAAAATTTACTCATCTATATATGTATGGTAGGGCAGATTTGAATTTTACCGCGTTGATCCAAGGGGGCATTATTATTACTATATAATACCTTTCGAAATCGAGTCGCGCATATGCTGAGGGCTACTATAGTAGTTACGGTCTAAAGATGCAATGTTATTCTAGCTTTGTTTTGTCTGGTAACAAAGTGGGAAGGTAGGAACTGGTAGACGTATTTGACTGAAAATTTAGGCCTTACATTTATATTTTATTTTATATCAGTTAGAATAGAATTACGTTGAAATTTCTATGTCGCAAAGTGGACAGTTTTGTTTATAATATAATGTTAATCTCTTCTGATATTTAGATTTGGATGGTATTATCTATGATTATTTTAATGGAGCCGAAGACCTTAAAAACAGTAAGGTTCGTTTTGTAGGAGACGCTACCCAAAGGATTCAAGAAGATTACTTACGAATTTTAAGATATTTCAGGTTACTTACATTTTTCATTAACTATTATTTTTTCACAATGTTTTATTCTAAAGATTTATCATTGTTTTTTCAGATTTTATGGAAAAATTGCCAAGACTTGTGACGAACACGATTCTGTAACTGTGCAGTCGATTAAAGACAATGTTGAAGGTCTTAAACAAATATCAGGAGAAAGGATTTGGACGGAGTTTAAAAAAATCACACAGGGAAACTTTGCAGTTGAACTAATTCTAAGGATGTTAAGCGTGGGTATAGGTCCATATATCGGGCTTCCCGAGAATCCTAATGTTGAAGAGCTAGTTGCAGTTGACCTTCGCATGAAAGATCACAATTTACTTCCGCATCCCATCACATTAATTACAGCACTGTTAAGAACAGAAAAAGAGGTACATATTCATTAAGAATATAATAATTGTAAATTAATTTCTACATGTGCAATAATTTGGCTTAAATTATTTTTGTTTTAGGGCCTTGATTTTCATAACAGACTTAAACTCAGTGCTTATGAACGAGACTTAATTCAATTTCTAATTTTACACCGTAAAGACATTCAGAATAGTTCGCTGCGGTAAGTTTTTGTTACGGAGTTAACAAGTCGCAAATAATATTATAAAACAGTTATTGCAGACATGACATGATGAAACATTATAATCAAATTCGATTTTTTTTCTTGTGCAGAAAGTATCAACGAATATTAATACTGTCCAAAAGTCGACAGTTAGATACCCGAGGTTGGATTGAGGAGTTGTTAATGTATCAAGGATTTGTAGAATATTTGAAACTATTTAAGGATTGGAAACCATTAAAATTCCCCGTTTCTGGTCACACCCTCATCGAAAATAAAGTGCCAGGTAAAATTATGATCTTTCTGGAGAGCAGCGTATATTATAGTATGAAATGGACATGAGTTAAAATACCTTTTTAAATGCAGCAGGAAAGACAATGAATAAAGTGATCTTATTGATGAAAGAAATTTGGATTGATTCTGATTTCGTTGCGGATGAAGACTATCTCATATCACAACTTCCACAGATTTTGGACGAGTGTAACAGTAATAATAAGATAAAATGTTGATTTCTGAACTACTTATTACTACTACGACTTCACAGCAATATAATACGGCGAATGTATACACCATCTTCTATTATATAATACAATGACCACACACAATTTTAATTCTGTTGTAATTCTGCCTTACTCAATTCATTCAAAATTAGCCTATTTTTTGTAAGAATCCTTTCAAGTAAAACCACAGTACTGATTTTGTCGTTTGAATGGCATTACCTAAAGTATTATAAATTATGGAAATTGTGAAGCGAAGCAGTAAATTGAAATTATATTTCCCAGCTTGATAGGCATAAAATCAGAATTTGTGGTAGAAGAGAAACCAAAATCGCCAAAATGAAGTCAAATTGTATTGCATTTTGAATCCATTGAACAATTAGTACATGGTAAGAAACTAAATACTGCGCTGTGGAAAATAAATGCATGGTAAGAACCTAAGCGCAGTGCTTAGTTGCGTACCATGTATTAATTTTCCACAGCGCAGTATTTAGACTCTCACCATGTATTAATTTTTCAATTTGGTGCCTATGTCCCAAGCGGCTGGAATTTTTGACGGGTATTCGGGTGGACGTTTGGTCAAGTTTTGTGGCTATTTTACAGGCAGCTGGCGGCGTTTTTTTCGAGGTGGATTACGCAATACCTAACGATATCTCGTAAGCTAATAAACCGTTTCAATTGCATGTGAAAAAATTAGAGGAGATAATCAGGCTTTGAGACGTTACATGACGTTTTTAAGTGCGTTTTTCAAATGACCTTTAACCTTTTGAGTCAATACGACCTGATCCTGATGTGACCTAACAAATAACCTTTCAAACGAGCTAAGCTGTCTCATAACGTTCTTCAATGTGGAGAACAAAAGTTACACCAATTTTTAGTTTTTTAACCCCACCCACAGGCTGGGTGTGCGTGTCGGATTTTGTTCATTTTCAAACACTTTTCATCCTTGAGTTATCGTTATCGTGTTAAGGCTATCTCGACGATGCGCAGAACAATGATAACACATCCCCCGTGAGGAATAAAATGTTGTCATATTTTTTAAAACATGTGCCACATATTTTTTGAGGGCTTATTTTTGGCCCTTTTTTCCAAAAAGTCCTCCAATTTTTGAAAATTAAATAGCTTTTGGAGTGGGAGAAATACATGTGAATTTGATAAACTCGTCTCGTTCTCTGTTGTATGAAACATTAAAAGAAATAGGGCCACAATAAGTCCAACAGAATTTTGTGCTCTATTTATTGAGGTACTACATTTTGAAATCCGTTGCCCCAAATTTTGCTTATCAATGTTTTCCGTTTTTCCAACACCATTCCTTACGGTACCACTAGACTGTGCCATTTTTTACTACGGGGAGGAAGGCGCCACATTCTACAGCTTGGGTTTGTTTATTACCAAACACCCCGTAGTAAAATTACTCATTTCTGCTCTTCGCTAAGCAACTGTATCACCGAGGCAGCCTTAACGGACGGACGGACAGACAGTTCAGGCATTCCTACATCCTATAAAGCAGCTCCCCTACTTAATAATGAATGTAAAGACTGCGGAGAAAGCAGTACCGTATTTAGAAGTCGATTTCGGAGGGGGCAATGATATTATAGGACAATATATATTAGGCATAATCGCGCGTAGCGCGAAAAAATTTGGCTTATTTTGTCTACATTGAGTCAAAAATTGCCTAAATATCACATAAAATCGCGCGAAATGTTTTGGTATTTGGAGAAAAAATTTCCCTTTTTCTTGGATTTCGGGGGAGGGCATTTGCCCCCAATGCCCCCCTCAATACAGTCTTGGGAGAAAGTTATACTAGAAATAGTTGAACATTGCACTGGTTGGACATAGACTTGACTTGAATGTGAAGTAAACCTTGGTGAAAGTGAGACTGTCTCAGAAACTCTTCTGTAGTACAAACAAGCACACAAGTAAGCAAGTAGCCCAGCGGCACGTGGATACGTTTTTGGTTTCGTATTCTTTCGTATTTAATTAATGTTTGCAATAATGTACCCCAACGCATACCTCCATGTATTTAGCACTACGTGAAAGTATATTATTTAAAGTTACGTTAGCTAACAGCTAAGTATTAAGTATCTTTTTATGTCTATTTATTTTCTGAAATCAAATCAGACTGGACTAGTTTTACGTTTACATTCAGTAAAAAGTAAGGAACAACGAAGGGAACCTTTTTTTACTTCTTGGCCGTCTTTTAGCTTTAGTGATACTGACTGGTACCTACTACCTAACTACCTACCAAACTAAAGTCCAACCTCTCAACCATATCTTACCGACAGAATAATTTTAATGAATTCCCAGGCCGGACAAGTTGTTGATGGGCAACAGCGCAAGAAGAGCACTGAAGACCAAATGTCATCTTTACACAATTTAACTGATTTTGAAAAGAGGTGAGTAATGGACATGGACACAGTACGTAAACAGTGAAGCACTTGGCTGGATTTAGGCAGCGGGTTATCGTTGCCTCAATTGCCCCCGTTGCCTCCGTTGCCCCACGTTTTGCCACTTAACCTATTACTTTAATATATTGTCCCTATTGCCTCCCGTCACTATTTTTGCCTCTTTTTTGACCTAACCTAATAAAAAATAAACTGGCAAATGACAAATATAATAGGTTAAGTGGCTAAATTAGGGGCAATGGGGGAGGGGGCAACGGAGGCAACAGGGGCAATTGAGGCAACGATAACCCGCTGTCTAAATCTAGCCAAGCACTTCGTACAATTAGTTGTTGAAAAATATGTATTTGTATGTCTGTTTGATTGAACTATCAACTATGCAATAATATGTAATTTTATTGAATACAGGTGAAAGTATGTTGTAATGTAAAAATGTAATAATGATAATGTAATAGGTCATGTGCTATTATAAGTGTTTAAGATAATTTCTAATATTTTTTTAGAATATTAGAACTGTCCAAGCAATTTCCTGAGGGAATACCGGATAAAATAATCCAAAATGATATGCCTGAAGTGTTGGCTGCTGAGAGAGCTACAGCCATCAACAATTTGTTGACTTTGGTAATAAAAAAGTTAAAATAGTTAATAGTGCATAGGACTAGAGATAACCATTAAGATATACTAATATAATATTGAAAGTGTGACTCACAACAATGACTTAATATTTTTATTGAATGTTTTTTTCAGGGACTCCTAGCCCTTTATCAAAAAGGCAAAGGCAAAGAACTAGTTTATAAGGCCAAATCAGCCATTGTAGAGCCAGATCAGATAAAAAATGCCGATAGTGAAGAAAAAGTTGTATTCGATATCGTGAAGGAAGCAGCTAATATGGGTATATGGATTCGCGATATTAGAGTTCAATCAAATCTAACCTTACCTCAGTTGAATAAGATACTTAAATCGCTGGAGAACAAAAAACTGATCAAAGCAGTCAAATCAGTTTCGGTATAAAAATACTAACATATTGACATAAATATTAATTCTGTATCTTGGAAGCCAGCTGCAATTTACTTCATTTTTATGTAGGCTTCCAAGAAGAAAGTATACATTTTGTATGACATTGAACCACACAGATCGTTAACTGGAGGGGCTTGGTATTCTGATCAGGATTTTGAATCGGAATTCGTGTCCGTTTTGAATCAACAATGTCTGCGGTATCTTAATGAAAAGTTAACCCAAGCTAAGGATCTTGCACCTGAACTTGGTCCCAGGGCATCTCGTCGTGTTGCAATGACCCCTTTGGACGATTTATGGAAATTTATATCTAATCTGGGGATAAGCAAGGTAATGGGTTGCGGGCACGGAAATATATAGAAGTAATAGTAAGGCTGGAAGAATAATAATAATATTGGAGTTAAAGTGACAGAATGGAGCTACAGCAGCGACATTTCCCAATTCAGTTAAACCCTGGCTACCTGGTGGGACAATAATTGACGCCTTCTACAGTATAATATCTATCCCATTGACTCACATTACCAATACCGAATTATTGTTTAAAATTGTGAGCGGGAGACCCCCCCCCCCACCCCCCTCAATCATAATGACTCCGCCTTTATGTTGTTTTACTCTTAGGTTGCGGCAGGCTTGTTCCTATACATGTTTTTGTTTTAAATATGAAATTATTTATTGTTTTTAATAGGTTGAATTAACTAAAGAAGACATAGAAAGCATTTTGGATACTTTAATATATGATGGAAAAGTCGAAAAGATTTTCTCGGGAGATGATAAACTTTTCCTGGCCGTTGAGTCAATGACTGATATTCCTGGGATCGCAAATGTGCCTTGTGGGGTTTGTCCTGTAGCCAAAAATTGTTCCGAAGGAGGAGTTGTGAATCCTAAATCTTGTGTTTATCTTACGCAATGGCTTTCAGACTTCTGACATTCTTAGTGGTTTATAAGATTTATTTATGAAAGTAAGTTTTTTATAAAAGCTTAAAAAAACGTCAACAGTTAAGCGTTAATTCTTTATTAGCACGTTTTACGTAAATAAAAGTGATGATTCATTGTGTCACTGTAGTGAGTCGCATGACTAACAGATCTACTATCACATAAAACTTATTAATAATAATACATTTAGTCTACCAAATATTGCGATCGTGCTTTGCATAAATGTCTTTTCCTTTACTTACGAGGTGAAGAATACGGAATAGTCAAAACCTGAAGAAACAACTAACAATACGTTAACACGACGATATAAAATATTTAAGTAGCAATAGCAATTATAATGGCAATCACAAGATTTATATATGGCCTCGTTTGGTGTCGGTGAACAGATCTGAGTTTGTTAAGGATAAGTTTTGAACATATTATAATAAAAAATATGCTTGACTTGTAGTATTAAAGCTTAATGACGAGATTCTTAATTTTGCTACACGAAACCTGCGCATAGAGCGATTCGGGCAGCAAACTGAGAGATTTCCGCATACTGTCCAGGACTAAGTATCGTGTACGAAATTAACACCAATCTTTTGGTAGCTGCTTTCAGTTTCCTCCAGTTTAATAGTTTCTTCTGACTCAATTGCGACAATGTCACTATTCGCTGCAATGTATAAATATCGTCCAGTCTATTATAGTCTTGCAAAAGCTTGATTGACTCAATAAGACTTCAAAAGCGATCAACAAACTATGTAGGATTGTGAGTGTGATGAGGACGAGAAGGTCCAGCCACTTCAGCTTCTACAGTTACTTCAGTTGTCTGTTTAAACAGAAATAATATTACTGTGTTGAAAATTTACAAATTATAGCCTAATTTTACCTATTTGTTCATACCTAATTTATAACTACTTACAATGCAACACGCTTTTATAATTTAGCTAAAATGTGTCTGGCCGTTTCTTAGAAACTGTGGACTTACAACAGGGTCTGATATATCTTCAGTGTCGGAATTCTCCAGCGCTTCGACTAATACTGGTAATGCTGGGACAAAATCATGATTAGCCTTTTCTGGTCTTAATATTCTTGGAAAATAGCGCCCCATAACAATTTGGGTGGTCCGATCATGGCTCCCTACTAGTATATTGTCGCACGATGAAACCCCTAACTCTGCTAAAGAACATCTATTGTCCTGGTTTTTGTGGTTCTGACTGTTATGATCGTGGTGTCTACCATCTATACTTTCACTAGCCCTCTGTATCGCCCGTTCTTTCAAAAAGACCTAAACAAAGAATTGCAATTAGAAATTATTAATAATGACCATTGAATTTTGCCACCAACCACAAAACTGGGTTTGCAACTTACATTGTATGGCTTTAGAGTTGATCCCATGACCATGTTGAAAAATAATTGACCTAAGAATACAGCCGAGACGAAACAAAATGAGACTATGCAGAAGACATGCAGCCCCTTCATCGAAACAGACTCTAAGTCCTCCGCTACAGAGGTTAGTGTCACGTAAGCCGTCAATGTTGGGACCAATAGAAACATGCACACAATAGTGAAGTTTACAGCTGTCTCGTGTACTTCTTTAGCCACTTTGGTGCGCCCGTAAGCAAAGTAGATATTATATCTATCCACATAATGCTTTAATATTATGTAGATAAGTCCTGTTTAAAGTAAAATAAAATATACTATTTAATAATTAGCAGTATTCAAAAGCTTGATAGGCAACAAGTGAGAATGCAATGACAGATCTATGTATAACTTACCGAAAGGGGTAATCACAGGGAAAATTAAACTGAAGACAGTGAAGATTGTAAAATTAAGCATCATCCAAGCGTACTGAGATCCTAGTTGAAATTCCCATAGGACAGATTGTCGGACAGCAGCATTTTCAGCTGGCGATCTCGACAAACATATTTTGACTACGTAGACCAACAACTCCGGGACTCTTAGCAGTTCCGAAGCTGTTCCTAGAAATGTTGATGTGCACAAGTAATTCACAAACAACGCTCCGTTTTCTCTTTTGAAAACACAATTAAAATTTGTAGTAAGGAGATTCCTAGAATTATTGTTGTTCAATATAACGGCAAAGCTGAAAAGAAAATTTTTGCAAGTATTGTATTACTTAAATAATTCCTTAAAAAATATTATATGTATAAGTAGTTAATTTAAAACACCTTGCCTTAAAGTTAATGGTAGAAAGTCAACATTTTCTAGAAAATCGGAGTACTTAAACAAATAACAAAAAAATCATCTTGGGGGCTTGAACTTGAAATTGAACAATCTTAATATTATGCCTAATCAAACCATATTAAAATTCAGAATCAGTACTGGGGGCCTAGTATAAAATAAATTCATTTTAATGTTTCGCTTTCACCAATGGTGATAAACTATACTTTAACTTTGGGCTTTTGAAAAAATATGACCACTACAATATTTTGGAAAATCTCCCAATTAGCAATTCAAACATGTATCGAAGGATTTCATTTTAGTGGAGTTGACTTGACCATTAACTAGAAGGGAAGACTTAATTGAAGACCTACTAACCTCGTCAGTCCAAAAGACGGGAAAATAAGCACCATAAAAATTAAATACGAGTAGATCTTGATCATTTTAGAACGATTTTCAGCCGTCTTGGTCCAATACTGTACAATTTTGTCGGAAACAGAAACTAAACTAGGGAGTGTTACGGCACATATCCACAGCAAGACAGTTGGCAATGTATCGACAAGTAAATTGAACTGTGCCAAATTAACAAATAGATTAGGAGTACAGTCCCTTACATCTGGAAATTTGGATATGTTATTGTTGTCACAAATCACATCAAATGTATCACAAATTAGAATTTTCTAACAGATTTTGTCGTTTACAAAATTATAATCGCAATAAGATATATTAATGAGTAAACATATCGTCTATTTTATACAATGGGGTGGTCGATAATATATTCAGGATTCCAAAAATGTTCCACACAACAAAATCGGGTAAGAACTTTAGACAGAATTCCAAGAGTTGCAAAGCAATATTTACATGTATTTTGATAGTCATCCGAGATTTCCAAATGTGAGGGACTGGGATCTTAAAAAAACATTTTGACAATAATAAAGAGTGAAAATTCTTGAAACTTACAATAACTGACGCAGGAGGAAGTTCTTTTCCGTCCTCATGCTTCCCCGCATCGGTCAGATTATTTAGTGATGCAAAGATCGGTGCAAGATTCAAATTGTTCAAAAAGAATACTGGAGTTGTATAAAAGATGACGACAACGATCAGAATGACATTCACAACAATAATCTTCACGTACCACAATAGTGGTGAAAGAGCAAGATTTTCCCTATGAATATTTAAAATGATGTTACATTATTATTACACTTCTACACATATAAATTGGTATTTTTCTATTTGGTCGACTTTGTCTGGCGAAATGCCATGCTTGATAATATGAGAATTGAATTGAATAATTCGAAAATTAGAATCCGCAAGCTTGATAAACGGTAAATTATTATTATAAATAATTATATTATAATTATATTATAATTATTATATATATTATATTATATTACAATTATTATATATATATATTATATATATTATATTATATTATACTAGTAATAGGCCCGTTCTCTGAACGGGAAATGGGTAACCATTTAATGGGGACGGTAGATCATGAGTATGCATTATGCATTTAAAAAAGTATGAAAATTAACAGATTAAAATGTTTAAAAAATTGTTTGCTGCATTGCTACAACATCCTACGGACGGGGAACCAAATACAATAATTATCGAATCAACATAATAATAGTGAACCAAGGTGGGCTAAATTTCTATAGCGACGCTACGATATATCTACGATAAATGTATTGCTATAGAAATTAAGCCCACCTTGTAGTGAACCAAATTCAACATCATTTAACTAAACAGCGAAATTAAAGTAACCCCGTCATTTTAAATAACCCCGTCGTCATTTTAAATAACCATGTCGTCATTTTAAATAACCCCGTCATTTTAAAAAGACGTAATTGTAAATAGACTTCATTGTAAATGACAGTGTTGCAGCCAGGGGGCAGGGTGAAGCATCGAGGCAGAGCCCCATTGAAATCAAAGAAAAAAAAGCAAGTTTTGCCTTAATACCAAAAAGAATTTTCATATTTTCACTGATAATTATAAATAGACGTCATTGTAAATGACCCCGTCATATTAAATAGACTTCATTGTAAATGACCTCGTCATTTTAAATAGACGTCATTGTAAATGACCCCATCATTTTAAATAGACGTCATAGTAAATGACCCCACATTTTAAATAATTTCGTCGTTTAGAATCAGCCCTTCATTTTGAAAATCTATAAACATTATTTTAATAAATCTCGTCATTATTAATAACCTCGTCATTTTAAACATTCCTGTCATTTTAAATAATCTCTTTATTTTAAATATTCCTGTAATCTTAAATATCCAAGTCTTTTTTCACCTCTTCATTTTAAGTAGCTCTGTTTTAGCTCGCCTGAGGAAGCGAGCTTATAGAACCGCACAGTCTGTCCGTACGTCCGTCCGTCCCCACGATAACTTTCGAAAGCAATGACGGATATTGACTAAACTTGGCAAAAACAATGCCTATGGACCACTGACGATCTCTATTGAATTGGGGGTAAATCGGTCCATTGGTTGCCGAGATACCGCGCGCTCACTTTGTCTTCATTTTGATAGTCAAAGTGATAATTTGGCATTAAATGGACATTACAAAGTTCAATGGCGTTTCCTATAAATTGTTAGCGTGATAGTATAAAATATTTCATTACGCTTCTACCAAATTTGAGATTTTATAATAAAGCAAATAAAACCGGAAAATAACTGTTATACGATGGATATAAATCTATTTTGGATTTATATTCAATTTTATAGTCAAATTACCATTTTTCGATTTCCTTTCAATTTTTATAGTCATTATTAGCCGAATTTAATTTTCTGTAGATTTTAATACTCATCAATCAAAGTTGAATATCTGCTGATTTTCATAGTCAACATTAATTTACTTTGATTTTCTGTTGATTTTTATAGTCAACGTTAATGTAATTTGATTTTCTGTTGATTTATATAGTTAACATTAATGTAATTTGATTTTCTGTAGATTTTTATAGTCAATATTAATCAATTTTGATTTTCGGTTGATTTTCATAGTCAACATTAATCAATTTTGACTTTCTGTTGATTTTTATAGTCGGCATTAATCTACTTTGATTTTGTGTTGATTTTTATAGTCAGCATTAATCAGTTTTGATTTTCTGTTGATTTTCACTGTCAACATTAATCAATTTTGATTTTCACTATCGGCATTAATCAATTTTGATTTTCGGTTGATTTTCACTGTCAACATTAATCAATTTTGATTTTCTGTTGACTTTTATGGTCAACATTAATCAATTTTGATTTTCAGTTGATTTTCATTGTCAACAATCATCAATTTTGATTTTTTGTTGATGTTTAAATGATATAGCTTCGTTTCCTTATGGTATCAATGTCTGAATTTTTAATATGTTGTAGCTACATACATAAAGACTCAATTCTGAAAGTTTGATCAAAATCCGTACGCTCGGTTTTGTGTTACCTACTTGTGGGTACTTTTCGTTTACCAAAATGTGTACACGGTAACCTTTACTCAGGCGAGCTTCTGATACGGCTTGCTGTGGGTTTTTTTAATTAGCTACCACTATTTTAATCGTCCTTGTTACTTCTATCTATTTTCTATCTACCCCGTCACTTTTATTGACCAATCCTATGTCAAGTCAAGTCATGGCATATTCAATCCACAATCGATACTACCTATATAAACGTTGTCTTGCTATTAATAGTTTGACTCCGCTGCGGTCGCCCCGTTCGAGGTGAAAGGGACACTAATCTCTTTACATGGCGGAGGCCTGCCTGCTTAAAGAGTAGGACTTTGTCAAATTTTCGAAATTCACTGGCAAAATATTTTCTACTAAAAAATAAAAAACTGGAGTGGCTACCGTCTTCATTATTAAGTCGAGTAGCTCAGGAAGAAGTTTGGTAAAGATCGGATAAAAACTGTAGGAGGAGTATTTGAACAAAGCGTGACAGATCGGAGCGTTTTCTCCCACTCCTTCAATGTTAAAATTCGAAATTCAAAAAATCGTAAAACGATTTATATGAAAGATATCGTTTTGAAACTCGAAGTTTGGGGTTCTGACTATGATGTCCCCATCCAGTAAAAATTTGAAAGTCGTAAGTTGATGTTAAAGGACATTTGTGCAGCTATTATTATATAGATTATATTATCAATTATTATTAAGTAGCGGCAGCTGCTTTATAGGAATCACCAATCTGTCTGTCTGTCCGTTAGCACGATAACTTTCGAACGTAATGAGATAATCTGTTCAAACTTTTTTACGCATTCTAGGGGTCAAAAGACAGGTCAAGTTCGTGAATGGGCAAAATCGGCCACACCCCCTGACCAGGGGTGAGGTTCCAAAATTAAAAATTGACGTAACTTCCATTATATTCGTCCTAAAAAATCGTTTAATACCTCGTTCGATATCCGAATGATCTAAGGAACACTATTAAGTAGGTTACAGTCATCCCCGACCAGGGGAAGGGGGTAAAAACATAAAAATTGACGTAACTTCCGTTATATTCGTACTAAAAAATCGTTTAATTTTAACACCTCGTTCGATATCAGAATGATTTAAGCAACATTATTAAACTAATAATAGACACTGTTTTACTCTATTGCCGCTACTTTTTAACATCCATTTGTACGTGGTTTATTATTATTTATCAGAACATAATACTAATTATAGTAGTATGTTTAGTTTTGTGACACATCTATAGTAGTAATTTCATATTGTTCATATTCCTTACCAATACAAATCTGCTGGAAGAGGAGCATAGTCTACGCTCCAACTTCGTGAATTTAAAGACTCTGTAAGCGTTGATTCAGGAGTCATTCGCAAATATTTTGGCAAGAAACGGTAGTCCTTCATTATCCTTGCTGCCATTTCAGGAGTTTCCAATGTTACAAAGACAATGCCCAAGGGCTTGGTCAAAGCCTTTTTCCGCTCTGCCTTTTCTTCCTTGCCATACAAAACTTCTTGGTTTGTGTAAAAATCGATTGCATCTGTCTGAAATGGAAAACAGACTCTAAAAGTTACAAGTAGCCATAAAAGAAGCGACAAAATCTGAATACCTCTTTACAGCCACATTTTCCGCAACAGAAACACATTGTTCCGCAAATAAAAGGCCTCATCATTGGTCGCTTATTTTTTTCCCTGAAGTAATTCTGCCAGTATTTCTTAGCACTGGCTGATCCCTGTCTAGTTTACGAAAATGAGGACAACAAATTAACACATTTAATATCCTATGAGAAGGAACTACTTATAAAATTTACGCACATTAGCACAAATTATTAAAGCGATAACTATACCTGTAAAATTCCATTTGTTTCAAGTAGGATATGTCATAAGCAAAATTTACTTCCTTTATCAGGATATCTGGATAAACTTCCCTGTAAAAATTAATATTATTACAACTAAGGTTTTATTTCATTATTTCATCATCTTTTGTTTTACATTTTACTTTGTACGAAAAATGGCTTACGAAAAGTGTTGTCGTATCATATCCTCATGACAAGCATTTCTTGGAAGACCAGTGATCATCACCGACGAGTAAATGCCAGTGTTACTGTCACCTTTCAGGGATGAGTGGAAATGCCTCATCACAGAGATACCCAAAATAAAAAATGACAACGCCAGTAGGACGTGCACCCACAGAACGCTTGAACTAATTCACAGAAAATTGTCCACGTACAATTAGATATAGACATTCCCAAAGAATTTAATTAAGACTTGTCTTAAAGTAAATTAAATAGACGATCAAACGTAAAGTGATGTGTCTATAAATCTTTTACCAAAGAATGAGCTAATCATACTCATAAGATAATCGCAAATTGGAGTTGCGCAATGAAAAATTTCCGTGATAATGTATAATAAATGTAAAAGATGAACTTCGTGTAACTACGCAGGCGCTAGAATAATTACAACTTTTCGAGTCCGTAGGACGGGCTTATTTCTAGTAAGCTTATAATTTGCTTCAATAAATTATTTCATCTAGTCATCATCAATCATTACTACCAAATAGGATTAAAGCACTAAAGGATTACTTACTCCGGTTTCAAATTCAGAATTGACGTTTTCAAAAATTCGAAGTTGTCATTCGGATCCACAAAATCTACAATTCGTCTGTCGCCTCCGACCTGTTTTCCTTGATAATTAATTGGTAAGACGATTACCAACGCAGAGAAAGTAATGATAGTTGCCATAAAAATAAGATGCCTTTGAAAGGATAAATACTGAACGCAATCAATTCCACTTTTATGTAAATATTGTTCATCTCTGTTGAAATTCATAAAAGACTCATATTATAATAAAACCAAGATAATAGTCAAAAATACAAATAGAATTAAGTAATAAAGATGACCCACGTCAATGTCAGAACTGTTTTGATCCAACTAAACAACCCTTTATCCGGTATCACCGTTTCATACGGTGTATTGACAGGAATCCCGTTTCGAACGTGCAGGGGAGCTTTAGGAGATTGGGAATGTTCCGGATCTTCAGGTTCTGCTGGGGCATTTCCATTTTCCACATTTGTAGCCGAACTATTACTGCCATTATCAGACTCGTTGTCGGTGTCATTGTCATTAATTGTTATTACGTTTGTTTGAACATATCTATAAATGACATACACTATATTATATTATGAGTTTTCATTTATTACTTGATGTATATTAGAAAATTTGTTAAATTACGCACATTGTTTCATTTCTTTCAAATAGGGCTATTCTTCCATAATTCCACGCCTTTTTACGTAGTATAGAAAATATAATAACAAAAATCTGTGCAAAATGTAAACATATAATACTTAGATGGCTATAAAAGAGAGTCATACTACGGTGTTTAAAATCTTTTGTGGCATGAGTAATTGTTTATCACAGTTAATGTGTTAAAACTTACAGTCCAACCAGCGATATTAATGATGAAATTCTGTGCAATACCGTCGTAACCTGCGATCGTTTCCGAGCCAAAGAACGTACTCCTAGGCTTTCTCCAATTCTCATATATATTGCATGTAGATCTTTCGTTCAAGTCTGAGTCAGAAAAGTTCGCTAGGACCATTTTAGATCTTTGATTCTGCATTAAAAATTTAAGAAATGTAAAAATCAGATTAACATTCTTAGTACAGTACGCAAAAGTTAATTAATTGTCATCTTCATCCTGTTCAGTTGCGGAAATAAGTTTCGAAATGTAACAATTATTAAATACTTTAACATTTAAAGAATTTACAGTTAAAAAAGGTCATAATATTAGATACATTACGTTGCAGGAGTATACATTAACAATATTAATATATACATTAACAATATATACATTAATAATGTACATTAACAATAATAGTCGATATCTGTATAGACGTTTCCCACAATTCCAGGATAACACAGGCAGGTACTGTAGTCATTTCAATACCTATTCATGTTAATTTAGTGACCGGTCACCAATTGTGGGAAACCTCTATTTCACTTGACATCTAGTGAGCACAACGATTTGTAGTGAATTTGATGTGAATTTGATGGCGGGATCCTTCGTACCATGAAGATATTCGACATGGAAATATATCGGTTATTGAATCAAAATGGAAAACTAAGCCGACATTTTTGGGTTACATGATCCATATAATCTGAATCTATGACTGAATAACGGGATAACCTGGGTCTACCGTGGGCATGGAAGTCAAACATGATGTCATGATTTTAAAAAACTACTGACTCTAGACTAGTCAGTATTAGTGACATATATTATCAAAATATTAACATTAAATTAGTAACTAGCAATTAATTACTCATTGTGATAGTGATATCGTCAGTCCATAATTTATCTCCATTTCTATACTCAATTGCGGACGTTAAGAGCATTAGAAATTTACATACTAACAATTTAGGCAATGTTTTGAAAAGGTCAACCTGAAGGCGATCCAGTAACTACTAGCTAAACTAAAGTATTTTAAGCCATTTAATCCCAAAGCTTTGCCTTTTAAAGTATAGTATGTTCACAATTCAATAAACTTTAAATCAGTTTTCATAAAGTTTGCGTACTACTGTTGCCATTTGGTTGCCATCTTATTATGACTGACCCGAAGTGACACTTGGACGCAATAGATCTGTTTTATACTTCTCATTTTCACTTCACTTTCACGTTTTGTGACGTCACTACAAGGTAATTTATAATTAGCAAAAATATGTTTCCAATTTGGTTTCCAACGTAATGACGTCATTTTGACGTCACCAAACGTGAAAGTGAAGTGAAAGTGAGAAGTATAAAGCTAGGTTTTGAGTTTCACTTTCCCTTTCACTTCACGCGGAAAAAGGACCATTCAGTTACTTATTCTGCCTAAAATTCCAAATCCCCTCACCTGGGGCAACGGCAATGTTTTATTTGTGAATGTTTCTTTGCGCGTGAAGTGAAAAGGAAGTGAAACTCAAAAACTAGCTTAAAACAGGTCATAGACACAATTTGAATAATAATTTTCCAACTGACCCTGTTGTTTTGGTAATGAATGTGTAATAACAGTGTAATACGACATAGACGAAACCAAGGTAGCAAGGTAGGTTGATATAGTAACCGCTGTTACAAGGTATGGAAATAATTCGGATATAAAACCACTCAAAACCGCTTATGGGGTTTTGTTCATTGCCAAAGGAGTATCCAAGGCTACGGATTTTGGGTCAGCTTCAGTCCACCATAAGTGGTTTTGAGAGGTTCTGGGGAAAATTATTTCCATACCTTGTAACAGCTTTTCCGCGTGAAGTGAAAATTACATTCAAAACCTAGCTTAAGGCCTGTGAAAATAACGTGGCGTGACTTTTCCATAGTACTCATCACATATTAACTTATTGAGAAGGCTCTCCGCGCCTGCATAGCAACCACGCTAGCCTATCTAAATGCGTGTTAAAAAGTGTTTTACATCGGGCTTTATTCCTGCCGAAGGATAATTCCGATTTTTATGGGACTTAAAGTTTTGGAATCCTGGACTATCGAGGAACACACGAGGGTTTCTGGATTTTTGATATCATTGCTTTAAATGATTCAAAAAATCAATACTTTATAAAAACTAAAACTGATTAATTTTTTTTTCTTGAAATTTTATTTTTTTTGCACCATTTAATAAAGCAATATCAAAAATCCAGAAACCCTCGTGTGTTGCTCGATAGTCCAGGATTCCAAAAATTTAAGTCCCATAAAACTCGTGCTTATCCTTCGGGAGGAATAAAGCCGGACGTAAAATATTTTTTAACACGTATTTAGATAGGCCCATGTGGTTGCTATGGACTGTGGAGAGCCTCCTTAAGTAGCCTATATCTGTAGAGAAGAGTCATTTTGGATATCATCGCTAGGCTGTTTCCATCATCCATAGGATTGTAGAAACAAAGTAAATTGGTGGAGTCCGTCCGTTGACAAGGTCAACATATTTTAGCGGTTAACATGGCGAGAATGAGTCTTTTGTCTAATACTGCCCTGTACGATCACATTTCGTTGGAACAAAATACTAAAAAACGAATTCTATTTAATATATTTAATATTTAATTTCTATTCTACCTCTCACTGCCCTTCTTCAGCTGCCAGTCAATGTTGAGTTCTAATGGGAAAGAAATAAGTAAAGACAGGAATAATCTGATGGCCGAGACAAATGCAAAGTTTGAGATAGCATTTTCATTCCACCCCCCGCCCCTGACGTCCAGGCCAGGTCCAACAAGAATTTTCTTTTGCTCCTTATTATAGGCCTGTTGACCTCAACATCTATTGGTGCTTTGCCGTTTTGTTGTCAGTGCCTTGTACTTGTAGTCTGTCAATCAATGATATTTATAGATAATTTGATCGGCAGCCGATAAATATTTATATAGCAGCTGTTGCTCTTATTATTATTCTTTCAGCTGGTACAGGTAGTGATAGAGCCACAAAAGGCTAGTGTTCAGATGTCAGGGTAGACTTTCACCGTCGTCTCCCTTTATATCAGTAATAATACTAATATTATGAGTTATCAAAAGTCTTCATTTGTCATTACTTTCAACTTCAAAGACCTTCGGTCGTCACCTTCTTCATGACTGATGACATTAGAGTTGCGCTGCACTGCAAGTCTGATAATTTCTCGGGAAAAATTACTGACTTATAAGTTATAAGTAGTAGAAAATGTAAATAAAGAATATATTTTAAATTAGAGAAATCGAAAATAACTCCTCTGTTGTTTTAACTTAACCATTCAAATTTTATCACAACAGTAAAGTTAAGAAAGCGAAGTCAAAATGAACTAAGCTTTCTAGTTCTTAGTTACCGCCCATTTAGGAGTGAATGACAATTTTGATTGTAGCAATTTTTAGGACTCTCCACTATTTAGAACTGAGATGTTCTGATTTCGCACACCAGACCATAGAATTAGAAACACACTAACACACGCTACTAGAAGAAACATTTCCCTATCTCACAATGTATTAATTTATATGGAAGCGTTTGTTGTACGAAAGGACAGGACCGGGAAACGTGTGTAAAAAGTGTGGAGAATGGAAGCTTTTTGCCTGTTTACAATAATCCTGTTACTTATCCTGTTATTTTGTTATGCGTTATCTAAATCCCCTTTCTATATCTATGCACCAGACACCACACACACACATCACTCTTCTCTGCAATAAATAATATTATTGCTGCTGCCTGCTGCTCCCACACTATACCGACTAAACACACACATTCATGAATTTCTCATATTATGCATGAATGATTATGGTTATGATTCTCATGATGAGTAGTGTAGTGTTATGACAAAGCTCGACACGACCGGCGGCGACCTCCCCATTCCCGGATCCCGACCCGACAGACTCATTATAATTTGATTTTGATACAATGCCGAAATGAAAATGGAAGTAAAATAACTCCGGTACGTTGCGGTATATGTATTAGCTCCGGGTCGCGGTTCCGGGTAGGTTTGTTGTTTGGAGTTCGGGGGAGTCCATCTGGCTTTAATGCCGAGACCGAAGATACGGGCAACTATTCAGCTATATAGTAATTGCAAAAGGTGAAGACAGTGAAGAGTACGGAACGGAATATATACGGCACTACTGGAACGAGCGGAGGGAGAAACAAGCTGGTCTGTGCAAACTAATAATATTATAATAGTGAAAGCGATTGATGGTGGAAATAGTATGGTGAATAATATGGTCTGCTGGTGTGGTAGCTTTCTCTTCTATGTACCAACACTATACATTATTTTCACTTCTGGCTATGTCAGACTTGCACAAAGTAATACATAATATTTGGGCTGAGGTAAACCACCGGGTAAATGATGGAGGTGCTGGAGGTGGAGGGTCTTGGGGAGGTCGAGGAGGGGGAGGCGGAGTGACTTCTGGAGGGTCTTGGGGAGGTGTTGAGGAGGTGGAGTGTCTTGTTCAGACGAATTTTTCAAAGTTTCTGTGGAGGTAGTGTGTCTTGTCCAGGTCGAGGTCTAGTCTATAAAGTTCTTGTGGAGGGGGCTTGATTTCATTCCAATAAACTAACTTATTTGACGTATGACGCTTGATTTTATTCACTTACTAACTTGCCTGACGAATGACACTTGATTTCGAACATCATTCATGCGATTGTTAAACTGAAATTCGGTAACAAAATAACTTGCCGGACGAATAAATTAATAAATATTGTTCACTGTTCATTAGACTCATTCATCACCTCCACAAGAACTTTATAGACTAGGCCTGGACAAGACACTACCTCCACAGAAACTTTAAAAAATTCGTCTGAACAAGACACTCCACCTCCTCAACACCTCCCCAAGACCCTCCAGAAGTCACTCCGTCTCCCCCTCCTCGACCTCCCCAAGACCCTCCACCTCCAGGGCCTCCATCATTTACCCGATAGTTTACCTCAGCCCATATTTGTTTGACGGTATATGGGGGAACTAATGACTTGATATCTAAATTACTCTAAATCGAAATGTAAACGTATATAAACTATGCATACTATGTCATTCACGCTGTCTGTGAATACAATTAATTAATGCTAATTAAAACACCTCAAATCGTTTATTATCGCCTCAAGTTCTAGTCTGGGGTCTTTTCCCTCATTTTTCATTTTTCCCTCATTTTCCCCTCCCCATCTTTTCAGAATAAATTGGCCAACTAAAGTATTCTTCTGTAATGATTATCACTATGTACCACTGTAAGGTGTACAGTTTTGTGTCAATTTATTCCAAGGAGAAGAGGAGGGATTTCGAATAAAAATACCTCGTATCCAAAGTGATTTTCAAAAAATTTTACTCAGACTCTTGATTCTCTTATTATGAAATAATAAGAATAGAATACATGAAGTCTTGATTACTCAAGTTCTATAATATTATACGACATGCTTTTTGATGGCAGTATGCATAATGGCGAGTCAGAGGGTAAGTATTGTCCTTTTATCTAAAGGTGATCCCCATCTAAAAGACACATTACATAGAAAGGATACAGCAGAAAATTTGCGCAGCAGGTATCTGTAACCAATACATTCCTATGGTAATTGCCATTTTTCGACTTTTAACATGTGAAGGGTCTGTCCGCCCGAACTGGCTCCGTGTAAATCACACGGAGCCACGGAGCCAGTTCGGGCGGACAGACCCTTCACATGTTAAAAGTCGAAAAATGGCAATTACCATAGGAATGTATTGGTTACAGATACCTGCTGTGCAAATTTTCTGCTGTATCCTTTCTATGTAATGTGTTATTAGATAGGATCAATCTTTGCGTGAAAACGTAATACTCCTAACCCGGAGTCACAAAATAGTCTAAAACTTGACCTTAGTACAACACAAGGAGTCGAGTGTCAACATCTTATGGCAGTATGCATAATGGCGAGTCAGAGGGTACTCCTAACCTGGAGTCACAAAATAGTCTAAAACTTGACCTTAGTACAACCTAGGGTCAACTTTTCTGTATTGAAATAGCACTGTAACTATTGGCAACTTACCATGGTCGTCCACCGCGGTCACATTTTGGACTCGGGGTATAGGGTTACGTTACTCTAACCCGTCATTATGCATACTGCCTTACTGCCCTTAAACAGGAGGGTTCAGTTGGGCACTTTGCGTGAATATCTATAAGGGACAAACCCTACTGTCTGGCTTTATAAAAATCCGAATTCCGAATGATGACCTTTAGGGCAGTATGCATAATGACAGGTTAGAGTAACGTAACCCTTTACTCCGAGTCCAAAATTGGTCAGTTGCCAATAGTTACTTTGCTATTGTAATACAAAAAAGTTGACCCTAGGTTGTACTAAGGTCAAGTTTTAGACTATTTTGTGACTCCGGGTTAGGAGTAACCTCTGACTCGCCATTATGCATACTGCCATTAGTAACCCCATTGTTGACAAATATTTTTTGAGTACTATACTTCACACCAAATTACAGGAGCCATACAGTCTTTAGCGTCACATTTGACTGTAACCACAACAACATTGTTTATTCAACCGAAATAAAATAAATATTGATGAAAAAATATTTGCTATAGGCGGAGCTAAATGGGGTTACTAGAGGTCATCATTCGGATTTTTATAAAGCCAGACAGTACTTGTTTTCGTTGGCAACAATCAGATAAGGGACGAAAAACGTCCTCTATAGATATTCATGCAAAGTGCCTATTGTTAAAACCAAATATCTTCTTCTGTACAGATAGGTATGGATGCTAACCTTTATATGCTAAATTAGTTTCCATTAGGGTTAGATTTGCCGCCCGTCCGGTGTGTGTTAAAATTGGTTTTAACCTGAGAAAGCTATGTCACGCCTTACTGCCCTGTACGAAAGTCATTTTGGATATGAACGCTAGGCTGTTTCCAGTTTCGGGCCAGGAATGTGAAAAACATTTAAAATTGGGTAATGGTTATTTTCAGTCTGCACTCTGTACATGTTCAAAAAAATTGCTTTTTTATTAACCTTAATTGTAATTATCAATTACTAGTGAACCCAGCTAAGGGGCAACTCTAGCACTCTAGAGAATTTCAGCAGGCCACCCATTCCAGTAATAAAAACAATTTCAAAAACATCCCATTAGGTTCCTAGTTAACTTTGTAAATACCACAAAGTATATTTAAATTAATATACTTTTATTTTCTGCAGTGGTTGGAAAAATTAACAACAGCCCCAACTTCCTGATCAAAAGGAATTCCCTACACCAAAATAATAACTGTAGATCGTAGCATCAAATAGAGGGAACAGTGAAAGACTCCATTTTCGAAAAAAGTTACCATTAAGCTCCCTTTTAAAATCAGAAAAAATAAGATTCCCCGTGGGATTTTGGAAAAACGTGCAAATTCCATGAGTACAACTTACGAATAAATATGTTAAAGGCTCCCAGTACAGATATTTAATTCTACAAAAAGATGTCCCAACTGGAACAAAGGAAGCAAGCGGGTAGTAAAAAGTAATCCCAGCTCTACTAAAAAATGTTGAATAAGTTTGTGAATATAGCAGAACCAATTTGGATTAGAAGTTTTGAAACGCTATTTAATACGCACATTACGAAATTTCTCCTTTCGCCAATCATTTCTATTCAATCACCATTCAGCTTTCTGATAAATTTCTATTATTATTTTGATGTTATAATCACATAATTAAATTCTGGTTTTTCGGAAGCCTTTTGCCTTCTGATCATGCGCGAGTTTGGAGGAGGAGAGGGCTGATGATATAGCAGGCAATGTGTGCGTAGTAAGGAAGGTTGTAGGTTGGGAGATGCAGGCTATTGGGATTGGAAGAAATGCAATGCAGTGAATACACCGAGGCGAGCGAGTAAATAACAGAACAGAACAAGAGATGGCAGCTGTATCATATCTCATATTCTCCTACAACATGAGAAATGTGCACTTAAGGCCTCAGTTAGAGGTGTAAGCTCTATATATTAAATTACGCAAATGTTGTACAACTGGGTTGATGAAAAAATTATTTTTGTTATGGGGCGGGTTATGGGTGGGGAAGTGGAGATTACGTGGAGCGAATAAAAAACTTTTTTCCATTGTGGGAGGAGGATGGGTGGGGAAGTAGAGACTACTTGGAGCTAACAAAAACTTTTTTTGCTTTGTGGGAGGGGGATGGGTGGGGAAGTGGAGACTATGTGGAGCTAATAAAAAAAACTTTTTTTGCTTTGTGGGAGGAGAATGGGTGGGGAAGTGGAGACTATGTGGAGCTAATAAAAAAACTTTTTTTGCTTTGTGGGAGAATGGGTGGGGAAGTGGAGACTACGTGGAGCTAACAAAAAACTTTTTTTGCTTTGTGGGAGGAGAATGGGTGGGGAAGTGGAGACTACGTGGAGCTAATAAAAAAACTTTTTTTGCTTTGTGGGAGGAGAATGGATGAGAAAGTGGAGACTACGTGGAGCTAATAAAAAACTTTTTTTGCTTTGTGGGAGGAGAATGGGTGGTGAAGTGGAGAATACGTGGAGCTAATAAAAAACTTTTTTTGCTTTGTGGGAGGAGAATGGGTGGTGAAGTGGAGATTACGTGGAGCTAATAAAAAACTTTTTCTGCTTTGTGAGGGGGGATGGGTGATGAGGTGGAGATTATGTTGAGCAAATAAAAAACCTATTTTTTCTTTATGGGAGGGGGTGGGTGGGGAAGTGGAGAATACGTGGAGCTAATAAAAAAAACTTTTTTTTTCTTTGTGGGAGGAGAATGGGTGAGAAAGTGGAGATTACGTGGAGCTAATAAAAAACTTTTTCTGCTTTGTGAGGGGGGATGGGTGATGAGGTGGAGATTATGTTGAGCAAATAAAAAACCTATTTTTCTTTATGGGAGGGGGTGGGTGGGGAAGTGGAGACTACGTGGAGCTAATAAAAAACTTTTTTGCTTTGTGGGAGGAGGATGGGTAGGGAAGAGGAGACTACGTGGAGCTAACAAAAAACTTTTTTTGCTTTGTGAGAGGGGGGTGGGTGGTGAGGTGGAGACTATGTTGAGCTAATAAAAAACTATTTTTGCTTTGTGGGAGGGGGATGGGTGGGGCAGTGGAGACTACGTGGAGCTAATAAAAAACTTTTTTTGCTTTGTGGGAGGAGAATGGGTAGGGAAGGTGGAGATTAAGTGGAGCTTATAAAAACTATTTTGTTGGGGTGGCGGATAGGTTGGGAAGTAGGAGACTACATTAAAGATATTTATAATTGGTTAGGTAGATATGTTGGTTAGAAGTAAATGGATAATATTAATTTTTTGGTTTCCTGTTAACTTTAATCTTAATTTCTATTTTTGTGAATAAAGATTTTCGAACAATTGCTACCGTGACGAAGTCACGGGTCGAGAAGGGGCTCGTAATAACAATATGAAACGACTCATTTTGGTGGTTTAGAGGAATTAATGAATGTTTTCAATAATGTACCCCATCGCATACCTTCGTGTGCTAAATTTAGTACATGGAGGTATGCGTTGGGGTACATTATTGAAAACATTAATTGGGCTTGCGCATTTTGCTTTTAAGGAGCCTACATATATTACGTGTGCAGTTGATGGGAGGAGGAGCTACTCAAAAGTGTTGTAGTCAGCACTTGTGTTACACATGGGGGAGTGGGTTTTGCGTTACGTAATTTATGTAGGTTTCCTTGGTTCTCCCTACCACACGTACAGACATAGACAGGTAAATTTATTGCTTTATCAAGTCTAGGATTATATATAGAGATTGAAGCGTAACTCCTTACAAATTAATGATAAAAACATGAAGCTATGGATGATGGATAATTGTTGTTAGAAGAAATCAATGAAACATTTACATTTTACTTATTTAAATGAGAATACAGAATATAGCACTGCACTTTAAAATAATTGTGGAGGTCATTGTTGCGTCTCATTGGATGTTGTTGCCAGTAAGTCCAGGAAATAAATACCAAAGACAGGGAACGAAAGCGGTGAGAAGGCCGAGTTAAATCGCAATAAGATACCACATATTTAGGGTTGATCCACATATTACGTAATCAAAAAATTTAGCGGTTTTTAGAACCACCTTTTCCCTCTGTCATCAACTGTCTACATTTGCCGGACTCCCCTATGATATGTCATCATAATAAGTTCGAATCAAAAATTCAATTCGAATGCCTAAAATTTTATTTATTAAGGAGGCTCACCACGGAAGCCTTCATAGCAACCGGGCCTATCTAAATACATGTTAAAAAATTACTTGAAGTGACAATATCATTATATATTCCGTCCAATATACCGAAACGGTACTGTACTATCTTATTATATTACATATAGTGCAGTGCCATATTCTCATTTAAATAAGTACTAAACAGAATCGGGTAATAAATAGACCAAAAAATGAAAAATAAACATTTTTGATTCAAATTAGTTCATTAAATGTTGATCATATCCAAAATGACTTTCGTACAGGGCAGTAAGGCGTGACATAGCTTTCACAGGTTAAAACCAATTTTAACACACACCGGACGGGCGACAAATCTAACCCTATGGAAACTAATTTAGTATATAAAGGATAGCATCCATACCTATCTGTACAGAAGAAGTTATTTGGTTTTAACAATAACTGAACCCTCCTTATGAAAATGAAGAGAAACCAAGGGATACCCCAAGGAGAGTCAACAGTTTTAACAGGAGGTTATAGATATTCACGCAAAGTGCCTAGCTGAACCCTCCTTATGAAAAAACAGCTAAAGAGAAACCAAGGGATACCTAAACCAGTTAAGGCTCCTTGGGATACCCGGATACCCCAACCAGATAAAGCTCCTTGGTACAACCTAGGGTCAACTTTTCTGTATTGAAATAGCATTGTAACTATTGGCAACTTACCATGGTCGTCCACCGGGGTCACATTTTGGACTAGGGTAGGGTTACGTTTTTGTCCCATCCTCGAAACTTTATTTGTACAGATAGGATAGGAAGCCTATCCCTTCAATACTAGCTATGTTACCATAGGGTTAGATTTGTCGCCCGTCCGGTGTGTGTTAAAATTGATTTTAACGTGTGAAAGCTGTCACGCCCTACTGCTTTGTACGAAAGTCATTTTGGATATGATCGCTAGGCTGTTTCCATAGGGCTGTAAAAAACAGATCAAATTGGTCAATCTCCATTTAAGTTGTCTAATGAGAGGCGTAGCCATGGGACCAATCAAGGCATCTTGCATACACCAATATGCCACGAATGTGAATGAAAACATAGTTTGTGAAAGAAACGATAAACTTTCTGAAGGCAAAATGTTCATAATACTGTAATGTTCTATTGAAAATAAAACAAGAAACAAGCTCATTTTTAGATTGATGTAATCCTTTATTTAGCTTTTGCTTACTGGAGCGAAAATGACACAAATCGAAAATATTATAGCTTAAGTCCAGGAATAATTCTAACAATACCTAACAAAATTGAAAAGAAAAGGTTTTATTTAGAAATCACTCACTCTGTATGTGTTATGTGTAATATAAGATTATGTAGATAACAGACTCTTACTATTTGGAACGCAAACATATCCATCGTGATTGAAGCTTTTGCCGATTAATTAAAGAATATTTAAAGTTGTACAGTTACAAAGACAAACTTTTGTTGATCTAATAACCAGTACATTTAGTTAACAACCTCTTGACTCCTACAATAGTAGTCTCAAAAGATTTGCTATTAAAGTGCTCAATAAAGGCACACACCGGCGAATAATTTTACCACTCACATTTCATCTGTACTGAAATGTAAATGCTTTGAAATTAAGTACTCTAGGCTACTAGGTATTTGATTTTGCGTTCCCAATTGTAAAAGAATGTTCGATTCAGATTCAGATTAGAATAGGTCTGTATTTGAATCGTCAAAGATAAAACATGGGCGAGTAAAGGAAATATTGGAAATATTTAGAAAATACATAACATAATATAATGTAATATAGGTAGACATTCATAATAGTAATTGCATATCCATTCAATTGTTGTTGTTATTGAGAAGCATGAAAGAGTAATATTCATATAATTAATTTTAAAATAGATACTATTATAAACTAAGCAACCCTACCACCAAGTGTATTGTTATCAAGAATGCAGAGTCTATGCTAATGCCTGTTTATTACTACGTAAAATGAAGAAAAGAAAACTGACAAAGGCATGTAGATGACGCGACATAATATTAAAGATGTTTTCTGAAAGCTGTGCATTGCATATCTATAGAGTTTTCATGTTTGCATGTCTATATCTCTATATGTTATCGATGTCAATAAAATCCTCTTCCCCGTCCTTTGCAACAGAAGATTTAACCGTTGGGGTTTCGTTCTTATTGGCCATGATCAGAGATTGATCCATGATGCTCGATATACGTGCCCGATCGTCATACTCAATCTGAAAATTTAAAAGCACATTTTAAATTTCATTCCCTAAGCCTTTTCACAGTAAAGTACCGACACAACTCAACAGCTATTCAAAATTAGAGATTAATTTAAGTACCTCAACATCGTCCTCGTCATCTTCAGAGCTTTCTTCCTCCTCAGCCTCTTTCAGCCACTTGATGAACGGCTCCGCTTTTGTGTGGATCTCCTGGCTCAGCTCTTTCGTAACATACTTCTTGCTTACTTTCGAGTGCCACTCAATCAATACTTCTTCATCAATGATATCAAGGTCGTACAAGGCCTACAATAAAATATATTTTTAGAATTATACTCGTCGTTTGCTACATAATATTAATATATTCAGTGTTAGTGTGTTTCCTCATAGTCTGCCTTATGGTTTGTAATCAAAACATTCATATCTGAATAACATAAATAATCATCGGTAACTTTTATTAACCAAATTATTTCATTTATTTATTAAGTAGAAGTACCTTGAATATTGCAACAACTTTTGGAAGAAGAACTTCTTTGTGCAAATTGATCACCTGCTCTACGCCTCCTATCAAGTATTTTTGAGATTTCACATTTTCGTGACAAAAACGTAGCAAGACGACGCGATAATTTTTCACCTAGAACATATAATACAAAACTTCCATAATTACTTTTTCTAGATAATATATTTTCACAAAGAATATTAATTCAAATTTGAAATAATGATGCCTTTTGAATAAACCAAAATACATAAAATAAAAAAGGCAGATGGTATACCTGCTGGAGAATGTTTTGATCAAAAAAGAGTTCAGCCAAAATCAGAACAGCCTTGGATCTAACGTCCAAACGTTCCGCTTCTCCCAAGAGTTCTTTATCGTCCAACTTTCCTCCAGCTTCCATTTTAGACTTCAAAAATTTATAGAACAAATCGATCCTATCTTTTTCTGGTTTTTCTGAATCTTCAGTAACAGCTAATGATTTAACGCCTTCACTCAAATCTTGTTGCCGAGCACGAACCGCCGCTTCACTGACATCGACCGCCCAATCATCATCGTCATCTTCTTTCAGAGTGTCATTCCATTCATTGTCAGAGTCGCCATTACGTGGGCTGCCACCGTCACCATTCTGTTGCTTGCTGCGTTTAGAGCGTTTCTTCTCCGTCAGAGAGGCTCCTTGAGAAGCTGGATTTACTCCTGTCAAAGATTAATCTTTTATTTAATCGTCCTCGGTATAGCTTTACTCTTGGTTATATACCAACCAAGACATCCATTTAATTACTGAAGTGAGCACGTTGGAATGTAAACAAGGCTCACTGATGGTAGTAATACATAAGAGGATTATAAAGGATTTACCAGGGGGATTCTTGATGACATAAGTAATTAGACGATGTCCGCCTTTAATAACTCCAGAGTAGCCACATGCTTTGCAAGTCTGCGACAGCGTTCCTTTCTTAGCTTGAACAGAAAGTGTTGTTTCCGGATTATCGCATTCAGGGCAAAGGACGAACTTCTTAATGAAGCCGTCTAATAAGTCCTGTAACTTAGATGCCTCGTGAGAACCATTGACGATAAAACGTTCGTCTTTGAAGTCAAATTGAGTTTGGGCTCCCAGTTCGCATCCGAAGTATTTAGTAGGGTCTGTTTTTAAAAGCAGAAGTCAAATTATCATCATTTTGTAATTGTAATTGTAACTAACCATTCACAAATGAGGAAAATTATAAATAATATTATTATTTCAATGTACGAAAACTAAAAATGTTGAATTGAAATTATTGTCTTGGAATGAAGTACAGTTAAAAATTTTAAACCTTAAAAATTACTAGAACATTCTTTCAAACCAAAATAAATTATTTTTAGGCATAAGATTAAGTTTTGATGCGTGTGCATTGGTTGACAAATATTATAATTAAAGTACTGATTTTAAAAGCAAGTTCTGCTTAACTTTCGGTATATAAGCAATAAGCTGCACTGTTACCTGGATAGGTATGGCAAATAAATAAGAAAAAAAATTAACTATGTTGAAACTTGGCAGCAGACAAAAATATTTAGAACACGGATATTATTCCATAACAGTCCAATTCAACTGCTAGTTCTATTGCAAACTTTTGTTGCATTGAAATCAATTTATTGGGCAAGTAATAATAGCAAAAGAAGACAAAAAAAGGTATAGACTAACAAGTAGGGGGTCGTCCCAGAGCTTTTGCTATCTCGACCATGTTCACAATGACGGTTTTTATGCCGTTCCCTTTCCCTTCAACCTTGGCGATAAGTTTCGGCATTTTGTAGCGATAGAATGCGTCGCTGACGCTACGATTTACGTTCAAACTCATGTTGGTGAAGGTCAAATGAAATAGTTACAAGTCAATAGAAAAGGAAAGTAAAGATCAGATTTAACAGCTATGTTTTGGATGAAAAAAAAGTTCACCATGAAACTAATAGTATTGGGTTAGGTTTTGGGAAGGTTTAACAAAAAATTAATCCAGTAAGTTGAGCCAAAGGAAGGATTTAACAATCTAATTGAGTTGCATTTGACAAAATAGCAATGACAGTGATCAATCATATATAAATAGTTATAAGAGTTTGACTTGAACTCAGAGAACTCAATGGTGTTCTTGACAAACGACAATCAGACTTGAAGTAAATTTGACAAGTTGTTATTAGGACCGGAAGTTGGTCCAAACGAGTTTTCAAGATTCCCGCAATGGTTGTAGTTTTCGATGACGACTACTAGAAAATTTTGATAACCTGAAAACAGCAAGTAACATTGAATTTGTATTTACTTTGGCTACACAAGTATCGTTGATATAAGTTACTATGGCTAGTCAGTAGCCTAGCACCTATAGAAACTTTTTTATTCTAATCATTGGCTGCCTTGGCACTAGCCTAGCATAAAACTCCGGCAATAATATTATAATCACAGTCAAGGGTCTAGGCCAATAAACTGCTTCCCCTCCCGCCTCCCTCCCTCACATTAGATGTGTTTAGTAGAGAAAGTCGCATAAGAGAGTTTGAACTATCATAAGAGACTTCCATTTCTAATTTACTCCTTTAGGGTGGCTATTCATTACTAGCAGCATCTTGATCCCAGAGCTCTGTCTGGGACCGGAAAGCATGGGACTATTCGAAGGAAAGTCCCATCCATAATACAAAAATTCAAACTAAACTGTCTTATAACGAGTATTTTATAGATTCTCCAAATAATTCTCAAATAATTGCCAAATAATTCCCGAAGATTAAAAATTGCAATTTTCAAACGATGGTATCTCGAAGTCAAAGGCAAACAAAAATGTGAAATTCCAAAATAACTTCTACAGGGTAACGTTCAATGAATCTTTCTTAAATCCTTTGGGAAGTTTCTTAAAAAGTACTGACTTTTAATAAATCGGGATTTACTTACATTAAACCCTCTATGAATTTTTGCTAGTTACTTAGCAACATCCTCATTTGTGGACAATCTGTCCTTTAAAACACACATTCCTTTATAGAAAAACTATCTATTTGCACCCGAAATCTGATTTTCGGGTGCAAATAGGAAGATTATTGACAACCTAAAATTTTACCTACCTTGGTTTAATACGGCTCAGGGTTTTTAAAAACACGGGGGAATTGAATAAATTTTAATAAAGGTCAAGTAAAGGTGATGGGGAGGTGTCTATGGCTACGATTTAAAAGTGCATAAAGCCATAGGCATAGAAATGTACTCTATGACAATTCAGAAAAATACTTTTTTGGGAAACTTGTAACGATAATTTTAGATACTAATATTAAAATTATTAGTATCTAAAATAGCAGAAAAATCTAGTTTACGTCTAGTACTCGGCATTTCCTCATATTGACCTCTGATTTTGAAATATTGCAATTTTAAACCATTGTGATTGCGAGTGCCTATTATCGACTTCATTCTTTAATTCTTTATATCTTAAATCCTAAATACTTTCAAATTTAACTGCCATTATTGTTAGCTCAACGAAACCTGACTTTACAGGGCTGCATACGATAAGACCTATTATTCTCGCCATGTTAACCGCTAAAAGTGTCTACGGAGTGTATATGTCTAATTATGATACGGAGTGCATATGCATCGAAACAAACCGTTTGTAATTTATTTAGGTATATTATATTTGGAGACCTTACAATTTACCACTTGTAAAACAGATAAAATAACAATTAATTGTAGTCACTTGTACTTACGCTACCCTTCTTGTAACAAGGTATTACTACAAAGGACACTTTTAGCGACTAAAATTAAAAAAAGCCTGCACAAAATTTTTATGTACACCTAAAGGAAGCCATTAGAAGATTTTAAAACTAGCTTACAATTCATTACAGATTTTTTAATCAATATCGTTTGTATCTATTAACTGGTTTTTTACCTATAATTGATTGGTTCTTGACGTTGAGGTGATATCAATGACCGAATGCATGGGTCTTTAAATGTGTCAGAATTTGGCGCACACGTCCCAAGGGAGTTAGGTAGCCCTGATGAAATAAATAAAAAACAATATGTTATTTTACTTCACATAAAGCAATAATATATTACAAATAATACTACTATTTTTACTTGACAATGGGCAGTGTTATCTTACAGAATTAACGTATCAATGCAATACATAAACATATTATTATGAACAATAGACAAAACAGCTCACGACTGCACTATAGATATGGCACTATAGTTAGTAACACGGCTTATGTGCCGCAATTATACCGATTGTAATGTAAGTGTTTTTGGTTTGGTATGCATTCTAGCAGTACATTACTCATGAACATAATCTCATTAAAATAATTGAATAATAATTAGTCGTTGGTTTACTTAATTACTTTATACTTAGGTATTAATAAGTAGGTTGCTATTAAAATAGAAAATTTTCGAGTACAATGGATTTACCTGAGGACAGAACCATATGAGAATAGTAAAGCGTTGTTAAATTAAAGTGATGAGAACGATCAATGTAATTTGTGAGATTATTTTTTATTATATGTAGATACTTAAAGTTATCGTACTTAATTTACTTATAATCTTTTAAGGATTTGGCTATAGTACTACTGCTTGGCAAGCAAAGTTCTGCTGTATATGTTTATATAGGGAGGTTTTCTAACCTAGATCTATAATGTTATAGTAGTTGACTATCAGGACTGTCGTGCCTGTACAAATAAAAGTGTTATATTTAGTAAATGATTGACTGAATACTGACTGAGTGAGTTATCTTATTTTTTCTTAATTAAGATTAGTAATGGTAGGTTTTATTCCGAATTTCGAAAGGGAAGGAGCAATGTTCAAATGCCTACTTCTAGCCTTAGATCAAGGCTGGATGACTGGACTGCAAAACTACAGGTAAAGCAAGAGCAGTAGTGACAATAGAATGAACTATTATTTCGTCACAAAAGGATACGAAAGGAAATTCCGCGATGCTGTTAACTGCTAACTGTATTGCCTACTGACTGACTAATATCGTATAATTTGATTCAACTCAAATAGAGTCTGCTAGTCTGACTGTTTCGTGTCGACTACTGCAGTCTGCTCACACAGCGAGAGAGACGGCGAAAATGTCCTACTACCGCACCAAGAAGTATATACCACGGGAGAAGCAGACTAAAAATAAATTGGTACAGACAGGGCCATGGGAGAAAAGTGCGGAAAAAGAGCCAGTCTGGAAAGAGAAACTGAGAAATCGACCCCTTTTCTCGGGTACAACCTTCTCCACACTGTCCATACTAACTACTACCAACTCTGCCAATGCTGATGTTTTTGTGGATCGAAGGCTCCAAAAGCGCAGGGCAACTACGCAACTCAATCCACAATTCCTTAGCTTTCACTATCTGCAAACTGCAAAGACTGCAGCTCTGTTCAGACTTGCTCCGTCACATTTACCGAATACTCGGTGCGAACCGATTATTACCGATGCAAAGGTCCCCAATGGTACCTACAACAACAATAATTATGTTGCTGCCAATTCCCAGTTCTATGTTACCCTATACTACAATTCTATAACCTAACCTGCTCTATATTGTCTTATATACTATAACATACCATACCACAATTTAATCCAACGCACTATCCTTTCCTTCCATAATATAATAATAAAAGTAGTGTGATAAGTATGATTATTGAAGTATTATATATTTGCTTATTTTATGGCTTGACAAATTGACAATTGGAGAAAAATAAATTTGGATGGTCGGGTGTAGCAAGCAAAGTGCCAGGGCCAGAGTGTCACAGTAGAAGACCGAAACTGTATTGTATCAGTTTAGTTTTTTAGGGAATAAGGAATACATAAAGATTTGACTGATGGAATGTTCCAATCTTCCATACATACCACCAAAAAGAGTATTAGATATTCGAATGTTCGATTAAACTCTTAATTTATAGATTTTAGCTATTTGAACTCAAGGGAAAGCAGTTGACAAGATTTTTGACTAGCTCTCTTATATTATGGAATAAATATAAATCGCATATTTTTAAGCAAATATTTTCGTGTTTTATAAAAAACATTATCAAAATCCACAACATCACAACACCTCACTATGTTCCTAACTCTTAATGAAGCTTTTATTTTACTTTACCCTTTACCGCTTGTCATAGAAATTTTTAAGAGTACTGAAATAAATCTGATTTGATCAAATTGGACGAATAAACATGTATAAGAAACTGTGGTTTGAATAGTAAAAGAGAAAGTTACAGTCATAGTGTCAACCATTTCAACACATACTGTATGCAAGCATGTAGTATATTATTGTAGTATGATTTGGCGCTATGCTGAGCATGATATGGCATGAAATTAAAATTAGGTAATAAATAAAACTTTAGTAGGTACAGTACTAAAGTACCCATACCCAGTTACTACAAGGTACCTCACATTACAATTGATTCTTTAGTGGTTCAATTTAATTAAAATTTGCATTGCAATACAATACAATTGACAATGTAAAGTATTCTCTGATTCTGGTTTGCATCAAATCAGAAGGTATATTCGTGAGTAATCCACCTGGACCTAGTACCCATTACTACAGTTGAAAAGTTCCTGTGGTAGAAAAGTTACTGCTACTGCGTTTCTTATGTGTCTTATTGTGCGCTACGAATACTGGTTACATTCGGCGGGGATTCAAATATCTACATTCATAAGTTGAAAATAAATAATTGGTTTTTCGCTCAAACATTTTTCGTCAGTTTTTAATTTTTCAATTTTGCTACTTAAATACAAAATAGATACCAGAAAAGTATTAACACCTGATTTTACTGATTTGGAAGACCAAATAAAATGCTTACAGTTCGCCAACAGAATGAATGTGTTTCAATGTGAGAGTACTGAAAGGCATTGTGACTTTTTCAATTTATATACTGATTTGTTATTTTCGGTTAAACTTAATATATTACTGGGTCATATATTATCACTTCCGGATCAAGATTAAAAAGAATTTGTTCACTATATAATGCAAAAGTATTATTCCAATCAGATATGCACAATGGAAAATGAAGTTTCGCGCCCTGAATAATAGCAGTCAACCATCATACACGCGTAAGCCAGTAGCTGTAACTTTCTACAGCTGTAACTTTTGTTACATGCGTTTCCATTACAATTTTGCAGCAGTTACGTTTCTATAGCAGTCAGAAAGACAGTAATGGAAACTAGGACTTAAAATAGAAACCAAAAGATCCTTTTGTAATTCTGTAGTGTGCACTCATTAGCCCACACACCGATACTAATAAAATCGATTAAATATTAAATTAATACCTACTTGAACTTAATAATGACAATGAAAACTACGACACTATAAAACTAAAACAGTTAGTTGTGACGTTCAATATCGAATATATTTTAAGTCAAAGTGAATAGACAACCAGACCTAACATAAGTTCACTCAGTAATACAATAACTACATTTATGGGAGTTTAGCGTTAAGTTTAAGTTCATTGCTCTTGTTCTTAAAATCCAGAAAAATTTAATACGTCAAACAATAACAAGGAAACGCTGAAATATCAAAACAGCACCTAACACCTAATATCACAATCAATCAATCAATTTGCCTTTCGGTTCATAACAGGCGGACGAACTGTGCGTTTCCATAAGCTTGTTTCCTCAGCCGAGCTAAAACACACATTGCTGTGCCATTGGGCATTAGTACTTTAACAGATACAGTATAGTAGCCAGCCACCACAAACCACAATCAATGGTTTATAAATTACACATGGACTGTCCGAAACCCTGCCTATGTATACTACCTGGGTACCCCCCCCCCTAAGACTTAAGAATATTGCCAAAATAGTACCCTATCAGCCCTGGCTTCGCTTGAGTACCCGAGGCTAAGAAATGGACCAAAATGGGTACTGAAAGCAGTATAGCAGAGGTGGTAGTACTCTTCTGTATGTAGTTTAGTTTAGTATATAATACTACATGATTACCATCAAAAGTACTTACAATAGTACAGTACAGGGGTACTCCCAGTATATGTTTATTAAAATGATTTACTAATTACCCCTAAATATGAATGAATTTATTACTGATGTCAAAAACATATTATGACATTTGCCGACACGATACAGTATAACATTAAATAACTATAGCAAATACGTATCAAGATGCCTCCATTACAAGGTGAAGACATAGAAGAGGATATTCCACGAGTTTGCCCCCAATTCGAATTCTACCTATACTGCCACAGAGAAGTAAACACCCAAGCCGAAAGTAACCATGGTTATTGGTTTGGGTGCCTACCTCTCTGTGGTAGAAAGTAAATACGGATTGGGTGCAAAAATTCGGGGAACCTCCTCTATGTCTTCACCTTGTAATGGAGTTGATATTAAACAAATGCGTTACTATAGAGTGAAGCAAGATGCCTCGAATTTGTCACTCTATAGTAACGCAATTGATTGTTTAATATCAACTCCATTACAAGGTGAAGACATAGAGGGGGTTTCCCGGATTTCCCAATCCGTATTTACATTCTACCACAGAGAGGTAGGCACCCAAACCAAATAACCATGGTTACTTTCGGCTTGGGTGTTAACTTCTCTGTGGCAGTATAGGTAGAATTCAAATTGGGTGCAAACTCGGGGAATATCCCTCTATGTCTTCACCTTGTAATGGAGGCATCTTGGAGTGAAGAGTGTTCCGACAATAAGCCTTTCTAGATTAGACATTAGACATGTCTTTCTCGGATTTCGAACTACGTTTGTATTCAAGATGCGTATATTATAGCAACCAACACCCGATTTATAACAGGTGACGTACCAAGCCCATTTTTCCATTGAAATGTCCGGAATAATCTGCGGGACCGAATAGTCCCGGACTGTCCCAGCTCAGTTCGGTTGCTATAGGTAACAAGCTACAACTAAGCTGGGACAGTCCGGGACTGGGACCAAATGGTCCCGCAGATTATTCCTAAAATAAAGGCTTGATTCGTCACCTTTATTTACATGCACCTTGGTTTGTATTAGTATTTTTAACGAACCAGTGTATGGTAGTAAATCAAAGCTAGTAGAAGTAAAATAGGTTTGGAATTCCCAGGCACTTCTGAATTTTTGTGTATGTAAACCGATTTATGACGTCACACGGCGACTTTCCTATACATTTGCATGGGGCATCACCATGGTGAAAGTGCATGTCAAAAAAATTTAAAAATATTGTCAAAAATATTTTTCTGTCCCATGGAAATGTATAGGAAATGTCGCCGTGTGACGTCACAAATCGAATGCATTACAAAAAATCGAATGAAGCCTGGAATGCCGCAGGTTGGTAGTAAATGAAGTAACAAGAATAATAATAATAATAATATTACAAATCGATCTGGAAGTACACCAAGCTATATAAGATTCATACCTAGGACAAAGTGTACATGCAAGGCTGTATTTTGAGGGGGGCATGGGCACCTTGAAATCCAAGAAACGGGAAAAATTTTTCTTAAAATACCAAAACATTTCTCGCGATTTAATGTGATTTTTAGGCAATTTTTGACTCATTTTAGACGACATAAGCCAAAATTTTCCGCAAGTGTATGACGTCAAACTGCCCCCTCCGAAATCGACTTTGTGTACATGTAACTATTTCTACCATTTCTGATACCTTAGGAAACAATTTTCACGTTGGGGGGCAAGGTCAGTGTTCGATGACCAGCCGGCTGGTTGGTTAAAATGGCTGACTAAAATGGCCGGCCAGCTGGTTGAAATTCTTTTTAGCCAGTGGCTAAAATGGCCAAAAATAGTCAAATTTGAATTGGCGGGAAATTTAAAAACCAATGATTTTTGGCCATTTTGGCCACTAGCTATTTCAGCCAATTTACAACACTGGGCAAGGGTTTGACTGGGAAATACCACTAACGGGAAGTTTCCCATGTCCCACTGGGGAATGTGGGCATCAAAATGGAGTGGAAAATGTGGGAAATAGATGGAAAATTGCTCCAAATTTCAAATTGGGCATTATTCCCCATATTTTCCACGAATTCCCATTTACTACAATTTCCAGCATTTCCCGGACGTCCAACAAAGTGGGGTGGGAAATGGGAATTACCACGAAATACCCCTTAGGTCTAGACACCCTTACTAAATCTTATTTTATGAAGTACTTTCAGTACCCTAAGCCCTAAGTGGCATCCCCCAACGTTAAAATGGTTTCACTATCTTACTAGCACATAGATAAATTACAGGTACATGGTACATGACAGTCAGAAACCATTACACACTACACATTGTTCAGGAGTATTTGGAAGATTATTATTCATTACTACGCATTGATGACATAACTGCTTTATTACAATTCATAACTAGCTTTACTTAAATTAAAAAATCAAGACATGATTACAAGCTTTAGTTGAGGTCTCTTACCTTTTCTTTTCAGCAAAGTCATATAAGTTGACTGAGGGGTGAACTAAAATCACACAAAATTGGGACGCTTATTCAGTCCTGTCCTGACTGAAGCCTCCAAGTCGAGTTCGGATTTCTGAATTAAAAAAAATAAACAATAAAATCAAATAAGTGCGCTTTATCAGCTTATAAAAGCAAATTGAAAAATAATCTTGTCTTCTCATTTGTCAAAACGGTAAGGAATGGTGAATGATGTCAATTCTTTTGTTCTAACAATCAACTAATCAACAGGCTAACCGGCTAACCAACGGGTACAGCAACATCAGTGATGGGCGTGCGTGCATGAACTAGTGTATGAATTTAAGAGATGTGTAAGCAAAATAATTTGAAATTGCAAATCGGATTGCAACAAGTGTTAACCTAATGAAAAAGAGGATTGTAAAAAACAACTTCTTTCCGATTTTCGGTATACCGCCCCCTTTACTCAGGATACACCCTCCGAAGGTCGAAACGCTACTGTAAAATTACTCCGAAACTACTCGACCGATTTGGATGAAATTTTTTTTAAATTGAAGGAGACAATATTTTGGAGGGTGGACTTTCAGCGTTTTTCAAAATTCGAACTTCTTCATGAAAAACGAATTTCAAAATTTCCAAAAACACGTTTTTTTTCAAATTTATCGTTTTTAGGGCCAATCTTACTCTAATAGCTATACAAACCGCATATTAGCATATTTTATCAATTTGACCTTCAAAAATGTCAAAGGTCAACTTACTGAAAATGCTCCAATACACCTTGTGTGACATATCAATCAGCATCTACACACTTAAGGAAAAACGATTACGATGTAATATGTTCAAAAATTTGATGTGGTACAAGCTCAAAGGTAATTTTTTTAAAAGTTGTTAATATGCCTTTCACTTGGCTTCACCTTTGACATTGTACCACTTCAAATTTTTGAACATCTTACATCATAATCGTTTTTCCTTAAGTGTGTAGATGCTGATTGATATGTCACACAAGGTGTATTGGAGCATTTTCAGTAAGTTGACCTTTGACATTTTTGAAGGTCAAATTGATAAAATATGCAAATATGCGGTTTGTATAGCTATTAGAGTAAGATTGGCCCTAAAAACGATAAATTTGAAAAAACCTACGGCAAGCCGTAACAGAAGCTCGCCTGATTGAAGGGGACCATGTACACATTTTTGGTGGAATAATAATAAATTTATTTTGATTAGTACAATGTAATTCAAACTAGATCAATATTTATAATTATTGGAAAAATCTTCAACATTAACAGAAAATCAAAATAGATTAATATTGACTATTAAAATCAACAGAAAATCAAAATAGATTATTATTGACTATTAAAATCAACAGAAAATCAAGATAAATTATTATTGACTATGAAAATCAACAGAAAATCAAAATAGATTATTATTGACTATTAAAATCAACAGAAAATCAAAATAGATAATTGTTGACTATGAAAATCAACAAAAGTCGATATAGATAATTGTTGATTATGAAAATCAGCAGAAAATCAAAATAGATAACTGTTGACTATGAAAATCAACAGAACATCAAAATTGATTAAGATTGAGTATCAAAATTAACAAAAAATCAAAAAAGAATAATACTGAGTAATAAAATAAACAAAAATTCAAAATTGAATAATACTGAGTATCAAAATAAACAAAAATTCAAAATTGAATAATATTGAGTATCAAAATAAACAAAACATCAAAGTTAAGCAATAATGAGTATCAAAATAAACAAAAAATCTAATTTGACTAATATTAATTATCAAAATGAACAAAAAATCAAAATTGATTAATATTGGGAATCTAATTAAACAAAAAATCAAATTTGATTAATATGGAATATAAAAATCAAAAGAAAATCAAAATCGGTTAATATTGACTATCATAAAGAAAACCAATTCTAAAAATGTAAATTTGACTATCAGTTTGCATATAAATGCGAAATAGATTTATTTCCGTCCTATAATAGGTATTCTTCGGATTTATTTGCTTTCGTATAAAATCTTAAATTTGGTCGAAGCGGCATTTAATAATTTGTACTATCGCGCTAACAATCCATAGGAAGCACAATTGAACTTTTAATGTCCATTTAATGCCATATTTTCATTTTGACTATCAAAATGAAGACAAAGTGAGCGCGCGGCATCTCAGCAACCTATGGACCAATGTGGCCCATTTTCAATAGGCTTTGTCACAGGTCCATAGGCAATGTTTTTGCCAAGTTTAGTTGAAATCCATCAATGTCTTCAAAAGTTATCGTGTAAACGGACGCACGGACGGACGCACGGACGGACGGACGGACGGACGGACTGTGCGATTCTATAAGCTGCCTATTCAGGCGAGCTAAAAAACGTGTTTTTGGAAATTTCGAAATTCGTTTTTCATGAAGGAGTTCGAATTTTGAAAAACGCTGAAAGTCCACCCTCCAAAATATTGTCTCCTTCAATTTAAAAAAAATTTCATCCAAATCGGTCGAGTAGTTTCGGAGTAATTTTACAGTAGCGTTTCGACCTTCGGAGGGTGTGTCCTGAGTAAAGGGGGCGGTATATCGAAAATCGGAAAGAAGTTGTTTTTTACAATCCTCTTTCTCATTAGGTTAACACTTGTTGCAATCCGATTTGCAATTTCAAATTATTTTGCTTACACATCTCTTAAATTCATACACACTAATCTTGAGTCCTCCGCTATTCTTTTGACTGAACTGAACCCAAATTAAAAGACTATCTGTGGTGAGAAAGACTAGTCACTCCCAATTTTTATATCAATATTATTAAAGTTATTATAGTCAACCATACGGCAGTTGGCACGTTGGCAGTGAAAAAAGTATTATTGATAACATTCCACGTTGAACGTACAAAAGTAACCGGACCACTGCACCTGCAATGCTGCTGCTGACTGCACTGGCCAGAGATCAGCCCTCAAAATCTTGATATTATTACCTATACACAATTTTAGATCATAGAATCATAGTAAAAGTCAAGCTCTAACTAATCTCCACTCTTTGAGAGTGTAAGGTACGTATTGACTATTGAGGTACCTTTCACTCTCGAAAATGTGCGTAAAAAGACCGGGCGGTAGTCGAGTCATTAAAAATATGGGCCTAAATATTTTCTCAAAAAATTGGTATTGTTATACAAGAAAATTCTCGTCTTAGGTTCAAGCCCCATACCATCACCCATTTGTACTGTATTCTAGAAATAATGATTCATCCCTTGTAGATTGCTGTTATTATATTTTGGGAAAATCTCGATTTTTAAATTTCTGCGTCCAGTGGCTTTCTCTATCATCTATTATTATCTGATTACCTCTAACTAATTCGTCATTCCCACACCTCTATTCACTATTAGCAAGCGTAAAAAATAAAAATATAAGAATGAATAAGGTCCAATTCTTCAGATGTAAGAGTAAAAAGTAAAAACCCTATCACGAATCACCACCCTAAGCATGGGGTCTCTGGCCATATATTTAAAAATACAACCCCTCGCTGGTTGTTGGTATTTAGTCTTAGTCATTAGTTAATCTTTGCTATACTAGTCCGTACGTCCGTAGTCCTCTCGTCCTCTCCTATTAACAACTACTGTTGGCCGTGTTGGCTGATTGATAACAGCTCAACAATCGACATTAAACTTTAAACTGCCTTTTATATAAAACATTGAACATAATATAGCATCTGTTTGGACAAACCATATAATATCAGACTTCTTAGGACAGAGAAGCCAGAAGTGAAATAATCATAATTAATTATTAATCCATAACTGATAACTATGATAATTTACAGCCTGCTGTAAATCATCATAAATAAAAACATTTTTCGAAATACAATTAACTATTAGTAAAAGCTAAAAACTTACCCTGCAAAAATTACGATCTGTGAAGTTCGAATTTTGCGATTGGCGACTTGACTGGCTTGGCTATTAGCTATCAATCGTGCAGCAATGTTTGATTGAAGATGGTTGAAGTTGAAGTATTTCGTTTCAAAATTAAATCACTGTTTTTAATCTGTGTTAATGGATGATGGATTGTTTTCCGTATAATGTCCCGTTAATAAATTGCTAATGAAAATACTCAATTTTAGAAATAGATTACTAATAAATTACTCTTAAATAGCAAACCTTAAAGTTTTCAGTAATTCTTAAATTCTCAGTGATCAGGAGGCTTGTGGTGGTCAATGAAAGCGAATAAGTAAGTGGCTGCTGCTGTTTCGTTGTTTGTAGCTGAATGCTCAAGTAAACCGTTTTTCTGTGAATAATGACCAACAGTATGTAGTATAGTATGTATAGTGTCATAAAAGAAACCAGTTATACAACTTATTAAGTGGGGTGCAACACCGCTTTATAGGAATGCCTGATCTGTCTGTCTGTTCGTCCGTCTGTCTGTCCGTCCGTCTGTCTGTTAGCACGATAACTCAAAAACGTTTTACACCACTTTATAGGAATGCCTGATCTGTCTGTCTGTCCGTCCGTCTGTCTGTCTGTTAGCACGATAACTCAAAAACGTTTTGAGGTAATCAACTCAAACTTACTTACGTGATGTAGGGATAAAAAGCGAGGTCGAGTTCGAAAATGGACAAAATCGGACACACCCCCTGCCTGTAGGCGCGGTCCAAAAATTAAAAATTGGTGTAACTTTAGTTATTGACATTGTAGAACGTCATGAGATGGTTCGTTCGAAAAGGTTATTCGTTAGGCCATGTCAAGGTTAAGTCACACGTGTCAAAAGGTCAAAGGTTATTGAAAAAATTCACTAAAAACGTCATGTAACGTCATACAATCAGTTCAAACTTTCTATGCAATTTCACACCACTTTTTTACATCCATTTGAACATGGTTTTTACGTGGTGTGCAACACCGCTTTATAGGAATGCCAGATTTGTCTGTCCGTTTGTCTGTTAGCACGATAACTCAAAAACGGTTTGAGATATTTAACTCAAACTTACTATGCGTGATGTAGGGATGAAAAGCGAGGTCCAATTTGAAAATGAAATAAATCGGACACACACCCTGCCTGTGGGCGTGGTCCAAAAGTTAAAAATTAATGTAACTTTTAGTTATTGACGTTGTAGAACGTCATGAGATAGCTCGTTCGAAAAGTTTATTAGTTAGGCCATGCAAGGTCAAGTCACACGTGTCAAAAGGTCAAAGGTCATTGAAAAAATTCACTAAAAACGTCATGTAACGCATCAGATAATCAGTTCAAACTTTTTATTCAATTTCGCACCACTTTTTACATCCATTTGGACATGGTTTTATTACTTTTTATGTCTGTCTGGCTATTCGTCCCTCTGGAAAACACTGCACGGTATAACGTCTAACGGTTTGAAATAGTCTGTTTAAATACTGAAAAATGTAAAAAAAGATGGCCAAGTTCAATGGACGCGTATACCAAACAGCCCAAGCACCAAGCAGCCAACGGCCCAAGTACCAAACATCCCAAGTCCAAGCACCAAGCAGCCAACGGCCCAAGTACCAAACAGCCCAAGATCCAAAGCAAGTACGAATTGAGGGTGTGGAATCTAATGAAAAAGCACAAAAATTATTTCCCTTTTTAAAGCAATATTTAACTTATTTACGTCGATGAGTTTTGCCTTTGCTGTTTGGTACTTGGGCCTTTGGCTTGCAGGAGCCATGCATGCCCATGTCTCTGCAGCTTATCACCATTTCCCTACCAGACATAGATATAATAGTTAGGTTGGTAAATTTATTGGTTTATCTCAGTCTGTGGTTATAATATAGAGATAGTTAGGTTGGTAAATTTATTGGTTTATCTCAATCTGTGGTTATAATATAGAGATTTCCTTTTTTGTAGCCTATTCTAAATTATAACTACAGACTGAGATAAACCAATAAATTTACCAACCTAACTATTATATCTATGAATCATATTTTATCATTTTTTAGTAGAGCTGGGGTCAATTGCACCATCAACTTTTGCTTTTTACTTTGCACTTTCGTAGGCCATTTTGCAAAATTGTCGTTGCACCAAAATTGACATAATAGTAAAAAGTGAAAAGTTACAAGTAAAAAGCGCTTGCTTTGCAATCTCTGTTACACGGACAACAAAACGCAAAAGTAGATAAGAAAAAGTTGAACAACTTTGCAGGTTGTTTTGCAAGGTGTCCAGTGGCTTGTCTAAGTATAATAATACTAGATGAGCAATAGACGTTTCCCACAATTGGTGACCGGTCACTAAATTAAAATGAATAGGTATTGAAATGACTACAGTACCTGCCTGTGTTATCCTGGAATTGTGGGATACGTCTATAGGGTATGCTGCTAAGAAACTGGGCACAGTTTACATGTTAAACTTTTTTACTTTTCACTTTTTGGTTGCAAGTGATTAGTGAGGCCAAAATTTTGGTGCAACGATTTTAATTTTACTTTGCAACTTTTGCAAAATGAAAAGCAAAAGTGACAAGGGTAGCTATGGTGCATTTGGCCCCTGGTTTCACTTTTTACTGCCCCCCTTGATTTTTTTTGCCAGTTTGCACACCCTTTTTGTAAAATTAAATAACAGGAGCACTGGTTAACATCAACCTGCGGCATTCCAGGCTTTATTCGATTATTTCGAAAAAAATGGTTTTGACCTTTACTTTTTTGAACATCAAGTTATTGCAGTTGCAATTTTGATATTTGCATTCCTTCAGCCCACGTAAATAGAAGCTCAGTTTTTATCAAGCTTTTACGGTACGTTAATATACGTGATTATAGCCATAGCTTCCTTACATATGCAGCCTAGTTATCACTGCTATAACTATACTACACTCATATCACATTATCGCAGCAAAAGAAGGGTATAACAATATGGTATAGGTATCTATAGGTAAGGTAAGGTACCTTCAAGTACTTCAATCAAAACGAGCAGAAGTCATCGTAAGTTGTAATGTAATACCTATACATAATATGTTGCAATCTTCTGACTGTATTGCATGTGGCGCATCTGTTCGAGTAGTACGCATTAAAAACACACTTCATAGATGTAGCATGATGCATGATACCGAAAGTTCTGTTCTCGTTTCTCTTGTCTCGTCTCTCTCTGTCTCTCTTCAGTCTTCAGTCTTCTCACTTGACTCGACCTCATCTCATTGTCTCATTCTCATTTTCTTTCATTTTCATGGTGTTGGTGTCAACAATGTACCTTCGTAATAAATTTAGCACATGAAGGTATGCATTGGGATTGGGGTACATTATTGAAAACATTTGTGCCAAATGTCCAAGTCCAACGGTCAAGTCACAGTCTACGTCTGATGTTGGCTTCTTCGATAAATGTCAGTATTAAAATCATAATTTATTGGCTGTTCATGCTTTCACTATTCCTCCAAATCTAGATACAACTTTCACTTGTCAAAGCTAGTTAGAAATACTATTAGTTTATTACATTCATTTAGGCAAGAATTAAAGTAATTAATTTTATTATTATTATTATTCAACTATTTTTATGCTATACTACGAGATGAGTTGTTTCCCTGTCCAAAATCTTAGATACGATTATATTATTATGTGGTAGACATTATATGGTTAGCAGAATCATTAGGTACATTCAGTTATGGATTGGATAGATGTAACGAATGGATGAATAGGGAAAGTAGTTGTTTTAGCTGTGGTCAAATCATGTATATGTTAACGGTAATAAGTAAATTCAGGCATTAAGCTTAATGCCTACGCATTAAGTGTAATTTTGAAACATTTTAGTTTTTCATACTTAAAATTTGAAAGAACGTGTTTACTGTGTTATGAATAAAGTGCGAGTTATAGACTATAAACCTTTTGCATAAAAACCACTACAACTTCTTAAGTCTTAGTCGCACGCTATTCATACGCAACATTTTGAGCTCGTTACAATGTCCTTATTTAGGAAAAAGAATATAATTGGACAATATAAATGGTCTTCTAAATTTCAAATACCAAAAACTAGAATTCTTCTAAAATTCAAATACCAAAAACTAGAATTCCTCTAACATTTTACTTATAGTCTAGGCATTAAGCTTAATGCCTGAATTTACTTATTACCGTTAACATATATACAGGAAAACCCTTTTATTCCTGTTTTCGACCCTTTAATCGCTCACTTCAAAAAATAATTTGCTAACCAACCTTTCTTTTCATTACTAAATGATTATATTTGCAGGATTTTAATTTATAAGGTAGTATTAAGACTAGTGTAGCCTTTACTTTCTCTTCATTTCTATGGTCGGGTATATAATACAAAACAAATTGAATATATTTGTAGTATATATATTTCTAACAGCACCTACTTAACTTGCAAATAATCCACAAACATTTCATGAGTACTTGTCTAAAACAATTATTGCTTTTAAATAGCAGTCAATGTAGAAATCAACATTACTTGTACAGAACGTATTAAGATTTGCATCTGATAAAAATATATTGAGATAATACTACAAAAACCTTTTGTGAAACTTTGCCCACGATGTTGATGTTATTCCTTGTAAGTTCTATGTTGGATTATTTTTCACGGTTTATTTAAACTATCTAAAAATTCTGGAAAGCTTACATTAAAATATTTGCCGTAAAAGGGAAATTACCGTGTCCGTGTGGCCATATGACTCATGAAATGTTTTGAAGTTTATGTCCATTGTTCTTCGTTCAGACTACAAATATACACGTAATTTATGGTTTACTTTCATTGCTAAAATGTACACGCATTTGTTAGAATATTGATTGAAGAAACATATAATATACAATTTAATTAATTAGTCTACAAAATATATGATGCTTATAGCAGTTGTTCTGATGCAGATGCCGATAATTCTAGGAGTCTCCACGCAGCTCGAGGATTTAGTTCACCTCTATCTCTGCATAAAACCCAAGCGTGATTAACTCTAAATACTTTTTCAGGGTCTCCTTCAATTACTTTTCCAGTCACATCACGTATACACGAAACCTAAAGTACAAAATAAATAGTAATTAAATTACAAACAAAGCAAGATTTTAAATTACCGATTTGAAGTAAAAAACCAAAATAATTTTAGTAACTAAAACCATCTAGAAACAGCTCAACCAACTACGTACTAACACTAGGTAGAAAAAATTGCTATGAAAAGAGATCGTTCTCTTTCTAAGCTAGTGTTCAGTGGTGTTCTGTACCTGACAACATAAAACATAGTAAATCTATTAATATTTTTAGCAATCAATATAAGGAAAGTTTGTTGCAAATGCAGGAAGATGAATCTGTACCTCTTGAAAATGTTTGTAACTACTCATGTATTGATTCGGTTCTAAACTTTAATTAACGTATGTGTTACATCATTATAACTACTGAAACCTAAGTGTCTAAATAAAGTGATATTCGCAGTCAAAACGCCTCCGCAAAGAGGAAACTGTCAATTATCAATAATAATAATTTTAATTCGTTTTAACATATCAACTAAAAAATAAGCTTTTTCATAACATTTTTAACACCATATTCACGATCTATGATGAACCACTTCTCCCATGACTATGCCTACTATGCCTACATGACTTTCTCCTTCACTTTTCATTATATTTTTAAAATGCTGACCACCATTAGCTAATTGAGACAGCCAGCCATGCGTAATGGAATTTCGTGGTCATACACATTACACATGTACAATAAAAAATAAAAAAATAATTTACTCACTAATTATTAAAGGATTTTTCTTACCTGCTGTGCTGTAAATGTAATGACTAAAACAGGTCCCTGCTCCAAAACCCGTCCCATTGCTAAATCCACTTGAGAAATGTCTAAAATACGAGATTCGAGTTTTAACCCTCGATCTTTCGCTGCTTTCAAAGGTTGAGACAAGACTGCGAACGCTGCTTCGTAGCACCAATCTTGGAGTATCTTTAGCAAAGAGTTATCATTTAGTTTTAAATAAGTTTACGCATACATTTAATTCGTATATTTTCAAAAACTAAAATTTTGATTTTTAACGAACCTAACCTAATTTAAAACAAATTGTTGACTGTCCAAAGTACTTTCATGTAAGTTTGATTGATTTAAAATAGATTCTGATTAGGTTCGTCAAAAATCAAAATTTTGGTTTTTGAAAATGCATGTCCCAGGCATTTTGCATAGTCCAGTCTGCACTCTGTAACATAGACATTCGTGTACCTCCAATTCTGCCCTACACATGGCCTCCAAAATATTTGGTATCACATCTCTTTCACAGTCAATCAGAAACTTTTCCTTGTCAAATGTGGGATCTAATTGCATAATTTCAGTAAGTGTATCGGACAGTTCCGTACGCTGGAATAAACCTCCCATTATATCCGATACCTGTCACAAATAGTATATGAATAATGAACATTGGAATTATTGTAAAACCTCTGAAACTACAATTAGACATAAGCATAGCAATTAATACTCATTCGAACCTTATTAGTCAAAGCTCTGGATGCACGTATTACAGAATTTTCGCTTTCATCATATCGAATTTTCCAGTCCAGCATTTTATTGACATACGGATTACTATCTTTAAACTTCTCCCAACTTTGATAAAACCTATAAATGAAAGTGAAATAGCCGATATTAGTAAATACCGTTTATCCACATAAGTTTGGTTCACAACCAGCATAAATACTATCTTCATGTTTGGCATTGTAAATAAATACTATTATACTATCACTTTACATTATTGTGGAAACAGGCATTATTTTTAAATTTTTCAAAATAAGGTTTAAATATCTTAAGAATGTGTAGCCTACTTGTTTATAGTGTAATTTTTTAAAAAAATTATTACAATTATTACATTAACTTTAAATTACTTAGAATCTTTATGAAGTTCTACTCCCATGGCTTCTGTATTGGGCGTTATGACTTGATCATCAGTATTGCCTATATTTTCCAATCTTTTCCGTAATTTCACAGGTGGCCTATAAATTTTAGCTCCTAAGTCCCCTTCGACTATTTCATCTCGAACAACGGCGGCTGCTCCTGACATTGTTCTGAAAGAGGATGTGTTCGCAATTTTCGAACCGGTGTCTGCAAAAGATCCTGCTACATTTTGTGCTTGTTTACCCAGTTGTCCAGTGACTTCACCTACAATATAATAAATTAATACCTTTATTAATAATGAACAATTAGGGCCAGCGCCCGCTTATCCACAGAATCTACACTAACAATTTGATATGTAACATTACACATTTATTAGAAATTTTTACTTGATAGCTAGAACTGTTCCATTTCAAAGTAATTAGATTTAAAGCATTCTTACTTGCTTTTTTGGCAAAATCTGATTGACTAGCCTCTTTAACGACATCCTGTAGCTTGTCTTTAACAGTTTCTAATTTCTCTTTAAAAATTTCAGAACTTTTCGAGGCTTCTGATTCCACGACATCGAATTTCCGCCTTGCCTGCTTTAAAGCTTCCGATTGCTCTAGTTTATTTGCTTCTTCTCGAAATTTGGCAATACTCTCTTTCATTTCTTTATTTTTTCCTAGTTCCTGGCGAATGTTTTCAACCAGTTTCGACAAAAATCCATGTTGCTTTCCATCACCAGTAGCAGAAGAATAATGTCTTATCTGATAAGAAAGCAAAAATAATTCTAAAACGTAAAATACTAAAATACTTTTACCTAGGGGGACCTTTAATTCCGGCATTTGATTAATTGTCTATAAATTCTACGTTTATGGGAATTTTCAAATGAAATTTTCCACAATCGTAGTCTATTTTATTTAGAAAACAAAAATGTACCCAAACTTATTTGGGCCCTCTTTTTGCATTTATCCAAGCAGTGAGACTGGCAGTATCTCCAGTAGGAAAAACACGCGGGGGTTCCTAGGTTTCCAGTGTCATAGCTTGGCTGTCTTAGCATAAACAAATTTCTAATTTTTATGCGGTTTAGCACAAGCCTTCTTCTCTATTTCTGGCTATATGACATAATTTATTATGGTCAAATCGGGCGAGGCAGTTAACATATCTTGTAATAAGAAAATCTTTAAAATTTGGTCTATAAGGGGTTTTTTCGAAACTTTGCCACGTAAGAGGAGTCACGGTTTTGTTAAAAGTTCCAAATGGTTTTTTTTGAACAAAATAGTTCCTAATGAATCAAAGGTGCACATATGGCCGTTTACAAATCAATTCTTGTCTTCCATTTTCACACCCTTATGCACAAATTCGCCTTCTAGCTCTCCTTTGCAGTTAATGCTAATTTAAATAATGAAAAAAATATGTTGGTGGACTGTACCTTTGGGAAAAGAAAGTCTGACTATATAGGGTTAAAAATGTCATTACTTTGTCTACGGCTAATAATTTTGGATAAAAGAGAATAGTCATTGAAAAATATTTCATGTAACTTTCATCCCCGCGTGTATTCCCTACCGGAGTTACTGTCAGTCTCACTGCTTGGATAAATGCAAAAAGAGGGCCCAAACAAATTTGGGTACATTTTTGTTTTCTAAACAAAATAGACTACGATTGTGGAAAATTTCATTTGAAAATTCCGATAAACGTAGAATTTATAGACAATTAAGCAGAATGCCAGAATTAAAGGTCCCCCTAGGTATTGAACACAAAAAACCATAGAAAAAATGATAAAATAAAATATTTACTTGGAAAGCTGAGAACTCAGGACCAATCAATTCAGGAATATTTGAAAACGTCATAAATCCTTTGCTTTTGCTGCAGAAAGAGTCCATTGCTTGTACCCCAGCTAGAAAAATGTTTCTCAAATTAATTCAGCTCATTTTTAAAAATTAATAATAATAATGTTAAGTGTGGGACATACGCGTAGCTATGACACAACAGGACGTCTTTTGACTATCATATTCAACGTTATTTTTCTTTTCAGCAAAGTCCCTAAGGATCTGAACTTACTGGACCTACGAAGAAGTGAAAATACCCAAAAAATTCACAGGAACTTCTTTCACAAAAGACCCGTTGAAAATTTAACATTTTCCATTTTTGTATTGAAGATATCGCGATTTTAAAGTTAGAAACACTTGAATATTGTTTTTTTGTAATTTTGAAATCGCGATATCTTCATTACAAAAATGGAAAATGTTAAATTTTCAACGGGTCTTTTGTCAAAGAAGTTCCTGTGAATTTTTTGGGTATTTACACTTCTTCGTAGGTCCAGTAAGTCCAGGCCCCTATTTCACAATGATTACAAGTCTACAAGTACAAGTAGTTGTCGACAAACATGTGTCATTTTTGTTTCACAAAGAAACTTACAATTTGTCACATTTACAATTAAATTCACTTGTAATTACAATTTTATTGTAATGATTGAATTGTCAAAAATTGTTTTCATTACCATCTTTTGTTTTCACAAGTTTGTGTAAATTGTAGGACTTGTAGCTAAAATTCTACAGTGCCCTAGACCTCCATCGCCTCATTGTAACTCCATACGGAGGCACACATTTGATTGAAAATGTATTGAGCAGTCAACTGTCACCTAGGTTACTAGTAAGTTATAGGAGATAAATTTACCCGAGGTGACTACTAGATGATCAACAATTGCAATGTAACCATAGTGAACAGTTACAAGTGTTGTACAATTTACAAGTATCTGTGACTTGTCAGCAAAATTCCTAAAAATTTCATGAAACGCATGTGACAAGTATTTGTCGTTTACAAACTACAATTCTACAAGTTTGTAGTTGTAGAATTGTAATTATTGTGAAATAGGGGCCAGATCCTTAGGGACTTTGCTAAAAATGTCATACAATTTTTTCACTTGTATCTTTTTGTTCAAGATGTACATGGTAATCAAGGGGCTTAGTGATACGTATCCATAGAGATTTACTAATTTGCGAATGTATATACTTTTGGATTGCTTTGGTTCAGTTTGTATAGTGGTGCACCTTAAAATCAAGGTACGTAAAATTTTAGATTGTCAAGGTGATATGGCATAAGGTAATTTCATGCTCGAAAAACTTGATTTTTTTTGCAACCACATAAGAGGCGACATTTCCCTTTGACCCCTGCAGTTAACTGGTTTCCGTTGCCATTGGCAACGGGGAGCATGAAATTACCTGGAAAATGTTATTATTTTCTATAACTCAATACAACAAAATCAGAGTAAATACATAAGAGACCATGCAGGCTCGGAACAAAATGTCACAGCCAAAGTTGTTACTTTCAGATTCTAATCTACTTAGTGATATGAAAAAAACAATTTCAGGATTTTTTTTGAAAACCCGCCGTTTTTAAGTTATGGCGGTTTTCCGCCTTTTGTCGTTCATCTATGATTCATTTCTAAACTACTTGACCGATTTTCATGAAACCGGTGCCATTCTTCCCGCAAACGCTTTCATCACATGGCCCCTTTTTTAGTTTTTGAAATTTTTTTCAAAATTTTGAAAAACAATTTCGAAAAATTTCGAAAAAAATTTTTTTGAACGTATTTACTAGAACTATTATTAAATGCAATAAAAAAATGTCCTAGGCATTTTCCATATGTCCGGTCTGTACAAACTTCCTGTAACCGCTCTCAGAACCGCTCCGCTCCGATGTCCGCTACCAGTTTCCCTATGTTGACACTTCTAGAAGCAGTAAAACCCTATGTTGACACTTCTAGAAGCAGTAAAACCCTATCTTGACACTTCTAGAAAAAAATATTATTTGAGAAGGGGTGGGAATATGGAGACTACATTGACATTGACTACATTGACATTGACGACAAAGCCTATTGAAAATGAGCCACATTGGTCCATAGGTTGCTGAGATGCCGCGCGCTCACTTTGTCTTCATTTTGATAGTCAAAATGAAAATGTGGCATTAAATGAACATTAAAAGTTCAATTGTGCTTCCTATGAATTGTTAGCATGATAGTACAAAATATTAAATGCCGCTTCGACCAAATTTAAGATTCAATAATAAAGTAGATAAAACCGGAAAATACCTATTATAGGAAGGATATAAATCTATTTCGCATTTATATGCAAATTGATAGTCAAATTTACATTTTTCGAATTGCTTTTCATTATGATAGTCAATATTAACCGATTTTGATTTTCTTTTGATTTTGATACTCAATATTAGTCAATTTTGATTTCTATTTTATTTTGATACTCAATCTTAACCAATTTTGATCTTCTATTTATTTTCAGTCAACTATTATCTGCTTTGATTTTTTGTCAATTTTGATAGTGAACATTATTCAATGATTTTCTATTTATTTTGATAGTGAACATTATTCAATGATTTTCTGTTGATTTTGATAGTGAACGTTAATCGATCTTGATCTTCTGTTGATTTTCATAGTCAATCGTAATCTATTTTGAGTTTCTGGTGATTTTCATAGTCAACAATTATCTATTTTGATTTTCTGTTGTTTTTTAAGGTCAATTTTAATCTATTTTGATTTTCTGTTGATTTTCATAGTCAACGTTAATCCATTTTGATTTTCTATTGGCTTTGATGGTCAACATTCATGCATTTTGGTTTTCTGCTGATTTTGAAAGTCAATATTAATCTAATTGGTTTTCTATTGCTTTCAATGGTCAAAATTAATCTATTTTTATTTTCTGTAGATTTTCAAAGTCAACGTTAACGTATTTTGATTTTCTATTGACTTTGATGGTCAAAATTTTCCTATTTTGATTTTGAATCTAAATATTAACAAATAAATATGAAAATAAACCCAATTCTATTATTCTACTAAAATAGTGTACATAGTCCCCTTCACTAAGGCGAGCTTCTGTTACGGCTTGCCGTAAGTTTTATCCAACATGAAAGAATTTGCTATAGAATTAAGTTACGTACTATCACACATAATGAATAATAGTTTTAATGACTGTATCTTCCCCGAGGTATGGAAAACAGCAACGGTTACAGCCCTACCAAAAGTAAATAAAATACAATCATTAAATGATCTCCGACCAATCTCAATTACTAGTCCCTTTTCTCACATGCTTGAATCTGTGATGTATGAAAGACTAAACAATCAAATAGGAACGTGTATTAGCAAAAACCAATTTGGTTCCCAGAAAAAATGTAGTACTGTGCACTATCTTGTACAGATAATGGATTTCATTCTTTCTGGCCTAGAAAAATCGGGTACCATAATTATAGTATACGTATTTGATGTTACCAAAGCATTTGAGTTTTTGGACCACCCTTTACTAATAGATTACCTATACCACGAATGTAAAGCTGATTTGCACACTATATTATGGCTCGCAAGTTTCCTGAGCAAAAGAAAACAGAATGTAAAGTGTGGGAATCAGTTATCTAATACACAAGAATGTAGCTGTGGTTGTCCACAAGGCACAAAGACAGGAGGTTTGTGCTTTTTGGCCCAAATTAATCCTGTATTGTCTAAATTTGAAAAAAAATACAGCGGAGAATTTTTCTCGTTAGCCGGTTTCGTTGACGATACGGTAGTGGCAGAGAAAGTTGTAGATAAAACTCCCCAAGGGCAACAAATGCTAGATGACTTTTCTAAATGGGTAAAGGAAAGAAAAATGAGTTTCAATCCTAAAAAGTGTGGGTATTTAGTACTAGATTTTAGTAAAAACAAATCTGTAAGTAATGAATGGAAATTTTTAATTGAAGGAGTGGAAATACCAAGGTTAGAAAACACCAAATTATTAGGGGTCACCTTAACGGTAGAACTTAAATGGGACTGTCACGTTAATAACATAATCGAACAGGCATCCTCTAAAATGTTCATCATCCATAACTTAAAAAGGTATGGATTTCACAAAGACGAACTACTACAAGCGTACATATGCTATATTAGACCAATTTTAGAGTATGCCTGTGTTGTTTGGGGTCCCGGTTTAACGAACAAATTAAGCTTAGAAATAGAGAATGTACAAAAACGCGTAATTTCTATTGCGCTGGGGTTAAAAATAAGCGAATCGGAATACGATAATCGGTGCGAACAACTAGAGATTCAAAGACTTGATCAACGAAGACAATATTTATTACAAAGATTTGGACTACAAGTCATTAATTCTGACCGATTTCGGAATATGCTACCTACGTATCACACCACAAAGGAAACTAGAACCAGACAGGCTAAAAAATTTCTGTTAAAACCCTTAGGAGCAAAAATAAAAAAAAGATATGAGAACTCAACTATACCGACTATCACTAAAATGTTAAATGAATTATATGTGCAAGATAAGATTTGTTTTAGTAATGATATTGTATTCAGAAAATAATCTTAAATTGAATTATTATAATAATTAAGTTATCTGTCCTATTAATGTTATGTAACAGAAGTACTAATCCAACTGTATGTTGCCAGTCTTCCTTTCTGAATAAAACCACATACATACATACATACATACATACAAGGGAATACGTTTCTGATTTTAACCATGTACTGCATTATAAAATTGGAGTAGAACCTTGGTAGATATTGATGGAAATGTAAAAAATGATTTACATGTATTTTGATAGTCCTTTGAGTTTTTCAAATCGTATATACCGGCCGCTTAAAATTCCCCCAACTGGGGAATCTATACAATATTCCACCTTAGATTGATCCCCATGGCTACTCCCCCACATGTGGGGGAGTTGCCATGGGGACCAAGCTACAGTGCAATATTCATTACAACAATGACCATTTAGATCGCTGAATTCGAAAAATTTCGACCAATCAGATTGCGTATCCAGGTGCAACTCCCAAATAGCTGTACCACGGACTACTGAATCTATCCAAGGCTAGTAGAAGTAAAATAGGTTTGGAATTCCCAGGCACTTCTGAATTTTTGTGTATGTAAACCGATTTGTGACGTCACACGGCGACTTTCCTATACATTTGCATGGGCCATCACCATGGTGAAAGTGCATGTCAAAAAATTTAAAAAAATTTGTCAAAAATATTTTTCTGCCCCATGGAAATGAATAGGAAATGTCGCCGTGTGACGTCACAAATCGAATGCATTACAAAAAAATCGAATGAAGCCTGGAATGCCGCAGGTTGGAATCTATCAGTATATAAAATACAATTTTGGCTAGCTGCATGGATATTGAAATTTAATCAAGACTATTTCTATTCTTATTATTTCATAATAAGAGAATCAAGAGTCTGAGTAAATTTTTTTGAAAATCACTTTGGATACGAGGTATTTTTATTCGAAATCCCTCCCCTTTTCCTTAGAATAAATTGACACAAAACTGTATACCGTACAGTGATACATAATCACTATAGAAGAATACTTTAGTTGGCCAATTTATTCTGAAAAGAAGGCGAGGGGAAAATGAGGGAAAAGACCCCAGACTAATTGAAATTGGGAAATACCTGGCTCTGGATAAGCTTCAACAACTCGCATTTCCTTAAAAATGGTTGTACTACGTTTCCTTAAATGTAAAGTTTTAAGACTTCCTAGTCCACAAAGATTCCTCGTCAGAGAGAGACTGCTTGTTTGATTAATCGCCATTACTGTAAGTTAATGCAAAATACGATTGATAAGTAAAAATTGACATAGCATAATGAATGGGCTATCAGCTATTCTTTATTGCTTTTTGGGTAAGAGGCATAGCATGGTTTCGTATTTCGTCTGACAGTGTTACATTATTACGAACGAACTAATACAAGATAAGTTTACCTGCGAGTGACGGATATCTAGTTTGTCTTGTAAGAGTCCGCAAGCATTGCGGCGTCATTTTGAACAAACACATCATCATTATAACTTTTATAACTTTTATAACTGAAAAATTAACCGATGACCGATTATTCAGTTAGTCAGTGACCAGTGGTCAACTACTACAAATATTTTAACAAGATATTATGATGAAGTATTGTTTATGGTTAGCTTTTTTAAATTGTTAGTAATATGATTGGTTTGTGAGAATGCAAAACTCAATGAAAATGGTTGTCATCAAACGTAGCCTAATTTTAGCACCTTTTGAAAAGTCTCAAACAATTACCATCAGCATTGAATAAATGATAAAGTAACTGATCACTGATGGGTCAATATGGCCAATGGTGAAAGCAGGAGCAGAAATAACGTAAATAGTTTTTTTTTGAAAAGTTAAAGGCGAAATGCTCAAGTTCGCATTTACAATTTCACAATTTCCGCAATTTTCTTCATCCCATAACTCAACGTGAAACTTAAACTTTTCCCTCCTTACATCAACCCGGTTTGGCGCAGAAGATAGTCTGCGATGACAATCACGAGAAGATAAAGCCAACTCCGCGTCCCAAACCCAAATGAAGCAAAGCAAAAATTCCATTTTGCATATCATATATTATTTGACTCCTGGACGAGTCCCGGAAGTTACAAGCTTTTCACCCGAAGGATAGAACAGACTAAATTAAATAAGCCATTAAGGAAGTATAATAGCAGAGAAGTTTATCTTGAGCTTAAGCCACTGACCCTTGATCTCTGACTAACATTGACCTACTTAAAAATGTCACTACTTAGTAGTTCTCTTAGACCTCTTTGCTTTCGAATAGACTTTGGACAGTGAAAATATCAGATTAAATTCATTTTAATTTTTTTTAATTTTCGAAACACTCGAGTGTAGAGTGTAACCGATTTTGCTCGTTACCACCTCGGTCTTTCTATTTACCTAAAGATATTATCCTGAAAATTTCAACAATCTAGCTTCAACCGTGTGAAATGTATCGTTCACAGGGATTTCCGGTTGGTCATACAGACAGACAGAGAAAAGGCTCCCCTGAATACTCCAGTACATTATGTAAAAAAGCTTTGATGGGCACTTTGGGGCTCATCTGAATTCAGAAAAAAGGAAAATGTTTTGTCATTAACCTAAATTGTATTATTCGGTTGAAATATGACAAGAGGTTGAACATTTTAAAAATCGCGCCATGAAATTCACACAACCCGCTTTCGAGGTACTTAATCTAACATAATTTGAAACAGTAACGTTGATAGGTATTTGTGCAACCTCTGCCTTACTTCAACACATTAGGCTCATATAATTGAAATTATCATGCATCTTCCCTGACATCATTCTAAAACTTGGAGAAATGAGCATTGGGACTTTTAGCAATCTTGTTTGGGCAATTCTAAGTCAAACAACCGAATTTCATTATCTGCCACGGCTCCAACTGGCTAGTTACTTGTCATGCAATATTGCAGTATGTCAATCACTCATGTTACCATATGGTGATGATTGGATATTGGCATACATAATACATACCAAGTGTGTGCCATGGTCAAGGCATTATATCACAGCTAATGCCTTGTGCCCATGGTATGGTTACCAATACCAAGTGTGTGCCGTGGTATGGTACCAATACCAAGTGTGTGCCGTGGTATGGTACCAATACCAAGTATGTGCCATGGTATGGTACCAATACCAAGTGTGTACCATGGTATGATACCAAATACCAAGTTGGTGCCATAGTTGTACCACCTAATACCAATACTAACTACTACTGGAAAACGGTCTAAAAATGCGAAATTTGTTGTCGGGTGTCTGGATTGGACCATTGGGATTATTAACGTAAAACAATGTAGTCGCCATCAACGTTGGCTTTGACAAAGACTAAAAGACTAAAATCGGCTTTGCAGCGTTTCCTTCTAAACATTAGCGCGTAACATTTCAAATTATAATAATTTTGCATTATCACTATCACGGACGAAATACTGCCTGTAATGTAATGCGGCTCTCTGTCTGTTCTGTGTGTTGTGTGATGTGAACTGTAGTGAACTGACCGAGCGACTATATTCATTAATCAACAACTCACTCGATTATCTGTCACAAAGATCAATAGTCACATCACAGTTGACAGTTTTCTCTCTCTCTACATTCTGTCTGTGAATTTGAAAAATCTAAGATCACGGTATTAGAAATCCGAAAAAACTAAACGGGTGTTGATATTCGTACTGCTAGTGCTAGTCACTTATTATTATTCATCATTTAAAGCTGTTGCTGTCTGAAAATTGAAAATGGACGAGATTGGTGTGGGGTTAGGAAAAAATGCACCCAGTCCCGTAAGTAAAAAATATGTTGTAATGATGTTAATGTAACATCCAGGTCCAGGTTTATATTTAATTTTTTTGTTTTTATAATGGACCAGTCACCAGTTGGCTATTCACGCAGCGCCCCATTAGCGAGACACCACGACATTAAAAAGATAGACACAACAGCCGAGTTTCGGTCCGCCGTAGTATCCATAAATCATTAAAGGCGCTGCGTGGCGTGAATAGCCAACTGGTCCAACAATAAAAATATAATTTTTATATTGGTTCTTACTTAACTCTATTTTGATAATAGGATGAACCTGTGAGCAACGAATTGCAGTTGTCGAAAGATAATGTGCCTTTTGTTAGCAACAATGATGATTTGGATATCGACGATCTGTACACTAAGTATAAGGTCAGTCATTTATTGTCAAGCAAATCAGCGTGCTAATAACTTTTATAATTTTATTTTTGGCCAAAATAATATATACACTATTATATTAGGTTAGGGGTTAGACTCTTTGTCCTTATGGAAAATGGTTATTCGAAACCGGGACTGAATATTGGCTGCTGTAGCGGTCGCCCGTTTCTCCCGTTTTCTCCAACCCCGTTTCCTCCAAAACCGTTTCCTCTGTTTTCTGAAATCCATTTTCCTCCAAGTACAACCCTAACATATTGCCTTCGTTTTCTCCTTCCGTCACTATTGACTATTTTTGCCTCTTTTCTGACCTAACCTAATAAAAAATAAACTGTTTATTGTTAAAATCTAACAAGTAACATGTTTAATTTTAATTTATATTTATTTATATGTAAGGGCAAGGGGAGGGTAATAGGTTTTGTGGCCACTTGGAGAAAACGAGCGCCCGCTGTCTAAATTCAGTCAGCCCTACTTCGTTTTCGGTATATTATTGTTGTTTATTGTTTGTCGCAGTTTGATATCCACTCCTGTCGGCGATGAGCGCCTCAAAGACGCCCAAAAAAGACCCAAAAAGTCGCTCAGAATGACGACATTTAGACCCCAATGTGCCCAAACTATCACATTGTTTAGGTTCCCAAAATATTTTGGTTCGAATCCGCTTAGATCAGTCAAAAAGTGTGTACCCACATGGATGGGTGTCAGAAAAAAATTACATGCCCGGTCGCTCGCTTAGAATTATACTTTACTGGTCCTAAGGACCAATAATTATTTGGAGGAAAATTGTTTAGGGTTTATTGGATTGGAAGGACGAATTAGTATGGCAAATATATATAATTGAATCGATTGTAGAATATTAGTGGTGGAAGGAGTTATGTCTCATGTCTCAAATGTCTTTTTTGTGTTTCTTTGAATTCTCATTTATTTTATTTCGGATTTAGAAACTTCAAAGACAATTAGAGTTTTTGGAAGTTCAAGAATCTTATATAAAAGATGAGCAAAGAAATTTGAAAAAGGAATACCTTCATGCGCAAGAAGAAGTCAAAAGGATTCAGAGCGTGCCTCTTGTAATAGGGCAGTTTTTGGAAGCCGTCGATCAAAATACAGGAATTGTTGGAAGCACAACAGGTTGGTTTTAGTGTTCTATTGATATTTGCAGTCAGTGGAGGCCATAATTTCATATTTGACTCTTCTTTTGCTATTTTAGGATCCAACTATTACGTTCGGATTTTGTCTACTTTGGATCGTGAATTGCTCCGACCTTCCTCTTCTGTTGCTTTACACAAGCACAGTAACGCTCTTGTAGATGTTCTTCCTCCCGAAGCTGATTCCTCAATTTCAATGCTTCAAGCCGGTTATTGCACACATTATGTTGTTTACAATTGATTAAAACATGTTTTATATATGATTTTCATCGATAAACTTATATGCTAGTTCTCATCAATTTCGTCAGTATTTATCTAAGTAAGATTATTTTGTAGATGAAAAACCCGATGTTTCATACTCGGACATTGGTGGCATGGACATGCAAAAACAGGAAATGAGAGAAGCTGTAGAATTACCTCTAACTCATCACGAACTTTATAAGCAAATTGGAATTGATCCACCAAGAGGAGTCCTCATGTAAATATTATGTTCATTAATTACTTCTGTTTTATTGCCATACTTCAAGTGCGAGTGGAAGTTTACGATAATTTTAATGTTTTGTTAAAGTGATTACCATATTTACGAAAATGGTTTTACAAATTCTCTGAATACTTTCAATGAACATAGTCTTGATTCGAAAAATGTTACCGTTATGTTTTATTTTGGTTGTTGTTACTGTTTTTCTCCAAAAGTGACAATTGCAACTGTAAAGGGTTCGACAGCTTTATTACAAGATTAATTAATCCCATTTCACAATGATTCATAACCACTTTTTAGTTAGCTATGTGTTTTTTTAATTTTCATTGATATTGTTGCTGTGCGGAAATCGGTATTCGATACGAATTAATTTATCGTTGTCGTTAGTCGTTTATTTATCAATACTCAAAGCCACATTTGGCTCGATTGGAACATCGAATTTTCCTGTCGAATATTATAAACTATTCACAAGCGAATTATCCTATTGTCCATTTTTCGACTTCAAATATATATTCGACTTAAATGGAGTATTCAAACCTAGTACTAAATTATAATTCGAAGTTACATAGTTAGTTTTTGATAACAGTAAATATTTTTTAAATAGTAAATGTAAAAAAGTCCTTTAATATATATCTTAGGTATGGACCCCCTGGGTGCGGGAAAACAATGTTAGCTAAGGCAGTAGCTCACCACACTACAGGTTATTATTTTTTTCACCAGTTCATTTTTTTGGTATAATTCTGTTTCTACTTTTTAATTCTAAGTTGAGTATTCTTTAATTCTAATGTTTTGTAAATATCTCGTTAGCTGCTTTCATTCGTGTCGTTGGATCCGAGTTTGTCCAGAAATATTTAGGAGAAGGTCCCCGGATGGTTCGTGATGTATTCAGATTGGCTAAAGAAAATTCTCCAGCAATTATTTTTATTGATGAAATCGACGCCATTGCAACCAAACGGTTCGATGCTCAAACTGGGGCTGACAGAGAAGTTCAGAGAATTTTGTTGGAACTTTTAAATCAGATGGATGGATTTGACCAAACCACAAATGTCAAGGTACAATTGGAATAATTTTTTTCTATTATTTGAAATATTTGTTTGATCAAATGTTAAAGAAATAGTTACAATAATAATTAATCTTATTTTTACAGGTTATAATGGCAACTAACCGAGCGGACACTCTTGACCCAGCTTTACTTCGTCCAGGCCGTTTGGATAGAAAAATCGAGTTTCCTCTTCCGGATCGCAGACAAAAGCGCTTAATATTCACAACAATTACAGCAAAGATGAATTTAAGCGATGAAGTTGATCTTGAGGACTATGTTGCTAGACCTGATCGCATTTCTGGAGCCGATATTAATGCTATATGTCAAGAGGTATGTTTAATTTGATGTTATATATTTATGTTGAAGGCAATTTTATATCATTACTGAATTTAATAACTCAAAGCTTGTTGGCAAATTTTTTTATTATAAAATAATGGCATTTAGTATTTAGAATCCAACTTTCTGTTGTGAGTTGGATTTTGTTTCACGTAATGCACATTAGTGCTCACAAGTAATGGCTTTACTGCTCTGATTAATCAATTCTGCTTTTAAGTAAAATTAGGTAGAGTTCGGCCAAACATTTTTTGTGTCAATATTGACTGTAAAGAATATACTTCCTAGTTTTCTTTTAGTAATGTGAACCAATAAAAATATTTATATATTGAATTTTAACATTTATGAATTTTGATAGGCTGGAATGCACGCTGTTAGAGAAAACCGTTACATTGTCTTGCCAAAAGACTTTGAAAAAGGTTACAAAAATAACATCAAAAAGGATGAGTCGGAACACGAATTCTACAAGTAAATAAATATGTGTTATAACATCTAGAATTTACTACCGATAACGGTGAAAGATTATCTTAAAATTTTGTAAAAATCGATCTTATAATTATCAATGGAACTTCGTATTTATACGCTTGGTATCACTTAGTTTAATTAACCTATATAACATTTTGAATATTTACGAATGAATGTAATCTGTTATTTTAGTGCGTAATTATATAGGAACACCAGTGTATAATACCTAATCTAAACAAAATAAAATGTGTGAAAGTGTTGGAGCTAAATTATAACAATGTAATATAAAATGATAAAAATTCGAACGTTTCAAAATCCTGAAAAATTTTGTTTGTTAAACAATAAAATTGCATAGCTTTAATCATTTAATCACTTCTATCCTAGCCTCATAAGAAGCTTACAAGAATAATAAACTCATGGCCATTCATTATAAGATTGCCGTAGAAAGGTATATAAGAAGGTAGAAAGGTATAATTAATTCACAATTGAGCAAAATGTTTTATTTTTAAAGAGACAGTTCCTGCATTTATGGAATTTATTAAAACATAGCAGATGTAGGAAGAGAAAGCTCTCAAAAGATAGATTTAGATTTGTATGTACCTGCGTGTGTTAGGAGAAAGCCGCTTTATACACCTTCAAATGCAACTATGGAATAAGCTCATACAAGGAGAGTTTGCCTTTCTCTTTCTTAAATATAGTAAACCTGATATCGTACACTCCTAAACATACTCGCCGAAGACACAACCATGCGTTACGTTCTGAAAATCATTTACTAGTGACATAAAATGCATAATGCCAACACTTCGTGTAATTGTTAGAAAATAACTTGATTCGTGGATATTTTTCTTAATAACTTCTGTTACCTTCTGTACGCTCTTCTTGTCGGTATTGCTCCAAGAGCTGCTTCAGGATATGCTTCAAAACATGCATTCATTGAAAAGGTTATCTATTACCTACAGTGTACTCAGAAGTATAAAGTTTTACTTATAAGAGAAAGTTAACTTTCTCAAACATGTAGGTAGAGTAGAGGTAGAGCACAGTCATTACTATTACTTAGTTTGGTACTATGTGCTTGACTTCCAATTCCAATCCAAACTGAATGCTGAGGCTATTTATATACGTGCGAATTCATTTCCACACTGGGCTTGAGCTTTTTCCCAGCATAGACATGTTTTCATTTATGTACCCCAAAAAGCATATACCTTCATAAGCATACATGAAGGTATGCATTATTAGGGTAACACATAAGTGAATTCATCTATTTGTATATAACCAGTGTGTATTACTTTCACCGGGGGCATTCTTCATATTTTGACGTAACAATTTCGTTATAAAACGAATGTAATGTAATTAATCAGATGGCAATGGTTTATGTTTCATATTGGCATTAGATGGAAAGTTAGTATTAGATGGGCATCGTTATATTATATGAACTTATGGACGTGAAGTATAAGATACTACGGTCCAGGATTGTGCGAAGAGAAAAGCGACAGGAATGGGTGAAAGTTCCAGTTGGCGTTGCTCTTGCTACCCAAAACGAGAATGTATGTACGACAATGCCCTTTAGAATACGAACTAATAATACCATAATATGACCTGCTTGGACCTTGCAGGCTTGCACCTGTGAAGGAATTCGCGAACTGCCCCTTAACTCTCTGCGAATAAAAAAATTATTCGGGTCGGGACGAGCCACATAGAGTATTAATAATAATAATGAGTAAACGAACAAACCATGACCATATACATTGTACAAACTATTATATAGATTAGGTAACTTCTTTGGTGGGCAAAAGTTATAGATATAAAGGTGATTTTAAGGTAGAGTCAGTCACAAAATCGGACTCTCTAAGTCGAACGGTTTTAGTCTTGAAGTTTGCTATTCTTGCTATGACGTACATAGCACGTCAATTTTTGCGTCAGCAAAGCTCTTTGAGCTGAACGAACGACTGCAGCAGGAGCTCTATTCTAGCTCGATTGATGAGGAAGAGGATAGCAGAGAGAGAGAGAGAGCGAGGTGAGACGGTGAGAGGACGAGGAATCTTCTTCTCTATGTTTGGAGTTATTATGGAACCGCCTGCCTTCTCTAAACACAACAGATTGATTATGATTAGTAGGATTAGATAGACGAGTGTGTGAGTGACTGACTGAAGACCAAAGACGGTGACGGTGATCATCTCCTAGTGAAAACAAAAATCCCTTTTTATTATTATTATTATTTGTGTGAGTGAGAAGAACTCAGAAAAAGGCTTCTGTCCTGGATTGAAAATTGAAACCATTTGAAACTATAAGCTACCACACTCATACAAGATCAACGATGACGAGCAATATTATTATCTGAATGAGTTATGCAATCGCAAAGATACAAGGTAAAGTTTAATCGTTTTATAATCTGTAATCCATTCATTTCATTCTTTGCGTAGTCAGTAGTACTTCGTTCGTAGTAGTATGTACGTCTTGTACGTTACTGACTGACTGACCTTTAAACACTGGCTCCAGTCTCCTCTACACATAATTGTTTGTATTTATTATCCAACAATTATTTATACGTATGACACCATTAATGTTAGTTATTAATTACATTAAACGGTAATAATTAGTAATCAGCCACTAGTAATTAAGAATTTACACTGGTTATTATTAGTTTATTAGTACTAGAAGTTATTGATGCATTCATAATCGGAAGAATAGTTATTAATGTACAAATCTGAAAAATTTTGTAGTCACGATTTTTGTTTAAATGTTTAGTCTTAGTCAAAAATGTTCTGCTGTCTGCTTCAGCGTATACTTTGGTTAATCAATTGTCAATTGTAAAAACCAATTCGTCAATGATGATCAGTTCAGTTCAGTAGTAGTGAGTAATTGGTTCGGTAAAGACCTTCCATTTTCTTCCTCTTCCTTATACCAATAAAATACACGTGTATCTATGTCAAGGTGCCAAATATTTTGTATTTGATGAGGAATAGTGATAGTTTAGCAATATTATTTTTGGTCATTGGTTTACACGTTTAGTTACTCTTTTTTGCTATTCTAAATTCTTATTTCTTTTAGTCAAAACAATCGAAGATTCTTCTATATTTGAAATTAAAAAGCAATATATTCCAAAAATAATCAATCGTACTAATGCCAATGCCCTCACTACATGTTTCGTTTATTATTATTAGTCATTAGTGTAATCTTATTTCATACTTACAACTTAAGTTAGCTATGAGTTTTGTATACTGGACAGTCTCATTCATCATTGCATTAAATTATCCCGTTAATTCAAAATGAAATTGTATTTTAATTTTGTTATTTTATAATATATTTATGGTTGTTTTGTTACTTTATTAGGAATGTCGTTTTGTTGCTGCCAACTAATGATTATATTATGACTTGGTCGGACTCCCAAAGTAATCGATTGAATTGGAATATTAATAGGATTCAATCATCAATCCACACCGCACAAGAAAACGGAGCTATTCATTCATCTAAGTCATTTAATCACATCCGTCTGTATCTGTTTCGGAAATCAGTTTAAGTTCTTAAAAATCTGAGTTCTAATACTCCAATCTTTAGTGATCGTCCAGTTACATTCATTTATCTGCTGTATTGTGATTTTAGCTGAAAATGGCTTGAAGAAATCAGCTGCACTCTAGTCACTTTTTTTAAGAATAATATTATGTTGTATAACGAAATGCCTCACATGTGAAGTATTGTTTTTAACAAACGAGTTGAAGTGTTGATGACAATGAAAGGATTGTTTTTTTATTAACACTCCATAATCCGATGAAATAATTCAATCACAACGATACATAAAGGCATCATTGCCACTATACGATGTTTTAGTGATTAAAAAATTATGAGTTCTGTGCGCAGATATATCGAAATAATTGATCAAAAATCTTGGCGATTATAAAAACATGTAAAGCAATTAACTATGCAAATGAAAAAGTTACATCGAACACCTTATATTTTATGTTTTGGAGGCATGATCGAAGTAAATTAGTACCTAACACCTAATGTCTGTCAGTCAGTAGTTAAATTTAAAAGTGCATTTACATGATCATTTGGTTTAATGAGGACTATAAGTAGTAAAAGTAATTGTTTAGTCATCCCTGCAAAAGGATATTAATTTTCATTCCTTTCAAATGAATGGGGAAAATTTTTTGGCAATTGGAGTACTTCACTGACAATTTGCTTTCCCTTAAAAGACGGCAGATTTTCTTTACTAGTAGGTGTAGGGCGGTTGTACTGTGTGTCTATTAATTACGTTTACAATTCTACCCACTCAAGTCAAGACATGTCTCCGGCTCCACTTAACTAAGACGACATTTCAACGACGAAGAAGACGTTTCCTCTTTCCTTTCCGAAATTATCTACTATACATGTATAGACAAAAAATATTAATTTTTTAAAATTATGAGTAAATAGTCAAGCCAAAAATAAACTAAGGTTTTGGTTAAAGCACGCAAAACATTTTTATGTAATCTTAAAAATATGGTGTTGTGCTTTTTGTTTACTCTAACTGCGGAGACAATTGACGTATACATATCCTCGTTAGAAGATCGTTTTGTTACGTTTTAAATCTAACCTCTGTTTGTTTATGTGTATTTTTACTTTGTTTTTAGAAATCTGTAAAGGAAATTTTGATTAGGATAACTTTTTATGAGAAACGAAATATTATACATAACAAAACCCCTGTGCCAATTACCACCCTTCACGGTTGTTGGCATTGGACTTTGGTTGATAAAAAATGATTACACTCTTTAAGAACGATTGTTTTCCACCCTACAGTTATTTTATCAAGATTGAGCAAAATATAACTTCAAGCTTTGGTTTTCTCGAGTTTAATTTATCTTGAATGCTTACGTCAAACAAAAAATTTGAAGATCACCTGAAATTAAGCAAGAATATTTTGCACACTAAGGTATGTAATACGTACTATACGTACATAAACCTTAATTTTAGTGATTTTGGATTTAATTATTGTATCATAACATATTATCTGCTTATTTTATTTGTACAATATTGCATATGGGGAATTATTATTCGCTTTTTTGCCCTTCTTTTTGCTATTCTTTTTCTTGGTTTGGGTTCTCGGGGAATGTTTCCAATATATATTAAGATGTTTATAAATGATTTTTTAAATTAATATGATAAAATCTTGAACTATAAGCTTATTATTTGATTTTTTTTTAAATTGTTCACAGTTGACATTGTTAGTCTGGATTTTTCAAACGATGATTTTGGGTATGACCTGAAGACAACTTATCTCTAAATCTCTATTTATGGAAATGGATCTAGATCTACAAAGCTCGAGGTGGGCAGTTTTTATTTTATGTTAAATACTCTCATTCTCGTTGCTCGGAGGTCTTAACACTGGGCTACAGTGATTTCACAACGTGGAACGTGCGCATCAACATAGTGCAAAGTGCATTTCACTGATGAAAAAACTAACAATATGGGTAATAATGATACAAAATGCAACGCTCTTAGTGATTTTGTACAGAACAGGTACAGTCGAATGAACAATGCGGTAGTGAAAGTGGAATACCTCACAAGTCCTAAGTTGTTTCTAAGAAATAATTATGTAGCTCTATTGCGAGCATGAATCGTTAATGAGCCAGCAATGCTGTAGCTTTCAAATTCAAGGAATGAAAAATTAATATTTGTGTATTTAGTGTTATCTGACACCCTAAAATAGTAGAGTTGTCAATTTGCTCATTACTAGTTAGTATCGTGTAAGCAAAGGAAGCAATAAATAGAAAAATGAGTGACAAACGTGCACCTATCCGTGTCGGCTTTTACGATATCGAAAAAACCATCGGAAAAGGTAACTTTGCTGTTGTCAAGCTGGCTCGTCATCGTCTAACAAAGACTGAGGTTTGTATTATCTTTCAAAATTTAATTGCAAATTAACTTTTAGGTGTTTAAATGCTTACACATATAATAAGTCCCAATATTCATCGTGCAATTTACATAATATTATGATGTATTTCGTATGCTCAGGTGTTTACGTTAGCAATAGCTATGATTTTTCGGATACAGCTTCAGTTATATTGTATTTGTGTAAGATGTGACAAATGACAACGGATATTGTTAACTTTTTTAAAGGTTGCCATTAAGATAATTGATAAGACTCAACTTGGAGCTGCTGACCTAAGAAGGGCTTACAGAGAAGTCCGTGTTCTTAAAAAGCTACATCATCCTCATATCATCCGCCTTTATCAAGTATGCGATTAATAATTAATGACTTTCTTTTCCTTATTGTTCCTTGCCATTTTGAAACGAACGATATAACATGATATTATGATATACTAGGAAACTGCAATTTATTTTTAATTACAAAATAACAGTTGAAATACGACCAAGTCTTAAAAAGAATGTTTGCCTATGCATCCTTGGGGAAACTTAAGAATGACTATATACCTATACTACCTAATACCTTCCATCCAACTCTTCCAACTCCAAGCCATTTTTGATAGGGCTTCAATTCCAATAAGACTCATGCATTCTTAATACTGTCGGATCGGATCATTTGTCAATAATAAAACCCTTAAGGGGTTGAGTATAAATTAACAAGCTTAATAGCCCATGGCGATTGATCACATTTAAATTTAACACAGTCAAGTCCATGTCAATATACTTTTTTTAAACAACTTAACTGGAGGAAAGGGATTTTGCTTTCACTTTGACTTGAGCTACTGTGTGGTCTATAAGTTAACTTCCTAAAAATGAAATTTTATATGCTGATAGAAGTTACTGAAGTTAGGTGCTTGATATTGTTCACACTAAATACCACAAATAGATGCGTAAACGTATAATAGTAATGTTGTTTGTGGTTTGTTCTAATCAAGAAATGTTTTATAAAATAGTATATGTCTATGTTTCCGATTATTTAGGTAATGGAGACAAAAAACATGCTGTACATCGTGACCGAATATGCTCCCCAAGGCGAAATATTTGGTAAGTTAAGGATTCTGAAATTAAGCCTTTCCTTAGTCCCATTTATGTCACAAGTTTCTTTGGCTAGTATTTATTCATTCATATAAGATTAATAAATAGCATTAGTCTCAGTCTTAGCATTTTGTTAAGGCCCCGTCGTAAAGTAACGTAGCATTATTGCTTTGATGCTTGAAATTACAATATAGGTTAATCATAAAGTAGGGGATAGATTGAAAATTTCATAAATACGGAATGTTCTTTTATCTATTACATTGTATGTATATACTATTTCGCTTTAATACTGAATAAAAAAGCTAAAGTGAATTCCATAAAGATTCTGAAAGCTATTTAATAATGTAAAAATGACAGTACATAATCAATTTGACTCTAAAGTGCAGAAGGAATTTTGTAAATGTTTAAGTGTTTTGAAATTTTTATTAATACGATATTTGTTAGGTATTGCATTATTTTCTGTGCATTGCATTGCCTGAAGAAGACAAGGGTTTACTTTTGAAAAAGAGCTCGCATCTTCTGAATCTCTTGTAATTTTATGAAGATGAACTAGTCCAAACATTTCTACTCTATGAGTACTTTTGTCATTGCATACTTATTTATTTGTCGCTTTTAGACCTATGTAAAGACTAATCCTTGTAAAATGATTTATTTATACGATGACACGCTATAATACCATTGGAATTAATTCAATTTCCGGCAAGGGAAAGTTTAACATTGAAAGCTATCTTTAATAAGTTTTTATAATATATATATGGATTGTGTGCAATAACTCTGGCTATGTAACTGTAATTGTCCAACTGAAGAAAAATGAATAGGAATTGTATAAGGAATGTACATCTCAACTACAGATACATGAGCATGTAAAGAGTGAGGCGTCTGACAATCCGTAAATTGTAAAAGACCAATGACGCAAATATTTTCGTCACATTCGTGCGCGGTTGAGTGTTTTCGGATCGATCCGATGGAAGCAAAAATCTGTGTGGGCTTATATAGGAAATATTATAGGTAGGGAGCTCGTGTAGCCCACAGAATGCTTGGTGGCTTCACGGCTTCAGTGCATGGTCCTATGATATGTCCTATCCGACTGCTCTCTCTCTCTCTCTCTCTTCTCAGAGTTGTCTTACGATGAGACATACTCTTTAGGCACTAACATTTCTCTCTCTCTCTGGAACTGAAAGTGTGTGGGTGGGTGGTTTTACGAATGTGCATAGGGCAAGTCAGATTACGTTCGCCAAGCCTACCTCTCTAGTTCTTGGCGTTAGCTTACCACTACTGACGTTGTGAAAATTGATAACTTTCTTTACTGCTCTAACCGGAGCAGCATTCCTAATGCTATGTTTTACCTATGACTTTTGACCTACACATAATACTATCTGCACTGTCGCACGACTACTGTAGGTGTATGTACAAGTTGTCGTCATTTATATACGTAAGGTATATATAATGTAAAACCATACTAGCAGCAGGCAGCAGCTCTGTTATTGGTGGCTCGATTACTTATATAAGTCCGTATTCTCCGTATTTGTAGTTTTGTAGAATGCTTATATTACTAACCTCGTACACAAATACAAAATTGTATATGAAATATGATGAATTCTTGGTAATAGTAATGATAGAATAAATAATACGTAGGTGTGTAGAATATGATGGCATTTCTGCAAGCTGCAAATAATAAATAATTCAATTTGCCTTGCGTTTTGTGTATGGATGGAGCTATTGAATGTTTCACATTCATTCACGTTGGACGTTTAGCTTAGTGGGGATTGTTATGTGTTTCCCAATAAAAACTTTTCTGTCGTAAATGTCTGATGGCAATGTGATGATGAGAAATGATATACATAACACTTTTCCTGAGACAGCAGTCAGTTTTGGATAATTCTGAAATTGTGTCACAGAGAAAGGGAAGCTATCTTTTCCCCACGGATTACTGAAAATACACTGCAGAAATGGTACTTTCATCGTGAGCTAACAGAATAATATGGAAATCGGTTATGAAACTTTCACTTTTTATCAACATATTATGACCCTAAAATAGGGAGATAGATGGATTTACCGTTTAGATCATATAAATAGTTTTATCTTTCACCTGAACATTCGTAGGTATTCTAATGTCTATGAACGTTTATTTTTATTGTTTATTACTTTGTATTAAATTCTTTGCAGAACACATTGCCCGTCATGGGAGATTGCCAGAACCTGCAGCTAGAAGACTATATTGGCAAGTTGTCTCAGCGGTTGACTACTGTCATAAAAGAGGTGTTGTTCATCGAGACTTAAAGGTAGCTAAAATTAGTTTTGACAATGACGACTATTTGAAGTCATTTAGAACTTGTCATACTAATCAATGCATAATGACTTTCATATTTTGACGTTTCAGGCTGAAAACTTATTATTGGATGCGGAAGGAAGTGTTAAATTAGCAGATTTTGGATTCAGTACCTGGTGGTCTCAAGAGGCACTATTGTCCACCTGGTGTGGGTCCCCTCCATATGCGGCTCCTGAGGTATTCGAAGGGCGCCAATATACTGGCCCTGAAGTTGATATATGGGTGGGTAAAACTAAACCGCGTATTCTTTGAATTATTCTTTAATATTAATGTAGATGAAAGAAAAAGTAAATATGCTTTTTGGACAATCTTTAGAGTCTGGGTGTCGTATTGTATGTTCTTGTTTGTGGAGCTCTTCCATTTGACGCAGCAACTTTGCCAGCACTTCGAGATCGTGTTTTGTCGGCTCGTTATAGAGTACCGTATTTTATGAGTGGAGGTAACTGAAACATTATCCTATTAAACCTAGTAGTTGTTATAGATTTAAACTCCATATAAAGATTTTCCCCAGCTTTCACTATAACACTAAAATGTATTTCTTCGAGTTTCGAGAATAGAAAATTTTTGGCTAATCCTGTGAAAGGTGAAAGTTTCAAAAGGGCTTAGCATAGGGAATGTGAAAGTACAATGTTAACTGCCTTTTTTGGGTGCTACAGTAGTCAGTAGTAGAAGTCAGTAGTCAGTAGTACATTTTGAATAAAGGCAAAACCTTTTTTGTATAGATTGTGAGTCATTGGTAAGAAAAATGCTTGTGAAGGATCCGTCAAGACGTTACAGTATAGATCATGTAAAGCGACATCGATGGATGCAAGCAGATGGACCTCCGCGACTTCTTCCTGCTCCTGGTCACCCTCCTACACTCAATCCTAGTCACAAACAGTATTTAGATCCAGGACTGGTACCTGACATTCCTACGGACCCTAATGAACAAATTTTACGCCTCATGGCTAGTCTGGGTATTGACTCGTCTAGAACTAGAGAGGTGAGGCAGAATTACCATTTTCAAAATTAATAATGGAATCGTAAGCCCATCGTGAAATTTTAATAATATTTTATATATATCCCTAGTCTCTTCGCCAGCAAAGCTATGATCATCATGCTGCTATTTATTTTCTTCTCCTTGAACGACTCCGTCAACACAGGCCTGGAAGCCATAGATTTGCAGGTTCTTCAACTGGAACTCCACCAGTAAGTGCTGTTCGAATGCTATCCACTGATTCAAGTACATGTCGACGGGTTCCTAGACGTCCAAGCTCTATCGCAGAACACGCAATGAGGAAAATGGTACCTGGCCCAAGTTCAGAAGCTCAAGCTCAGCAGCCTTTGCAATCCACATCTACTAGTTCAGGTTTGCTAGGCTTTTATTTTAGCAACCCAATGATTTCTGTACAGTTTCATACAGGAATATTGACTTAATTGGAATGAATGTTAGGAGGTACAACTACAAGTCAAGAACATGCTTTCTGGAAAGCTAACCGAACACCGCATTGTGGACCGTCCCAAACCAGTTCTGTAGATGAAGGTGTCGCGGATATGGATAGTAACTGGGATCCAGATCTGGGAGGATCAATTGCTACAGTTGGACATAGTACCTCTGGTGTTAGTTCTGCTAACACCCAGTCTAGTATTTCTTTTGCTGCAAAGTCCAGGGCGGACTGGAAATGGCCAGCCAGAGGAAGCTCGGGGTCCAGTGTTCAAATTAGCTCTGATTTGTCACAAGTAAGTCTTTTTGCTTTCTTCAACGTAAACCTAGTTAATAATGTGGCTATTGATTTTTATTACATACAACGTGATACATTTTACTGTACATTATTTTCAAATGTTTTGCATATAAATGCAAACAATAATATATTATGACAACTAATTGCATATGTATTTTTCACAGGCTTCGGGTTCCCCTCGGGAAAGTGTGAGCAGCAGTGGTACAACTTTGAGTAGCTGGGATAGTGCTTGGGAGCCAGGTGGCTTAGCAGCGTCACTTCCTTCGTGTTCAGCTCCTAGTAATCCTAGTGGATCTGATGAAAGGCGTTCTTCCGTCGTAGGGCCAGATACTCCGTTGTCTCCTGGTCCTTGTTTAACTGCTGACCGTCTTTGGGTTCCACCTAATCACCCTCCAGGTAGATCATCCTCCCTTACAAATCTCACGCATATTACATTCACGATTTAACCATTAATGACTGTTGAAGGATCTCCGTCAGAATTTCGGCTAGGAAGAAGAGCTAGTGACGGTTTAGTCGGTGGACGAAAAATGAGTCCTTTCACGAACAAATTGGAAGGGGCACGAGCTGGAGGAGTTGCTGCTTTGGCAGAAAAAGGCTATAATTTGGAAAGCAGTGGTATAATGATGACAGATGAAGAAATTTGTGTGGGGGAGTCCCCGATTCCGGAGCCACCTTTGAATCTCTTATGTTCGCCAGCTAAGCGTCCCAGTTTGCCCGATTCATGGAAATTATTGCCTGATACAAGTTGGGCGACACGAGATGTAATTGGGTCTCAGTGGACTAGTGGAGAAGGAGCAGCAACCTCAACTCAGCTACATCGACAACTAATGGCACTACGCCTTCAAAGAAGATCTGGAGTGGTAGAACCACCAGGTACTTTATTATTACAACTTTGGGTAATAAAAGCGCTTTTGATATTTTTGTAGTTAAATATCTTGTCCTGAAATAAAATTTATGTTAATTGAATTTAGATATGAGTAGTATTGGAGACGCAAGTGCAAACTCTCGGAAATCAGTATTGAGGCAACAATCATACAAATTGGCTCAGCAGCAGCCAGTCCTTCCACCGCTTCCAGGACAAAGTAGTCAACAGGGTATTTCACTCGGATTAGATTCATGTGTCTTTCGACCGATCAGCGAGGAGGAGTCTCGGCTGCATGCACACCAAGAAGAGGAAGAGGAGGAGGAGGAGGATGTGTGCGTCGGAGGCTCCCACTCTCGTCAAAGCCCATGGCCACAAAGTGACACAGCGTGGCAGACTTTGCCGGTGACGATGAGTGATTGCAAGCTCACCGACTCGAATAGTTCACTCAGCAGGCTGAGTCCTCTACTTCATCTGAGTCATTTCCAATCGTTGCAGTCTTCCCCGATCCCTTTCCGGTGGGATCAACAAACACCGACACCACCGTACGTGTCCCAATCTACACATCAGGAGAGAATGGATACATCCGGGTCTTAATTGTTGAAGCTGTCTTGTCTACCTCCATCAGTTATTCCTTAGTATTTTCAACAACAATAGAACTGTTCCTCCTCCCCTTATTCATGTTCACTGCATTCAAGCTCTAAGCTGTTGTCACTTTTGATCTAAAAATGAATTATAATATTAGTACATGAATAGCCATATATTTCCATTGTAGTGTACTATGAGAGTACAATAATAATTAGTGTCTCCAAATGATTTTGGATGCAGCAATAATAGTAGGCAGCGATCGGAGCTACTTGCTACTAATTTCCATTTGTATTTAAATATATAGTGCGACATTTGTTAGGAATGTACTCAGTCAAGATATACTGTCATCTACGTCAAGTTTGTTACACAACCGTACGCTTCTGTCTGCAGAGATTTAAGTTCAAATCTAACTACGGAGTTAAAAAAATGTTCTGCATAAAATGGGTATTATAGGTATTGTAGATTATGTAGTACATACAGTAATATTTACTAATCAACAACAGATTTTACATTTGATTGGTGGTTTGTTCTTAAATGGAAATTAAACTGGTGAATTGGTGATGGTGTCAGAATAGATCAATCTAACAATGTAGTGTAAGTAATAATTAGTATACTTACTAATGTTGCTCAACAATCGTCAGGTATTTAATAAATGTATATTAAACATTTTCTTTTATGGCATAGGCTTGTTTAGAAATCACTAGTAGTGCTAAAGTACTGTTTAAGACTGATTGAATATCCACTTGAATCGATGGATCGATTACATTTGTATTCAAATTTTCGAAATGGATTATGAATTTCCATGAACAAGGATATTAGTTCATTTCTTTGTCGAAGAAGCTTGTGTATAATTATCACAGTATGGTAATCATAATCGTAATCAAATTAAAAACTTGTGCTTTAATAGGGATGTTTTCTGATGGTAAATGTGACACTATAGAAGTACCATTCGTTTTTGGTACAATAATGCAATATGAAAACTGACGATTGTAAGGCATATTTTGTTCTGTATGTATTTATTTATGTGTATAAGTAGATAGGATGTAATCAACTAGATTTATGTAACATCAATGTTATTCACCTGCATTATCATATCGACGCTGACATATCCATGAAATACCGCTGCGCAACCGTTTTTGTTAACTACAGAAAGTTAGTTTACTACGCATTAAAATTCGCACTGACCTACTATTATGGTGGTATTACAATAGTTGGAATTTGATTTCGAAATGTATATCTGATCGTATTATACTTCTGATGTATATCATTTTGACAGTTGGGTAGAACGATGAAATTGACAAAAAAGCCAAAACCCAAATAATTGACAATTTGATGTTTTGTACGATTTACGTGTGCGAAATTGTATTCTCAGGGTCGCTTTTAACATATTTTTTATTATTTTACGTAGAAGAGATTGCGATATTGTTTAGTTTAGCTGTAGTATTGATTAATCGAATGCAAACCACGCTTATTTAACGCAATAATGAGTTTATTTGGTGTTAAATTGATATTGTTTTGTAATGTAATGGTCTTAATTACACATTCAGAATAAGCCATATTGATAAGTTTAAAGTAGAAAGCTTCCAGAGAAGAAACTTTAGATTAAGAATTTTAAAACATGATTTTTAAAACGATAATGGAACTTGAAACGCCGATATTGTTTTGTTTGTTAGTAATAAGTACCTACCATACAGAAGTGATGAAGCAATTTCATTTTCGCATTGCTTAAAAATTGTTTTACTTTACACTGTACTTATCTAATCCAATAATTAATTTTATACTTTAAATGTGTCGAAGAAGTTCTAGTCGAAGATGAGTCGATTATAATATTGCATGATATTCTATATGATTATTTATTACAATAATAATTTGAAACCTTGATATTGAATTTTGATTTGTTAGCATTTATTTCAATTTGCATTTTCTTTACGCTTTATTTATTACAAGTTCTTTCCTACCACTCCAGTAAATGTTTTAAATGATGTGGCATGGATTTTACCTGTCTTTAAGTTCCTAATTCCCATAAACCAACTTTAGTTTTCTTATTACAGCGTTTTGTACAACTCACCCATTTACTTACTTCCAACAAGCTTGTCGTACGTCCACGATTATAAAAATTAGAAAGTATGTGAAAGGGAAACATTAATTGGCTGACCAATAACTTAATATTTCGCACAATACCAAATCACTAATCAGCAATTAATACTACTCTGTCAATTTTATGCAATCACAAAATAGCCCAATTCGAAGTTGTCATACAATGCAAATCATTCTTAACAATATTTTGTAGAAAGAATAATTATTTTTCTCCTTCTCTTCCTTTTATCCATTTCTCCTCCCAAGTGTTATTGCGCGATTATGTAGATGGTTATCTTCATAGCTGCATGGTTATATCCAATTACTCAAAGGTATGTACACAACACAGGCAGGCGGATCCAAATGTCAGTTGTTAAAGTTTACTTTATTTTGCTCCTTATTTCCAGAGTTTATATTTCCTCCCAGTAAAAATGGAGAAAGCATGGGGAAAGTCAGCTGAGTTTTGTATAGACTTGAACCGCTGAACCTGGCTCATGCAGGAACCATGAAATGTCCATTTATGTATAAGGAGGTTCTAGTCTGTGTCAATAAATTCAATAGTTTCTTAATCAATTCCCTCATATGCAAGGCTAACCTTACCACAAAACCATAATACTATGCAGAATTCCTAAACAAGGCATAAGTGAAAGTACGGTGAAAGACTGAACTAGCTTTGCGAAGAGGAGAAAGCTTCTGGTTTGCTACATTTCACACATGTTAAATATAGACAAAAATAGAAAAGCTTCAGTTCTGAACTGGTGTGGTAATTTAAATTATTTTGTTGCTTTGTGTGTGGTTGTTGCAACAGGAATGGCGAGAGTTCTGTCATGAGCCATGACAGAGACTGAATTACAAACGTATTGCGCTACAGTAATTGTTTAAGGCAAACTAAAATAGCCAGTTTGACGAAGTAACGGTATATATTTAAAAGCTGGAAATCTGAGGGAGAGGAAATACCCAGCTATGGGTATGGTTTTCTTTGAGAGAAAACCTGCAAGGCATGCTTTCTTTCGAGACCGACATGTAATGTAGTAGACCAAGTGTTATGCATAAAATGAGAGCCTAGGGTGCCGGGCGTGGTACTTACAGATATAAATAGTAGAGAGATATAATATGAAAACAATGTCGCTGGCTGACATTTTTGTAAAATTAGGTGTTGTTTAGGTCATAGGTGAAGGTAATCAGTAGCAGGTATACAGCAAGATAGTTGGAGAAACTGATGATTATCACAACCGAGTGTATAAAACGAGTCTCCAAACTGTATAAATAAATGTAAGGCTGTAGGGAACTGTATTGTATACAATTTATATTGTGGTAGATATAAATCGTAGTTAATAGTGAAGATTTATTAGATTTTAGTATTGAATTGAAATAAGTAATATACATTATAGTACATATTCATGAAAATGAAATGCTAGAAAAACTTACTAATGTAAGAACGTACGGTCAATCTCAGGCTTTGAATTAGATTCTGTCCTCCAGACGGAGAAAGTCTGTCGGTTACAGATTACAAAAAGTTTATTCTGATCTGATGTTTGATAACATTGATTGATAATGTTATTATTGGCAGCATCAAGCATGCGTCCGTATTATTTTACTTGAGTGCCATATTTTATTTTTTAGTTATAGCTATTATGAGTATATAATCTTATGATTGAGAACTTTCATTTGTAAAATACTAGTATATTAATGAGCATAATAATGCGTACTATAGATGGCAAGAGATGTATAGATATGCAAAATTAGCATATTTACATGTAATATTATCAAGTTAGTAGAGACTAACGAAATTTCTAGATTCCAATTAGTACTACTGATATTATTATTATGGTGGTGAGTAATGCAATATTTATGATGTATATAATTTGAGTCTTGAAGCTGTAATATTTTATAGTACACACCAATATCATCAATACGTGAACTCTTGAGCTGGATTTCACTTTGAGTTCTGTTTTGATGAAAATCCCAGCAATTTTTAAATTCCGATATTTTGAAACAGACCTGGAAACGTTCTATTTTTGCAATTGTTATAATTTGACTAGAATTTAAAGTCTTAAGTTAAGCAATGGGGACATTCTGTTCTGTAATGTTTGTATTATATTGTTTTTTGTATATGTAAATTGAACGAATTTAGACATCCCTGATTTTTGCTGTCGTTTCTAATCATAATACATTATACTAATCAATTAATTGTAAATTTGCTAACAGTTTTCATTCTTGTTAATATTACTTTATTTGTCATAATATAAACTCCTTGATGACAAATGTAATTTTTTCCTCAATAGATAGGTAGGATGATGAAATTGAGTTGAGTTATATATTCCTATTGTTAAATTATAAAAGCATTGATTTTTAACATCATAGCCTCTACTTGTACTAAGTGTGACTTGTTCTTGAATTGGTTTGAATATCAACCCATTAAAATTACTCATTTATTAATTAATGATTATTGAACAATGAACAAGAATATAAACATTTGTTCAGTATTATCATGGATATAACTAAAATACCAGCTTAGCATGAAGTACTGTCTCAGGTTGTGAATGAAATAATTGGCACGATTACGAACGTACCAAATGATTTAATCTTATGTTAGAAATTAGAAATGAGGTTTTAGAATTGATTGTGCAATAATTGGACATTCAATAGCTCCTGATTTAGTATAGATTTACTAATAATATCATAATATTACGAAAAACAATGATTTCACACTTGCTGGTAGCTACTTAAAAACGACGCAACCAATGAATGTAAAACTGCATAATGATAGATAGCATTTAAGAAGTAACATTACAAGATAGTCTGTGATGAGATGATAATAAAGAACTACTACTATATATAGTGCTTGTTTCATTCGCATTCTTTGGTCTTTACTTCTAGTAAAGATTTTTCTAGACATTCCCATCTCTTCGGCGTTCTTTCACTAAATAAGTCGTTTCCTACTTTTCTTGCAGCAATATAAGCTTCCTCTGGAGTCAATTTTTCTGCAGGACTAGGCTCCAAAGGATTATCTTCACCGTCTAATTTTTTTGATCTGTATGCACAAAATTTTTAATTTTAACTCGACTGAACATTAAAAAATAATAAAATAAATATAAGAGTAATTTTGAAATAGTAATTACGCAAAATCAGCAGTAATTTTTGGTTTGTATATAGCATCAAATAGATCTTTGGGTGTAAATTCTGTTTGGTACACATCTGGAGCACGATACGAAACGTATGGCTTTAACTAGAACGGAAATTGTGTCACGATTTTAAAAACTAATTTACTCCAAATATGTTAAGTCAATGTTAATCGACAAATTAATTAAAATCCTAAAACAGACGACAGATTGGCGACCTTCATACCTGACAGTCTGTGAGATCTGGAACAATAAATTCAGGAATCATTTCTGGTACTGTTATGAAGTTTTTTCCGTAGAAATAACCCACAGGCTTTACCTCAGCTACAAAGAAAAGAAATTTAAATTAAATCTGGTTCCAATGCCGAAATTTTGAAGAAATGTTTATGCACTAACTCAATTACTTACTTTCAATGGGTATGTCTGGAAAAGCCCCCTCATTCCGCATTTTCTTAAAAATTCGTGTGCCCCGTTTATTTCCTAAATGAAATTTGCGGAAATTTTTTTGACCACAAAGATTGTTTGTTAAAGATAAGCTTCTTACTTGATGAACCACCAGTTCAGCTGTAAATCATAAATAAAACAATTGAGGTTTACCCCTTCTTCATTGATATTTTTATACAAGGGGCAACCACTGAATAATGAAGAGGTTTGCATTGCATGAGTTTCACCCCTCCGTCGAATGATTTACCTACCTGAAAATAACTGGTGTCTTTTTAGTAAACTCCTTGCGGGTACCTTGCACAAATTCATAGTTGAGGATAGGGACAATTAATGATGACAAAAATAAATTAAATTATAAATCCTCAGTTCGCCGATAGTCATTCGTCACGTTCTCATCTTTTATATTTTTATTTAACTTCAAAATATCCAATTGAAATTTGCCTCACTTAGTTATGACTTAAGCGCAGGCAATAGTCCATTTTATACACAGTAGAAGACAAAGGCTGACGCTGCCAAAAACTAGAATATTATTATTTCCATGATTTTTTTGTGGAACAAATTTGGTTAATAATAAAAAATTATCGTGTGCTTTTGTAGCTGAACAATCCAGGATTTCGAATTCTGCCGGTAACATTATTATATAAATGTAATAATTGAAATTGAAAACAAAGTTTTCCAGGAATAGGTAAATTATATAGATATGAAGTATGTTGGTACTTTTCCCACCTGAAAACAGGTCACAGGGTCAACTTACAGATTATATGGGTAGTTACAATTGAGCAGGCCAGTTGAAAAAGTTAATGTTTCAGAAAACGGCTGAATTTTTCATTTATTATTATTCGCAATTGCTAACTCCAATGGACCCGACCGACCTAGCTGGGGTATATTACACCGTTGCTCTACAATTTGCACACACACTTTGCAATTTCTATAACTCAACTGTAAAACCTCCTAAGGTCATGGAAACCGATGCAAAGTGCAAATTGGTATTCAAACTTAATTTTCGTGGCCAGTTACGCTTCCAAAACTTTATCCCATTGTCCCGAGTTCCTGGACAAAATTTTTCAAAGTGCAAAATAACGGCGTAATACGCCCATTGGTCGGCTTCAGCTCAATCAATATTTCTGTTTTAACCATCTAAAGAGAAGCTAAACCAACTAGTTGAAATGTTTTGAAAAACCTTGCTTTTGGAACTGCCTTTTAGAAATGAGTATTTTAGGGAATCAAATAAGCCTATTTTTTCAAAAGAGAGACAATGACTTGAACAATTTTTGAAAATGCAGACTTAAACTTTTTTAATTTTCGCTAATTAATACTTGCTAATTTAATTTCCAGTTTTCCCCAAATTCCCAGTTTTCCTCAAACTTCCAATTTCCCCCCATATTTACAATTTTTCCTCAAATTTCCATGTAATCCCAAATTTTCCAGTTTTCCCTTAAATATTCATTTTCACTCAAATTTCCAGTTATTTTCAAATTTTCCCCAAATTCCCAGTTTTCCCCTAATTTCTAGTATTCCCCAATTTTTTAATTTTTCCCCTAATTCCCAGTATTCCCCAAATTTTTAATTTTCCCCCTAATATTCAGTATTCTGCAAATTTTTAATTTTTCCCCTAATTTCCAGTATTCCCCAAATTTTTAATTTTTCCCCTAATATTCAGTATTCTGCAAATTTTTGAATTTCCCCCTAATTTTCAGTATTCCTTTAAATTTTTAATTTTTTCCCTAATTTCCAATTATCCCTAAATTTCCAAACATTTCCAGTTTTTTGGAAGTTTCTAGTTTTTCACCAAATTGCCAGTTTTCCCCCAATTTTTAGTTTTCCCCACAATTCCCCCAAATTAGTTTTGCCGTATATTTCCAGTTTTCTGGCTTATTTCCAATTTCCCCCCAAATTTGATGTTTTTTTCCAAATTTTCAGTTTTCCCTAAATCAAACTATTAACTAAGAGTTAGCTATAACTATAAATATATTATGCTCCACTCATACGTCATAATCATTTCCATGCTTTTCATACAAAAAACATTTTTCATGCAATTAAAAAAACTTAAATGGTCAAAAAAAGTTGCATGCCCCCACAGGGGGCATGACAACATTTCCCCTGAGCCCCAACTTCTTTCAGCTTTTAAATTTCCAATTTTCACACTCCACATTCAAATTTCCACACTAAACTCCACCCCCGTTGCAAGGTTGCAAGAAATTTTCGATGCCTGCATGTGGTTGCTATGCAGGTGCGTTGAGCGTCCTTAAGCGGTATCACAGCCATAGTGTTTTATGAAAGATGCTTTGTTGCCATGTTGGTACGTTTCAGAGCACCTCTGACTATGTCGGTTGGCTCCAAAGGAGTGAACTATTTTTAATTGTTATTTGAATTTTCCATGACAATATTAGCAATCCATCGAAACTGTTACTTTTTCAACTGACGTGCTCAATTATTATTATTTATATTCTGAAACTAGAGGTTTCTGGCTAGGGTACATGCAAGACAGATTTTTGAAAAGATAATGTTAAAGTGCACAAATCTTTTTTCAAAAATAAATTGAGTAGCAATTTACTCTGACTTTGAATTGTCAAATAAGATGTTTATTTTTGTATTTCCAACTTTAAATTACAAAAAAGGGCTTCCAAACGTCCTAGTATTTTCTAAGGGCTTTCACATGAGGTACTACATGTAAATGCCTCACAAAAACAAGGGTAGCATTTTTATTACATTTCTATTTGGTCAGATTTCGTGGATAATAATAATAATAATTTTTCAATGTGTATATTTAACAGCCAGGGGGGGTCAGCCCCCCCCCCTCCCCCCGAAAATCGAAGAAAAGATAGGAAATTTTGCCTTAAAACCCAAAAATTTTTCTTTCACTTTTAATTTGTCGGGCCCCCTCCGAAATTTTTTTCTGGCTGCGGCCCTGATATTTAAAACTAGTCTCACCCGAATTGTATCATGTCAGCGACCCAGTTCCATCAGGCAGCATACTACTTATATATTATAGATGAATTCCAGATAAATTGTTCACATCGGATATAGGTGCCTATGAATATATACGTCTGTATTTACCAATAAAAATAGCAATAAACTTCACCAATGGTAAACATCAGCATTTTTCTGATAAATTCAGATCCCTGAGACACATTCGGATAACTTTGGATAAGATTGGAAAAGATCGGATAAGATCAAATAACTTCGGATAAGCTGGGATAATTTTGGATAGGATCGGATAACTTCGGATAAATTTGGATAATGGCGAATTAGATCGGATAAAGATGACGTTAGTTAAAGGCTCAGATCGGTATAGAAATTAGTTTTAATTATTAAACCATCGCATTCACCACCATCGGCATATTCATAGTTGAATAATTATAGTTTATTCACTTTCAACTTTAAAAACTAAAAATGTATTGTCGTAATTTCCGTCGTAACGAAAGCAAATCTATTATTATAGAAAGGCTACATCCCATCCCAGATCCCATGTAGCATAATATTATACTGTTCTTCATTCTTGATTGATGCAATACTCGAATTGAACTATTTATTACTGTTTTGAAAAAATAGATAGTTTGCAAGCGACTTACTCACAGAGGATAGTCATCACTGGAGGAAAACATTTTTCGTTGGATGGGACATTCATTTTCACAGTAAAAAAAATATTTTTAGGCATACACATTAAGTACTTTACCCTGCACCTGCACAAATAATGTGCCACAACGATATCCAGATTCATATTTCTCGCTGTTATAAGATTGCTGTTACTGTTTGCAATTTTAGGAGCTGTTTTTACCTACTTTTTCATAATTCTTCAATTTGGACCAACTTTAAATTCAGCTGCCTCGTCTCCTACCAAAGATGCTATATATGCTGTGCCACTATTGCATAAGCGCTTGGGCATTTTGGGGTCACCCTACCACACGTGCAGACGGGACCACCCCAAATTGTCAACACCTATTTGTCGACACCGAATTGTCAACACAATTTTGTCAACCCTTTTAGAGTTTTTGTCAACACAAGTTTTTTCGTTGGTACAAGTCTTAATTTATTTCAGGAGTAGTAATAACAAATTTGAGTGTGGTTGCAAAATGAAAAATATCAAAATGAAGACTAAGTGAGCGCGCGGCATCTCAGCAACCAATGGACCGATTTATCCCAAAATCAATAGGGATCGTCACCAGTCCATAGGCATTGTTTTTGCCAAGTTTGGTTAACTTCCGTTGCTGCGTTCGAAAGTTATCGTGGGTACGGACGGACGGACGTACGGACAGACTGTGTGGTTCTATAAGCTCGCTTTCTCAGGCGAGCTAAACCGTCATTTTCGGAGTGAATTTGTAAGATAGCTGACAAACTATGAAAAATTGCTACAATGTTTTTGTAAGATGAATATTTTTTACTTGTACATGCAATGACTGATTATCTAGCATTACTATTGCTGTAAAATTGCTGTTGACAAAATAGGACAAAATTACCTTGGTTATGTTGACAATAAAGAAACTTGGTGTTGACAAAATATTTTTCGTGTGTTAACAAAAAAGGGTTGACAATTTGGGGGTGAATCGTACAGACTACAGACATATATTATATAGACACACAGGTACGATTTTATAAGTAGATATAGTACTAGAGGTCGATGAACACTTTTGGTGTATTCTCATTTATGATCATATTTCATGACACTCAGAATTCACTTTATCTGACTGAATTGTTATTATTGAATATCAAAGATATTATATGAAAATGCCCATCATGTCTGTCCGGTCGTCCGTCCCTCCGTCGAAAATTCAGTTTCAGTCAATTCAGTTTCAGTCAATTATTGCTTTCAGTTCAGTTCAGCCAGCAGCACTATTGCAGTATACACTGTGCACTGTGCTACAACATACTGCGACGAGTAGCGGCATAGAATAAACACACGTTCCACTTTGTTGTTGTTTTTGATCTTCACGAGAATATAGTCATTGTCTTACAAACCGTTGACGTAATTCCAATATCGACATGTGACTGATTAAAACTGCAGCATTTTGCTTAGTACAGCGGGTAATTCACCAGTATAAAAACTAGTTTAATAGTGGTAATATGAAAAGTGGTTTTATAGTACTAATATGAAAAGCAGTTTTATATAAGTAGCATAACATAATAGTGTCAAAAAATTGAAACATCTTTTTAGCTCGCCTGAATAAGGCAGCTTATAGAATCGCACAGTCTGTCCGTCCGTCCGTACGTCCGTCCGTCCGTCCGTACCCACGATAACTTTCGAACGCAAAGACGGATATTGACCAAACTAGGCAGAAACAATGTCTATGGACCACTGACGATCCCTATTGATTTTGGGGCTAATCGGTCCATTGGTTGCTGAGATACCGCGCGCTCACTTTGTCTTCATTTTGATAGTCAAAGTGAAAAATGGGCATTAAAAAGTTCAATTGCGTTTCCTATAAATTGTTAGCGGGAGAGTATAAAATATTTCACTCCGCTTCTACCAAATTTAAGATTTTATAGTAAAGCAAATAAAACCGAAAAGTAACTATAAGAGGACGGAAATAAATCTATTTTACATTTATATTCAATTTTATAGTCAAACTTGCATTATTCCAATTTCTATTGATTTTCATTATTAATATTGGCCGATTTTGATTTTCGTTACAATTTCATGGTCAACATTATTCAATTTTGATTTAATGTTGATTTTCATAGTCAAAATTATTCAATTTTGAATTTATGTTGATTTTTATAGTCAACAATTATCAATTTTGAATTTGTGTTTATTTTCATAGTTAACATTAATCAATTTTAGCTCGCCTGAATAAGGCAGCTAATAGAATCGCACAGTCTGTCCGTCCGTCCGTACCCACGATAACTCCCGAATGAATTGACGGATATTAATTAAACTTGGCAAAAACCATACCTATGGACTGGTAACGATCTCTATTGATTTTCGGGCAAATCGGTCCATTGGTTGCTGAGATGTCGTGCGCTCACTCTGTCTTGATTTTGATAGCCAAAGTGAAAATGGGCATTAAAAAGTTCAATTGCGTTTCTTATCAATTGTTAGAATGATAGTACAAAACGTTTCACTCCGCTTCTACCAAATTTATTTTGATTTTATGTTGATTTTTATAGTCAACATTCATCGATTTTGATTTTGTATTGATTTTTCAAATGGTATAGTTTCGTTTCCTTATAATATCAATGTCTGAATTTTTAATATGTCGTAGCTACATATATACAGACTCAATTCTGAAAGCTTGATCAAAATCCGTACGTTCGGTTTTGTGTTACGTGTGACTTTTCGTCTACCAAAATGTGTACACGGTAACTTTTACTCAGGCGAGCTTCTGTTACGGCTTGCTGTAGGTTTCTCTCCTTAAAACCATTGTTTTTTAAACTGATAAGTATAGTTATTATTAGGTATAGTTGCAATTCTATTACTTTTCTTTGATATTCCCTTACACCCGTCTGTTACGGTTTATTTCTGTGACATGTAAAACATTTTTATGATCTTGATATGAAATTCAGTCTTGTGTGGATTGTGCTTAGGTGACTTCTTGCATCCAAATCATTTACAGTCAGTATTTCTTACAAAGTGGATTACCATTTACTGTACATGTGACTAGAGGAGTGAAGCAATGTAAGTGTTTCATGATTTTAGTAATGGCTTGTACCAAAATATTTCTCAATATAATGCGTCAAAACCTTTTCTTCTAAAATTATCTTTCCCTGTATGCAATTGTAATGCATTACATAGTGTACACTCTGGGTTCGCATTACCATCTTTCGAAAATTAAACTAAATAGTATTATTGATTCTTATTAAACTCAATGAATTTCAATAGCAATGTTGGTGAATTATTAAATTATAATGATAGTTTTGTTCAAAAGTGTATAGAGTGTTGAAGGTAGACTTTTAAAACTTTTGTCAAAAATGTTAATTAATTAAAACCCACTGCATCTGGATTTCGGTAACCTACGAAGGATATACGAAGATATCATTTTCATCTATGCAATTAGACAGGTTAGATTATCGCTTCCATTTTCATAATATTTGAGAAAGACTTCTATTTCCTGAGCATTATTGGTCTTCCTGGAATAGAAATCAATTTTTTGAACGAAATGGTGGTGTTAGCGAGAGAGTGAATCGAGCCTATTGAACCCGTTCCCATCCCGTTTAGAGAGTGGCTGCGATGGAATATTCTGTATGGATTTACGATATTGACGAAGTAACTTTTATTCAGCATTATTAGCTTCAAACATAAGTTTGAATTATTGCATTTTTACACAACATTTTAGGTAGTAAGCCTAAGTACCTAGTTTATATACAATTAGTTTTTGACATCATGAAAGTAGTGATTTATTTTAAACGTTTTAATCAACCTATGGCATTAATATTTACGAAGCACGACAACACGGTGGGTGGGAGTCCTCATGTACATTATACTACAAGATCCAGTTTAAACAGAGACAATGGCACAAAATGTAACTATATCTAATTGTCAATAATAATTATCCATTCTGTAATGTAAGTGTTCAAGGTGCTGTGGCTATTAATCATGAAAGGGATTTACATAACATGTAATAAGTAGTAATCACGTAGAGTCGAAGCAAAATATAAAACAACGAAAACTATTTAGTCAATTCCAGAAGTTATTTTGGATTGATCTTTGGAGATCAAGATGAAGCTTGAGTGATGCTAAGTCCATTTGTTAATCCTGCTGTTGACGATACTGGAGGGGACAATGCAGGGGCGATGGCAGGGGACGTTTGGGCTGCTGCATTACAACTTTGGAGGTACATGTAGTAATTATAATTTTGGGCTGCTGCAGCAGCCGCTGCGGCTGGATCTCCCATCTGCATCTGAAAAAATCCGAAAATTACATAATTATACATCATAATTAATTATTCAGTTCAGACCTTTTCTTTCCCATAAGAATCGGACAAATTTTTAAAAAATCCTGTAGAATATTACTACAGTACATGGTACGGTACGTTATTGCACAATTTTATGACATAATATTGCACTGGTCATAACATTTCTTGGAAGTAAAATGGATTTACTGATTCACTGACAAGTTCTGGATATACAAGTAGAGGGTGGTGAACAAAAAATATTATTTATGCATGTTTAATGTCACATTACGTGAGTCCATAACTTTTACTTGTGTTAAGAACAAGTAATGCGATACGGCCGAAAAGCTTTGCACAATTCCACAGTAATGAACTTCTTTACAGTCAGTAGTGTAAAGTCCGAGATAAGAAGCATAACTATCCCATGAAAAGGGATTCATACAAAGCTGCAGTCACAGCTCTTATCTTTATTCCACATTTTATTACTTTTAAAATAATGCAGAGAGAGGTAGCACTTGGTGGTTCTATGGATGTCATTACATAGATATGCAAGCCTTGACCTGACAAGAACCACACCACAGATTATTAATGAAAACCGATAATGTTCATGTAATGAGGAGACTTGTAATCATGATCTCTTAATTTTCCATTCCATCTCTCTTCTACTAACCTTACTGTCCTTTAACCTCCTGCTACTCCTTATTTTTTACTCCGGCTTGCTTTAAACTTGTTTATGTTGTGCCTGCATGCCTGTTGTGATCATCCACTTCTTATTATTACCAGTAAACCATTATAAAAGATAATTAGTACATGGATAACTGGAGTAAATTCTATCAGCCATGCATTCAGTGATCAATCATAAGCTCTGCATATCCAACTCAAATGAATAATAATCTGACACCACTCTGCTGCAGATGTAATGAATGGGAATCTCTGACATGCAAGTACACACATTAATTGATTGTCGTAGTAAAGTACAGACTAATCTGTCCACATTGCCTTCCATTTCGCATTGCATAAAAGTAAAAATATAATCCAGTTCAGTTGCGATTAGGTATTTCTGTTTTTACAGTTTTTATACTTTGAACAATTTCAATCAACCATATCGGATGCTTACCATAGACATGCAATTAAGCTTTATAATTTCATTATTAGTGCGACCCTTTACCTATGTGATTTTTATGTAAACGTAAAGACTAAAAGTAGGAATAAAAATGTACACCAAACCATCTAAATGGTAGATGGTACCAATTTATCTTACAAAATTATTTCGAAATATATTGCGTAGCTATAGGTAGGAAATGAGGAACGTATAAAGCACCTGGTGATGATGGTGATGATGATGCGGGGAGTTGATTGACTGAGCGTGTCGAAATCCCATGTTTCCCCCGGCGGAGGAGAGGATTTCAGGGGCAGCTGTCCATCCGTTTGGGCGCATAACGTGGAGACAAGAAGGGGAGTTGGTGGAGCTGGAGCCCAAAGGAAGTCCACTGGAGCAGTTGCTGTTGCCTATTTTAGAGGCCATGGACACCATAGACGCCATAGGCGATGTGGTTGGAGATGGAGATGTGATCACGGCACCTGCCTTTATTTCAAAACCAGGATCAGCTATTGAGCAACAGTTTCGAGAGGAGGAGTGGAGAAACTAAAACAGACAGATAGACAGAAAGTGGAAGACTAATCTTGTAAAGAATCCCTTTCAATCAGCCGTAAAGATGGTTTGGAGGGTGAAAAGGAATAGACAAGACCCAACTCTGTCTTTTACCAGTTCCTATATACCTATCATCTATATTTATGCACTATTTCCATTTTTTACTGGTTTACGGATACCTATGCCATAATATCTTATTACTATACTCCTTGTTTCAGCATTTTTCATCTAGTCAAGGGTGCATGGTACTTATACAGATACTACAATATTATCTTTCAAATATATTTCACTTTGGTTTACGTAACTACATTATGATAATAAGTAATATGGGAAAAATAGTTGATAGTTAAATGGGAAAATCCGGAAAATACCCTCTAAAGTATTTTCTCATTGGTTTCTTTACGGTACCCATATCATTTTCCACGTTTAAACTTATTATGCATATTCTTGTTTCTCATCTCAGTTCATTTTCTCACTTTCCTCCGTTAGTGCATTTTTCTCTTGTCTTCCATACTCACACTTTATTTAGTCAACTATCTTAGTCGATTAAATATTTGGGTCTTTCCACTCAACCTCAAGTATGTACCAGCTATGAATAGAGGAGCGGGTTAAGTATACCACCAAATTAGGGCGAATTGGACCGAATTAGACCAAATTATGTTGAATTGGATTGATTCGGACCAAATTAGGCATAATTGCACCAAATTATAGCGTAGATATAACTATACCCTACTTTCTTGTATGGCTTAGTAATATCTGCTGCTACTCAAACCGGATAATATAGTACATTCTAGGCCAAAGAGTAGTAAAATCAAGACTTGTAGGGATGCGATGTTTTATGTAGCATATTAGGTAGTAATTCTAGTTAAAAAAGCAAATCAACACAAGGTAAGTAGAACAAACTTTGGTTTAGGAAGGTCTATACTGTTTGGATTGCCAATGTCTGTCAATTTCGAAGATTGATGGAATATCCCATAGGCAGGGAAAGTTGATTTAAAAAAGAAAAGAAGGTACCTGACTAACAGGGTTATGATGATGAGCCCCGTAGGAGGAATATGTTGGGTAAATAGAGTTGTAGAGTGGATTGGCTGCTACGGCGGCGACGGCAGCGGCGGCGACAGCAGCGGCGGCGTGATGTTTGTGGTCGTAGTGGTGATGGGACGAGATGGGGGAGTGTTGATGTTGATGGGGAGGCGAGTTGTGGTGATGGTGATGAGAATTCAAATGCTGCAGCCCTCCGATCTTGTTTCGGAGGATGCGAGAGATGGAAGAGACAGAAGGCACATTGTATTTGTCACAAATGCTGTCGGCAAGAAGTCTGTCACGTATCTCCCATGCAAATATCCCAGGATCCTTTTGTTTCAGATCTTTTATGTAGGATACAACCTGTAAAAGGACGCAAGTAATAAATACATACAGAATGGTGTAATTATGTACGCATTAGTGCAATGAGCCATCATTTCATGGCTGTGTAACAAAGTTAAAAGTTCAATCCGACGATTCGATTCTAGACATTGAGTGAGACGTGACACTGCATTCTACATCCTCATCCACACCAGAATATCATTACAATTACATTACGCTCCATGATATTCTACTCCAATTCTCCTCGTTTGTAGCTGAACCAATTAATTACAAAGTCATAATATTTTATAACCTATATGTACCCCTGTAATAATAATTGGTTCACTACGACTAAGTATAATAATATGCTACCATTTAGGGTCTGTCTGTTGTGCTCTGCTATATTATATCATCTATATATAGTATATCGTATAACAACCTTACTTTGATTGCCGAACAAACTTTCTGTCTACAATGCTCTTGGTCTCTCAATTCAGTCAAAGAATCTTATTGCTGCCATTGTGCCTTAAGTTAATAAATCCTTGTGCCACTGATACAGTTACACCAATAAATAAATAAGGCAGTACAAACTACGAAATCAATTTAACGCTTGCATTATTTTCAGGGTTATTTGCTACTATATTAAAATATTTTTTATGCATCAACAGAAATGCAAATACCATTGCAATATTTAGATACCAAGATAGTATCAAATTAAGTTAAGAGCCACAAAAAGGTGATTTTTGCTAATTGCTAAGCATTTAAGGTGTATAAAGGATTTGATTTGAGTGAAAGCGATGCGCGATGCAATCATCGGATATGAATAGGATTTAGAGACAAGTTACAAAATACTCACTTTCGGTGTCGTTACTCTCGGTTTGCTACCGCCAATTGCCCCAGGAAGAATTGAGCCCGTTTCATGGTATCTTAATTCAGAAATGGAAGTTTTTAGCATAAGTATACACGTTATAAAATCAAGGTGATTGGATATTTGGGACCGACTCCTACGCGGACATCACTCCTAAATGACTCCTAAGAAGTTCTTTTTTTCCAATGCCAGGTATTAACTGAATGTCTTTAATTATTTTAGAGTTTCCCCTTATACATCTACTCTTCGGGATTCGGGACTATTGTATTGAGTTCACAAATCAATTTAATTTTTAATATCTTTAATATTAGTTACAATTAACTGTCGGGCAACTTTAAGTCTTTTACGATTGAATTCCTCGTAGGAGTCATTCCATGTAACTTTTAACTGATTATAATGAACAATGAGGAGCTCTTATGACATAAGGGCACATTTTCTACATTTGGTATCAATGTGATATAACTACATAACGATACATTAATTTTCCTTTGTCCCATTTCCAACTATGAAGTGATTCTGATTGTCAGTACTGATTGGGAAGTGTTTCGCACAGGTAAAAAAGGAGGAGAATGTTTTTAATGTAACAAACCTGGCCAATATTTTGGAGACGCAACCATGAGAAACTCTTAATTGTCTTGATATGTCGCATGGACGTATTCCTAGTTGGGCTAATTCTACTATTCGAAGTCGGACCCCATTAGGCAATGGTCTTCCATTTACAAATACTCCTCCCAGTTGGTTCACTTCTCCGTACTGTTGTAGTTGCGGATCTGTGAATAAATAAACACAATGTTATGCTAAGAAACATTTCACGGATACGTACCCCACTGAATAGCACTAGGGACTATCTTTTCTTCTTGCATGTCTTAATGTCTTTGCGTTTTATTTAAACTGTTTTAACTAAGAAGTAGATAATTGCATTTTTCAGTGTGTGCAATATTGTGCTAAGTGTACACGGTCTGAAGATCTTCGGTACATTCCGTCGGTAATGCTAATGCTTATGTTAGACACTCAGAAAACTTTGCAATGTTGCAATGTGATTAGATGAGGTATGTTCCCCTAACAAATCTGCTGATCAAGAATAAATGATTCAGCATAGAATTAGTATATGTAAGAGGAAAATTGGCATAAATTATAACACAAAATGGCGATGAAGCATAGTGCTAAGTACAATACAAAAGCAACTTGTATGTACGTACGACATAGCAACTTTAATTTTGCTTGTTTGAGGATAGACTATTAATCATGAGATCTAATATTTTTGGACTTCATTGATAGCCAATATGTATTACTGCATGGAAGTTTGTGTTGATGGGAATCTTTTAACGGCCACAGCTTAGCATTAGCGAGATGAATTTGGGCTTCGATTTTTTGTCAAAAGATATCTATTCTGAGTATTGGTATTCAATGCTTACTATATCATGATATCGTAAGTCCTATTCCACCGTTACATAACCGAGAGTTGTTATCAATGCTGAGAAAAATAAGTCCCGAGTTGAGAGTTCCGGAGGAGCAGGCCCGACTGAATGAAAATAGGAGTACGTGGTAATATGAACATGAAATGACACAAGTGACACTAGAACTGGAACTATATGCATATTTTACCACAAAGGAGCCGCTTAGTTTCAGACTCCACACGGCAAACCTCATTAAAATCTACCCTACCTAATAAGAAATTTTTTGACTGCTTCGTCTCTACCGCATGTCTTGCAGGATATGAAGAGGGATGTTATATCTTCACTCTATGCAGTTGCCAGTATTATTAATAGTGTTGTGGTATACCTTAAAGTTCATTTCGGAAAACTGCATAATATCGTAAACTTGTCTATTAGCACACACACTCCATACATGTAGGTATGTTTGTATGCATTATGGGACAACGGTATTTGTGTTTCGTGCAGCCAGACTGAAAATACTTTCCTTCAATTATTACGCCCATGCCGACAACGACAACAATCCCATCTTTTCTAACTGGATATAATGCATAACTCCGTCAGAACTGTTAGAACGACTATTTATTGTGTAATCCAGCATTCTCTGCACCCTGTGCATCAATATAATTTTTATGAAATTTGAGTAGGTATTTTAGTTACACTGCAACTAATACATTTTCCGAGAGCGAACTATAGGAATATGCATTTGAATCTAAGTGTTAGCATAATATAAGAATAACTCAAATATACGCGACGAATTATGTTAGCATATAAGAATTATGTTAGTCCTTTGCTACAGTCTGGTTTACAATACTATACAACGTTGTCCCGTAGCTACCTACTATTATGTGTTAGTATTTATATTATTGAAGTCTTTAGGAAGTTATGTAACACATATAGTTACGCAAACGAGTAAAACTATCCACAATAATATTTCAGCAGGATTCCTTTCTGCGTTGACTTGGGTTAATTTTAACCATCCTTAGTTTGGATCTTAATGTGGCCACATAAAGTGAACTCCTCTACATCATACTCATTGGAAGAGTGCAGTGACATATTCTATTGCATGCCAAATATACACATAAGTACATAAACGAACTAAATAATCCATATTTTGTACTTTTCCTTCCAATCCTTCCCTACATAATGCCCCATGTGTTTCAAATAATTATCTCCAAACTGTAGCAGTATCCTGTTCAGGATTTTGCACTAAATTGGTATATCTATTCCATATTATGCTAACATGATACATAATGATAGCCATTTATGACAGAGTGGTACAATCTCCGCATTACAGCTACCTACAACTGTTAATAATTAATTTTATTTTGATTATGACTGATTTCACCATTTTTCACTACTCTGTTGTTTTTGAAATTAGACTAAAAGGATATCCTCTGAGACTTTGTTTATATGCAACAAATTGGTAAGGTTAGTAGTTAGTAGTATTACAAAAGTACTTATTAACCTAAAATGAAGATTGGATTTGTCTGAATTAAAATGCTACATCAGTTGGTTTAATGTGGTTTAATTTTGGTCTGAAAGCGTTGAGCAATAGGTTAACAAAATGTGGATACTTTTATACGTAACGTTATCGTTCTGATTATGGAAAAGGTGGGCAAAAGCTAATGGAATTTATAAAGACAATTTTGTGATCCATTTTGAGTTTCTCAATACATTGCCTGATATAATGTTGTTTACTAGTTTCAAGGTTCAATGTGATTTGTATCGGCTCTTTAGGACCCTACTCTTATGCCTACCGAATGTTTAAAATTCGGCTGACAAGAAATGTATTTGTGTTTACATTGCTTACTAAGTATCTTTTTCGTTATCTAGTTTTAATTAAAATTTCAATTGATCATGAACATATTTCATTCCATCATTGCCATTCACACTGAAATACCTTGTAACTTGGATTAAAGGTTGTAATTCGGATGCTATATATGTTATTAATTCTGTTCATCATCCTAATTCTCACAATTAAACTGCTAATTCGATTATTTCTCACAAATCTCTTTTAGAAGTGCATTATAAATTGTAAAATCAATCCATGCAGCTACTGAGTTACAAAATAATCTGCAAAAGTAAAGACATAAAGATTTTAATTGCTTCAGGTAAGTTTCAGTAGCCTTCAGGCCCTACAGATTTTAATTGATGTACATATTTCTGCAGGTGTTATTTTTCTCCATTGTAACTACCGGTACTTAGAAATTGATGTGACTCCGTGTTGCTAGCCCAGAGAAATGAGAAAAATTCCTCGTTAATAAAATTTCATTAAAAATAATCGTTAATGCTGACTGGAGTAATAATTGTTGATATCGCGAGAATGGATATGGGGTAGAATAGAACACCAAAAGTTAAAACAACAGGGACAGAAAGACGACGACACGATGTCACAATAAGTCAGTAGTGAAATCCACAACTTGTTCATTTCCCCAGTTCCTCTTCCTCTTCTTCCCCTCTTTTGGTATGCGTAATAGTTTAATTTTAGTTAAAGATCAGAAACCCCTAACTTATTTGAGAATAGAAAAACATGACGGCAGACTGTCAGCTTTCACCCTTTGCTGACACCGCATTTCAATGTTGGCAGCCCGTATTCCCCATCCGGCGAACAAAATGTTGACACTGGAAAATCACGGATACTAATACCTTACAATAGAAAAACAGACTGTTCATCATCCCACAGACAGACACAGTACAAGACTACACACTCACGCCACTCATTGCACCCCTTCAACGATGCGTCTTCTTTGCCTATCGTTGATGGACGCATATGTAACATCACAGTTACATCATGTAAGTAAGAGAAATGTCAAAATAATAAGTACTTATAGAAGCATATTTGACATGCACCATAAAATATAAGATGTAAAGGAATAAGTTGTTATACAATCTATATTACGTGTATTAATGCTTATAAGATGTTTTCAGATATCTTTCTGTCTCCTTGCTGAAAGATGTAAACGAAACTGTTAGTTTGGGGGATGGAATTGCAGTCAACTCATGACCCGTGATAATCCTATTATAATTTATCCCATGAACATAAAGATATGACAACATCATTATATGCGTATAATGAAGTATTCATTTACTGGTGTAGAACATGTGAAACTGTAAACATAATCAATAACATTCAATATGTAGTTTGATTTCTTTGAATGAAGTGTGCTAGTCATTTTTAGTATAAAATTGTATTTTAACTGACAACCGAATATTAATAAACTGTGACGAATTTAAATGATAATTACAGTATTAAAAGATTTAGAAATTGATTGCAGTCATATAATAACAATACCAAACATCTAGAACTAAAAGAACTAAATGGACAGAACTAAAAGAATCAATATTGCGTTTGTTCAAAATTAGTTATCTTAATTTAAGAGTTTTGCTGTTGTATGGTTATAGCTTTGAAGTAAAAAATAGTAAATAAAAACAATTTCATTAACTAAGTATAGAATAAGATTCAGATTTGTGGGTTAACCGGCAAAAACTATCGTCGATTTTTTATATTTCAAACTCTTAATATTTAAATGCTTTTCATTTTTACATTAAATTAGTACCTGCCAAAAGTAGGAATCTCGCAAAACAGACGACTAAAACCTCAAGAAGAATCTCTGTGATGTACCTTATGATTTCGCCCCATGATTTGACTTTTTGATGCCAACTTTGTGATGTGATGATGTATTTAGCAAAGGTACAGGGTTGTTAATAAACTGCATTTATAGTTATATAAGCTGTATAGTTTTAGATTTGAAAGAACAGGGCTGCGTATGTGCATTTCTTGAATACCGCATAATTTGCCGAGCATTATTTGGCATGAGCCATGGATATGATATGAGGCTGAACCGGACAGCGGACAACCAGACGTTTAGACTTGAGCTGTTTTGATAATGGATTATATAGTTGGATATAGGGATGAGAGGGGAGGAGGAGAGGTTCTGGCATGAGAGGAGTACGTGGAAACCACAGATAATCTCTGTTTTGTTGGAGTTGGTTTGTCTGGCTATCATTGCAGCGTGAATGAATGAAACATATTGGTCTAGAGAGACATGCCCTTTTGACATAAAGAAATACGGCATTTTCTGCAGTTACACATGGCCTCATCCCCCGTTCCGGGCAGATGGAACTCGTTAAGCCTCAACGCTCAACTTTCAGGTAACATTATGCCTTTCTCTCCGAACGTCCCACTCCACTATTTCTCTGGAAATCCTCCACTCCCTGTTACACTTGCCTTCAAATTGGCTACATGTACCACTGAACTGGAAAGATATTTCAAGAGAACTCAGACTTGCCAGACACAGTAAAATCGCAACTGCAAGCATTATAGGAAAGTAATCGCTAGTTGGACGGACACAAAACTATCTTGGCCTTATGATAAAATACAGTGCTACTTTTAAGTTTACGCAGATTTAAAGATGATGTCAACAGGTTATGCAATCGAGCGAATTAGCATATCAATACCAATAAGATAACTGAATACAATCAGAAAGGTTTCGAGATTTTATAATTATGTGCTTTGGGACTCGTAAGGAAGACCAAAAGGGAAAAATTGTTTTAAACACACCCTCCAAGGATGGTGGTTGTCTATGCATATGGATACATGACATTAAATACATTGGTTTATCAAACATTTAAGTATCTTGAGAATAAATACAGCCACCTAAAAATTCTGTATAACACAAAGTCCGAAATGACCGAAGGGTCGAACATAATTTATACATACCTTCCATATGTAACTGTGTGTACAGATTTTTTTTTCAGTGTATGCAAACAATTACGAGTGTGTACATGTCAGTTTGTTAGCATAGACTGGTTAGGAAGAAAGATGTAAGCAAGGATAACATCGGAAATGCTGTAGCAGCAACTAGCAGTTACTTAACTGTAAATGAGCGAGTTAAAAGTGACTTATATTCGTCCTCGTTAGAGAGTTAAGGATTGTGAGAACATTGTTAGTTATAGCGAAGGCCCATTAATGGTCTGTTTAGGAAGAGAGGAAACTAAGGAAGGAGCAGCTATAATATATCTTGGAACAATTCATGTCACTGGACCCTAGTCTAGCCCTTCTCATCTCGGGTTAACCTTTATTTATGATATGAGCTGGCTACTTAAATTTCCGACAGCTCTCCTCCTCTTTTCCCCGCAAAATCAAGTCTTGAAATAATTATTTTGTTAAGGAATACGTACGATATGTATTCACCCATTTCTCTCTCCTTAAATATCAGTCGTCTTGTACTAAGTGTCTTTTCTGTCTCAGATTATTATTTACATATATATTCTAACCTCTGCACGACTACTTTGGTAACAATTGGCATAAACTACGCACTCTCTAAAGTAAACTTATAAATCACAGTACAAGTTTATAATATACGTGGGGCCTGATATAATTTAATTATCCATTCCGTATGTCAGTCTGCATCTTTCAAAGAAATGCAATCCAATCACAAAAGGATAAGCGAAGATTAGAGTCAATTATGGCAGATGAGGGAAATATAGAATTGTACACAATGCAACTACCTATAGTAAACACATTCTAATGAAATGAAGTATCAGACACCAGTAAATTACTTGTATGTACAATAGTGTCGTTTTTTATTCCTGTTGCGTCCAAAAGGTCTTCTTAAAGGGTGCAAATACGTTAGCCGTTCATTGATATGAGCTATATCTTATAATTGCTACTGATTTGTTAATACAGAATTGTAAGTAGTCCGATGTAACGCTCAAACTCAGTTCTTGAAGAATTATTATTTCTCATTTAACTTTTGTCCGTAATTAAGGATTAGGTAATTATCTGAAAACACGCTCTAAGCAGTTTACTAGATTGTCAATATTACTACGTTAGAATACCTGTGATAGTTATTAACATTACTACTTTTTCATAAGTGAGAGCATATAGTATTGTCGTTCCAGTATGTATAATGATTATCATATCCTTATTAAAGAACGTAAATTTGTATTACTAGCTGCATACCAAGTACACTGCGCTAGTAAAATGTCTAGCGATTGTGCATTGGTTTAACTTCATCGATAGTTGTAGTAGTTGTTGTAGTAGTTGATTATTTAGTAGATCAATAAGCGCGTTGAAATGTAAAACAAAATCAGAACTGGTAGTCTAGTTAATACAAAACGATACGAACATACATACATACAATATTCAAATATACAAGAATACCGACAGAATTCCATGCGTTTGTCCCACTCTACGTTTATGTAGTAGTAAAGATTCACAGAGATGTGTTACGGTTTTATCATGTGCTTGAATGTTAGTAAAATTCTATCGCTAAAATTCTAGACTCGCTGCCCGCTATAAGATCCTAATTCCAAACTGGAAAACAGTGTTACTTTCTTAGTTACTACTCAGATTGATTGAAGAAATAAAGTATACATTCAGTACGATCAATTTCCTAAAACCAAAGCATGCATTTGTGCTTACACACGTTTTATGAATGTATCGCTTAACATTTAGTAGTAGTGGGACATAAAATGCGACAGTATTAAATTGCAAATCAAATTAATACTTTTAAATACACTAATCTAGGTTGGACCATCAAAAAAGTTCTAAATTGCCTATGTGAAAGTGTAGAGGTGTCTGGTAACAAGTGATGTAATTTGTAACAGTGTATTAGTGTTTATCTTGATGTAACTGTTGCATTCATCTGTACTAAATACTACATATCCTACCATAATATCATGTCTATGTGGTTGAGTACAAATATACTTATTGTGTTTAGATGTAAGCTGTAAGTAGTGAATGAAATGAATTGATAGAAAAGAGAGTTGCATAAAAAGAGGTCTGCTCGGCGTGGCTGGGCAAGGAAGACATGGACAGAGTCTTGGTTTAGAGTAGAAATGTGAATAAATTGATAGCGGAGATGTAAATGGGAAGCCACTTGTTGTGTAAATGTGGATCGATGTTAGTAATTAGAGTGAGTGAGTATTGTATTGATGGTGGAGTGATGTGGATGTAGTCATAAGTTAAATAGAACAAGGAGAAGTATTAGGATCTATCAGTATGTATTAGAAGAGGAGTGAGTAGTGTCAGTGCACATATAGAAGTGGAGGAATTGGTTGTAAGACAAGTTTTGTATCATGAAATGGCATTCGAGTGTGATGAACCGTTGCGATTCTTGGCGTTTGATTGCTAACCACAACCACCCTGATGATGACAGTGGAAGTGTAATTGTGTAATTCTTTGATACAGTAAAACAGTAATGGTGATGAAGGGCTTTTTCCCTTTTGTGCTCTCCACGCTATGATAATCCTTCTTCAGCTTTAATCTACCGTCTCCGTTTCTCTAAAATAATTAGACATGCACTTTCCTAATTAAACTTTTACGTACTTTATAAAATCCCTACTATTTATTCTTCAACTATTTTTAGGGGTGAGCTTCTCTATACCTTATTCCCAAACTACTACCGGCTCATTCTCCAATTCTTACACAATACTTTCCACAGTATAATTCCTCATATAATAATTAGCGATAAAATTAGGAGCGGAGCAACTTTACAATTTAACCATTTCAAAAACAGAAAATAATCTAAAAGTGCGACTTTTAGAATTGCACATACAATAGCACTTTTTAAATTCATCCTCATTTGTCTTTAATCTGAACTTTCTTGTACTACAATTTCCTTTGCTCAGCAGACAGAGAAAACGGAGCAGCTCTTATGGGATTTTCCTCTTACTGTATTTCTCATCATTTCATTGAAAGATCATTCTGCACTTTACCCGGTTTCTTTGTAAAATATAAATAGATGAACTGTGAAGACTACATACGCAATTCGTACTACGTATGCATCTCCATGCAATATTTCTTCAATTCTTAATACCGACAATTTGGTTATACCTTATTCTCAATCTATGGAGATTTTAAATCTGTTACTTTTAATAACAAATGATAGGATTGGCAGGTAAATTGAGTAAATGGATGAAAAGTGAAAAGAGTATATTTAAATAAGGTGAGGATGAAGTGAAAAGTGACTTACCCATATATCCAAAGTGTAGATCTGGTATTTGTCAGAGATGGTTAGAAGACTGTAGACATGTAATGTGAAATGGAGCGATGGACAATGGAAGAGTTGTTGAGTAGTATGGGTATGGTCACAGTTGTTGTGTTTGAAGATTCAATTGGACATGGAATTGCGGATTGAAAGGAGTGTGAGGACTTAAGTTGTGAATAGATAAATTTATTAGCTGTTGTAGTGGGAAATGATTAGGAGTGTAAGCTACATATGTTTGTTCACCGAGCATATAAAAAGTGGTAGATATTTCTTCACAGTAATAATGTTTAATGTAATGTTGCGTTCGTGTGGACCAGATGTAGGAGTTGGAGGAGAGTCCGTATAGTAGTAGAATGAAAAGCACTTGTTTGGCTGGAGACAGTTGACTCACAACTCACTTAGGCTAATCTGCATGTCTCAGTCGGAATGGATATGGAACCGGATTCGTTCGTGGTGAGCGGAGAGAGAAACGACATGATGAATAGAATTCCTCAACTCTTGTATAAAGTGACAATGAAATGGATTATTTGTATCCAAAGGATAAGGCTGGGTGGACTCAAGAGCTGGATCAATTCAGTTCATAGAGAACGAACGACTCATGTGAAAGTGAATTGAGATGTCTTGTCAAGGAGAAAACGGAAACTTCTTCTTGGCTATACACTCCTTCCTATTGTAAATATGAGTTGTCTCTCTCTCTCTCTCCGAACAAACTCCGCTCGCTCTTTCGCTCTGTGAAATTAACTCAACTGGCACATTACATACATAACATAAGTATGTAAAATGAAATAGTTGACAGCGTTCTCCTAGCACTAATCTGTATAGACTACTTAACTAGGAAAGTACACACACTTGAAGAATTCTCAAATCAAATGGTATCTTACGAATGTGATATGCTTTGATTTCCGCTTCGTCTCGTTTCCCCTAATCCTACCTCTGAAAATCTCAAACAAAACAATACTAACTCCAATTACATAAAAACTCAAATATATTTCTAGTCTAAGATTCACAGACAGACGTTTACCAACTACAATAAATGTGCACAATGTATTTAGAGTAGTAGCAAGCAACTACAAATCTCTTGGCTGGTCTAGTCTGATCTTCGAGTGTGACTGAATGAGTGATCTGGAAAGAGATCTAATCGTGTCGTGTCTATGTGTTATGTTGTGTCGCATAATGTCATGCACTAACATAACATAACATTGCACAACTTAAGGACATATACATACACAAGACATACCTCTGTTCATGTACAGTAATAATCAGTCTATCTATATACACACACAACTATATATAATACTGTTAGTCTACTACTCCTTGCATAATGTGTGTGTATGGGTAGCAGAGGATGAGGTTGGCTCTGGCTGAGGAAGTACACATTCGTGTAGAGTAGTAGAGGAAGATACGAGGAGCTTAGGTTATTGTTAGGTACGAGAGAGAGAGAGAGATTAAGGGAATGTAATGCAATGCAATGGCGCATGGAGATGAGGCTGGTTCAGGCGATCTGAATCCATCTCAGCGTATCCACCTCCTCTGCTCCGAATCACCCATTCACTTACACCCTTGGCTCGCTCCATTTCTCCGTACGACGGCGATTGAGTTCCACTCTCCGCCTTTTCTCTTCCACCAGCTCTATCTCCTTTGGCAATCATACAACCTCTTCGGCTCCCACCAATACCTTCGTCTCGCATCATCGCATCTTCATCAAAACTCCAATCACTTCCCTTCCCACCAATTTACCCACTCGACCCATTATAGTCTCTTTAAATCATTTCACATCCTCTCAACCGTCCCGCTTATCTCTACCTTTTCTTATTTACATACTCTTCCTCAAGGTATCTTTATTATTATTACATCCTCACCCACTACTATATATCTATACTAACTCAGACATGCCTAATTATTAAACATTCAATATTACCAAAACTGGCTTATCTGTTGCAGTTAAAGTTGACTCTAGACTTATTGTCTCCTTCAATATCTATTTGAGCCACAATCACATAGTATTAGTATACCATTTGTAATAATAATGGAGCTTGCTATATATTTTCAGCAGACAGCCCTTAAACTATTTACGGAATAAATCTAATGTACCATCTTCATAGGTAACATAAACTCTACTCCGCATGCTTAATTACGAACACGCATCAAGGAAAGTACTATCAATGAATATGCCAGGAAAAATCGGCAGTTTTACAACTTTTGAGAAGTAATTTATCTTACGTAAACATATCTTTAATCAGTAATTTTTTGTTAACAGTATTAAAATGAATGTTTATCTCACTAACCTAACTAAGCAATATCAGCATAAAAATTTGGGATTTAATTGGTATTTAATAGCGTTGTAGTGAATTAAAATGTATCAATTTTTAAAATTAAATTTTTTCCTAGGGATTTCTAATGCTATATTATAATCTATATATGGTCTATAATATAATGTGTAGCAAAATGTAACTACTGAACCTGATGAAAAGGGAGCAATCTTTAAGGACACTCCCAGTTTTGAAATGCGTAACAAATGATTTGAAGTAGTAAACTTGGGATTGTATTATTAGAAAGCTATGATGAGGTGTGGTTGACAGAGAGTAGTATCTAGTTAATGTTTGTATTCCTGGAAATATCTCATAAATAGTTATTTCTGGAAGACAGTCTTGATAGTTAACTTGATCTGCAGCGGACTGCGGAGTTGGGCTGCGATATCTTTGTTAGTGGAGTATCAGAAGTTTGGTTTTGGTTTGTCTGTCTGGACTGGTGGTGTATAGGGTATTGCTTGTTTTCGGCGTGTCGTGTAAAGGGCGGTGACTACTAGAAGAGAAAAGGATCAGGTCAGAGTCGGAGTTGATTTTCTTTCGGACAAGAATTCCAGTGAGTGTAAGTTGAGAAGATCGGAGAGAGAGAGCGAGTAGCTGTGGCTGGCTTCAGTTGAGTTGAGTTGACTGCTTGCTGATTGTATTTTGAGTGGAGTTGAGTGAGTTGAGATCAGAGGGTGAAAGATATAGTCTTCTAGTTAATATCCATAGTAGGGATATAGAGTAGAATACAGGGGAAGATGTAAGAAAGATCAAAATACTCGGAACAAAAGGCAGATAGCCCACTACTAACTATACGTAGCTACCTAAATATCGAGAGTGTACACTATTTGTATTGTGAAGATAGAAAAGCGAGCACACTTGGTATATTCCGAATGTCACAAGGAGTTGAGTTTGAGAGTCGTGGTGGAGTTTCGTCAGCTGAATATCCGAGAGTTAGTTTAGTTGTGGTTGGTTGTTCTGATTCTGTCTGTTCAGTTGTAAGCCAGAGACTTCGTGGGTCTTTCTAAGAAATTTCCATTTAATGAAGCCTAGAGGGGCCCCACAAAGAGAGCCGTCGAATAAGTTATCCGATACTCCATAAGTTTCATTGCTTAAGCTTCACTTTTGACTCATGAGCCCTACGCTATCATATTCGTGGTGTTATGTTATTATTATATCTATGTATGCTTTGTTTTGAGTACTCTACTCCTAAAACACATTATTTTTATCTGACTAACAACGAGAGAAATGTAATTGTATCTCCATTCACTCACATTTTTAAACATCGTATCGGACTCACTTCTTTCAATTATATGCATATCCCTACTCTCAATTATGTTTTCCCTAACGCGTAACCAATTCTCTCTTTGGATTCCGCATAATATTAGTAGCTCTAAATATTTTTCATGAAGGCGAGGGTGTTTGTTCCAAGCTCCGTTTCCTTTTCATTACAAAAGCTCTTTATGATCTTCATGTAATCATAAAGGGACCCTTTATCCGTTCATCATGAAGCTGCTCTGCCTACACTTTCCTCCATGATTACTATTTTCAATGTATGCACTCTTGTTTCATTATTTCATTGCATTCTTCACCCATTAAATAGCATCCAAGGAATATATTTAACGGGTCAATGAAATAATTTAAATAGTCAATGAATATTGATTTAATCGGTAAATGCTGAAGATTTAAATGGAGATAATTTGAAAAAGTCAATACAAACGCTGAATGAGTAAATGGCAGTTGGTTTTACATAGAAACCTTAGAGCATACCCAAAAAACAGTAAGAAACGGCCGTCTGAGAGTTTGAGATAGCAAAATTATGTCAATTTGTTGAACGATATGACCAAGGTTGAGGTTAGGTGTTAAAGTGAAGGGAAGTAAACGACACAATTCTCCACTATTTTCCACTCCCTGGACCAGTAACCACACTGTCTTCCAATGGCTTCACAATTAATTTATAGTTCCCATTCGGAAACCGAAAACAGTCCCCCGAAGAAAATTTCACTGTGATCACGGCAATATTTGTCGATGTCACTTGTTTTAACTATATTGTCTTTATTTGTTCGCTTACGATATTCCAAAAAATTTCTCTGTTCCAACTACAGGGCAGTTGAGAAATATTGCCGTGATCACAGTGAAATTTTCTTCGGGGGACTGTTTTCGGTTTCCGAATGGGAACTTTAAATTAATTGTGAAGCCATTGGAAGACAGTGTGGTTACTGGTCCAGGGAGTGGAAAATAGTGGAGAATTGTGTCGTTTACTTCCCTTCACTTTAACACCTAACCTCAACCTTGGTCTTATCGTTCAACAAATTGACATAATTTTGCTATCTCAAACTCTCAGACGGCCGTTTCTTACTGTTTTTTGGGTATGCTCTAAGGTTTCTATGTAAAACCAACTGCCATTTACCCATTCAGCGTTTGTATTGACTTTTTCAAATTATCTCCATTTAAATCTTCAGCATTTACCGATTAAATCAATATTCATTGACTATTTAAATTATTTCATTGACCCATTAAATAGCATCCTTTAACCATGCTACTACTTACAGAGTAACCTACAATTAGTTGTGTAACAAGGCGATAAGAATTAAATCAATTCAGGATGCTGGAACGTCATAAATATAATACGTACTTATTTCTACCACCCTGTCACAACCTAACTGGCTAATCAGCATTTTGTACAGTGTAATCGCTCTACATTTATGTTATAGACATTATGTAACTCCTGCATTAGGAATACAACTTTTATTATATGCCACACACACAGTCGCCGAAGGCTACACATTGTTAGCAGTTTTCTAGTTTGAATATGGAGATTAATTCAAGATGTACCAGGTATATTTACTGCCAATATGTATTCATGTACCTGCGCATAAATTATATCATTTTAGCTGTAATTAATATGTATCTAATAATGTAATGTAAATTAAACATTTAAATGTAATGTCATTCAAGATTTGTCAGCGTAAATTCTACATTTTATAGTCTATTCTTGTCTATTCTACACTTCTGTAGTCTGCACTACTGTATCAAACAGTAGTAAATTGATTATTTCAAATTAGTCTTCTTGACTGACCATTTGACGTTTGATTTTAAATTATTCCTTGATTTTATATTGAAATAGGTTTAACAGATGACAGTTTCGTCACTTCTGTTTGGTAAATATATCCATAGTTGGATTAATTGCAATATGCACATAATTGCAAGATTGTTTAGTCTGGACATTTGAGAAAGTCTTGGGGTAGTGCCTAATCTAAAACTGCAGCATTTTGTGAATTAAAATTCAAAGAAACAACGAGATCTGACTTGACAAAAAGAATATTATGATAGACACAGGGGAGTTAGGGTAGTGCTACTAGCACGATTATCTTTGATCAGAGTGGTTATTGAGCTGCAAACGTGCATGCAATAAAGGAGGAAGTAATGCAATAGTAAGATTGCACAGGAGATGAATGTCAAACTCGTAATTGCACTGAAAGTGCATTAAAGAATGTAGTATATGTAAATGTAGTGAAAAGTAATTTCCAAATGTAATCCATAGATTAAGTTTTGCGTGTATGAATTATTAAGAAAGTGGCTGGTGCTGTATGGTAAAATGCATAAATCAAAAGGTTCTTCATCCAGAAAGAGTGTTAATGACGAAGGAGGTAAAAAAAGAGACGTAAGTTCAACTCGATAATTTTGTAGTGTCATTTAAATAGTTGGCTATTATATCGTGTATTTGATTGATAGAACTTGTGGCATTGGTGATGTCGTGTTATACAAGATAATAACTCGTCGTCATCTCGAGTCTTGAGTAGGGCATCATATTTCAATAGTTTACCGCCTCAGTTTGTTCTTTATTGTAGCACAGTCCGCCGCTTTTGCCAAAGCTGTAGCTTGGCATCTCATCTCATCTCTCTCATGCCGTGACATATATGTCACATCACACGGCAAATCTCTCTTATCTATATTCCTTCATAGTCGACATATGTCTCTTATGATTTGAAAACATATGTATGTCTGTCTGGCCATATAACTCATATGTCCCATCTAAATCTGTAGTAAAAGATGAGATATGTAACTTTAAATGTATTGTACAAGAGATGATGTTGTCCGTTAGCAAATTAATACTGTATGAGCCCCTATTCTATTTCCTATTTCTGTAATTATCGTTCAAAAGTCTAGGAAATGAGTTTCGAGTCTTTAGTCATTTGCTGTTTCTAAATGAAATGAAGGAAACAGATGCGGATTCAATCTGTCCATTCACTTTCGTGATGTTTCTTTGACTTGTTGATTTTAAATTACGATTCCATCCAGTAGACTTGTCAAGTCGCTTTTTCTAGGATATACACGGATTTTATAAGGACAAACAAACAGATAAAGATGATACAAACAAGCATTCATAGCGAAACGGAAAACAGTTTTTTTCCAAGCTAAGGATATAAGTGCGATCTTATAATTCACTATAAAACGGATGATGAGAGGATTTAGTCCTCGAGAAAGAAACTTTTTTTTCATTTGATTTTAGTCGGATGCTGATAAAAATCTTTGGCGATGCATACTGTCTTGTTTTTCACTAACCCGGTGCAGAATCCAATATGAAGATAATTTGGTAAAAGTTCCTATGAAATGTCTCTCTGTGACTGGTGTCTCTTCTTGTGTCGGTTTATTAAGCCCAAGTTGAATTAAAGGAATCAAATGAGTTTTATCTCGTTCTGTAATGTGTGAACTACAGTAGTTATCAATGCAATGCAACATGTAATCTAGTGTAAATGCTCTCGAATAAATTATATTATACTACCTTAGGGTATTTGATGTAATGTGTATCTATACATACACAGAGACAGTATAGTGAGTTTCTTTCGATTGAAAGCCAGATGAACATGTCAAATTCAAAAAATTCCTGTAAAAGATGCCAAGTCAAATTCTAAGAGTATAAACGTAAATCACAAGAGAAATAGGAATAGGAGGACAATACTCTGCAGATGCATATTTTGAGAATGTAGGAGATAATTGTGGTGACTATACAGATAGTGGCTAATGTATAAAATATTTTTCTGTGGAATCGGCTTTTCATTCCCTTCGCATCGCTTCACTCTATGCACACTTACATCATATCAAAACATCACATCCCATCACAGTCTACTTCAGCTCACGATTTCGGATGCTCAGACTAGTACGTACTATAATCTACTTGTAGGTAGTATCAAACGGAAGCTATAGAACTATCCTAAGTACAATAGCAAGTTTTTTTTCAATCTCAACTATTTATATAGCTTGGTAGGAATGCATATTCCTCCGAATGCTACTGCAACGTTTGAAATAAAGATTTAATAAGCCTTGTTCACTTTGTCATTCACAATTCCAAGTTCCCATCACCCCATTTAAATACTTTACAGTCTCATTCTATTGTGATGAGATGTAAGATGTAATCTCCTGGATTTTTCAAAATAACTCCACCACACTCACACTGCCAAACTCTCAATTTATTTTCGAAAATAGAGCTACTAAGTCTATTCTAATAGTGTACCTATTAGTTTACATAAAAAATAAATGTCTCAAACCCAATAGAATGTCAGAGTGCACCGAGAGAAATAAACAACAGAGCTTCGCTTTAGGACTTGACTTAAATGTTTCTGTGTCGGACTGCTTCACTAACTCTAGTGTCTAAGTAAGTGCAATACCGAGAAAATATGGGAAGTTGAAGTTCCTTATATTGGCACTACCTAAGGTAAATATAGTCATGCATAAGACATTATTATTTCCGAATGCATATATTACATCACTTAAAGTACACTCTGCCTCCTAGTATACATCTACAACCCACTACATCTGGTTCCCATACTCTTTCATGGATTACTTATGTTATGCACTCTCCTCTATTTAAATACACTCGGGTTGACTGATTTGTTTGACTAGTCCGTCTTTTTGCCTATCAAGCCATTGTATAAAAACATGAGACTCTCCTCGTAATGAACACAGCGTTGTAAATGGGATTCATTTGCCGTGAAATAGGCTGCTACCTTGAATTTGTCGATGATAGAATAATAAGACCATTTCATCTACTAGGGAACATCCCTGTGCAACTTACACTACTTCTTTTCGGGTGTTAAAAAGGACACCATGCACATTTGTCCCTTCAACCACTCATGTTCTTTTCTTATTTACTACCGCTGAGTTAATACACAATTTTATTATATCTGTAGTTTTTACAATACATAATAGCAGTTCTAATTTATGCATAAACATTTCCTTCACTTCAATAGTACTCTAAATAAAATGTATTATGGTGTAGTAGTATATAAGTCTGTAGAGTATTGAATAGAAACGGAGGTGAAAGATTTAACTTTTTAACTACCTATGAGGCAGGGACAACAAGATCTCAAAGACAAATAAATGAGAACAAGAACTGTCAAAGCGCCCTGCTCTCGACTCGTACATATGAGTCATATGAACATTCTTTCATTAGTCTAATGTTTCTATTGCACTTAATTAAAACCATACAATTGAATTCCATTTCTTATCGTTTGGAAAAGAACGACATTCCCCTCTGTAGATAAGTAGGCGCTACATGCACGCTGATGATTATAGCTCAAGTATAATAGTAGACTCCTACTTAGGAAACATTTCTTCTGAAGTATAGGTGCTTAATCACCTACCTGACATTTCTCCTAACTACTATAGTATGTAATATCTATAGTGATAGAAGACACGATTCCAAGAGAAGCATCTGCATATTATTGTACTAGTAGTGTATCGGAGTGGATGTGCGGAGAGCAGGGGAGAAACATTAATAGGCATTCAGAGAAGAACATGTTTGTTTACACTACATTATAATGTAGTCATAGTATGAGCGAGAATGTAGCCGAAAGTGTTTCTTTTGGCTCGGAACGACAGAATAGACTAGACAAGTAGTTACTCGGATACGACGATGGCAATGGAGAAGAGAGATGAAAGAAGAGAGGAAGTTGAGCAAGAAAGAGCAAATGTTTTTGTAACGGATTATATAAACTGAGCTAACATCAGTTTTCTGCAACAGTACATAGGCATCCCTATACACCTAACGCTAAGAAGACCTACAGTGTAGCTAAAGATAAGTGTCTTCCACATACTCTCAACTTCACTTCATATACATTTAATACACTCTCTTTCCTGAGGGTTACCTCTGCATGCGTGCTAAATCGACAAGACTTTGCATTAAAATGATTTAGTCCTTCTCCTCCCACATTCAAATTTTGGCTATGCATCAGCATTAATTCAAAACGTGGTGGCTACTAGAAAAACATTCACTTTGCCCGTTCCCCATCGACAATACTATTATGTACATTCTAAAGATATTTTAACTTTAACCAATTCATTTCTATCACGATGTTCGGCCATTTTGCAAAATGGACATCATTAGAAGGGTTTTATTCTGTTAAAAACGTCGAAGATGATAGACCAGACAAATCTAAAGTTTCGCTCTAGGTATTATTTTAGTGGCAACAAAGAAATCGTACAGCTTTTGAATGATTGAAAAAAATAGCTATTAAATGAAATAAATACTAAATCATTCCACACGAAGTGTATCAGTCAACAAGGCCAACATTTTACTTCTACTAGCCTTGATATTATACGAAACTTAGGTTTTCATTTATAATTTTATATCTTCACGGAGGTCAAAAATTCGGCACTATGATGATTTTGGTATATCAGTGCTTACAGGTAGAGAGATTTGTAAAATGCTTTGTAATCAATAATTCATCGTTCGCAAATTGAATCGGTTTGAAAATGAAAGATTAGAATGCATGGTGCATTCTTCTATTGATAAATATTATTGTAATTGAATTAGAAGGAGAATGTAATGTAATTAGACCAGCCAGGTATATGTGGGAGGACAGAGCGTTCGAGTTTCCTGTTAGTTATTCAAAATTTGATGGAACTGCGTTATAGAAAAGTTTGGGGGTTGGTTATTTTCATTGGCGTCACTGTTCAGTTTGTAGGAGCTGGGGCACAAATTTCTGTGTCAAAAATTAGTTTCGGAATGCAAATCACATTAATAGCAGGGAGAATTGAGGTTGTTACTGAGGCGTATGAGCTCTTTATATTCATTAGAGATGCCGACGGAGACAAAGTTAGTAGTAGTCATGTCACTTTGTCTGGATTTGATTGGCACAGTTGATTTTAAGTTGAATTTCTATGATTATCTATCATGATTGTTTGCACATTTGAGGATGTTTTTCATACATCACTTCCAACTAAGATTGAGTATTATTAAAATGCTTAATGTTTTCTAGTTAAATAACTAAACTAGCAAATTACTCCGTAGACTCCTCCCTACCTCTACTTTGCTGCATTTGTGCGCTATGCTCAGCTCCGCCATGCTACGGCATGCTATGCTACGCTCAACAGGCTGGAGAATTGTTTTACGGCATCTTCCATTGGAAAAGCTATGTCCTGACAAATAACATATACACAGTCAGTATCGGTATATGTCACAAGACAGCTTTTGTGACAAGATAAACATTCACATTAGTACAAAATACTACAGCTCCCTTTTAATGTTACAATTTAAACCAAGATAAACATTATCTACAATTATAAAGTATGCAATAAAATTCCTCTACATATAAAAGTGTACCTGTTCTTAAATAGCTCAAAAACATTCTAATTATACTGTTGAACAGATTGCTAACTATAAAATGGGTGGATACAATTAATATACATTTAAGAATAAAACATGAATTTACATGTCTACAAAACTGGCAAAGGGTAGCATTTGAAGAGAATTGCTACACCAATTTAAATTTCTATTGTCCTAGCCGAAATCTTAAGATAGGGGAAAAGAAGGGAAATCACTAAAATATACAGGGATGTGTTTTTATGGAGGATTTTGTAAGAATTGTTTGTGTATTCCATTCAATCTTTAGCTAGTGCTTATTAGACTGCCTGCACAGAGTAAACAGTTAGCGTGTGTAGACTACAATGTTGTAATGAGGCTGTATTAATCATTGGCTGGAGGAATGCAAGACATCATGTTCTTCTCATTCGTCCCACAAAATTCACAGCATTCTCCATTTCTCACACTCAAAGTTGCGTAAAGAATGCTATTTCTGAATCTACAATAATTGTTTCTGGCGTTCTGGGGTAACCTTCATATACATACGATTTGGTTTCAAGTCGGCAGTCGGGAGCGGCACTTTGGCAATCATTGTCTCTAATCCTTTACTTTTCTCAACTCATTGTAACCATTGTTTTATAGTTCTGTCTGACTACTAGTGATTATTATAGGTAAAAAAGGAGTATATCCCCCTAATGTTAAGTAAGTACTAATACAAAGACTATTTACAATAGTTACTCCGTAGTGCAAGAATGGAATTTGTTAAATACATAGCAGGCTTGGAAAGTTGGAAATAAGGATTTAGCCATAAAGCCCCTCTTATACTAATGTTACTTTTCTACCTAACTAACTTGGTTGATATCTGAGGAGTTAATAGCTTCTTAGGTTCAATAAATCTGTACGAGCGTTTATTGTTGCATGGTACATGAACCTGAAATCTGACACCACGGTCCATCAAAGAAATAATTTATATATGTGTCGGATTATTAGTTAATTGCTAAATAGAATCTCCTACTTCCCTCCAACTACTTAGATAACATACAATCTTAACTCTACTCCCTCTCTAATTACATACTTTTACATACAATCACCATTTGCAACACTACACTAACGAATAATTAACTTTTTACGACAAGACCATCTACATTCTCATTTACTACACAAGTCCTTGTATAAACCATTATCAAACGTGAAATCCTAACTAAAAGTATTGACTTTCCATGAAACGATCTAATCTACATAATTGTAACAAAAACCTACTTAAATTTAAATAGGTACTTTTCCCATCTAAACCAAATAGAGAATTTCCTTCGGGGAATCTTAAGATGAACACACGCACTACTAAATAAATATTTCAGAGCTGCAATCAGAAGTGACTTGGGTTTTATTCATATGTAAATGCACTTTAATGTAGTTAGAATATTATTTGACTTCCCTAGATAACGTTTTAATATTTGTTACTACAGTTCGCAATTCGCCAAAGTAGATGAGAGTGGAAAACAAAAGAAGGTCTTATTGAGAGGAGTTTGGGCCAAAACAAGCAAGGGTAAAGAGAGACCATTCGTCTTATTTGTGCTGTTTGTTGTGGTGAAGGTTTGTTTCATTATCGTGGGTGAGTAAACTGAGACTGCTAAAGAAAGAAGAGTGTAAAAAGCTGGCTGTGTGTATAAAATGAGTCCCACAGTCTTAGAGACCCAGTAAAGAAGAGTTTTTCTTCAACTCTCGTAGTCATCTTCATTAAGAAAACGGGATCAAATAGTCACTACGCTAGAATTCTCGGATTTATTTCGGGTAGACTAACTCCACTGTCAAGATAAAAAATTATATAGCCTCAAATGAGTGGAGTTCTGGAGTTGATGCCGCAAAGGATGCAATGATGTAAATCACTACAGGAACGTCAGTCGGTTTGCATCAAAGATTCTTTACAACGGAAGCAACAACTTAAACTTCATCTTACAAACTTCTATTACCACGTACAAAAGTCATATCTGTACTATTACGTAACATAACTAACTCAATAGTACTTATTCTCCTTATGTACACTCACACAACTTTTTTAACGTGCAGCCAGGCCAGACATACAGAATTCGTTTACAAACCTACGCTCCTGCGACAGTATCATTTCACCCGTATGTCATCATGTTATATGTCCTACACAACTCGTAAGTCTAGAATTCCTCCGTTAAGTACTTCTATCTCCTCTACAATATAATAGGCAATATTATGGTAATGAAAGCTCTTTTAATTGAAACAAGTAACCCACTTCAATGAGTATTAGCACTACTTGGGAACATATCATGCAATCTTTATGGGAACTCTGCTACAACTCCATTCCTGCATTCTCCTTTATGATATATCAAACACTAGCCTACTAATCTCTCTTCTCTCGTATATTATATGGCAAACCAATTATAAGTTCTGCAGCACTGTTTACTTATATGTGCACAATTTATTTTTGGGAAAATAATACCTACTCCATTACACAACGCATTTGTACACATCATAATATATCCTATGCTATCCTTTAGCTATATTGTATACAAAACTGCATTAGCTATTGTTTTTCATTTGCAACTTCATGCAACCAAGTTGAAGGACTTAATGACAACCTATGTTAGTGTGAAGGGAACATTTTAATGTTACAGTTATATTTTAATTTTGTGCTGTTTATAATATACTAATTGCCTAGTGTGAATTCAAATCAGAGATACTCATTAAACTTTTACATTTACTATTGAAAATCATTTGCTGCAAAGAGCACAAAAAATGAAAATTTGCTTGAACATTTCACTTCATAAATGTACCACTGTTTTTAAGACATTTATTGTTCTTGTTCATGCACATGAAATTATTTCACTGCTTATTTAACGCAGAGTTGATGTTTCTGTGAAGTTTCTTTCACTGAAATACCGATAAGAGATGCTTTTGATGCAACTTATTATGTTAGTTTTAAATGCTCTATATACAAATAGTAATAGAAGCTTTGCGGTTTATTTATTAAATAGTTAAAGCATAAGTCTGCGTACTTTCTAAACAGACATGGACGCGGGGGTAGAGAGGGGTGTGTGTTAGTTTGCCGTAAGCCGATAAGCCGAGAAAGGTTTAATTTTTAGAAAAGGTCGAAAGCATCGGGAGCAGGTAGAAATTCTGGAGCAGGTAAAAACTAAGTTGTAAAGTGTTTGTGAAAATGTTGTGCCCCCTTCTAGTGCTTGTCAAGTACTTACTTCTCTTACTATAATGTGAATGTGACAGCAATGGTTTTATGTATGTAAAAATCAACCGATTTACAATGAATGTAAATGTATATGTATTTAAATGTGTAAGCATAAATGCTAAATGCTTTGTACACCATATCTCACGCATATAGGTAGCATACTTGGCAGTATACTTTACTAGGATTATTATTTGCTTTTGGAATATAATATACATTGGAAAATGAGATCTTAAATTGAATGAAAATCAATTATCAATGCAATGGAAAATTGTGCATAAATTATAAGTATACACAAGCATAACTTACAGCCTTTAGTGAATCTACAAGATATTGACGAAGTGTGGTTGCTTATTATCTCAGAATCCCCAAATTTAGCTGCAGTAGATGATTTACTTGATTATTTAATTTACACATGGGTGGATAATATGGATGCAATATTTGACAGGTATTGAACTAAACATTGTCTACTTATGCAATTTCATTCTCATTATGGTTCTTGTTTCACTTAATATAACAAAAAATAATATTCAGGAATATTTGGAACCACTTTGATACAATTTATCATCGAACTACAAACTCCCTTGAACCGTGGCACAGTAACTTAAAAAGAAATCAGAACAGTTCTACTGGAAAGGGCTAATAAGGCTGTGCTATGAGTCATTTATGGTTTCCTTACTTTCCATGCTCCTAAGAATGATGTGGTGAACGTGCAAGCCGCAACTTGGTGTGAAAGACACTTTTATTTATGTATTATAAATATATTACACACACACACATATTCTAGGTTAACTACTAACTAAACAGGTAAGTTAATAGGGTTCAAGGTGAGTACACAGGTAACTTAATTAGGGGCACTAACTAAGTCGGAGAGCAGCACCGAAAAATGCGTGTGTCTCCTTCAGAGATTCGATGTGTACTACTTGCTAGCATTCAAGTTTGGGTGCTAGTGAAGTGCAGTTGTGTCACATGACACATTCATATATACATAGGTAGGTATGGGCAATACAACTACATACTATGCTATACTAGATAGTACAAGTAGGTAGGTAGGTAGACTACACACTATTGTACATTACACATTCATATTCATTACATTGCATATTTCATAATACAAGATAAGCCTGCACTAAGGGATTAACACACTTAGCCTAGTACGTCCATGTACTATAGCAGCATAAGGTCTACAGCGGAAGAGGAGGTTTCGAGCTAACGCCAAAGCGACCGTCCGTTCCATCGCTTCCATGGTGCTCATGGATGGAGGTGGCAGGAGGCCTTTGGGAGTAACTCTGACTCTCTTAAGGTAGCCAAATGCCTCGTCATCTAATTAGTGACGCGCATGAATGGATTAACGAGATTCCCACTGTCCCTCTCTAGTCCTTATACTAGAGGAGAGCCTATGGCGTCTCCATTCTCCCCACTTTGAAATGTACAATTTCAAACTAGATAGATACATTACATACAATACATTCAATTTCATTCTTATTTTATCTAGGGGGAATACACACTAACATAATATCATCATTATTATGCACACATACAGACATATGGAGAAACAAATACATAAAACTAATAATGCATGGCACTTGTAGCACTTTGTGCTTGTAGCGTGTTTTCCAAATGCGTAGAATCTTCGTTCTGAAGAGTTGCAGGTTTCCAAAGTTGCATTGAGGAGCAGGATGCGTGAATACGGCTGTCCAGTCCTCCATCATAAGTGGTGCAGCTGAGGCACCAATACACAATTTATGTCCATTGCACTGTAACTTAGACTTACGTGCAACTGGTGTAGCGGCGAGAGTTCCGTAGTTCCATCGTGGAGACGTTGAGAGCTTCTGCTGTACCTGTAGTTGCTTTCCAGTTGACGTAGCTGTGTAGTGCAGGAGTAGTGATGCGACGATCGGCGAGTGCGATCTCCATCCGTACCATTCGTCCCGCGAAGAGATGCGCGTGATCGCTGAAGAGCGTTGAGTGTCTGTGCAGCTAGGCAGTGTGTGCACAGACGTAGTAGGCCGGTCCGGCCGTAGTAACGAGAAGCAGCTCACTTGCGACGTGCAGTCCGTAGTGATGCTCTCGTTCGACAAATCCTTCCATGAAGCTGCTGCATGTACATACTGTTGTTGCAGTTGGATGGGGATGGCGAGCGGAGAAAGTGGCGGAGGCAGCCAGACAGTTCCTGTGGAGTCCATCCATCCGTAGCTTCTTCGACATAGATTCATGTAGGCTGCATGCGTGCAGCGCGGTTGTACTTGACAGGTTGTAGCACATAAGTTCAGTTCATTTATTATGCTATGCACGTACGGTGCATAGCATTTCACTTGTACGCGCACTTGAACTGCAGAGTCACTCAGCATAGTGGCGTGCGTGGATATCATCGTATGGATGGACTTGTGTAGCTTGTGTAAAACTACATACCGTGCAGGTGTAAGCTCCATCGATGTGACTTCGTAGAAGTCCGTATGCACTGTCTTTGTAGCAGGAAGCAGAAGTGTGTGCGTAGAATTCAATTCATGCATGTAGAGTGAGTACGTAGTATCACTGTGCACATGTGGCCGTTCTGGCGTAAGTCGTCGAATATCTTACTTGCAGACCATTGCAAGCAGATTTCGTGCACTAAAAACATTCAGTGGTGCGTGTGACTTGTAACTAAGTCGAGTAGCACTAGCGTAGCGTCCAATTTCTTCGTTCGCCGCATGCTGTGATGCATACGTAGCACTTTTCATGTCTTCCACGTCGCCGCATATCCGTTGTAGAGCGAGTGGAATGAGATGCGTAGTTCTTATCGTGCAAGGATTTACTTGCAGAGGCCCGACGAGATACTTCCTTGCGGCTGAAGGACTTCTGTCGGGTGGCTTCTTTTCCTTGTCCAGGACTAGTTGCTGGACGGGTGCAGAGTTGGGTGCGGTGCGAGCACCAAGAGTTGAGATGAAACTCGAGTAGTGGTATGGAGGACGCACTAACGAGGTTTCACTAACACTTCGTTCAATTTCATTGCAGTGGTACGCTTGTACCTTGTGTGTGTTGATGCCTACATGGGCACATGTAAGACGTACTAACGAGGTTTGCTTTTCGTGTAATGTAATGCTCATACACAGGGGCATGTACACTTTGTACGAGGCGATGCTGGCTGCAGTAGCCAAGTAGTCGAACGCACGTTCACTTTTTAGCACTGTAGAGTGCACAGAGTTGTCTTGTAGCAGAAGACAAACACAAACAATTTCACTATGGTGCACGGCACGGTGCACAGAACAGTCTTGCATATGAAGACTGACACAATCACATTTACTACTTGGCGAGAATCTAGACGTAGAATCTGCCGTTCCGTCTGACACTGTACGGCATGAATGCTGCGGGCTGCAGCGAGTCGGACAAAGTAACATTTGTCGATGCGTGCGTAGGCACGGACATAGGCTGGTGAGAAATGAGTGTAAAGCATTTACTCACCAAAAGTTCATTTCCAAATTGAAGCGTAGGTTCCAGCTTCGGTGTCTTCGAGTGTAGAGAGTTGTCTTGCGGCTGAAGACGAACACTTACACTTTCACTTGGCATAACTCTAGACGTAGAGTATGCCGGTGCGTCTGAAGCTACGCGTCGGACACTGACGGTAGTAGACGACTTTACTTCAAGTAGTGGAGACTTGTGCAAAGTTCCACTAAACATTTCGTGCGTCGGCACGGGTGCATGTGCAATGCTAGAGGCTGTGAGAGTTATACTCACCAAAGTGGATGTTCCATCGGATATTTCTGCGGCTCGTCTTGGCTCCATTGAATGTTCCGACTGGATGTTCCTAGGCTTTTCTTCCTTGTTCAGTCTTGAGGACGCACTGTGGGATGTTTCTGTGGACGTTCCGTCTTTGGACTCCGGCGAATGTTCCGCTTGGCTGCTCCTAAGTGATGAGTGAGTGGATGCCCCGATAGATGACCTGAGTGGATGTTCCTTGGGATGTTCGCGCACGATGTTCCCGTAGATGTTCCGTGTGGATTCTTCTTCCATGGACGTTCCTTTTCTTTGTTCAATGTGGATAGCTAGCTTGTCTAGTCCATCATGTAGGACGGTGTAATGAGGTTCTTCTGACTCATATTCATCGTCCGTTGTAGCGAGGTTGCTACACTGCTGCAGTAGGCTACTGCATGAGTCTCGCAGGACGTCTACTTCTTCTTCTACTAGGTGGCGCTGGTCGGCTGACAGGCCATGCGTAGCTCCGTAAGCAATAACGAAATGCTCTATCCTAGTGATGCTTGTGCAAAGCGTAATCCTATCTTGTCTAACGGCATCCATTTCTGCTACTGAGTGAAGGAGGGAGACAAGGATATCTTTACTTACTGGGGTGATGTGCGATGAGACGTGCTGTCTAATGCAGGGATCCAATCTTCATGTCTTGCAAGTTGACTCCAGGAGTGACTTGAGACGAGGTGTGATGAGACTGAAGCTTCGGCTTCAGTTCGTAGCACAAGAAACAATTCAAAATGGACGTTCAGTCCAACACTTACTTCCATCGATGGGCGATCGATGGTGACGTCACAGGCACAGTATCAGTTTCCCGATGTGGAGTTCACGGTAGCACTAATTCAACTGATGAATTAATGGTGATTACCGTTATCCGAGCGCGAAGGACCAATGAATAGGGCTGATAGGGCTGTGCTATGAGTCAGGTTTGGGTTTCCTTACTTTTCCATGCTCCTAAGAATGATGTGGTGAACGTGCAAGCCGCGACTTGGTGTGAAAACACTTTTTATTTATGTACTTATAAATAATACACACAAACACATATTCTAGGTTACTAATTAACTAAAAACAGGTAAGTAAGGGTTCAGGTGAGTACACAGGTAACTTAAATAGGGCACTAATTAAGAATAGGAGAACAGCACCGAAAATTGCGTGCTTCTCCGTCAGGATTCGGAAGTGTACTACTTGCTAGCATTTTAGTTTGGGTGCTAGGCAAGTGCAGTTGTGTCACATGACACATTCATATATACATAGGTAGGTATGGGCAATACAACTACATACTATGCTATACTAGATAGTACAAGTAGGTAGGTAGGTAGACTACACACTATTGTACATTACACATTCATATTCATTACATTGCATATTTCATAATACAAGATAAGCCTGCACTAAGGGATTAACACACTTAGCCTAGTACGTCCATGTACTATAGCAGCATAAGGTCTACAGCGGAAGAGGAGGTTTCGAGCTAACGCCAAAGCGACCGTCCGTTCCATCGCTTCCATGGTGCTCATGGATGGAGGTGGCAGGAGGCCTTTGGGAGTAACTCTGACTCTCTTAAGGTAGCCAAATGCCTCGTCATCTAATTAGTGACGCGCATGAATGGATTAACGAGATTCCCACTGTCCCTCTCTAGTCCTTATACTAGAGGAGAGCCTATGGCGTCTCCATCTACATTTCCGTCAAAATCAAATTAGCTCTACAAAATTAATTGAAAGATACAAGAGACCCAAAAGCGATAAAAGAGAGATAAATAATTCCAATCTCAAAGTTGATTACTCTCGTAATGCTATTACATTAGAATATTACATTCACAAAATTGGTCTCTATGCTCCTAAAAATGGGCAAAAGGATTTTTTATGTTTTAAAATAATTTCATCTTTATATTTATTATTTTAGATGCTTTACCTAGAGTTAGTATAGGCTTATAGTTTAGTGTAGTGAAGTAAATACTGACTTATTTTAAATTATTTACCTACAGTTAGCGTAGACAAGTAGTTTAGCATATGTAGTGAATTAAATACTGATGCAAGACCAAAAAATATTTTGCACCATGAATATGCGTATTAATATATTGTTTATTTAATCATTTAATTTACTAGACTGATAAAAACTAAACAAAGATAAGAAATTAACTCTTGTAATTCAATTTTAGAAAATATATGTAACAATTCTGTAATATTTCTTTATGCCTGTAGAATATTTTTCTATTATTATTAGCTAAAGTAGCATTTTCCGCAATTAAATATTACCAGCAGTAATTTTTTTCATAATACAAAGTGATTTTATAACACATACTAAACAGCCCCTATAGTTAGGTTAGGTTATTGGTTCACCATTGAGTACTACATGCCTATGAATATGTGCTGCATTCATGCAAGTAGTTACTTGGCTGCCAAAATATTGGAAGGGTCCCTAACATTTTCAGCCACCCTAGGCGAGCACAACCATAAAAATAAACCCTTTCCTGCTCGCAGACGGTCAACTTCGACTTTAATTGGGATAATCCTCTTAGTCCTTTTCTCAATGCGGCAGATCCTTGCAGACCCGGTAGAGAGTATAGACATAATTTATGACTAATCTCAGAATATTTACAGAAAGTTTGTAGGTATTTCAAAGGTCAGCAACATTTCCATCCGGGATGGTTTCAATAATTAGCTAGAACACATGTGTATTAAAGTTATGCAATTTCTGTCGGGCACCGTTTCTCTTCTTTTTTAACATTACCGACAGACATTTGACACCTTAATATACTGATGACTATTCTAACTTGTATAAGTATGCTGCATGACATAAATTACGTGCACCTCGCACATCTTGGTTGGACTCCTTTCATCACTCACTCACATTTCCAAGAAGGTCATGAAATGCATACGCTGTAAACAATAGCCACGTTCATAACCCCAAAATACAACAAAACCTACTACAGCAAAACAAATAGAAGCTGTTGTGACGCTAACTGAGTATACTCACAGCTTCATAATTGACAACAAACTTTTTCTTGCATAAATATCTCGATGCAGAATGATAAACTTTGCAGTGTTTCTCCTTCCAGTACTTCTGGATCTATTTTCTCATTTTTCCCATTAGCATTTTCTATTTATTTACCTTCCCTGGAAAGAATTAATTACTATACTTTCAAGAGATAAAATACAGATTTGAAAAAATTGGATACTAAGAACATATATTAAACCATTAGTGTAATTTGAAACATGAAGATTACTTATTTATCTAATTATACAGAGAAAACAGAGAGATGGATGTACAAACAGTACAAAGTACATTATTATTTATACATCTATTACGACAATAAATGGCAAACCTACGTTGCTAGTTGCATTACTGGATAAAATTAGCATTTTATTTACTTAGTTCTGCTTTGCAGGTGAACAGTTAGACGCAATAGTTTCACACTTGGGAAGAAACAAAAGGAGAGTGAGTAAACTACAAAGAAACTTTTAGTCTATAGGGTATAGGAATTCATTTTGTATTACATTATGTAAATGGAAATAACGGAACAGGGCAAGGGAGGAGGCTGAAGACGAGTTTGCCAGCAAATGAGACAGTAATAAGTGTAATACATGTGTTTGCGTCTGCGGTCCGGTAGACTCGATTTCATCTCTAATTGAAGCGTTTCGGTGGTACGCTAACTAAGCTACATGTACGTACGAATCATTTACTCATACACACCACACTTGACAAATTCACACTTAACTTGACTTTTTTATTGTGTATTACCACTTATCTTTCGCTATGTCACTCCAAAAATTCTAAAAGTACAATAATAATTACCTAAGACAATTTAGTGAAATCCAAAAATCACAAAATTAATGTATAACTCGATTGACAGAGACCTCTCAAGGAAATAACCAAATAGTCATGAAATGTATGAGTATAGTCTATGCATTATGTAATTGTATATACCGTAATAATCGAAATAATTCCGCGCGGAATTATTGTTTCAAGCACATAAAAAAATTCATGAAAAGGCCAAAAATGTCGAAATAATTCCGCGGACGCGGAATTATTTCGATACGCGGAATTATTTTTCATTAAGTTAATATTTATTTTACTTTCAATGAATAAGATAAAAAGTTTTATAAAAAATGTATTTAGAGGTCTTCATCTGAAGACAGGGATATATTTATCGGATCGATTAAATCGAGGTCCATGTCTTCTTCGTCCGAAGGCAATAAAATATGGTCCTCATGGATTAAGGGCTGATCCATTTGCATATACTGCTGCTGTAGCATTTCCCGCCCTTCATTACAATCCTTGCCTGGTTTGATGGCCGTTATTAAATTGTCCTGGGTTCCATCCGTGGCATTTAGAATCTTTTTAAGGTACAGGTACGCGGAATTATTTCGATACGTGGAACTATTACCATCAACAGCCAAAAGGGCGAAGTAAAATCGAAATAATTCCGCGTACGCGGAATTATTTCAGTACGCGGCATTATACCACGCGGAATTATTTCAGTACGCGGCATTATACCGATTATTACGGTAGTTCATCATTTATTCTATTGAATTTCAATAACACTTTTGAAACTTATAATACTATCACAGCCTATTATAACCTCTGAATGCTCCCATGAATATTTATATGCATGGGAGCTCATTTTAATACATGTGCTTTGACCGAGCGAGACTAAACATAAACTGAATGCCATCTAAAACGAAAAATAGACCTAAGTATAACAAGAAAGCCCTATATGCTTGATTTTTGCAAAATATGGTCCAATTAAAAAGTACTCCGTGTCAAAATATTGACTATTCATCAATGGGATTCGTAGTCTTAAAAGCATATTATGTATGCACAATTAACTTCTGCTGATAAAAAATTACTTTGCCCCAATCCATATCAAGCGGATCTACCAAGAAACCTATTTTATAGTTTACCAGTTCCAGCTGTACTGGATTAAATAATTATCTAATTGTTAATAATAGTCTCAATTTTATAAAATCGTCTAAATCTATATGATTTATTTGGCCACATCCTGAAGATGGTGTTCCCTATTTCATTTATTTCCACACACGATTTTCTTTATGTATGGAAAATGTTGAACAATTCAGCATAATCGCTGGGGTGGGTGCTGAGACATAAGATCAAACATTTCTATAATAGGTAGTAACAGTACTATGTGATTAAAATGCAGACAAGAAACGCATAAATGGGTAGATACTGATGCTATTCATGTACGGATTGGCCCCTTTATGTGAACATTTCTATTTATGTACACATTTACTTACATTGTACTTTGTACACACACAGGTACACTTATATAACATGCATACATGTATCACATAAAATCTCATTCTCATACTCTCACTCAAATGCTCAAACATACGTGTAAGTAACTCTTGTCTTTTCGTCTCATATACATTATAATCTTACATCTCTTCGGGAATAAAAATAAAAGTTAAGTGACGTAGAGCTAATATCTGCGTAACTAGAAAGTAGAGAATTATAGTCTAAATCACAAAATGCGCGAAGCTTGATAGTTCAGAAATAAGCCCAAAAAACTGGATTTGTATTTTTGACAAAAGTGAATTTTGAAAAGTATGTCGAGAAATTTTGCGAGCGAAGAACGTAGTTTATATATTTATGAATTGAAGTACATGTTATAGTTGCAATTTGCACTTGGCAAAATGAATTACTATAATAAGGGCGAAAGTAGTGCTTCTTCAGGACATAAAAGCAGGAAAACTGTGAGGTATTTTTCTAACGATGATGAGGATGTAATCCTACTCAGTGACGACGAGGTCAATGATTCAAATAATAAGTGTATGATATGCTACTGTACGTTGACAGATTCCCAACTGGCTCGAGTAAAGGCGTTAATGATCGACTGCTCAGACTCCACAAATATTTTCAACAATTATTGCAATCTCCTAAATATATTAACTCAAGAAACAACGAAATGGGATTTTCAAAAGGAACCTATGCCATTTTGTTCAGCTTGTTTGGCTATGGTTAAAACCCTTGCCCAACTTAGTGACAAAATGGCTTCTATTAAAAATCAAATCAATGAAATCATAGACATAATAAAATCTGAAATAATTAAATCCATGAAAAAGGAGCGTAGCACTAAATTCGCCACTGGAAAAGGCAATAGTTCCAGAATTTCGGACAGGCTGACACCATTAGAGAAAGTAGACTACTGCCGCAGCGAAGTTATTAAAGGTAAACAAAACACATTTCTATTTACCAGATGTAGTACATGTAATTACATGAAACTTTGTTATTATTTCTTTATCTTATATTATGTCCAAAACTGTTGCAGATTTGACACCTGAAGTTACTACAATACCGAAAATAGAAGTTGAAGTAGAAGAAGTGTGCAATACTTCCGCAGAAGATTCCGAGTTGCTAATTGGAAATAGTAGTACTGCTGCAGAACATGTCTCTGTTTCATGTATTTCTCACACGGAAGATAGATTCAGGAACCAAAACTCTTCTGACTTATATAAGCAACTGTATTTACCTAACCAAACGTACAAACTGCCGACATCAAAACAATTAAGTAGAAACAAACGTCACTTTCCGAAGGAAACCCACCAATTTCGTCAAAACATCCATGAACAGATGATGCAAGTTAGTAGTACACAACAAGGAAACCCTCCGGATCAATATCAGTCAAGTAAACAGTCTTACAACGCTGTGAATTCCAGTACAGATATTATAAGAAATGACGTCCATGAAATTCTTTTAGATCCTAATCAAATGTCTCAGTCAGTTGATACAGAATTTACAAACCGCATAGAATATCACGATGTACAAAATTACAATAGCCATAAGGTCAAGGAGAATCTTGCTGGAAATATGGCCATATTAACGGAGCATGAGTCTGACGAATCTCAATCTCAAGTGCTGCAGATGGAAGAGGCCGAACAATTTGACCCGTGGCAGTTCAAGGGTAACGTGAATTCCCTCTCTTCAAAGCGGTTTAGGCCGGTGGAACTCAGAGAAGAATACGTGGGGCTAGAACATCCTCCCCTAAGCAGACACCAAGAATCTCAAGAACGGTATTTATCTACTTTCAGTTTTATTTATCTATTAAAAACTATTCATCTTAAAAGTTATAAATTTGTTTTTTTAAATAGAGATTCCAATCAAGGTATTAATGATGCAGGTGACGAAGACAGTTCCAGTTTTATAAATCTTAATGTGCTATTTGTGGAAAACTCAGGTACGACAAACTTTAATTTTAATCTTTTTGTGAGATGCATTTATTATTGTCTCTTCACTACTTATATTATAACCACAATCGTGGATAACCTTTTTGTTTTGTGTATCCACCTGTGTGAGGTAGGGAGAAGCAAAACTTACTTGCTTAAAATCAATAAAAATCTTTTCTCGCCTTTTTCATACACCCTGCCCCTTTGTAATTTTTATTCTTAACTTTCGTAAACGCTTTCGTTCCCATTTAATTACTACCTAGCCATAATATATTAAAAAAATTAATATCAATTACATAAATTTTACATATAATATATGTAATGTAATTGACTATTTTATGCACAATTCATCACAAATTGTCTATTAAAAACTGTATTGTACCATTTTTAGTTTTGTGTTGATATTATCATAATTTTAAGTTAGTGAACGTATTGAGATTGACAATCTGTTTTGATAATTTTTCTGTTAATTTAGACCATAAAGGAGCGTTCTGCTGTCGAATTTGCAAACGTCGATTTACAACTCGGAACTCTGCGACAAGTCACATGCAGGCTGTTCATCTTAAAGTCAAAAAAATACAATGCAAATTTTGTACCAAAACTTTCTTCAAAAAATTTAATTGCTTGGTACACATTAATAAGATACATCTAAAGGGACAACATATGAATCCAGAATCGGCAGTTGTATACTTGGTGGATTAAATACATAAAAATCGAATATTTTGCCTTATTTTCCTGTTATACTGCAATTTTTAATCCCTGTCCACAGTAATCAGTATTGTAATAGTAGTGTAATTTTGTCTAAAGTATAATAATATGTTATAAATATATGAGAGCTGTTTTATTTCACTAACAAATCTGTATCTTTGATCTCAAAGGCATAAAAACTGTTTGAATTATCTGTGCAACCAATGAATAACAAAAAGGTTATCTATCTACTTTAGTATTAAACATACAAACATGGCAGACAGATATAATTTTATTACGGCAATATTCAATTTAATTCTACCCACCGGGGATGTATACGTTGAGTAATACACATTATACCCAAAATTCTAAACAATTCAGTCATTTAATTTATATTTTTATCGTAATGGCTGTCATCTCTGAATAAAGCGAACTATTATGTATACTAGTTTCATATTAAATCACACAAGTGAAAGTAGTCACACATATAAGAGTATAAAGTGGTATAGGTAGTGTGCATAAGTATATAGTTCAGTATAAACAGAATTAAGTAAGAGTCAAGTACACGCAATAAGTATTCAATACATAGGTATGTAAACATAATTTAACTTAAACGCATCAATGTAAACATTATGATGTAAAGTAGGACTGGTAAATTATTTAAATCTGAAAATTGGTCTTCATACGGATTTCCCAACTAAATCAATTTGTGTACATTTTAATCATGATGCAGTAATTTTATATTTTATACATATATATTTCATACATCTCACATTCCAATATTTATGTCCCATTATTTCGTTACAACAATACGACAATAATGTATCACTAATTGTCACAAAAGGTTGGATCATAGTCAGTCGGGCAGATCACTTAATCGAATAGTTTGCTTAATCTTCTTAAAACTAATTAACATTTTTGATTGACTATGTTTACTGGGCAAAAACAGACTTTGACATCTTAAAAAGCGTATTATTCATTTTTTTAAAAGTGCAACCAAATGAAGCATAGATTATTCCAACCCGTGGCAGATCCCCATGGAAAAATGAAAAAATGAAAAGTGGGTGGGAAAGCTCGCCAATTGACGTCATTGGCGAGTGTGTATTTAAATTGAGATCCCCAAGTGGGGGAAATTAGGGATCGGCTGTAGTCATGTAAATTTTCCACACATTTTCACTTGTTCCGAACCCCCAATAAATCGAATAATCTGCCATTCCTTTTCTATAATATTATATTCTATATTCCTTGGATTATTCCAAGATGCCTCGAATTTGTCACTCTATAGTAACGCAATTGTTTAATATCAACTCCATTACAAGGTGAAGACATAGAGGGGGTTTCCCGGATTTTTGCACCCAATCCGTATTTACTTTATACCACAGAGAGGTAAGCACCCAAATCAAATAACCATGGTTACTTTCGGCTTGGGTGTTTACTTCTCTGTGGTAGTATAGGTAGAATTCAAATTGGGTGCAAACTCGGGGAATATCCCTCTATGTCTTCACCTTGTAATGGAGGCATCTTGGATTATTCTTTGCTTGTAAGTGCGCTTTAGCATCAGAAATTATCCTAAACAACCTCGACCAAAATTTCGTACCGGGGAAATGCCTTCTCATTTCCGTAAGGTATATAGCAACAACGATGACTTGGCTGAATCTTACCAACGACTAGATCATTTCCGGACTTGACTCTCCCTATATATAAATTCTCTCCATTTTCCGAAACTCCTCCAACTATGGCATTAGGTACAATTTCACCATTTGACGACGCAGCCCATTTTATGGATTCTGTGGTGGCCACCAATACCTTTGCAAACCAAATAAACTAATTTCAGATGGGCACATGAACAAAATATTTATAAATATATCACACATCAGTGTATTTATGTTATATACCCCATATTGTTACTGTTAAACTTTACAAACTGACCTCATAAGAACCCTTTCGATGTTCACCCCCACCCCAGCATAAAGATGCCTTTGCCACTCCTGGGGTAGGAGGTGTGGCGAACATCTTTCCTGGAGTTATTGACCCTTGGTGAGGTGCTCGAATTACATATAGTTTTATACCACTTTGATGACCCCCATCCACAGCATTTAAGGGAAGTGCAGCATCAGTGCATGGCACCCATTTGATTTTTGGCCTGTATGGTTTAAATGTAATTTATAATAGATTCATAGATTACACTTTAATAATCCACATGTGAAAATATCATTAGATGAGTTTGTACTTTGTACACAACTTTAACTTAACTTACCCATAAGCACAATTAGATTTATGTTCTTTGAGTACGCGTCCAATAGAGACCACAGTACACCCTTTATTTTTGTAAGGACAGGCAAAAGTAGATTCCAATACAATGGCTTCCATAAAAAAATTTCTCGTATCGTGGAAATATTCTCGGCAAAGGCCACAGTGACGTAATTGTGGCTTGCAATCATCGCATGTGCTGTGTCCACGGACACATATCCAAATTGGTGGTAATGGTATTTGGAGGCAAATGGGACACTGAAGATGCTCTACAATGTACTCATTATCAGGTAAATTCACTAGCGATCTCCTGAAAAAAGAGAAATACCTATGTTAATAAACCTTACAAGAAAACCAATGCATTATTATGTAGCGCAGCTAAATGAGTCGTCAATAATTACTTACTCTTCCGACGACATTATCTCTGAATTGCTTATGTTGTTGGTGATAGCAAATACTCTATAATAGATTGTCTTGTCATTCAACCAGAGAATCAATGATTTAAGTTGGTTCAACACCCCTTGGCAATCGAAAGATTTACTTCTTGCAGCTCCTTGGGCGTTATTGTCACTGGCCTTGTCTCAAGCTTCAACTTGTCTTATCTGTCAAATTAAAATTTTTATGATTACACTATACAAAGGTAAATGTGATTATGTGACAAGCCAACATGTCCATGTGTATTACATATTTAATTGTATGTAATAATGAAATCTTACTTCAATACTGCTTAATATGTCCAGTGCTCTTTCCTTTAAAGTTTGTGCTTGAGAGACTTCTAATATAATGTTCTAAAATGTCACTGGGATGGAACTTCTGTCATGGGACAACATAAAACTTTGTACTTTGTACTACCTAAGACATATTATAATAGTACTAGTCTACGAGTGATAAGAGATAGCAGCTTACTTAGATGGGATTTGGAATCTAATCTTTTATTTGGAATTCGACATTTCGACGTTACGTTTACGTTGGATTGGGTTATGTGGTTTTGTGATTGGAGGCTGGACAAAAAGAATCATGTAGGATTCCTTGAACTGTAATAATTGTTTTGTGTATATTTCGAGTGAATCATCATGACGAGAACAGTCGGAATCAGAAGAATCCTGAGCAGAAGCAGTTCATGTAAGTTTCATTTTTTACAATTGCAATTTCCTTGAACATTATTCCCTGTGCTTTATATTATGCCAGACCAATACCAAGAGATTATAAAATACGTAAATGAGACAGCAGCAGAGATTACATAAACATAGGCACACAATGCAGTGCAGTTGGTGCAGTAAAGTAATGACGATATTCAATAACAAAAAGAAAATTCCCTGCACAACTCAAGGATTTTGTTCGAAACAATACTTTCTTTGGGGGCACCGTGTAACAATATGCATAATATGCAATGGGTATGCATTTTTATGTAAATGCATCTCAGTTTGAAGGATTGTGTTCATTTAGAGCATTTTCTGCGTAAAGCATATTTCTTTTAGGAGAATTTCCCCAGTTTCACACAGTTGTTTACTAGGTTTTTGAATAGGAGTTTTATCTACAGATGTAGTTATCCACTGTGAAGCAATAAAAAACATGAATATAACCGAAATATTCCCCTGTAAATAGAAAAAGTGTAGTTCAAATGTTTACAGTGATAGATAAGGATCAATTTTTTGCGATGACGGGCAATTCCGTATATTCATGTGGCGTAAAGATTGTCTACGTAAGAAAATGTTGTCTGCGTAAGAGAATCATCTGCTTGGAAATTGTGTCCTTATCTTACCATCTTTATGCAAAATGGAAAGATACATTCTATAGAGAAATGATAATCTATTGAAGAATTGGAGATGTTGCTTTATAGCTGTCTGTCTGTAGTAAAATCGACATACATGTATTGTCTAGTGTTCAATCAAGTTTCTTTATAGCAGTGAAGTACACATATCAAAGTTAACAAAAAACGCCCCAAATCTCCTACTGCTACGTAAACGTAGCTTCTATATATGTACATCCAATCTACTCGTACTGTAATTGCAAACTAGTAACTATTATAAAGGATGGGTACAAATATCCTTATATTTACTTGCGTCACTATGTTTTGTACACTCTATATGTATTGCATCATTTCATAACGAACGGGTATATAGTAGAGGTAGCATAAGGTAACAATAATAATTTTGCAATAATTATACTCCACATTTATGGATACGTAGTGAGTGGTACTACCCTAACAGGAACAACTATACCTTCCCTATGTATAAAGTAAAGGTTAACCTTTGTATCTACAATATTACAATTATGTTACTATGTTTGTAGGATGTGTTCACTGAACGTTGAGTCAGCAGACTATGTGTTAATGGTAAATGATGTAAATACAGCTGAGTAGAGAGTGCTAAATATGTATGTGAATGTATATTGTTCTAAATAGAAACTAAACCTATTTAACTTTAATGTGTATACCTGATGTTTGTTAAATGTATGTGCATGGTGTGTGTCTTGCATGGAGTGAGTGGTATGAGTAAGGATATCAGAGATGAGTTTAGTTTGTAATCTGTAGTGTAGGGATGCTGTGTTCATTAGTATCTCTCTCTAGACGGAATGATACATTAGTTGGTATTATTTGCATCGGCAATAAATTAAATTCCTTTATATACTACCGTATTAAAAGTGTGCATCTGCAAAGTGTTTATAGTGAAACAGATACCTTATAAGGATAATTATACAAAAACTTAATTATTATCGGAGAGACTAATTATTACAATTAGATAGTAGGAAATCACCGTGAAAATATTTACCTTCAAACTTTTTAAAGGTCTCTTGAATTTGTTTCGTGAACGTTGAGATTATAATTTAAACATTTTTGGAAATCTACAAAAATTCTTTCAAAGTGACAAGATGTGATTTGGATTTTTAAAAGGTTTATTTTTGTGAATCATATGCTACTATATCATTATTATGATGTCTTCACGTGTTATTTATTTACCTATGAGTCAAGCAAGCGAATATATTTTCTGTCATTTCATTTAAAAGGATGAAGAAAAGATTCCATCGCTATTTTTGCATTCATAGCCGGATCTAGCCAGATCCAGCATGCAAGTCCCCAATAAAAGTCTGGGTAATGAATTGATTTATTAGTTTTTACTAAAAATGAGTCTACCTCATCACTAAATACAGAATCATTATACACAACAGGTGAATACAAAAGTAGAAGATGTGAGATTTTAATTTAAACCTCTGAATATATAATGTAATTTTGTCACACAACAGGTTGCCATTTAGCTTCAGCTTTGCACAATGGGAAATGGTCATAAAAGTGTTTATGTAAATGAAATGTGTATTTAATATCGTCGATTTACCTTATTTACTTAACGTTACCATTTACGACCTTAGTTAATGTCAAATTCTCATATCTGTTTAATCTAATTGGATTTTCTATGCTGACCATAAATATCTCACATTATACCAAAGTACCTTCCTTGCTAAATGTGGTAATGTAATATGTGAATATTTGCGTGATTGGACTTCAAATGTCTGTTTCTATACCACAAGCTCTATTTGACAGAGGATTTAGTGTTGAAAAATAAACATTCTGTCTGGTTCTGGTTAGTTTTAGTTTATACAATATTTCTTTTGCTATATGTAGTAATATTTATCTTGTCTGTTGTGGCTTAACTTTTTATCCTTACTATACATGTGCAGAGCAAACTGTTTTTAGTTTACTATAATAACAAACCAGTGCATATCAAAGACTTATCTGATAGGAACGAAATCCACTTACAGAATTGTAAGCTATAGTTAAAGAATTAGAGCACAAAGCGACACATCTTAAGAGTACAAATTACTGCTAATTATGACTCAGGCACTGACTATGTTTATTGGCATCAATTTTTATCAGTTATATAGTAAACAAATATATGTACCTACCTATATATAATATAGTACACTATTATTGCTCAGGCTTACTTGCTATTGCATATTATTGATAATTAAGTAATTGGGGCGATTTACAACGCTAAATAAATGTGGAACATCCACTACCGTAATTTTTTAATTACACCACAAAGATGATGCAGCAGTTAGTTGGTTTCCTATTTTATGTTGTTATCTATTGCTGTAAGTTTCGTACACACGTTCGTGGTCTGAGCAAAAATGTACTTCCTTTTTTTTGATTATTTCTCGTGCAGTGAATCAAATTCGACCTCGGTATTCTTAACTCTGTCAACAAACAAGAAGTTTTTTTATAAGACTCGCTTATCATTTCGATTCGTTTTTATGCATGTATGTTCCGTTAAACACAGCTATTATTCACCGTTTTATTTCTCTCAAACTACGATTTGTATATTGATGCTTGTTTCTGCTATGTCTAATCAGCTTTAGTGACTATTTGCTCTGTGCGATAAGTCATTATCATGAAAAGTCAATTTTACGGTTATCGTTATCTCCGTTCTTCAATATCACCAGTATGCACTTAATTTACTATTAGTATATATACTGCACTCAAATGCCATTAGAGTTCGTCTGTTCATATAATCTGTGAGAACTACTACGTTTTGTGTGCTTATTTACATATTATAGATAGCACACACACAACACGAGTACAAAATCGTAATAACCCAGTAACTTAACAAGAATCACTGAGAACATCATAATTAGCTAGAAAGCGAAGAAGTCAATTTACAAAGAAAGTAGTAGCGACTACTAGTTTTGCATAGCGGATTTAAATAGTTCAGATTAGAATTTAGAATGTGTATAGTGATTACTGTGAGTGCTGAACTTATTTAAAAGCAATTAAAAATGAAGCTTTGTAAATAGGGAGAGGGGAAACTTAAAGTAGGACAAGACTAGAAAATAACATATTTAGGTACTTATAAAACTTTTGAGTCGTTACAAATCCAACATGGACGAGATAGGTAAGTCTGGGGCGTTTAAAATTAGTATGTACTCTTAAAATTACTTGTAAACTCAAATAGTGGTACATTCATATGTATCGGTATTCCTAAATCCAAACCATTTGTTTGTTTCTACAAGTTGTGGTAGCAATGCAAGCGCAATGGATTGTAGAATATCCAAGGCAAAATAAAACTATTCTTGGAAGTGAAAACCGCGTATGCCCATAAAATCTAGACATTTAGATTCGTAGAATATAGGTATATAGAAATATCCTTGGAATTGGAAACCTTATTGACCTTATACCTATAGGTATTTAGACACATGCATGGATTTTATGTGCTTGTTCCGAACAAAAGAATACAACTTAAATAAAATTCAGAGGATACAATCGAATATCAACCTCTTTTCCTTAAGATTTGTTAATGCCTTGTTCTTAACCAGGAATTCATACAAACACTATTAGACTTCTGTATAAAAGCTTCCCAGATACATTTGAGAGCCGTTTTTAGAGTCCTCTCACTCTTTCCAATTTCAATATTGAGCCATGCTCTACAGTATTTAAATTGTATTATGTGAATATTATTCAGTCCAAAGGTGTGAAAAGGTTATCATAGTTTTTCAGCTACAAATCAAATGCTCTTTCAATTTATGACATAACTCTGTTATTGTTGGTGTTCGTTATCATATGACTGTAAATTGTAGAGTGTTATGCATACCGCGATGCTTATACCACTAGGTATAGTTTGTTAGCACATCTATTACAAATTGTTGTGCTGTGCCTGTTTAATTACTAGTACTGGCATTATATAAATAAATAAATTGGATTACATGATCTGCTATATGTACTGGGAAGGTGGCAACTTGCCACTATGGCAAGGCAATAAAGTACTAAATAAATGAGTCAAAAGTGGACCTGATTGTATTGGTCGACCTTGGCATAGCGTGGCCACTAATGCACTTATTGTTAGGTAGGTTCATGTTACATGCAGAGCAAGAAATAAAAATTATTAGTTCATTAGCATGCTTTTTAACGCTCTCCTTCCTAAATATCCTCCGATTCAATGATAGGCAAGCAACTAAATGTAATAGTAGACACATAGGTACTTCAGATGTATTTCCGTATACGTGTACCATTTTATTCGTATCCTGTCTTTGTGTCGATGCAGTAAGAACACCTTTTCAAAGTTTTCAATTACTTCATAATTCATTGTTATTGAAGAGCATCAAAAGTAGTATAACTGTTGTGCGTGGTGGGTAGATGACTTGTAATATCCGGTCCCATTTCACTGCAATGAAACAATCGCGATTTTCATAGCTCACACAAGGATTTAAAAGTGCTAGTGTCAAAGTTCTAGTTTAACATTATCCATTCGTATAACATCTTATTATAAAACAGTTCATTCAGGTGATTTAAGTATTCCAATTATTGATCAGTGCAAAGAGTGCAAACGAACAGTGCACCATCCTAAACGGGATACTATTCGTAAATAAATTAAAAAAAGTTAAGCTGAATATCTATGTACATATAAAGTAACAAAATAGAATAATAATTCAACAATAGCTTAAGAACAAACTGTCCTTCCTATGCTATTTTATAAGCTCGGATCGGTATATGAAACTTCCCAGAAGAGTCTCTGTTCCAAATTCCAAACTATATACCATAAAATTAATGGAACATTAACTTTAGTTGTAGAAGTGCAATTATTATTTTTAACTACTTGTTATGGATAACCCCGTGCCAGTTAATTCTATATATAGAAATGTACAGACCTCTATAATTTAAACGTGTACAGTTAAAATTCTAATAGAAAATATGCAAAAGCTTAGCTTTACCTTTATTGGAAGTTACGTTTGATGTTTAGTAAAAATGTAACCACAGAATTCACGAAGGCCTACATTTTTTCTATTTATTTGTAGGAAATACCATAAAAGGGAAAGAATAAGTATGGATTGCATTTGGGAATGAGTGGGAGTTGGAGCAGACTCGTGTAACTTAACATAATAGTAGAACTGCAGTTTGGGAAATCATGGACTATGTTTATGACGCACATGTATAAATAATTATATTTTTTACCTAATATAAAGTTTCCATTCGAATTAAATGCGTTCGTCCATACGTAGTTCATTATGGGCATGTGTTGGCTATTGCAATGTCGTATGGTAATAGTAATGGTATTATTATGACTGTTTTTCAATGTGCAAAGCTAACGAATGAACTTGAATTTTAGGGTCAATAAACTATTTTAATAGATACCTTTGCGTATGAAAACTTCATTTTCGTTCCACTATGCAATAATTTTAAAGGAAGGGATTATTATACGATGGGAATGCTATCATTTTGGAATTATTTTACTATGCGAATTGTTTTGCAGATTTAAAACAGTTGTCAATCACGGTTTTGTATTGTTGCAAATAGGTTGATAGAAATAGTGCGAATGTTTTAGTTTTATTCAAAAAGCAAATGCCAACTCATCATTGTCCTTTCGTTGTATTACAGGTATTGACTCTGAAGATTTTCCATTAATGAAAGCTAATAACAAAAGTTCACAAGCATCTGAACAATCTGAAGATCATCATTATGGTAAGGACGTTTGTAAAATGTTGAAAAAATCATTTTAATACCGTGAAAACTTGGGCATTCTGGGAAATTAATTTTTTCGTCAGAGAGGCCTGACCAAAAATAACAAATGATTGTTAAAATTTTTTACATTACTGAATTTCAAATTCTTGTTTTCATGGTCTAAATCACAAAAGCAAATTATTTTAATGAAAGCAGGCGAAAGAGGTTGTCTTGTTACGATAATGTGTGAATTATTATCTTCTAGTTCCAGGAAATTCAGAAGAGCGTGTCCGGCAGCAGGAATTCCACACATGCAATCCTCACATGGATTTTAAATACCAGGATATTTGGTATGAATTGGGTTCCCCCATAGCTTTCCCGTTCGTCAAATTCATATTTTCTATTGTTTTATGGATACTGGAAAATTTCTTTCTCATTATGAATACATTAAATGCAATCTGGATCCGTGAGGGAAACAGTCCTGAATTAAAGAGAGAGTAAGATTTCTACTATAAATGTTTTGGTTTTCTGTAAGTTAATCTTTACTATGCATTTTTATGAAATAACCCTAACTTGATATTTTATTACATTTTCAGGCGAATTTTAATTGCTAGTCTAACCATTGGATTTCATGTTGGGTCCTGCTTCATTATATCTTTCATTGATTCTCTAAAGTGAGTTATTAGCATCTAAGCATCTTACATTGGGAATATTGGGATTAAAATTGTATGAAAATACTAACCATGAAACTTATTTTTTGTAGCAAAGTAACCATCTCCGGCAAAGCTTGGAGTGAATCAAAACGATTTGCCATTTTTCGTCTCGTAGCTCATGCAACATTAACCATGAAGTTTCTCAGGTAAGTGTAGCGAAGCTATTATTATCTGAAAAAGTGAATAATATGCTAATTAATAAGTGATTAATACTAAATTGATAATTTTTCTCTGTCCACTAGATACTTTTCTGCATACTTGGAAAATAGAAAAAAGAATAGAAAAATTCTAAAAATTAGAAAAAAGAGAGAATGTCTTTCAGAGTAAGTGAAACAAAAAATGATTATGTCAAATCTTGTGATTAAGTCTTCGATATTAATCATTTGTTCATACTATTATATACTTCTATTTTCAGGGAAGAAATACAATTTGTAGTGGACATCAAGAAGAACGATTTGGTTGACTGTCATTATGATGTGATTGAAATATTTTTTAAGAACGTTCCGGCAGCTCTGCTTCAAGTATTCCTAATGTTTCAAACGAGCCCTGTAGTTCGATTAAAATTAACGACTAGACTTGACATTTATCGATTTCTTACTGTTTTCTTCACTATTATCTCCGGTGCAGCTCTAACTACAAATTATCAACTCAGCTATAACACATACAAAAAAGTTCTACATTTTCAAGATTGTTTCAGAACTAATTTCAAGCATAAGATGAATCTTAATCTGTTTGGCGGACTCAACATATTCCTTTTATTTTGCAATCAGTTGACAAATATAGGTATGAAAATTATTGTTTACAAAACAAGCTACTGCCTTTAGTTGAAGTTGTAGCAAAAATTGAAATTACCTAAATAATCTGTTTTATTTCAGGAATTCGCATTTGCTTCTTCTCCCTTGTTATCTTCTGGAGCCCGAATTCATTTTTAATAGTATTACCGTGTTTATTAGCGGGTGAATGGATAGTTGGTTACGTCTGGAGCAGAAGTACATGGATATTTCGTCCAATATTAGAAAATCCGCTGTATGGACTTCCATGGCTAAGTTTTGAACTGATTGATTCTTGGATAAATTTATTTAGTCCTGGGGTCCACTACCTGAAATTCTTTCACCACGTGGCCAATGTTTTTGTTTTAAATGCCATAGCTATGTTTGTATTCCAAATGCAATTTGCCTCAATAATTACCCCAGTGGGGCAAGGAAATGCAACTTTGCTTAACAAAAAAGTTCCTAATTTCTCCGATATGGATGAGCCAAAGTCATCTTTATATGAAATCTACACTCATTTAAGTAGTATGTTTAATTGCACTGCAACTGTAAACACCGAAACGACTCCTAGTGACGAAGCAAGGGATAATTTCGCTGAAGATGAATATTACATAGGATCTGCAATTAAAGTAATGCTTCGCCTGCACGATTACATCACACTAAATGAAATTCCATACATACTGTTCTTTTTCTACGTAGTCAAGTTTATGAATGTAGTGGCCGTCGGTAGTTTTGCTCATATATGCTATTTGAATTTAAGCAAAATGTTCGATTTAGGATTTCCTATACAAATAGCGCATGATTTTTATCTCACAATTTTTAAAAATTTTCCTATTACACCTTCAATAGCCAAAAAATTCCTTTTAGTTAGTTTGCTCTCAAATGGAGACTTCTTCAGTCTATTTTACAAATGGGAAAGAGTCAAGTTATCTAAGATAGACAAAGATAAAGCTAGATTTGAAAAGCTACTTAAAAAAGCATTAACTCCTCCCGAAACTAAAGATACTGCTCACAATGATATTAGAGAACTAGTCAAACAATTCTGCAGCAGCAATACAAAGTGGAAATCCACAAAGTTGTACCTAAAAAGATTACTTTCTCCAGAATCCTTAAGAATTGCAGATATCAAGTGGCCAGTTAACGATAGCAAGGAATTCATCACAAAAAGCGTGGAAAATCATATATTATTTAGGTATTTGCAGAATAGTTTAATTGATTCTGTGTATGACGCCAACATTGACGAGCAGACCAAATTGCTCCTCGCTATTTTTTGCCTCAATTTCGATTTGATCCTGAAACACACAACTTCCTATAGAATCCAGAAAATGTTTTACCTGTTAGAACTAAAGGTGGAGAAAGGGAGCGCCAGCGAGGATAAATGGAAGGGAGGTGATGAAATAGACGGGACAGGCTTGAAAAACATTTGGGACAAAATTGTTAAGGATTTCGTTGAAATCTAAATAATTGTGCAGCTAATTTATATTTATTTAACCTCTTTTGATATTAACTAGTAATAATACAACCCAATGCATGTCAAACTTTTTAATGTAGCTAATTGCCATATCTGTGTTTTGTGTGTACGTAATATACATTTACTGTAATAATTAATTTTTATGAAACCTGTGGTATAACTCTCTGCATGTGAATTAAACGGAAAATAATAACAATTTGTGGTAATAATGGCATTTTATTTATTCAATATTTCGTTTAGTTTACGCATGAACGCATTATGCTCACACTTGTAGAATTTTCATAATTTTAATATAACTTACTCCGATTTATACTTACAACATGACAGGTATTTGTATCTGTAATACATAGTTCATCGCAATTGTAATACACAAGTTCTATGTAGGTATATAGTAAATTAAGTAGGTAATGGTTAAATGCCGATACAAATTATAATAATAAAGGATTGCGATTGTGAGGCTTGAAATTGTATAGAGTTTTATACTATAAGTTTTACTACTGTATATTGATATCCTTACTACAATAATTCTACAATTGTCATTAATAGGTAATATGTATCTGTATTCGACAAACAAGACACTACACAATGTTGACTCGGTCGTGTTAAAAATGAATTTCATAGCACGCTGTTATAATAGTTAGAATTATTTATATTAATAGAACAAGTACGACAAGGCAAATTGCTATGCTATAGCAAACGGCTGTAATAAAGAAACGTAAGGAACCATTTTACACAATGACATCAATAAGTAGAGTAGAATAAACTACACAGGAGACACGCTATAATATTAACATTTATAATAGTAAGTTTAATTGCTTTAGTAATGCTTTTACTCACTTCATGCAGTCTCTTCCTTTTCTTCCACTGTTCGTCTTATTATCTCTATCTCCCTACAAACTAATCACGCCAAATCAACTCAATAATTTAGTAAACACCAAAAAATTTTATACAAGTTTGTTAGTATTTTATCTATGAAACGCTACCATTTTCGTTTGCACAGTTAATTTTACCTTTGAGCTTTCTTAACAATTGTACATGCCAAATGAATTACTCCACCATCACCTAATCATCTAATTTCCATTAAATTGTAAGTTTTTTTTAAATTCTACCGAACATCTAAAATGCGTTATTAGTATTACTTATTGTTAGTAATTGGAAGAAGTCTTTATTCATCTCCAGTTTAGTTATAAATATTTGAGTACCTCATTCACACACGATCATTCCGATCCCATTTTCCTTTCCCTGCCTCAACTTTCTCTAATGCGCTTCTTCACAAGCTTTCTCTATGTAGTTATCTAGTGTGTGAGTGTATCTGCCAATTAGTATTTCCTAAGTGCGGAGAAGCACAAATAATTAACTCTAAAGGCAGTAATCACTTGTAGAATAAAACATTGACATTGCTACTTCCATGGTGGGTTAAAGGACATTGAAAACACAATGGCAATCTATTATTTTTTACTTCCGTGGATTTATAATCCAAGCACACTTCTAATATTTTTTATAAACATGTACTTTCACCCGAGTTTTCTTAAGAACATTTCTAACGTATTCGTCCAGCTAGATATGTACAGTACAAATTCATCCATGCAAGAAAAAGGTGACAATATTCGTGTTAACATGAAAAGCTCGGAAGCGGAATGATTTACAGAAAGCAGAATGAATGTAGTTTATAGTAGTATATTATAGGTACTAGGCACTACTAGTTTGATTTCTTTTTACATAACACTCAGGTATTATTAGACCTAGTAAAATCCTTTTCTACTGTTAAGGTATATTATTATGGACATCTACACGGATATGGACTATTTAGTAGGTAGGAAAGTATCATATAATATATAGTTATATTTCCACAAGGATTAATTCAGGAATTACTTGAGAAAGAATACAGTACAAGAAATATGGAAAGGTACAGACTGAATATAAGCATATAGTAGATACATTAATCATTAGTAATTGCTGTCAATGTACCGAACCACCTGTCAACTTTGTAATTTGTTAGTAGTATCGTATACATTATACTCAAGTAAATTAACACATCATTATATACCGGATACATCGTAATTTGTATGGGTACATGGTCAAAAATCAAGAATATTCTATTTGGACACAACAACAGGTATCTGTAATAATAAAGGTAAATTGGCTACGTTCTGTTTTACAAAAAATACAAATAGAATAACTATATTTTAGTATGCAGTAGAGTAAATGAGAAAACCAAATGAGTCAGATCAGATAGATACAAAAGTTACTAATGTCTAAGTTATGTACACTTATAACCCTATAACTTCTTAACTTATATGTAGGTATATATTTTGCAAATGTACAGCATAGTATGTAGTAGAAGAGACTTTTATTGGAGTATTAAATCCTGGGGTTGATTATAATGGCGACAATATTTTTCGGGTCAGGTTGAACATTTAAAATTAAGAAGTAATGTAAACATGTCGCCGAGTCGGAGAAAAGTTTGAAAGTGGGTCAAAGTTGATAGGATGCAAGGATTGTAGGATAGCTTAGCTTACGCGATTTTCTATATGCTAATTCCGTTTGCACTTCAAGTTTGTATGACTAACATTTTTGTATGCAGCACGCGTTGACGACTGACGACTTTAAGGGCTTTCACCTTGCTTGGTCAGCACTGCTATAAACTACATTATAATACTTAGGTATTCAATCTACACTTGGCTACATAATATAATTATTATCATAGTTCACCCTTGCCTTGGTATAAAGTTTAAAGCAAATTGCACATAAATATTAAGATAAAAGTTTTGCTATAAGAACTGAAGAAAGTTCACTGTCCAGTAGTAAAGGTTACAAAGATGTCTTAAAGATGTGAGATGTTTCTGTATGTGTAGGTGTAATGTAGTAAATAGTGCAGGTAGGTTTTGAGGGAAGGAGGGTAATTAATATTTAGATTGCGATCGATGGTCTTAAGGAGTGAAAATTTTAGTTTAACGTTTGCGAGTCGTGCGACGACTTTACAAAAGTAAAAAATTGTCACCTGATGATATTCCCTACGATAAGAAATACAATTATGAAATCGTTAGTTCGTACCGTAAGAATACGAGTTTACAGTGCGAGTACGACTCCGAGAAACACGACGCGAGTTCCAGTTTTCCAATCACTAATCAAATCCATCTTTTTTGTTGGTAAGTTTTATGTACTTATTGCTGTTATATTTTTAAGTATTTTAAATCATTTGGGAGCAGCTGGCAAGAATGCATTCGTTGGTTATTATTTGCTCCGACTCCGTACAAATCCAAGTCTCATTTCACTCAATTGAGTTAATCAGTACAAATTACAAACCAGTCAGCTAATAATCCTGACATGACATAGTAAGTAAGTAAGTAAAGAATGTATCAAGTATTAATCTTTTAAGTACCGTGTACAAGGTGTCTATTATTAAGAAGTCTCTCAAGATTCTTCTGTCCTTATTTTCTATACTTCTTTTGGTTTCAAGTCTTCAAGTTTCTCATGGAAATGTTTCTCAATTTGCTAGTTTAATATTACAATTATTAGATCGTTAGAAAATGCTTTGATTGATCGTGTACCGTGCTTTCGTAGAGTTTTGCTTATTGCAGCCTGCATTGCAAGTTTGTAAGTACTGACAAATATATAAAACACGAATACATACTCATAAAAACGCTTTGGTTGATATAAAACGTTTTTTTACTACTTTTAATTTCCTCCTCCTACGTAAGTAATTCAACGGGAGCTAATAAGTTGAGTAGTGAAAACTTGAAAATCCTCTGCTTTCCCTTTTCATCTCATTAAGTAGTGTATTAAGCACAAAATTGTGTCGAGTCTAACTACCCCAACTCTTTACGAGTTATAGTAAAGAACTTTATGAAATCTCATCACAATTGCAAGAAAACCACGCTTGTAGCCATTCTGAGATACGAGGCTGGCTTATTTTAATCTGTGGTACAAAAACTTTCGTTCTAATCAGTAGATTACTACTTTTGTCAGTAATGTATTGAGGTATTTTCCAAGGTATATACCTTGTGTAATGAATGGTATTTTTCATGAATGGGTATAGTGGTTCATGGAAAAATCAATTAGTGTTGGTTGCTGTTACAAGTGTTAGTGTTAACGCCAACCTTGACTTCATCTTCGGTTTGGTCTACTTTTACGGTACTTTTTCTAGTCGTGTATTAAGACTGTATGAAATATCTAAAAAACTTCATATGAAAAACTTTTCTGCGATCGACCCACATTATCCGATGTACTTAGTACTTATATTCGTCTACTTCGTACAATACAAATCCTTTAACTTTCATTTTTTATCTAGCAACATTGTAACTTCTACGGAAGTCTGAAAATTCATCTACAATATTTATGTTACGCTCTCTCCTCCTCTACTTCTCACTTGTGCACTTTTAGTTTTGAGCAAAAAGGAAAGATTATTATTCGTCAATGTCATTAACTTGACTTGTTAATTACGATACTCATCATGGAATCCCAAGGGTTAGAAATTGATTGAATTGAGATGAAGTAAGACAATATCCGTCAACATTTTTACATTCGATCCGTTGACGTATTTAGAATGTAAAGTGTATATATAGTTATATAGACTATGAAGAAAAGTTTCATTTGTTATCTGCAGTTAGAACAGCACGTTAAAAGCATATGTAAATAAACAAGTATATAATATAGTCACAAACAGATCTCATGAGCAATTCATTCTCGCAGAACATACTCAAAGACAAATATTTAGTTATGCAAAATTGTTATTCGTTGAAAACTCCTCGCTTTATCACTACTTACCTTAACTCAAAATTATGAAAAGCAAATATGAAAAATAAAAAAAAACGTTGGGATGGGATGCATGAAGTTTCAGACATGCATCAAACAAATTGACTATTTTACAGTTTAGACATAAATGTTTGTATTGCAGCAAATGATGTCTATAGTACAAATAGAGTTAAACAACATAAAGTACAGATAACAAAACACAAGAGAATAAATTATCAAAACCTCGTGTATTATATACGAGTATGGAAAAGTCTCCTGCAAAGGATGGAAATCTACGTATCATATAAACTTGTACATGTACAAACGTATGTTTGTGAGTAAGTATCATCTTAATTCTATGTCTATTGGCTCATTTGTCATTATTCTATTTACCTCTTACCATTTATATATAACCACTCGCAAAAAAGTCGTAGCTAAGTATCTATTTATCTCAGTTAACTTATTTCCACTACTTTTTATCAAAAATTATGCAATGCAGTACATTGTCTAAGAACTATTTAATGTACTACGAGTAATACAAGAACATAATAACTGTGACAGTTTGGCTTCATCGTAATTCTAACGAAAACGATATAAATTAAAGAATAAATAGAAGACACATTTTTGTCCATAAGTAATCTCAACACAATATCTAGAGCAATAGTAATTATACCTAATTACATGACACTTAGTTTCTTACATGACACGCTTACATTGCGTGTTGCTTGTCCCTGGTACAGTTCTATTTTGATCATTTCCTGTACTCACGTATTCGTTTGATATTATGCAATAAATATCTTACACGATAATAGGTTTATATTTTTTGGCATTAATTCCGCTCCTTACACGTACTCTATCTACTGTATTATGCCTACTACATAGTAATCTTTATCATTATATTATGCTAGTTACAATGAACAGTAGGTAACCGCAGCCTACACTTCTGCTGTATTGTTGCATCTTAAAAGAGCATCTTCTACTACATAATTGAACGTGCAATACGCAGGATTGCCGTAAACTTTATAATACTTGCAATAAATGATCCAAATCTAATGCATTTATAGTACAATGCTAACACATAATATTTTATCTACATTATCATTACAATTAATTGGATGTTTGTGTCATTGAGCCAGCAGCGAGGATTGCATCGGCATCAACTACTTATCTCCCTACTACATACAAGTATATAAATTGAATTAATTATTGCAAAAGTGGGTCTAATACAGTCGCTAGGATTTGATTCAAGTCAAAGGTAAAAAACACTACCTCTATCCAAATACTGACATGAGAATGGAAGAATTATAAACAATGAGACATGTTACAAGAACCATATTTTACAACACAGAGTAGCGTAGTTGAAAGCCTAACTCTACACTGCCTACACTTTAAATAAACATGTTAATTGCACCAGGTTAAACTTATCGTTTGACTAAAAAAGTACATACAATAAGTGAAAGCCATTAACACGGTTTAAAGAATCTAACTGGTTTCTACGTAGAGCTTTCACTTTTGCGTGTATATGTTACAATGAAAATGTACTAGCTTTAAGTAGTGAATGAAAGCATCACCAAAGTAAAATAAAAAGGAAATTAATTAATTTATGCAAACGCCTGACTGTGTATTCCATAGTACAACATCAAGACATCAGCATTAGGATTAATTTATTTTATGGATCCAGTCAAAATTCAACTTATGGCATTACAGCAAAAGTAATAGCAAAACTTGCTACCTGCATTAGTGCTTAACCCAACCCTACCACACTATGCTTTATAACATTACGATTACGATGTATTAACTACTTGACATTGCATGCAAGTCAGTCATTTGAATTCTCATCTATTTAGGTGATTCAACATATTCAACGTAACCGTACAGCATTGCAATTCACTTCGTTTCCGATTTTCACGGCCTTTGCCAGTCTACATTCACATTTGCATGATGTGAACCAACTCATGCACTATTACATTAGCCAGACACCGAGCATGCCAGCTCAAAAGGCAAAACTGAACTTGCGTGACACAATAGGAAGTTGTGGAAGTACATATATAGTATTTGTGTATTTATAAAATGGCATGGTATTTGTATTGTTTTACATATTTACCTACTTATCCTATAACTAGTAATTTATTATAACAAATCATTCACATAGCAGAGCAGGTAGCAATTGGTATTTAATGTGTGTAATAATAAGTATACCATATTGGACCAATGCATACACTTTCTTTCACACTACGTCAGATATATCGCTCAAACCACTACTTGACCTACGAACTAACCTCTAATAGTGTAAAACCCTAGCGTTTTTAGGAGTCGAATAATAAATGTTAAATGTGTATAGTAGGTATGTGGGTAGAACAGGAGCTTAAGTGTTAAAACACGACTTATTTTAAATTTTCAACACACGCTAACGAAATTTCTAGTGTTTAGTTAACAATTTTCATCTGGGAAGCCTGATTCGATTCATTTGAACTCCACACAATTTGTTGATTACGCATTAATTCTTGTTTCCTAGATTTTCTCTCTATTCTGTGAACACTTCGTTGATCTTCTTTTCTTAATACATACACCCCAACTCACTTTTACTCCGTTTACGTTTCATTTCGCTTAATTTAACTCAACTTTTGTCACGTTCATCTCCGATTGAGCTCAATCTTTATGGCTAAAAGAGAAACAAAAATTATTATCGTGACTTCAGCATCCCAAATTATGTTAATGAATATTGATTGACAATTCAAAGTTTAATGTAGCATGCGAACAGGGGATATTTTTGGCCCTTTTTATTGGGAACAGAAATGCTAGAGAACACGAAGTCAATAACTATTGCAAGGGATGAGAATGATAAAGAGAACTCAGAATTCTGGGCCTAAGGAAACAACGATTAAAGCAGGAAGCTTACCATCAATGATTTCCGCTTTAATTTTATAAAGCTCTTTCCGAACTTCTTTGAGAATATCTTGCTTAAGAGCATCTAAGTCACTGTCATAGCCATTTCCATTTCCATTAACTACTATTCCTGAAGACGTATCTGACCCAGTCCTCTTCCTCTGATTCATTTTAGGAGATGATGGAGGCTCCTTTTTGACAATCGATGGCTTGGATTCTTCTTCGTCCTGAAAGAAACCGTGAAAATTGAAATAAAAATCAATACTTTCACACGTAAGCAAAGTGATTTCTGCGGACTATATTCTTTTTCTGCATTTAGCCCTATAAGCATCTACAGCTGGCTATCTCTGCCCCGCGTAACATCAACAGAATAACATCTTTGCTGCAAAGGATCATTAAACGCTCTTTTTATCGTGTATTTACTAGCGACTGCTGACACCATAAATTATTATTAATGATAAAACTAATTATTTATTACTTGAACCACTGCCATTAATAATACAAGCCTAGTAAACCTACCCCATAGTGAACGACGTAGTTGAAATTGATATAGTATACATCTACATGTACATTTATAGGAAACAATTGAAAAAGACATTTTAATATCATATTATATCAGATTGGGAGCGACCTAAATTAAATTTTCTATCCTATACATCTCGTATAATAGAAACCCAAAAAGGATAAGGTTGGACAACAGGATGGTGTCTGGGAGGGGGTACTACATAATTGCATGATGTACTCGATAGTTAAACAGTCATTTAACACGGTATTAAAGAATCCGAAATGAAATACCCAAACTGCCAAACTACGTGACGCAATGATGAGTATTGCATTACATTTTACTATCAAGTTACTGAGAGGAACGTTTATTCATGCATATAGCATACATTACAAACATCAGAAATGTTTGCATTCAATTATGTGAATGTGTTGTGTATACTGCATTTGTGCCCGTGTTTACTCAACTGCAGTTAACTGTAACAATAGCATTTGTTTTTACACACCATATACTAGAGCATAAAGAGAAAAAAGGTAAACTGCTAATAGTAACATTTTCTAGAGAGGGCTAAAGGATACACTGCAGACAGAGACATATAGAATAATTTAGAATGGATACGATTCAGACACGAATTCTTTGTCGATGTTTGCTAAACCAAGATCTCCTCATGCTTTACCCCTGGTGTTCCACTTCCTCTATTACGGCTTAGAGTTACAATGCCACTGGAGACGGGAATATTACACCAGTAAAAGTACTGTAATATCTAGCCTAGCCCTGGCTGACGCAATTTGCTGGTGCTTCCAAATATCTAACTTCTCTCTCTCTAGGAGTATAGTTCTAAAACAGTAAGGGGTACATGTAACGCGCCAAATATATATCTGTTCCTTAATAAACGGTCACGTATGACTTCTATTCGACATAGGTGTGCATGGCATGTGCAACAGTACAAAACTTATTAAAGATACTATAATGTCTATAATCATGTTTTTTCCAGAACATTTGCATCTTGTCCCCTTGTTCATTAAAAACCTTACAAACGTATCATGCACGATTTTTTAATATTGTTAAGTATTATAACACTTGCCCAATTCATGTTGCCCAACTAGTAGATAGTACGAATAATGTACCTATAAGCTATTTGAAAACAGGCAATTATTTCTGAACTCTGAACTTCATTCCAATTCGAATGCAAATAAAATACAATTACAGTCCGCAATCTGCAATCCTTCAACCCTCAATAAAATACTAGGAAAGGAATTTTTTCATGTAGAACTGCAATAATGATGACGAAGAGGCATATAATATGTAGGTAACTGTAACCCAATACTTGTAAATCAATATCACCTTCATAAAACCAATAGATTAAGTATATAGTACAAATAAAATTATTGCATGTAAAAAAAGTTGTTTGACATACTTGACTATTATGCGAATTTGAATTATTGTGAAGAGCAGAATTGACATTAGGAGCCGAATTTTCTTTGACCATAGCTCTCCTCCTAGCAAGAGTTTTGGCCATCTCATCCATTAACGTTGTTCCCCCACCAGATCCGGCAGTTCCAGTGTCCCCTGCGCCATTTCCATTAGATACTCCTCGATTTCCCCTGAGGGTGCCGTAGAGACTTCCACTACTTGTGCTTCCACTACTACTACTACTTGATGTACTTGTTGTGCTTATTGCATCTGGTTGAGGGCGATTGGCTTTTCTGAGATGAGCACTTGCCAAAGCGGCGGCTAAAGATCCTGCATCTCCATCACCACCTCGCGATAGCGGGCCATTCGGCATTGGCGGGGGTGGTGGCGGCGGTCCACCTCCTCCAGGTCCTGCGGGTGGCACAGACATATTGGGTACCGGCGGTGGAGGAGGAGGAGGTTGTGGCGCTGAGTTGGTTCTGTGATGCCCGGGTGCTGCACTTGGCATCACCACTGGCGTGTTAGGACTACTCAGTGACGGTAGAACTACAAAAATCAAAACCACAATTCGATAAGTCAAGATCCTTCGCTTCTCCGCATGCTTACTACTCTATGATCTGGCTTAACGCTTCAAATTTCTAGTCAATATAAGCAAGAAGGATAAAGCACATGATAACTTGCCTATACCAATTCAATACTAGGCATTTCCCGTGCATGACACGTATCACTCCATATATATCCCACTTTGTTTACATTCATCTAACTTCTATTTATAACCAACCACTTGCAAACTAGTCAGCAGTATTCGCAGGTAGTCAGCATATACATAAAATCAAATGACATTTATAAAAAATAAGGCACTATGTTAGTTGAATTAAATGACACTTGTAAAAACAAAGTACCTTGATAATAGTTAATAAATTCATCTATTTACGATAATATCCTAGCAGCTTAGCAGAAGAATTGGCTATACTAGATAGAAACACATCTGTGAAAGTTCTTTTAAGAGTACAAGTAGCCCAGTAAGGTTTTTTGGACTACAGATCCAGCCTCACGTAACTCGTTACTGCTATTGCTGTGTAAGTGCCTACATATGTTCAGTCCGTAAGCACAATTTGACAAGAGAAAAAATCGATAACATCATCCAAACTTAAGAAAAGTGGAAAAATAAGATCGAATGCTCATAGTCTCCTTCGCCTACGCGTACGGTTGGAACGTGCACAGCACAGGGCCGTGGGCTCTTACGGTCTTACATATAAAATTACCATAATAGTCAATTTAGTAAACAGTAGAAATTGATTATTGGCATTACGTTCTTTAGGAGCAATGTACTGTTTAGTGCGTTTATCCCAAAAAGAACTAAAACTTTTCATTGATGAAAGCCTGAGAAATAGTATAAACAGAAGAGATATTTAAATATTTAGAAAAGTGAAGGTACCTTGTTGTTGAGGTTGAGACATTCTGCGTTCTTGGATCATAGCTATATCTTCTCTGGTCATAGTTCTATAGCCCATATCTTCTTCATTGTGATGATGAGAATGAGGCTGAGGAGGAAGTTGTTGAGCTGGAGGTAGTCCAGAAGAAGCCGCAGCAGGATTTAAATTGAGAGGTGGCCTCGGTCCAGGAGTCACATTATTGAGCGCTTCAACGGCATGCATCATGGCAAAGGCAAACGCTTCAGCGTCATCCTTACTGCTAAAGTTGAGTCCGTATACCTGGCGATTGTCTCTCCATTGATGGAAAGTTGCTGTCGCCTGATTATATTTGAGACCCTTTAATATGGAACAGTTGATTACAACTTCTTGGTCGTGCAGTTTCCGTCCAACTACACGAAACGTATTATTTACTACATGATGATATATGTGAACTTTCGACAGCCCCGAGGAACTTCCACTGGGAACCCACTTCTTGTTCGACTCATCATAGATCATCACAGACGCACGGGCAGACGCTATGCTTTGCTCACTATCAAGAACAAACAAATAATATTAACATACAGGTCCAGTACAAATCTGTACTACACAACGTGCTTAACGTATAATTCTCTTTTGCAGACACGTTAACTTCGACTATAAACCAATACACTGCAATCGCAAATAAATCACTTTGAGACCATATCGTTTCCTTTTTGTTTGATAAATTTTATGAATTGTAATTGAACAAATTACCAAAAGAAGTGAAACGAATGTACAGTACACAGTACACACCCGCTATAGTACTAAATATAATATTCATGCAAATGGAGAAGTACAGAGTATACATACATATAGCTAATAATTTTCTAATGAAGATCTAGCTCGTGTCAGTTAGAGAGTGTTAAAGATAGAGTACTACAGAAGTTTCAAGCGTCTTAAGACATAAAACTAGCGATTGAATGTCATAAATGCTAGAACTAACTGAAGTATAATATTTGCTATCTATACGTGCTTATTACGCCATTAATGACAATTGATAACATATTCTCCTACTTTGTGTTCTCTATTCAACCATAACAGAGCGTCGAGCGTCTACCGCAGCAAGCAATTGTTGAGGTGCAACAGTCGCTGATCGATGATCTTTAAGAAACCTACTGTTCTGGTAGTGTCTTTGATCTAATTTCATAAAATAGCCATTTCAGACATCCAGAGTGCAAAGCAATTAGATTTGGATAGAGGCCGAACAGCACCAAATAATATTGACATATATTTTTCTGATCAAGGATTTTAGATAGTCGGATTCGGTGGTTTCATTAAATTTTATTTCGCATATAACTTAAATGCTGAAAAATGTAAAAATGACAAATGAAATTGAAATTGCATGCTGCATGACGTTTTGAGTTTTGATTTGTTAAAGGAGAAAGCCCATAACATACTTAGATGCACGATAAGATACAGACACAGCACAGCATGATACTAAAAAGTGTGCTACTGACGTTCAGGAGAAATCAAAGAAAGTTGCTTTCTTTTGCGACGTAGAGATGCTATATATAACTTTCACTTAAGTGAAAATAGTTTCTTAAAATCTTTGGCTGTTCTTACATCAGCACAAAAATTGGGCATGGGGCTTTTCAAAGTGTACTGTAAATTGCCATTGTAAATTAAGAACTAATCTGAAACCTCTATAATACGCAATTTACGCAAAAAGCAGACCATTTACAGTAGATTGATAAATCCTAAGCTAAACACTCAAAGAAGTTGCATTACTTACTACTTTTTAGAACACCTTAAACATCAGTAATGGAGTATTTCGTAATTAGTAATAATTGATATGAAACCATGAACCAGACAGACATGGTTCTATCGGTTACTGATGAGAAGAGAGGTGTAAATCGAAGTACTAACATCTTGGATTTCACACAGCAGCAACTTTTAAAACAACTTCGGTGCGAAATTCATGATAGGAAATCAGGGGCACAAGCACAAAATCAAAATATACGGAATACTTTTATCTATGTTACTACTGCTATATAATTAAGTTGCTTTTTAAACAAGGAAAACAGTAACGCCTATTATCAAGGTTGAAATATCCGTTCCAATTACGGGAATAAAACCTAACTGAGACCATAATAATTATATTTACTAACTTATATAAACTATTCCACGTAAATACATGGCCATTAGATATCAAGATATCTCATATTTTCGAATAATAATGCAAACCTACATCACATCGTATATTTATATAATACAGTTTGCTTTGGTTATATTATGCATATGGAAAATTCTTGCTTTAAAGTGTGTAAGTGTAGGCGTATTATAGTGGTCTAGTAGAAATACACAAACTAATGCTTCTTATTTGCAAAATGCAACAAAATAAGCCTACAATTTCCATTCATAGCATTCTTTTTAGCTTAAGCCCAGTGTGTTGCAAAAGCTATTTACGTGCTAAAATTAATTATTAATGCTAATGAAAATGGAAAGTATGCAAGCGTGAGCTATTTATATGCATTTAGGAGAATGGCTCCTTTCCTCCTGCTTTACTTAACCAGAGAGGTTATTTTAGACTCCATTACACTTGGAAGTAAGTACCTACTATAAGAATTTTAATATTAATATAAAGCTAACAAGAATATCAACTATGTCAACTATGCAGTAAGTAGGCAGTGAGTTCAGTCAGGCTTTAACATTCATAGTTTGTGTATCATATCTAAAAACAAACAAGGAAAAGCAATTCTGAACGTATACGTAGTCAAATATTTGTAACACAAACACAAAAGTAAAAGCAACGCACCTTTGTCGTTGAAAAAGCAACCACATAGACCACATAGTGTAAACCCACATGAGCCAACCAATACATATCAGTACTCAGAATATTTCTTTTATCAGTAATGCAATGCAATGTTGGTAGTAAATAGGTTCGGTATTCCTTGAATTGTTATGCATTACAGAACTCAGCAGCATCATTTGAAGTATCAAAATAGAACTCACAACTCGATTACAAAACTTGGCGATCAATAATTTTTGCAAAATCCTTTGCAGCAAACTAAAGTTTGGATAAACTAGAATTCACCAGTTTTAGTACAACCAACAATACTTAGAATTAACCATTCGTTAATTTTCTATCCAACAACAAAATGAATGTGAATGAAATAAGACATTATATTCCCCAACACGCATCAGTTATGTTGTCAACTGTACTAAACAGTATTTCAATAAAAGCATAATGGCAATGGGCATAATAACTTTTGGCAATTTTTCATTCATACTATCTATATGATAATTTCGTCTTCTCTTCCAAATGTACTCTGTTCTGAGGACTGCATATGCATTATAGGCATTAAAATGGGCAGTATGTTACAAAGAATGTTAGAGCGCAGAGCGGAAGAATGGAATGTCCTAAATCAAATCCCAATATGTAGGTGTGTGTATTATTGTATAATCCTATAAACGTAGTATTTGAGAAGTCTGCTTACTCTACGATCTCGCCTACTCATCTTCAGTCTTCTGAGATTCAGATTGCACTACCAACATTGCTGGATGCTGTTTGCCAAGTAGGTACTAGTACGATGGTACAATGGCTTAGGTAGTAGGTGACTAAACACTTAAGTTTTAACTACTACTACTACTCTACTACAAGGCTAGATCTAAAACGAGCCGAATAGGCACTGAGGCATATACTAATAATGTCTTGTATCTTGTAATGTAGGATGTAGGTAGGTCGTTAGGTAAATATATTATCCTAACTGTGTGCAGAACAGTTCTATGTTACGTAATACTACTTACATATTATACGAGTCTTATAAGGTATAAAGATTACTTTATGTACTTATATGGTGTGTATATAGCACTATCTATGTAACAGGGTAAATCCATACATAATAGGGATACATGCATAGTACATACGGCACGGTACAATAACAAAGCATTATAGTACCTACATGCTCCGAAAACTCCGAAAATCTAGATCCTTTCGTTCATGTTTGAGTAAAACTCTTCCGAAAATGGAAGCACGAGTCTGAGTGCACGTAACGTGCTACGTTGTATGTATGGTACGGGAAGGGTGGGACATTGACCGACCGATCAATGCCATGGCATGGCACACTACATCACAAACATACAGAGAAAGTTCTCTTCTTTGAGCGTGGCAATGCCCTCCCTAAAGCACATTTCGGGTCTTTCTCAGATCCACCAATCTACTATACTATACCACGTATACATACAATGTTCACCGACGGACGTAACCCGTCCGTAGTCGACAAAAGTCCTCTCTCTCTGCTCACTTTTATCTTGGGCTTTCTATTGCAATATGACTAATACGCAATGACACATCAACTCTAATTTCTCCATTGACACTTTTCGCATTTGAGAATGCAAATGCCAATTACTGCAACTCACTGCCATCATCATCTCATTTAATTACTAAATGGACTGTCCATGGAATGAACTAATGAAAACTACCTGCTAATAAGCGTATTGCTCTTTTTTCGTTATCACCAATGGAAAATATCCTTTCAGTTTTGTAAGCCAACCATTACCTAAGGAAGAACAAACCTCCACTTCCATTACCTTTATCGAATTCTACTGTAAAAAGCCACATTAGTTTGTACTTCCCCACAATCCCTACTTTTATTTAACCATTTCCTCTTTATATACTTGACATAGATAAGTTTTGAAATTATCGTCAATATCGTACACAAAATGTAAACACTTCCACCTTAGTATGACAGCAATTTAGATAAGATAATATGCTGGATGGATACTCTCTTCGAAAGGATATTGATATGTGCTGAGTTTTGATTAATATAAAAACAGGAAATTAATAGCTAAGAAGTAAATAAGATATATTATTATTATTATTATTGCTTACCTCATTTTGGGTAGTTGATTATAGTTGGGAGGTATACTCTCTGAATGTATAGGAATAAGCAGAATCACTTCACAACTACACAAATGCGCAGAACTTGTATTTTGTTGAATCACTGATTCTTATTAATGGTATTAGTAGTAAGCATCACTTCTTCAGTCGTGACATGATCATGTTGATTAATAATCATTAGGAAAATGTATGAAAAACATAAATATCATTTGAAAACGTCTAAATATAATTGATTAGATCAACTGCAACAAAGCACTCCTGTATACTCTCGTATATTAATCTACATTGCATTTGTTATCTATTGTAAAAAAGTCAATTCTTAGAAGTACTATACGTCCTTGACACTGTTGATACTTGAGCAAACTATTTGTTGGACCACGGACATCGAATTGCTTGTTTTTGCTTCACTATATTCCAGTATATTTGTAACCGAAATAAGTGGTACTCTTAAATTCACTTAGCGCCACACGTAGTCAATTCACTTAGACACATACCTTTCTTTTCAATCAAATTCACTTCAAAAACAGGCTTTTATTGATTGAGTCGAGGAAGCACAGCAATCCTGAGCACAAGCTTGAGGTTCAAACTGTTTTCAAAGGTAAAATCTAAAAGTAAGGGAGCCTCATTGCTTATTATTCTATAAGACGACGCTGTTGAATACGATTATCACCAAAATCCACGGTCCATTTCAAGTTAGTGTAAATGACTGCATATTGGTCACACAAACTAACACGACACGACACTAATGACCGTGAAGATATTTATCACAAGACTTAAGAAAACCCAGTCTTACTTGAAAATGCAGCGTTTACTTAATTAAGTATCAAGTTCTAATGATGGTATTTTGTGACTTTAGCTCCAGTAGTGAAGATTAAGTATGCTATGGCTGTGGAATACGTGACGACTCACAAAAGCAAAGACCAAAATTTCTAAAAAATAAAAAATGTATTATTAATTTAGAGTTGGACTATTGTTTTCTTTCTGTTTGTAACAGATATCCATAACATAATTGACTCTAAAAGTGTGACGACATGATACTAATTAACGTTAGTTAACGCACAAAGATATTCCGAAATAACCAATTGGGAAAATCGGATTATCGAATGAATCATGACTTTTCCAGATCAAGACCATTTCACAAAAATCCTCTTTAAAACTATTAGCTAGAAAGAATTCTTTTAAGCAGGGACAGAGAACACACCCTGAACTCTGATTAGTATAGCCCATATTATACTTACCACTTAAATGCTGATTCCACAAGCGACATAAAGATGAACATACTTGGAAACCGTGACAAGAAGAAACTGGACACTTTACTTGTCGTTCAGTAGTTGCACTCACATTTGGCTTGACACTTTCAGCAAAATCAGTATCTGCAGTAGATCGCTAGCACATTACTTGTAAGGTAAACGAACTGCTTGATTTTATCTGTAATTCATAAGTGGTGAAACATTTTTATATGTATACTTATTTAGTTAATAGCTTCAATATTGACATTAGTTATCATAATAATATTTGATGTTAGTTAAGTTATATCAATCCAATTATAAATGCATGACAAATACCGAAATCAACACAACTCCACACAGCTTAGTTTTAGTAGAAAATCTTCGAATGCCAGGAGAATCTGAACTGCAGACACTTCTCTGGCGTATTTCTCCTGACTGACACTGATGACTACTGATGTCTGAAGAATCTAAGGACTGAATCAGTGGACCTCTTGGAAACCTCTGGATCTAGAATTTTAACTCAGAAATTGGAAGAAGGACTCACTCAACTCTAAGCCTACAGCAGCCTAGCATCCAAATGACTCCAATACAAATACATACAACTTCAGCTATTCCACTTCCTATCAGAAAAACAACACACCGACAACATAGTATAAACTCTATGCTATAAGGCCATATATATGGTTTTGATGTAGTGCATATATATTATATAAGACATAAATGTACTTATACATGGATAGGTATTGTGTAACTATATGTTCTAGCTATATGCTATAAAACTACATGTATATGATATAGCTAATAAGTAGAATTTTACAACATAAGCAGTGCATGCATGCGCATCGACTATACCAAGCTGTCTTTAAATATCTTACTACTACACGGACGGGTTACTACGATTGCTTGCTATGTTACTGTGCTTTGTGGATACACTTTACTTGTATAATTTTAGTCCGTGTGTATGTTGCGGATAGGTACAGTCTTACGGGGAGATTAATTTCATTTATTTGCAATTTGTGTCAACTTTGTATGCATTTGTCATTTTTTACGTAGAAGTCAAGGCTGTATTGAGGGGGGGGCATTGGGGGCAAATGCCCCCCCCCCCGAAATCCAAGAAAAAGGGAAATATTTTTTCTCAAAATACCAAAAAATTTCGCGCTTCGCGCGATTTTATGTGATTTTTAAGCTATTTTTGACTCATTTTAGACAAAATAAGCTAAAATTTTTCGCGCTTCGCGCGATTATGCCTAATATATATTGTCCTATGATATCATTGCCCCCTCCGAAATCGACTTCTAAATACGGTACTGGTAGAAGTCATAGAAGTCATAGAACACGGAATAATATTTTATATTTCTAAAGAAAGGATTCATGGTTAACTTTTATGTAATTCAGTGGTTATAATGCTTATTGTCTATATATTTATACATTCATGTAACTAAGGTTTGCATATGAATTGTTAAAAAACTAAAAGGATGCAATGCACATGGATCTGCGTCACTTTGACCTTTGGATGCATGGAACCTTAGAATACTGTTTCTTCAACGGTATTTTCTTGTAATTGAGCGTTGCTTTTACGTAAAGGTTGCATATAAATATATGAGCTGAAGCCTTGCACATTCATCGAATGCATGTCAAAAATGCAGACATTCACTAAAAATACTGCTGGTTCTATTTCTATTCTATGTGTAATCGTTACTTATTTTTATAATTTTACTTTCCTGCGTAATCACCGCTGCTTGTTTTATTAAAGAGATAAATATCATTACATCTTACTTATGTTATAATCTCATATGCAAGTTCAATATCAGCTTTGTAAAGCGTTGCATGTATTTATATTTAGAATACATTGAGATATCTATCAACATCAACCAATCAACTTGTTAAATTACATTACATTTCGTAAAACATGCTTGCCCAAGCAGATTACATGAAATTTCCCAATCTAATAATTATTGCTGTAAACTTGCGAATACTAACTTTGGGAGTATTTTTGTTTAATCCAAATCTTTTAACTTTTCCTGACCTTTTTGCTTTCATGAATTATGTTGATAAAAATAATATAATTATTATATCAGTAGATTATATCAAAAACTATATCAATCAAACTAAGACTTTGTTTTCCATTCATAGTTCTGTTCGAAACAGTGATGGGCGGGAGCTCATCCCAAGTCAACTGAGACTAGTCTAGACTAAAGCCAGTTGACTTCTTTCGGGAAAAGACTAGTCTCATTCACGTGACTCGTTAAAAAGTCATCCCTAAAGTCATTTCTAGAATACGGTTCTTAAAAAGTCATCTCTTAAGTCATCCCAACCACATGATCTCTTAAAAAGTCATCCCTTAAGTCATTTCTAATATACGGTTCTTAAGAAGTCATCTCTTAAGTCATCCCAATCACATGATATCTAATAAAGTCATCCCTTAAGTCATCCCATTCACGTGATCTCTAAAAAAGTCACCCCTAAAGTCATCTCTAATATCCAACTCTCTTAAAGTCATCTCTTAAGTCATCTTAATCACATGTCTCGTTAAAAAGACATCTTTAAAGATATCTCCACCCTGTAAGTTTTACGAAGTAGTTTAGATCAAGGTATCAAAAAAATCCGGTTTTTTTAGGAAAAAACCCCCGACCCCGGGTTTTTTGGGTTTAAGGGTTTTTTATATAATTATAGGCATAAATACAAGCCTATACTAAGTATACTATAGCATATATAGGAAAACTACAGCTGACAATAACAACAACCATGTAATCCTAAAACTACCATTATATACATCTATAAAATCAAAAAATTAAGGCATCAAAATTTAATTTTTAACATGTTTTAGCACAGTTAACACGCAATACTTTTCATGAGCACCTATATTAATTATTATACTGTTTGATAACAACTTGTGAAAAACTATGCATCATTACATATTAACGAATTGACTTTAAGAAATTCCTTCATTAATGTGGAGCTTAAAGCAGTACAGTAATAAATATGTACGTGATTAATTAAAATTCAGTATAATTAATGTTTCCACTTAATTCATTCATTGGCGATTTGTAAGTAAAAGTTAATTATATAAACCAATATCTTCACAGCGATTAAAATATACATAAAACAAATAATAATATATAGACATCATGATCGTGATTTCTTATATATTCAAGTGATTCACTCTACAGAATTACTGCAAGTACTAAAGTGTAAAAAAGCTATAATATTATTTTGTTTCCACCTGATTATGCATTTGTTTACATTTTCGAATTGAAATATGACAAAGTTAGTATGTTTTGCTTACATAGATGTAGCTTTAGTGTACATTATAGTATGTTTTGTAAAAACCCAATAAACTCCGGGTTTTTTAAGTGAAGCGGGATGGGTTTTTTGCCAAAAAACCCAAAAAACCTCAACCCATAAAAAACCCGACCCACAACCCTGGTTTAGATGAATCCGACAAAAAATTCATACTGCAGATAAAACTGTGTTAATAAAATTAGTCTATACATAACATGTCTTTTGATGTTAAGAGAAATCGGTTTTAATTATGGGCATTATTCTGAGCAATAGATTTAAAATAAATGATGATGTGGATTAAAATTACTGCTTACAGAAAATACTTTATTTCATCACATAAAATTCAATTAGATTATTGACGCTTTAATATATGATAAATACTAACTAATATAAAATTTAAGACAATTTTACATGCCACAATAATTAATTGGACATAATTATTAAGGAACAAACATTGAATTGGACAAAAACGTTTGTATAATTAAAGTGAATTACAATTGATATTTGATTTCCAGCAACGTTTACTCACTATTGTTTCCTACTGAAGTATGTCATTTATTAAATTATTTTGCATATCAAAATAAAAAAGAAGTCGGACCGTCCGACTTCTGATATACTTTTACACTATTAAAACTTTACACCTTTATTCCATTTGCAGCTTATTTTCTAATTGAGGCGTACGATAATCACTGTAGGTCAAAATGTCATTAAGAGTATTTATTTTTAGTCTATTTCTTCTGTGTCGCCTCATAGCCCCCGCTACCGAAAACAATCTTTCAACTGAACCAGAAGAAGCCGGTATTCCTAAATATTTTCTAATGAACTAGCAATCGGATATTTGGTCTTTTAGATTGCCAGAACTGTAAAGGATCTGAATTTGAATTGCATTTCTTCATGAAATAGATAAGACTCGCATTCCGTGTTCAAGTTAGACGATCTATCTTCTGAAATATTTTGAACAAAATTAAATACTCCTGAACTGCTTGAGGGCATTGCTTTTGATGTTAGTTTTTCTTTTTTGAGGTTGTTGTGAGAGATGCAGTGCTAGTACAAGGAATTTCGGATGTTTCTTTTGCTACGTATGTATCAAAAATGGTCTTAGCATAATTTTCGGAAGGCACATTTAAGCGAACAAGGAGCTTTCGTTCAGACGAATATTCAACCGTTTCAGGATGTCTTTCACATCCCACGAAAATAGATAATTTCATCCGAGGATCTAAAATGGTTGCAATAATAAAATTATCATTATTTATTACATTATCTTCAAATCGTTGCTTGATGTTTCCAAGAAGATCTCGTTTGAAGGACTCATAATGCTGGCATAGAGTATTTTTCGTATCCTGAAACAACTTTATAATACACGGGATGGCTAAAGAAGACGTTATATAGTCTCCTTGAAGTTCGTCAGTTGTGGTTTGCCAATGCTTTAAGAGCCTTACAAGTTCTAAAAGTTTTGTGCGATCAAGGTATTTTGGAGGTTCCAAATGAAAATTTTCTTGGTCGTAGCGCTGTACTCCAAAAATTAGTTGTTGCGCATGGACAAACATATTGGTCTACAAAGAAGCATTTATCAAAATGAAAAAAATGTCATTTGAAATTAAAATGAAATTTGACGTGAAATTTGAAATTGGACAGTCCAATTTTGTTAGTTAAGATAAATTGTACATTTATGAAAGTACCTTTACGTCTGTTAGGCGTTCCAAAGTTAACAAAATTGCATTCCATCTTGTATTTCCAATGTTTGGTAATCCTAGTCCTTTGCATTTTTCGCGTAATTTACTCATGTAATTAGGGCGGCGATGGAAAAACTTTACAATCTTTTGGGCATACAATACGATTTGGCTAACATCACGATCTTTCTTTATGGAATCATTTATAGCGAGTTGCAAAAGGTGAGCCATGCACCCAATTCGTTTCCATGTCCCAATATATGTTATGGAGCTGGCATCATTAGATTCAAAAATTATTATCAATTGAATCGTCCTCTTCATTTTCCGTATCAAAATTATCATCATCTTCTCTATCCAGATCAAGCAAGGCACTGGACGATCCATTGTCTTCTAAAAAGGAATTGAAGTTTAAAAGCTTTTTGCATATTAGATGCATTGTCCGCAACTATGAATCCAATTTGATTGGTTTTCAGACCCACCTTCTTTGCCACAGTCATTACTGTATTTTCAATGTTCGCGCCGGTATGCGACATATTGAACTCTTCAAATCCAATGGTTTTATTTACGTTTTCAAAAACACTGTTGATGTATTGAGTTTTTACTCCTAAAACTGAATAGCCATCCTTACTAGTCCATAGGTCAACAATTAGGTGAACGGATCCGGGAGGTTGACTTTTAATGTTAAGTTTCAAGTTGTCTTGAATAGCTGACATTTTATTATCTAAATGTCTCTTCACAGTTCTTCTACTACGTAAAGTTACTTGTGGCGACAGAACTTCAACTAATTTTTTAAAAGCCGATCCTTCCACTATTGAAAATGGCATGCCGTCTACAGCGACGACATCTAAAATAGCTTGTTCAAATTGTTTTTGTCTAGAAGATTCTAATGGCAGCTTTAGTGTAGCGGTCCCAAATGCTTGAATTTTAGTTTGTCCACCATTGCTGTCAATTGTTTCCGGCTCAATTTGGTGACTATTCTGTTAATTTTTTAATGTCATTAATTCTTTTGCTATGATATAATATCCTACCACAATTTGGACAAACCAAATTTATAGCTTGACATAATAACCGTTAAATCTTGTTTTTGTAATGTCGTTTTTTACCGAACTAATAATAGACGCGTTATCCGCTGATTGTAGAGTGCCCAAATTCATGGCAGGATAATACAATTTCTTACATTAATTTTTTAAACTTTTATTTCCGAAATGCCTACTCACCCTTAAATGCCGAAGGAAATTCCCTGTCTGTCTTTGGAACCCTGTGATTTTAGTTTGGCAATAAATACACTTATATTGCGGTTTACCTTCATCCCCCTTTTTAATTTCATTTGCTTCCAAAGGACGAAAATATTGAATTACTTGCGAAAATGACAAGGATTTAATATTTGTTCTTCTTCTGCGTGGAGTATAAACCTTTGATGAATAACCTTTAAGAATTAGCATTATTATCATTAGTAATTAAATTACAATAAAGATATTTTGTCTTTAAAAATAATATTAACTAATATGAATGATAACTAATATTTAGGCACTCCTAATATACCAATTCTTTCAACAGTAGAATTTAAATCGTTTTTAGGTTGCTCTCCTTCAACTAATGATGTCTTTATGTTCGTAGCATCGTCTTCCTTAGAAGTGCTGGCATCATTCGATTGCTCGATATCATTATTGCGTATATCCTGTTCTTCACTTTCTACTGTTATTTCGTTGTCTTCTGGAGGGCTTGAATATACAGCACTGTCATTATAATCAGTAATTAGGTCATTAAGCGAATCTTCATTTACAACAATTATATCGCAGCAGACATTATCCTCACTTTCAATGTCCTGCAAAATTTTACAACAGCATAATTTAGTATGCAAGTTACGTTTATAACTGTTCATAATCTTATTTCTTTCCCCTGAGTTTAGAGCATTGCATTGTGACATTGTGAATGTATTGCAATTTACTTACCATTGTATGTTGTGTTTCCAACTCCAAAACCAATGAATCGAAATCGACCCAACTTTCGGACAGTCCGAAAGTATAGTATCCTAAAATTACGGTAAGTTGACAGCCGGGGAATGGTACACAAATGACACAAAGATGTGATAATCTAGTTACTGTTTTGTTTATCAATGTTTTGCTGCAAATTGGTTTGGAAATCTTTATCTGCTATAAACTATTAGAAGTTTTGAATTGTCGGGGAATCGTCGGTAGTCAGTTCTTGGCACAGGACAGAAACTCAAAGTATGCTATCTACGCTACGCACAGTGTTGACAATACAACACTAAGATCAAAAACTGCGATGCGGTTTAAATCAAAATACGTATTGACTACACAAAGCAAAGCATGCGTTCAATTTCAATCATGTTTGTGTCGCGTGTTCTTATTTCTTATAGTTGTATTTGAGTTGGGGCTTGGTGCACATTAATTGATCGATAAATTATACACTGGATATATTGTCATCGATAACAATTCTACCACATCAATTACATTCTTTGGATGTAGAAATTGTTCAATTAAAAGTAGCCGGTGCTAGATTTTAGTATTTTAGCTTGCTATTCTGCATTACTGTTGCATTGTGTATCAGCCTGGAAAGGATTACAGTGACAAAGGTATGGCTGAAGAAACATCATTGGAATCTATCCGTATTGTTGTACAGGAGGGGCAAGATACAAGTTTTCTGTACGAAATGGTAATTTTAATTCCAATACTTACGAAGCAAGCAATAAATAGACAGATACTGAATAAAAATTAAAACTAAATAAGTTGCGCATACGTGTACGATTTAACACTTAATTTGCGGTATTTTAATATTGATTTTAAGGTTACATTGATTCCTAGACATGACCGACTTGTTCCTCGATGGCTTGAAAATATATTTGAACACAATGAGATGACCGTTGATCAAGTAGTAATGATTTTAATGAGATTTCTTTTAACTGAAATCGAAAAAGCGTACGCCCGCAGGTAATGCTACCGCACATTCATATAAGCTGTATAATATAAGCAAGACTATAACCTGATCGGAAAACATTTGGACTATCCCATTATTGTTATGCATGAAATAACCTAATAAATATATTTATAATTATACTAGGTATGGAATCAAATTGTTAGAGATGGATATTGAGGATGCAGAAAAATTTGACTTTGTTATTGATACTCTTTGTTTCATGAATTTTACTTTTTCACCTCGAGAATCATTTGCTGCCATCTGTAAGTATTTGAGAAAACAACAAACTTGGAATGATACCGAACCGGAAAATACGTATATTTATCCGGAAGAGTATATGAATCATGGACCTTGGCTTTTAACACCAGCAGACTTTGAAGTTGTGAGATCTGAGAGTAGCCAAGTTAACAATACTGAAGAATAAACAAAATACTAGATGGTCCAGTATTTCTAAACTTCCAGATGCATATAGTTGATGTAAAGCCTTTAATATAAATTGATATAATTAATTTGTTGAACGATTATTAATTTCGTAATTTTTGCCAATAAAATATAAAAACGTTTAAATTGTGAGAGAGTAAATCAGTGAATGATGCTAATACCTAAAAGTAATTTATATTGTATATGTAATCGGAATGATCACATTTATATTGGCATAAACTTTATGCTTTTATATTTAAATGTCTGTTCAAAAATTTCGAGTTCGGCTATATTGAAGTGAAAAGTCTAGATGGATATTTATAGTAAGATCTAAACCTCTTGCCAAGGCTCTTGCAGTCTAAAAATGTGGCCCCATTTTAATGTATTAGTCTCAAAACTTATGCCAACCTTAAGCTGTGTGAGAGCAGAAGCATGAAGTTGAGCGCCTCGACAAATCCCAGTCGGGATTTCTCGGTGGTGGTTGCTTGATTTTGAAAAAGTGAAAAATGGAAATAAAATTAAGTGGTAAAATAAATAAAAGGGATTGATGGCATTCATTTCACTATGGAAGTTAAATAACTTTAATTTTCCTTGGACATGACTTTTGTAAAATAAAGAAAAACTGTTAGAATATAGTCAGAGAAAAGTTTCAGAATAAAGTCTGAAATTGGAAACTCACAGATATCCTATTTGAAACATCAACAGATACTAATTTGGACATCCATATATGTTCAATTGGGCGTTCACAGATGTCTAATATGGACGTCCACAGATTTCTAATATGGACGTCCACAGATGTCCAATTTGGACATCCATATATGTTCAATTTGGACGTCCACAGATTTCTAATATGGACGTCCACAGATTTCTAATATGGACGTCCACAGATGTCCAATTTGGACATCCATATATGTTCAATTTGGACGTCCACAGATGACCAATTTGGACGTCCACAGATGTCTAATATGGACGTCCACAGATTTCTAATATGGACGTCCACAGATGTCTAATATGGACGTCCACAGATGTCCAATTTGGACATCCATATATGTTCAATTTCGACGTCCACAGATGACCAATTTGGACGTCCACAGATGTCTAATATGGACGTCCACAGATTTCTAATATGGACGTCCACAAATGTCTAATATGGACGTCCACAGATGTCCAATTTGGACATCCATATATGTTCAATTTGGACGTCCACAGATGACCAATTTGGACGTCCACAGATGTCTAATATGACGTCCACAGATTTCTAATATGGACGTCCACAGATTTCTAATATGGACGTCCACAGATGTCCAATTTGGACATCCATATATGTTCAATTTCGACGTCCACAGATGACCAATTTGGACGTCCACAGATGTCTAATATGGACGTCCACAGATTTCTAATATGGACGTCCACAAATGTCTAATATGGACGTCCACAGATGTCCAATTTGGACATCCATATATGTTCAATTTGGACGTCCACAGATGACCAATTTGGACGTCCACAGATGTTCAATATGGACGTCCACAGATTTCTAATATGGACGTCCACAGATTTCTAATATGGACGTCCACAGATGTCCAATATGGACGTCCACAGATGTCCAATTTGGACGTCCACAGATGTCCAATTTGGACGTCCACAAATGTCCAATTTGGACGTCCACAAATGTCCAATTTGGACGTCCACAAATGTCCAATTTGGACGTCCACAGATGTCCATTTTTGACGTCCACAAATGTCCGATTTGGACATCCACAAATGTCTGATTTGGACATCCACAAATATCCGATTTGGACATCCACAAATGTCTGATTTGGACATCCACAAATGTCTGATTTGGACATCCACAAATGTCCGATTTGGACATCCAAGATAGACACAAAGTGGCCAACAGAGGTCACTTAGGGAATAACCCAGGGGTTCTTTCAAAGCCTATCTGAACCCTCCTGATAAAGCAAAAGAGAAACCAAAGAAAAGCAAGCTATTTAAAGTTCCGGGCTAACTTAAATCTATAGTCGATTTGGAAGTGGGATAAGTCGAGATCTATAAACATTCTGGATTTTGAAAAACTAGCTTTTGGTTGGCATTGTTATAAACATTATTGTATTGAGTCTACGGCTGAATGCTATGCTTTGAAAGACTTTCTCAAAAATCAATCTTTCATATTTTTGGATTTGGAAGGACAGTCTCTGTATTCTTATACGGGGATTGTTTGCACAGTGCAAATTTCAACGCTCAAAAATACATTCGTTATAGACGCACTCAAGTTGCCACAGCAAATAAAAGATCATTTTAAATGTATTTTGGAAAGTGAAAACATCATATAAATAGTTCACGGGGTGCAAACGACGTCTACAACAAGATTTCGACATTTTTTTACCCGTACATTGACACCCAAACAGTATATGCGGCTTTTAAAGAACAAGAAGATGTCGTTACCTATAATAAGACCATAGGATTCAAAGCTTTGGTGAAAGAATATTTGGGGAATTGAAATTCCTTAACAGCAGTTGGCAGATTTTCGTAAAAGACCATTGCACGAGGGCCTTGATAAGTACTGCATACTTGATGTCAAGTTACTTCTTGGAGTGTGGTTGGAATTTTGCAAAACATTAGATACCGGACCGACCGGGATCTTCATTAACGAGTTAATCTTAATGTCAAGGAAGCTTATGCTAAATAATCTCTATTATGATAAACAGTACCTTCGTTTGATAAAGAAGTTTCTGTATCTTCAACAAGAGTTGATATCAATACTGTTGCTAAAGAACTGTACAAGCTTTGCGACTATACCGCTCGTAAGCTAGACATCCCACCAAAAAGCGTACTGTCTACTGATTATCTTAAAAGAATAGCAGAAACAGGAAGGGTGCCAGCCAATCTGGCTCCTGGTTTAAAAGCTGCAATTGTAGACGTGCAAGAAAAAAAGAAATTTTTTCCTCCAACAAAGGCCTTTTAATGGGATGTGTTATAGGTGTCACCAATTTGGTTATCAAGGTGTTAACTGCATACAAGGAAAACAACCCAAATCTAAAGCAGGAAAAGATTGGTACAATCAACATTCAAAAGAATGGGAAATAGAGAAAAAGCGTCTAAGGGAATAACAGAGGGAGAAGCGCCGAGCTTACAAAAACTGAACATCTAAGTGGAAAAAAATAATTTGACAATTAGAATGAAATTTAATGTCTATTTTATCGAAAATAATAATTGATAAGAATAAAATCTGTAGGATACGGTTCTTAAAAAGTCATCTCTTAAGTCGTCCCAATCACATGACCTTTTAAAAAATCATCCCTAAAGTCATCTTTAGTATACGGTTTTTATGAAGTCATCTCTAAAGTCATCCCGATTTCGTGTTCTCATAAAAAGTCATCCTTCAAGTCATCTTTGGTAAATTGTTCTTAAAAAGTCATCCCTAAAGTCATCCCGATCACGTGTTCTCTTAATAAGTCATCCCTAAAGTCATCTCTAATATTCAACTCTTATAAAGTAATCTCTTAAGTCATCTTAATCACATGGTTAGTTAAAAAGTCATCTCAGATGACTTCTAACATTGAAAAGACGAGAATGAGACTAGTCCCACACAAGTCATCTCTGACTCAGAGTAGTCTGGCCGCCCATCACTGGTTCGAAATCATAGCCAAGCCCAAGCCACACCTTTATCGTAAATGTAGCGTGAACACAGTGAACAGAATGAACAAGAAATCCGTGACCCACAGCTTGAGCCACCTGGTATTCAACAGAACAAATGAATTGCATGCAAGAATCGTGGCACTTTTTCAAGATATGTACAAGAAGAAGAGTCAAGTCACATTCTCTGAAGAAGTTTTGTAAAACAGATTTTTCATCTAATCTTCATTCAGCACTGTCTGTTATTAATTGAAATTGTCGCCAGCGATTGACCATTGACTGCGTCTTGTAATTAGACAGAGGTATTTTAATTAACCGTACTGTAATTAATTAACTCCAAGACAAAGTAGTGCACATTACTTAAAATAATGTATCTCAACACCTGGGAAGAGTTTGAAAGACAAGCGGAGCGATTGTATTTAGGTGATCCAGAAAGGGTAAGAAATATAGTTCACTGTTTGACGTTTGAATACAATTTTTCTTGTTTTATGAATTATGAGCTTGATTAAATATCAAATATTCAATAATTGATAATGTTATGGCTAAAATAAAACTAGGTATTCTAAATTAGTGATTATATGGACAATGGAAATTAAAACAATTTAAATTATGTTTTTGGTTTTAGTGTCGATATTCCGTGTCCTACTCTCATAAGAAAGCCGCTTTTAAAGTTAAAATGACAGACAATGCAGTTGTAAGTTCCATTATGTTACTTGTGCTTGAATAATTTTATTGCCAAAGTATAATGTACTTAATATAACATCATTTAAAACTGACTATGATTATATCAATATCTGTTTTATGTTTGATATCCAGTGTTTACAGTACAAGTCAGAAACTACCCAAGATTTAAAAAAGATGGAAAAGTTCATCAGTAATCTAATGCGACATATGGCTTCCAAGGAACATTAGGATTTGAGCTTTTCACTTTCACCTAACCTTAAGTATAATTTAGTATATATATTTACTATTGTATACACTATAAATAGTAACCTTATATAATTTTATACAAACGTTCACCATTCTATGATTCTATGTAAAAATTTCGTTAATGAAGCAATTTATAAGTACAGTACAAAAAATTAATAGCCAAGTATTTATTACTCACAGCATGACACCAAGGGTCATAACATTTCCAATATTACATTTCTTCCATTTCCCAGGCCGAATTAATCTTTTCGAAAATAATTTAGTGCTAGATTTTAATTTATCCGTTTTGAAGGAGACGTTACATTTACTATGTGTATTTGTGCTGTTTCTTGCCTTTTCCTTTACAACATTATTGCCATTATTTATAGGGTACAATACTTCTGCATTTGAATACATCGCCATTTTCTCTCCGTATATTTCATTAACGAGTGTCCGAATACGAAACATGTACGACATCGGCAAATTAGAATATTGAGAACAGAATGTCTTCAGAAAAAGCTGTAATATCAAAGATTAAACCATTTTCAGTACTTCCAATTCGACAACATTTTGTATACAATGTATGAGCACTTACAAAAATCGAATGCTCAATGTAAGTATCGTTTTCCGAGAGATAATCCATATATAGTTTAGGTTTAGACTTCAGTTTATCATATCGTCTACATAAAACCAGGATTTGCGTCTCCCAACCACATTCTCCAGCACACCGCATACCTATTGTTTCGAGACCATATGCTAATTCAATCGCACCCCCAAGAATACACTTAGTATCCTCATTCAACTTCCTCAATGGGATTTGCACCATTCGCTGAAGAGTTTCTGTTATGTACGCTTTCGTCCAATCTAATAGAGGATCGTGTTTTAGCATTACCTGAAATACAGTAACAAAAACAATATTTATTTAATGAAAGAAGACAAACGACAACTGAACCATTAGACAGTTTTAACACTACAAGTCTATGTAAATGTACGTCAGAGAAAATTATTTTCTCTTGGGTGAAAGCTGAACATGGTGTTTAAGTGTTCCGGGAGAAAATTAATTTCTCTTGGATATTGAAGTTCATAGTCTTTTAAAATACACCATATTCAACTTTCACTCAGGAGAAAATGCAACAAACCAAATTGTACGAAACTAAAATTTTACAGATTGCGCAAGAAAATTCAAAAGGTTACTTATCCCTTTCTTGAACACATTTATAACATTAGCTTAGCTCCTCTTAGTAAATAATAATCTACTGTTGGCTAATAAACAACAGAACTTTAAATGATGGGTAATTAATTAGAGAAGTTTATCCTGTACTATAGAAGGAAAGTCAAAAGTCAGATTATTCAATACACCTACAACGTAATAAATGGTTGCGTACATAAAATAACATCATGTATAAGTTTTATCTCGTTCGACTAAATCAACATTTATAAACTAAGAGAGTTGTAAATGACCATAATATATTTGGTGTTGGTGTCACTTGACCAAGGGCGTATCTAGAAATTCGATCTAGGGGGTGCTAATTTCTAAAAATGAGTACTGCATAAATCAAACAAATTAGAACGCCACAGTATATTGGTAAAAAAGAAATGTTTTCGCACGAAGCGCGAAAAAATTTGCGGTTTTTATTCTTTTTTTTTCAAAAATTCCCCTTAATATCGAGATTTGGTGGGGCGGGGTAGGGGTTCAGTAGGATTCAGTACAGTCCCCCTTCTAAATACGTGATTTATCTGTCACCACGCACTTGGTTTGGCGCATTTAATTTTTAGTAGGTGCTTTAAAAAGAAAACCTCATTTCAAAAGTGACCCATTTGCTAGTTACTTTGCCATTTTGGAACCATATAATATAAGATAATCTCAGATACTAAGGTTCAATATAGGAAAAAGAGGCGTCAAAAATGCTCAAACAGATTACAGATTAAAAATGCTCGAAAAAATGATACATGCAATTGTGTCATGAAAACAAAATAAATATGTTTCTTCCAATTTGCAATTAAATATTAAATAAATAAATGGCGAAAACATGATAATATCTAGTAGTGTATTTTCAAAATATTTAGGCACCCCCCCCTAAATACGTCCTTGCACTTGACGAATGGCGAAAGTAAGCTTCCTATTAATTTTATAGGTAAATAAAAATAGTTGAACTGTAATTTTGAGATATAAACATGCGTAAGGTGCTATATATTTATGCAACAATCACAAGGATAAATATTTACTAGTCATTACGAATAAAATGGAAACAATGAAATAATCCGAATACTTACTTTAAGAAACGACTGTATTATCTCCTGTTGATTCCTGCAGGGGGTTGGCAAGGTCAACAACTCAATGAGGATCGATGAGATCAGTTTGAGCTATAGGAGAATGGAAAACCATAGGTTAGATGAATAAGAACAAAGTAACAAAGAAAAATAATTGTGTTGCAATAATAAACTTACATGCATTTGAGAGCAATCTAAAGGGCAGTCTAAAACAGCTTTTATCGTAGAAGATATAAGGCTCAAACTCGTTTCCATTTCCGTAGTTAAGTCTTCGCCAAATTCCAGCATTTCATTTTTCTGGCGAATGAAGTCAAGGAAGAAATTACATATTATATCTAGAACAGGAAAAGCTCCATGTTTCTTTATATCGTGCAAAATCACTTTAAATTCTTCAGTATCGACTTCGTCGGTGAGTAAGTCTGTATTTCTATAAAAGTTGGAAATAAATACTTTCATGTAGTCTCTCCATTCTACTGGTACTGCCGGGTATTGATGAGGCATGCGTTGGATTTCGTTGTCAACTTTTATGAGTGAGTCAATAACTGAGTCTTTTATACTATCACCCTCAGAATCGGTAGAACTATCATTATCTTCTAAACAATCTGATGCTATTTTCATCAAATTCAGGTCATTATGACTTTGTATTTTTACAAAATTTGCAGTCGACGCTTTAGATAAGCTTGTATTGGATTCCTTTACTACCCTATCATCTTCACTGATTCTTTCCAAGCATCCACTTCCTTCGTTCTTGACGGTGATACCGCAGGGATTGCACTCTTTCTCTTCCGTGGTGTCTACGACGTGCGACTGTAGCATTGCGGATGTAATAGTACTGTCGTCATGTAATGCTGAAACGTCTTGTTGTTCTACTAATTCTTGCTTTATCACTACATCACTCGTTGACAGGATTTCTGAGGTATTGGATGGTTTCAAATGTGCAACATTTACATTCGCTTCATCGTAGGGAACAGTTGGTCTACCATCTTGATTATTTAAGTCATCCACAACAGAGGACTCAGTAGAGGCAGGAGCAACTATCATTTCTTCTTCGGTCGATACAACTTCCATGTTTTGAGCTTCGACTTTATCATTAGCAATAGCATCATATTTTTCAGTAACTGAATCTATACATGACGCTACGATAACTGTTTGTAAGGTAGATGTAGAATTTTCAATTTCATCAAGCTCAGGACCTGCATTAGTATCTGTAATATTATTGCTTGAATTTTCCTCAAAATTTTCATCCACGTTAATTGGTCCCCTTCTTATTGCTATTTCGTTAATTGATTCAGAAAAGAAACATTCGACCTCAGTTTCAAAGATTTTAGTATTAATATCAGACTCCTCCTTGCATGTCAAGTCAGCCATAGCTTCATTGAGTTCAAAGTCAACACAATTATTCTCTTCATCAATAGTGAAAGATACAAATGGGTCTTTAATTACTTCATCATTAATGGCTGACACATCTTCAATATTTTCAAATTCAATGACAATAATTTCGTTTAGTTTGGGATCTTGAGGTTCTAGAGGATCGTCAATTAATACAACTTCCTTTTTAAGAGTACTAACAGTACTACCTTTAATTTTAGCCACTTTCTTGGCAAGTTTGCGTTTTTTCGTATCTTCCTTACGTAGTTCTACTTGAATACCTTTCTCTTGAAATGTTTCCTTAGGTAATACACCATTTACTCCGTCACTCTCAACATTTAGTTTTAAAGTTTCGAAGTGGATTCGATACTCAGATATTTCTGACGCATTAGCATTTTCAATCACAACAAAATCTTGGACTTGAGCGTACTCGTTGCCTTTTGGTTCAGCTCGATCTACTTTGATCGAGGTATTCAATGCAAAGTCATTTGTAATTTCTGTATCACTTACTGAGTCTTCGGCTGAAGTTATTTCACTGCTGTCAGAAACGGAATCTTCACCTTCAACACTTGGATTGGAATCATCCGATTCAGCTGACACATATTCGTCTTCTAACAACACTTCAGCGTCTGAATCACTTACTTCTGCTTGGCCTTCAGAATCTACTAATTCTATTTCTGTATCTGGGAATTCTAACTGACCATTTGCAGTTGAGTGGCTAAATGAACTTGCGTCTCTGTAATTGAACACTATGTCAAATTCTGGTATTTTTGTGAATAAAACTCGGTCATGTCTGGGCTTCATGTCAGTAACATCTTCGGGGTCTATATCATCATCCATATAGTCATAAAACTCCATCATGTTTGGCAGTAGTAGGGGCTTTTCCAATTTTGATATTTCTGAAATACTAATATCATTATCTTCATTTTGACCATCGAGTAGCCATTTATCTGACATTTCGTTTTCATTTTTAGTAAGAATGGGTTCTTGCACATCTTTAACCTTTTCCATTGCGATTGACCTAGCATTTGCTAAGTCATCAAGATTGACCATTTTCATTTCCATGTCAGAATCTTCATTGCTTGTCAAAGTTTTTGGAAAATTTGTCGATGAGGAGTCGAAAAAGATTTCACCATCAAAGTATTCGTGGTAATCAAAATCGCGTTGGGATTTATCAACGTTTTCGTCATTATTAATAACCATCACATCAACGGCGACATATTCTACAAACTCATCGTGACTTTTCCTAGAATGCAGTTTGGAAAAATTCAAACGATCTTGTTCGTCATTATCAGAAATTATTTCGCTGGTATCATCACCAGAACTTTCTGTTTCATCTGAATCATTCAGTTCTCTTTCGGTATCAGAAAGTTGGTATGATATTTCTGGGACACCATACGATTTTAAAATTTGGGTTTTAGAATTCCAAAGTTTTTTATCGTCAGTAATTTTCAGTTCAATCGCTTGTTCATTTTCTTCCTCCGTCCAATCAATATAATGCGGATTTTTTAAATTAACTTTTTTCTTACTATATTCTACTTCATCGTTGTGAATTGGTTCACCGCCCTCTTCAAAAATTTTCAATTCAATTTCATTAACTTTGTATGGGTATGGAAGAGTGATGTCTGTTTCTCTGTCGACCTCCAAAAATTCTATTTCTTGGTCTGAATTCTCTAATTCAATTTCTTCTATGCTACCTTCTTTGGCTGTGTCGATGGTATCCACAACTTCATCGGTTAACTTAATCCATGGTGCAGCAATGTCATTTAATCTGATTTCACAACCTCCCTCGTGACCTGAAGGTTCTTCAACAGTTACTGCAGCAATATATCCTTCTTCAGTTTCAACCTGCATTCCTTCTTCAGTATATTCAAATACCCTTTGGCCGTTTTCAAAATCACAGTCTGGTTTTGTTTCGGTCAAAATTGAATCACTGATAAAGCCTTCTGAATTTGCAATAGTGCTGTCCTGAGTAACAAGGTAACTGTTGCCTTCGTCGTCCACATATTCATGGACTAAATACCGATTCGTGGAAGACGAACTGTCATTTAGGTCGGGTTCCGTCGCTATTAGTTGTTCCGTAAAATTGTCTGGATTTTCTTCTATAGCATATCCCTCTTCATTCACGCTAATAAACTTATCTTCAATTTCAGTCATCATTGCGCCTTCAACACCATTTTCTTGAGATTCCTCTATACTTTCGGACACATTAGTATTGCAGTAATCTTGAATTGGTTCTCCGACTATTTCACTTTCAGAATTGAGCTGAGGATTTGTTTCAGTATATTCTTTAGCAACTTCACATTCAACATTATGTAAATGTTCATTTTCATCTTTAAAAGTAGTTTCATCATTTATTTCGTCTTCAATTATATTGATTTCATTTTCATCGCTGATCTCATTAAGCTCTTGCTCAAGTTGTTCTTCTGAATCGTCACATTCTACCTCGTCACTTGAGCTTAAAAATTTAAGATTCTCTTCAGGTACCAAAAACTGATCCGTTTCTTCAAAACAAGCATTATTTAGGATACAATCTTCACAATCTTGTTCATCGTCAGTTGGAAGGTAGTGATAATAATTTGGACATTGTACTTTTATTCGGGGATTTAGATTTTCGAAGGGAAGTTCGTTAAATTTTTCATGAGACACTGATTTAAATAAATCGATAGTTTTTTCACTTTCTTTGTCAGGAGAAAACATTTTTCTAGTACTACTAGAATCTAATACTGCTTCCTCCGCCTTTTCAAAATCTCTACATCCCAAACCAGCAGAATTTTCGTGGTGGCTAAATTGCATTGCAACCTGTAAAGGGTTGATTACAAAACAGTAAAAAGTTTTGAAGCAAAGTCAGTTACTATTCGTAATATAGAATATGAATTAATTACATTCAATAATGGATAAAATATAGAATTTTGCATGTAAACATGTAAAACTGACCATTAAAACGTAACGAAGTCTGTTCATGACAGTAGTTTTTAATTCAGACGCTGTATCTTTATCGACTATTGCTCCAGCTTTCTCTGAAATGTCTACCACCATTTCAGTAGTTAACCTATACATAAAGTATCAAATATTAAAGTAACGCAGCATTATAACAATTTAATTATCTTAACTGGAACCCTAAGTACCCACAGCATGCAATAAAATAACACATTCTTAATTACAATAATTCCTATACAAATCTGAATATTATTACCGGTCTAGAAATTTGCATTTATAAATTTAAACTTACTGGTCAATATGATCATCTAGGCGTTTATTATCTTCAATCCCATAACTAGATTCTTCACTACTACTTGATTCGTCTTCTGTATTAACTGAATCCATATCAATACCATTTATTATATCGTTTGCTTCATCAATTTGGACATTGAAGTCGAAGTCTAAGTCCTCCATTTCTGATTTAGTTTGGATGGATTCCAATTTGACGTAGGATTCTTAAAAAATACCTAGTTATCTGTTTTCCATTGACAGTTCAGTTCATTTCATTCTAAAAAACTAAAAAAACAATTGACAATACATAAAATACGATGTTTTCGCTAGGAATTATCATTAAAAAATTAGACTACGACTCTTGATTCTCTTGTTATAAAGTAATAAGGATAAAATACAGGAAGTACTAATTATTGTGGTGTTTGTAATTTTGAATTTGCATTTTTGCTTACCTTTGACCTTCGTGTTCGTTTATCGTTCTCCGTTGCTTGTGTGGTCAGTGGTTAGTGAACGAGAGTGAGAGTCCCAAGTTAATGAAGTCCTGTAAATTAGTAGTACCATTTCTCAAATCAAATACGCCAATGACAGTTTCTGAAGGGGAATAATAGGTTGATTAAAAAATGACCCAGGTTATCAGTTATTAACAATTAAATGTTAAAAACAATGATTTAAAAAAACTTTTTTAAGACACTTCATAACTTTTCTATCAAACTAACTTATTTGAACTACTGCCGCCAAACCAGCCATAAACTTGTTTATTTTTAGCAGAGCTTGCTACAATGTACCAATCTTATTTCACGATTCCCCAAAATCAAGGTTGGCGGTAATGTTTACAAAAATTGCGGCAATTTCCTTCACTCACACTACAGACTCCACTAGAGAAGTATTTTGCCTTTTTTGTTTTTTGACCTGAAAAACACTAGAAAAATTATTTTCAATTGTAAAGTTAATTCATAGTTACAATCAACAATAGTAACAATTAGGAAAGGCATTATTACATCAAAAAAGTACGGGTGTCATTTTATTAAATATAGCACGTATATTGGTACACAGTTAATATTGATACTTTGATACTATTTAAATTACTTTTGATTTAGTACTAATATTTTTAAATGATATTGAAAATTGAAATAATCCTTCTTCATCTGTCATCCTTCCTTCATCCTTAGCCCACCTTGTACTTTCAACTTTACTTTATAGGGCAGGACACAACAACAAGCGACGGAGATTGGTCACTGATGATATGACTGGTGAACTAATCTGTCTCTGTTAGGAAGTCTGAATCTGAGCCAGATCAATAAAAATGGAGCTATCATTGCTACAGCCAGTGGAATCGTTACCTCAAATGTCCCGTAAAAGAAACGACACTGGTAATTACAAAGAGAGCATAAAGCAAGGCTTTTACTTTTAAATGATGTGGTGTGTAATGACTGTAAAGTGTAATGTCAAATGTAATGGTTTTAGACGTTTTCTATTTTGTTGGATATAGATGAGCTTCAAAATGAAATAACAAAAAGACAGCGAGTAAGTAGAAACTTACTGGCAGAAGGATTGTTGACTGATTTTAATCCAACAGATCCTATTGTGGAAGATGAATCACATCGCCTTCCTACCTACGCTCGCTATCGCCGAGTTCTGAAAAACGTCCCTAATATACCATATATACCAATTTCGTGTCCCGATGGTTCAAGGGTCTATTTAAGATTGCTTCAGGATAAGAGCTCTGACAGTTCCAAACTTAAAACTTCACAAAAGCTGGGTAGCTTGCTCGGAACTGACTTTTATGAACTGAAAAAGCGTGCCAGAGCTATTGTAAGTTCGTATCCTTTTTGTAGTGTAATGTGTAGTCTAAGCCTATAAATTTTAGCTACTAATTTTGTGACATGTGAACTGTAGAAAGACGATTTTCACGTTCCTCTCGCTATAGTTGTGGATAAGGAAAATATACAACCCGCAAATGAAACACAAGATTTGTGGGTTGAGAAATACAAGCCAATGTCGTATTTAGACCTTTTGAGCGAAGAGGTAATTTACGAAACTACTAATGTCCAAGCGCCATTTGTGCTCAATTTAATTAAATTCCAGCAAACGATTTATATACCTAATAAAATGAAATAGCGAAAATATGTATTTGTATTTTTTTCAGCCTATAAATCGTAACTTATTGCACTGGCTCAAGTTATGGGATAAGACTGTTTTTGGGTCGGATTATTTGGCTAAAGTGAAATTAACTAGAGAGAAGTACTCAGCTCTTGGTAAATTAAGCCTATTTGTATGAAAGCATTTATGTATGATGTCCAGTTTCAATTTTTGTTGTGATGATATAGATGCGAAAGAAAAGGAAAAAATGAAAGGACCTAAAATTTTTATGGAAGACGACGGTTACGATGAAACTGGACGTCCAAAGCAAAAGATCGCTCTTTTGTATGGTTGTCCTGGTCTTGGAAAAACAACATGTTCGCATATTGTGGCTAAACATGCAGGTATGAATATGAAACTAGTCACAGTCAGATCAGAATGAATTATAGTAAAATTTTAACATTGTGTTAGGGTAATTTAATTTGTTAAAAATAGTGTCAGCTTTACAATCAGGATTTTTAAAATTTTCGTAGCTGTTTTCGTTCCAGTTGTTGAGTTTCAAAGATGATTTTTATTGGTCATTTATGAAGGGTACAATGTCCGGGAAATGAATGCCAGTGATGATCGATCTATTGAAATATTTAAGAAGACTTTAGACGCCACAACTCAGTCGCAATCGGAAATGTTTCAAGATGGTCGACCGAATTGTCTTGTCATTGATGAAATCGATGGGGCACCAGTGGTAATTTGTTGTAACTTTGTTATTTTTTTAACTCTATTTGATTACCTTACTTTCCAGTTTCTATTCTCCATTTTCGTGTTTACAGTCGACGGTGAACATATTAATCGATCTAATTACGGATAAAGCTACTGAAGTTGGAAAGAAAAAAAACAAGAAAATTTTACGGAGGCCAATCATTTGCATTTGCAATGATCTTTATGCCCCATCACTAAGAAATCTCCGCAAGCATGCTTTGGTATTGCAGTTTCACCCTGTGCCTGTGTCCAGGTATGAATTGAGAGCAACTGTCACATATTTTGTACATTCCATTTGTTTACATGTCTGAATGTTATTTCAGCTTAGTTGAAAGAGTGTCAGAAATATCTATAAGGGAAAAACTAAACTTGGATAACTCGACGGTGCAAACTTTATGCTACAAAGCAGAATGCGATATAAGGTCCTGCTTGTCGATTCTTCAGTTTGTGAAATCTAAAGGAGGATCAAAAGATGCTCTGTTTTCTCAGATTGGAATGAAAGACAAAAGCAAAGGGCTATTTGCTGTTTGGAGCGACATTTTTTCACTTCCAGAAGGGTATGAACTTCACTACTATTTTAATGATTTGCATTGACATTAACTTCCAAGCATTAAAGTGGGGCTTTAGATGACAATAATTACATTCTCTTGTTTATTTTTAAATTTTTGTTTTAACTTTTAACAGCAAAAAATACCATGAGATAGGAGATCCTAGTAAACCAGAAGCTCGTTTCAATAATATTTTAAAAGTAGCTCAAACGTTTGGAGATTATGAGAAGCTACAAAGTGGAGTTTTTGAAAACTATTTAAAAACCAAATCACGCGATTCATATTTTCAATCAGTGAGTAGTTTATTGTTCTCATTGTAATATACTAGTTTCCCTTAATTGTAATGCTGTTTATACATTGCCATTGCCAATTTAGATTGTTGAAGGTATGAGCTGGACTAATTGGTTTGAAGACATTAGAAATCAAGTTCAAAGTACCCAAAACTACAGTATGTTCGGTTATTTACCTGTATATTTTGTGATGTCGCATTTTCTTTTCGCAACTCGGAATTGGTTTCAAATTCAATATCCTAATTCTGATGTAAGTATAATTACCAGCACATAATCATTGGCTTTCATGATGGAATTCAAGAAGGTTGTACAATGTATCTCTGTATATATTTTAGTTGATACTCAAAGGGCCTAGATTCTCTAACATCATTAAAACGGAATTAAAAGATATGTGTCCAAATGTGGGCAGATATTTAGACTCTAGTGGATTGGTTCTTGACATTTTACCTAATCTGATTAATATCGTGCAGCCCATTACAATTCGTCCGGTAAGTTATTTTTAAATGTATTAAAAATAAGTTGTCGTGTTTTAATTAATATAATGACAATCACATTGACAATGTGTATACATTTAAGGTGCCTACTCAAATTTGGAGTGACGGAGAACGGGCAACTTTGAAAAACGTTGTAGAAATCATGATTGCTTATAATTTGAGTTACACACAGCAAAGATCAAATGAAGGATCTTACGAATATGTTATTGAGCCGTAAGCAAATTAATTTCAATTATTTATAATTGCTTGTAAATTTTTTTATATTTTTAAATTCTTATTTCTTAGAAATATCGAAGAATTGTGTCGCTTTCCTAATGGAGAACTTTCTCAAAAACGTCAATTTGCATATACTGTAAAGCAATTAGTGGCTCGTGAAATAGAAACTGAAAAACTCAGACAAAACGATTCAGTGGGTACTGCTGGTGAAGTTTGGTCTAAACCAGTCGTGAAAAAAAGTAACCCGAACCCAAGTGCTCCAACAACACCTGTGACAACCAAAGTAAGTGTCCTTAAAAAGCAAATATTGAGTTCCTCTAGATGAAATCCTGTCATGGAGGATCCATAAATGAATCCACCAGACTAAGCTTATTGTTTTCTGACTTTTTTGTTAAGATTCCTGTTGCTGTGATTGCGAAAGACTTTTTCGGACGTCCTATAATTCCAAGTCCTGAGTCTGTCAAAGATGACGAAGAAAAGAAAAGTATGATTTAAAAAAATGTGTAACAATAATAATTAATAATGAGTACTCACTACTCGCATGGTATGGGTAATTTGTATTTGTGAATTTTAAAAATATTGACCTAGCTAATGAGATGTTATTTCTTTCCAGAGCGAGGATCAAAGGTTTCCTTCCGGTTTAAGGAAGGTTACAGCAATGCGGTGAGAAAATATGTCAAAATGAAAGATTTAATGTGAACTTGAAACACAGCAAGTACAGGTATTTTTTGATCTAATTATAAATGTAGGTCACTACTCACTATACTAATATAGTTCGAGTAATACTTCGTGTATTGGTATTGGTGAATGATAGGAATAAATAAAGTTACTGATTTTTATCTGTATTATATATCAGTTTGCACTGCACCGATCACGATTTATTGTATATGTATGTTGTAGGTATATGTATAATGTAATTATGCATTATATATATTTATTGTATGATAGCATCAATTTAATATCCACGATGTTATCAGTATTTTGCAGTAACATTTCATATAATAATAGTACCATACCACAATCAATGGTAATTATTGTGTTATTATTATCATATCATGATTATACTTGTGTATCTCTAGTATTTTATGTATTTAGGGTATATGTTGGTAATTGTAAGGTAGGTATGCATAGGTATTTATGTGTATTATGTATAGGTAGTAACCAATCTAGTAATTCAACAATATGCGATAACAAAAAGGAATGTGGTGTAGTATCATAATAGTATCATGAATAATCACTCAAACAGCATGCGGGTTGAGCCAGTAACGTATTTTATCGTTCATCTTCGAAACTAAGGTTGGTGACACCCTCCTGAGGTACTGGAGGGGAAAAATCGAGGAAAGGATTTGAGAAGGGAGCAGCACCAAAAAGATCCACACCCATCGGTCGATATTTGAAATAATCTACGGGGTTGGGATAATCAAAACAAAAAAAAACCAAAATAAACAAAATCTACTGGAGATTCAAAAAAATGAATGAAAAAATTGTAGGAAAGGTGTCTAAAAGCATGTGTGCGTACTATGCGGTGTACACTTAATGATATACAGTAGTTGAGAGTTATATAGAGCAGCAGCAGACAGAGAGTATACAACAGAAAAGATACATCTTAATGCTTTATGCTGGAAGACATACCGAAGGGGGCGTTTGCAAAAGGGTCATCGTCCCCTCCGTTCGGTTCCCCTGCAACCGCTGCCGCAAAAGAATCTCCTTCGAATGGATTCCAAGAAGAAATTGCTGTTTCCGAAGATGCTGTCTGAATCTCACTACTACTAGTATTATTGGTTTGCGAATGCGGACCTCTGTAAATTAAGACGGCAAGATCATGAAAACAGTAATTATTTACATGTATGTTGAAGTTTGTATGTTAATTAGTGTAAATTAGTAAATTATAATTTTTAATAGTTTTTGAATCCTTACTTTTCAAAGGCTGACGAGTCTGACGCGTTTCTTCGATGACCATGATCAATCGGAGGGCTAGTAGTGGTATGAACGGCGTTCGTGACAATAGAATTTGAGTTGACTGTCGAAGTTGTGACTGTAGGATTGACTGCGGGTGTGGTAATAACAGTATTCGACGCTGCCATTTCTATGGGTTTCGGGCTTTTCGGAGGAGGTAATAAAGTTGCTCCAACTACCGGAGCTGGCACTACGATGGAACCTTTTGGCCTTTGTCGTGGAGTAACGCTTGTTTCTAAAGCAGCCACTGGGGCCGGAGTTACCGATGCAGGTTTGATAGGCTTCTCCTCAGACTTAAGTTTGGCTGCCAGTGCAGCTTTCGTCATGGCTGCTACAAGGGATTCCATTGGTGGGGCTGAAGGGGCTGCCCCAACATTAGCTATCGTGTTTGGAGTTCCCAGCAAGGAATGACATAGTTCAGCTACTTGATAAATATCCGGGCGAAGTGCGGCTTCCGTACTAAGCAAATATTGAATGAGTGCATGGAGTTGCGGCGAAAATGGCGAGTTTGGTGGGAATGTTACGTGTGCTGACTGGATGGCCAGAATGGAGTCTCCAAAAGGCGTAGTGTAGAAACACATCTAAGAAAACCACCAGGTAATAAATAGGAATCTATTTTAATGTGATCCATATATTGTTGTAACATTTTGGGAAAATGGGTAACCTTGAACAGGAGAACACCCAGAGCCCAAATATCAGCTTTGGTTCCAATAGGACCTCGCCCTGAATATAGATCTACCATTTCCGGAGCTCGGTATGCTAATGTGGTGTATTTTTCCAGGTCTTCCTGTGTAGCTGTAACACCATGAACATTGGGATCCCAACATTTTGGAGTGGCCGAACCGAAATCACACAAGACAAAGTGCCCATCATCCTCCAGTACGTTTTCGATTTTCAAATCTCGATGAATAATGGGTGTGGCACACTGATGAAGGCGAGCAACTCCGGCAACTATATCTGCCAATATTTGCAATACTTCTTTTTCCGACAAATGCGTTTTAGCAGACATTCTTGTGTTTAGTAAAGCAAGTAGAGAGCCACGGCAAAAGGGCATCAGTCCGAGGATTTCCGTTACCCCCCCTCCCAAAGGTGTAACTAGATAGTCTATGCAGGCTAGCAAATTGGGATGGTCGCCCAGCGACGTCTGAATCAATTGTACAGGTAAGATGATACATTTTAATTTCTTGTAATAATGATACTTTTAAATAGTATAATGTAATTTACCATAATCTGTATCTCTCTGGTTGCAACGGCCAAGTCATGATCGTTGTTAACTATAATTCTCTTCAAGGCATATTTCTGAGCCCCATGTCTCGCCAAAAAGACGACACCAAATCCCCCTTCCGCTATGACTTCATCAACTGTGACTGTGTGAGTACGGAGTGTCCAAGACTTCCCAATACATGATCCCTGACTGGAGGGAACATGATCTATTTTGCTCAATAATTTCTTCATGGAGATCCTTTTCAAATATATACAGATTACAATGACCCTTGGCCTGAGTTTAAAGGATGTCCTGAAAAAAGTGAAAAATTCCGGAATATTCTTAAACTTAACCTCAACTGCACATAAACTCACAAATTCACACAAACAAACACGGATAGTGATAATGGGAGTTTCACTTACTTAGAAGACTGGTAAATAGATGCGGATGTATTAATATTCGTCAATATTTGATATAGATATTTACTTTTTTGTTAGAAATAATAATGTAGCATGGTTTTAACTACGGAAAATCACGTTTGTAAAAAAATAGGATGGTAGTTAATAGTAGCTACCTATAGTTAATATATGTCTGCAGAATTAAATTGAAGTGAAAAAAATAAATCACTACTGCAGTGCTTTATGGTTTGAGATTTTGTTATGCTATACTTGTTTATTCAGCAGACAGTCTGAGTAAAACGAAAAATATTCAGCCCAATTAGATTAGATTTAGCTTTGCTTTGTAAAGAAAAGATTATACAATATAGATAGCTGGGAGTTGGGGAGATGAGATTATAATAATAATAATGTTAGTAAGATACTCACTTATGCTATAAATATAGACAATAGATATATCTTCAGTATGTATTCCATTTAATTGAGTCAATGGTACAAGTCTGCTTTATTATTCTGTCTGTATGCGCAAATACTTATGCTCCAGTCAATGTTCGTAATATATATGTTGCGTTGATATCTGTTTACATTTTATATTTTTATCTGTAACCTAAGCTTTTGTTGTAAACCAGTGGAGTCCTATATTCTATCTCTGGTGTACCTACACTGATTTAGTTAGCACACAATCACAATAGTAAGATAAATACTCTTTTCAACTGGTTCGTATCTGTCCGTTAAATTATTTGACTTTGACTATCAATGTTTATGTTAATATGACTTAAGATGCGAATATTCGTTAGACCATTTGAGTGTACTAAAGAATTAGGAATCCCTGACCGTGTGATTTCTATATTTTCCTCTACACTTTTTGTAATAATTACAATTTTTTCATAAGGAAATATGTGCAAATGTAAATTAATTTTTTCTTGCAACTGTCTATCTGTTTTTGGTATTATTAACAAGGTAGTTCTTTGTGATTCTCACTTTACGTGTGGCTCTAAAGGAATAAATAGTAGTTGGTTATAATTATAAAGTAATTTGAGATGGTAATTAGGAAATTATGTTTTTAAAAGAGTATCATAGTAGGGCAGAATAGAATAGGAAAAGAATTTAGATGTAGGGTTTGTATGAAATGAATTGGTGCTTTCCTTGTGAGGTGATTCAATTCAGTAATCCATAATATGCTATGTAGCACACGTGCGTTATTCGTTGATCCTCTACAGCCACTACGCCTTATGCGAGGATACTTCAATAACAGAACCCACACTTGGACTGTAAAAGCAAGTATATTACAATATTATACCTAGTAGGACTGTAGATGTATTGATGTAAATATCTCTTTCAACACTTTGCCTAACAGTTACACACAGCTTCATATGCACAAATATAAACTGTCTAAATGGATTAATTTCTGAGATTTAATTTACACATTTACCAAGACGTGTATAGAAGTAATGGTATTATGGTTATAAAAGTAGTTACTGGAATAAGTACATTAACGTAACAATAACAATTATTTATGTTTACTAATGCACTAATTATGGTAATTATCTATACAGTTGGAACGTTCAAACTGCACTGCATTAGTAATTGAGTTCCAGCACATTATAATATTTTCGTTATTATAGTCTACATAGTGCACGTTAATGAAAATTACGTTTATTGTGTCATTTGCATCAATATTGACGTAATAATTTAAAGTTGTTATTCATTATTTAGCATTGTTTTAGTTGTCTCGTAGTTGTGTACATGGTACTTATTTTAAGAATGAAAAATTAAACGGTAATATAAATTTATGGGAATCACTCCATAGTTTTTTGTGTATCATGGCAAAACAACATGATGATTTTTATTACAAACCTAATTATAGTTATGGAATAAAGCACCCTCGTGTGAACAGAAACAATAAGATTTCTCATCTGTTTGAAGGAGCGAAAGATGATTACTGTTTCCAATTTGCTACTTTTGTGTCAAGCTTACGACTTACGGTCAAAGACAAAAGTAATACTTGACTCAGATTATTCTTTAGCCCTGGAAGCTAGCAGTAAGGCTTTGATGTTTTATTACAGGTGCTGTGTGGAGTTATCCACGTATCCTCCCATTGTACTCAAGAAGATTACATTTTGTTTCTTGTCGTACAGTGTCCAACTATTAGGAAGTTGGAAAGTGGGGAGAGAGTCTTTTTTAACTTCTTTGTCTAGACTTGATATTTATGTTTGAATTTGATTTCATGAAATGTGACTACGATTTCTATTTGCTTTGGGATTTTCGTGTAGGCAAGCGGAAATGTCCTACTTTGTTCATATATAATGACAAAATGGGATATAGTATGTTTATATATCAATATTTGTAGGTTATCATTTATATAACATGATAACCTATACGTACATGGACTTTGTTCTTCCTCTGGTGTAAAGTATTTCATTTTGAGGTTGAAATGAAATCAAAATCACTTGGCAAAAGACATCCATCCCCTAGGATAAGAAACTAATATACCGAAATGAAAGATTAAATTCCGAGTCAGTGGAGATTATAACAAAACAAGAATGTAGTCAGTAGTCCTTTCTAATAGCTTTCAACTTGATGAGAAAATACTGTGTTTACTCCTCGTTTGATTTCCTCACGGCACTTTTCAATTAGGATTTCTCGACTTATTAACCAACGTGTTATCACAATCACTATAATACTGCCGAAGAAACACCTCCATTAGTGTCTTGTTGCTCTTAGAGCGTTGAAGTTGAATCCTGTCGATGATTACCTTTTCACTTCCATGTAAAAACACTCAAATCTCGGCTTATTGAATATTACTCGGGTAAAAGGGCAAACATTAACAAACTCCCTTTTATAGAAAAATAGCTTACTTAGAATTTTCAGTAATTTCATTTCTCCATTTGCGAGTCATCCCTACATAAGCTTCCAAAAGCATCCTTGGAATTGAATTTTGAGCTCATTACATTTGCTTAGTGTAAGTGAATAGGTATTTACTCAAAAATTGCGATACAGCTTACTTAACGTGCAGTTGTTTCTAATTATATGTTTTATACACATAATACCTACTGCCAATTCTTAACTTTTAATACTGCCTATTCTCAACATATGGAATTTAATTCATAGAGAACATCCTACATAACTAGCTCTTATCTACAAGATACAGTTATTATTTGCTGTGTTACCTACTAGTAATTAAATCCGTCTGTTTTAATTACTTAATGGTATTATTTTACATAACATGCACAATTTTGTTATCAAAGCATAAAGTACATCAAAAGTAGCACAACAGCTTGACCTATGGATTAAATTGAATGAAAGGTCGTCCTTCACTTGTAGTCATATGTATACGGAGATAGACTACCCTAGCCTATAAAATGTTTAAATCACTGTAACAGCAAAGCAATGTATGAAAAGTGCATAGCAAAGGTTAGTGACAAATTGATATCGTTGCGGAGTACCTCATCTTCTGATTTGTGTAACAAAGGCATCTGTACTCCTTTCTGGAGTCTATCACCCACAGCGTATATAAAAACAAGCAAAGCAAAGATTAACTCGGGTGTAAATGATCCTGTCATCACACATGTCAAATGTCAGATTTTGATCTCAAATAGGATCAACAGCTCTAGTCCCTTCTTTCCATATTCTGTTGTTAACATATTATATACTTCTATAGCATTTATTTATGTATTACATATTTCAATATTTCTCTTGTTTGTTGCCCTTCCGCTGTTCTCAATAGCACAATATCTGCTTTCCACCCCCGGGTGGTATTTAATGCATAAATACTGCACAGGTTTACATTATTTATCAAGTAAGATCAATATGATGGGTTGATTGACACAATGACAAGATCATATTGAAATGAGCAGTTTGTCCTATCATTCTATCTACCCACATAATGCTAACTGCTAACAACTTTCTGTGGTTGTTGTATGTAAATCCATTACAGATTCCATCCTGTCTTAAAAATGTTGTATCCGCACAGTCTTATCGTGTATATCATCGAGGAAATAATAATTCTCGCCATGATCAATAGAGAAATCTTAATTTGATAAACTTAATAGAGGTTTTTGCTGATTTTCCACCTAAAATGCACTATAAATTCATTAAATCACATTGTTCTGTGTTATACTATGAGAAAGTTTGAAAGGAGGCATTTAAAGATATTCACTTATTATTAATCATAGGCGAAGTTGTGTTATGTCCTCTAAATAAAGTTTCCCAGATGATGGAAGAATACACTACAATTATTACATGGGAATTAATTACTGCAGTTGTGAAGACAGTCTTGTTCATTGGAGTACATTGCATATTTATTACATCTGTAATTCATTTTCCTTTACCTGTTCTGCCCATTTCAACTTTTTGCATACCACCCATGAGCATTTGGTATGTAAGAATAAGTGTTATGATATTTTACAAGGCTAATGTCGAAATGTCAGTTTGGGAATCATTTAGGGATGGTAGTTCTGATGCTGGTAACACAGCAGGCAGATTATAAAAATGGATAATATACGGATGATGTAAATACTGATGTTTAAGCCTTAGCTTGTTTTCTGGTCATCATGCTCACATAGAGATTTAGCGTTAAGCCAAGCCTTGCGTGGAGAAGAGACAGAATTCATTTCGGAGTAAGCCTTAAATACTGGAGATAAGCTACATGTATAGGAGGAGACAAAAGGAGTCAGAACACAACAGTCCCGCTCAGGACTTATTTGTTAATCAGGATTAAGAGAGTGGCTTATCCCTTAGCTCACGATCAGCTCGACCAGTTCACTGAGTCAGTCCAAATCTCTGTGCCAAAGATCTTTCCTCTGTATCCATAATCTGAGCAGATGTTCATCAATGATGGAGATCACGGAATTATATGTTCATGTAGATGTAGATGCTATAGGCGGATTAATTTCCATACTTTTTAGAATCCATATATCTATAGTTAAAGATGATTAACTAAGGATTTTATGGTATTGAAGTTTGAACCATATTAAAAAGGAATCAGGAGAATGTGCCCGTGTCATCTCTTCTATTTGGTTCATGTATTAAGTACAACTTAGCTACACTAAATACACAATGTACATTTACATCATCCTCCATATTGCCTCATATTCATTTACACAACTTACGTATGTTCACAGTAGTTCATAGGTCATCTGTAATCCACGGGTTATGCCATGCTATATAATGTTATATCATACTGAACTATATGATTTAACAATATGTTACTACTTATGGTTGAAACATCTACACATTGTATTCTTTATGCACCTATTTGTACAAAAGTACTATAAGCCAGAACAAAGCATGGCTGTCCCTTATTTATACCCATACAAAAAGATTCTCAATAGAAGATTACATTCGCTTGCCTTATTCCTCCATTGAGACGATCTCACTGGGAGCAGACCACCCAAAGCAACTCAACTACAGATGAGTTGTAGTCTTTCTATCCTCTCATCTACCTTCAATCACAACTTACATATGATTTAATACACTATTAACAGTTTTTTTCTTTATTAAACACTTTTCTCTGATAAGATTGTGAACTGTTGGGTGTATAAGACAAGGTATGACAAAATGATGATGAAGCAAGTCAATTTTTGTGTACAAAATATACGTTCTTGACGTTATAAATGTAATATCACCCACTGCTTAATATTTGAGTACCCAAACTTGAATCATTAAACCTAGTAAATAGTAGTAATGAACCTATTATCACGGTTCCAAATTCAAAATATTTGGCATTTAGGTTTCTATTCTACTCTTAAAATTTAGTACGTAAACTAGAGAAAGGACCTTTATTCACGTTAAGACCAGTGCTAATTACTTGTCTTAATTCTTTCGTTGGATAGTATGTGATTTATGGGCAAGTATAGGGATCATACTAAATTGTAAATTACCTTTTAAATCTGGTAGTAGATATACGGTAGCATAAGGTTTGTATGTATTTAGTAATATGTACAAAACCAGATTTTTTGTTGAAGCTACAAGTGATTACATGGAACGACTCCTACGAGGGAATCACTCCTAAAAGACTACAGCCAGCTAATACTATGTCCAGTGCAGCTTCATCATGCAATAACAGCTTAAGATTGTCTTAACAGTTAAGTAACACTAAAGTTACTGAAAATTAAACTGATTTGTAAACCAATCGAATAGTCGTGATTAGATGCGGTATAAAGGGCAACTCTAAAATAATTAAAAGCAATAAGTTAATACATTGCATTGGAAGAAGTACTTTTTAGGAATTTAGGAGTAAAGTCTTTTAGGAGTGATTCCCTCGTAGGAATCGGTCCCTGACAGCCTACAAGTAGACCAAGTGTATACAGACGTCAACAACAGTATTGCATTGCAGTGCATGTGTAAGTGTAACTGTGTTAAGTATTAGTGTATTACCTACAAAATGGTGCAGACAGATACTAATATATTGCAGACTACACTAGGGAGGGGGTAGTTTTACAAATTACAACGCTAAATACTACTCATTGTGTCGAAAGTAACAATAAGTCCATGTATTTATGTACTTTCATGAAAATAAATAGTGCATAATTTAGTTGTATATGTGTAGTTGTTGGACGATTAAACGGGAGTAGATAGAAGAAAAGGAAGAAAGCTATGTGGCTCTATTGTTGGTTTGTTGTAGTGTGTGCACTGAGTCGGATTCATTTCATTCACAGAATTCAAGCGATTGTCAGATGAGTGAGATCATGTTTATAGTCAGGGATTTTTTGTTTGTTGTCTCTATCCCCTCCCTGAGTTTAGTTTCGATAATCCCCGAATTGAGCAGCTAATATACCGTGAGACACTTCTTTTCACCGACCCTTCTTTCAAGAGTCGGCTATGGGTGGTCTCCGCTTTTCTCTGGACCATCCAGGTTTTCCTTCTTACAGTGAGACGACGTGCACCTCTTAGGGTAGTCAACCACTCTCTTCCGCTACACCCTTAACCTATGATCTCTCCTCAAGTGATTTCAACTCAACTCAGTCTCCAAATTACCAGTTAGTACTACGCAGCTTACGACATTGAATTGATTCATGATCTGATCAACTTTCCGAACCTACAGATGAAATTAATGAACATTATGGCTTCTCATCTCATTGTAGTAACAATCTGGGTTGGACTGTGTGATGATTTGCTTCGGACGATTAAATCTCCAATTACTTTTCGACCACTTAAGGCTTCACTTATGTACAGAACAAGAACTCCTATATTTCTGATTGCATACTTACTGGAAACTGAATGGTTTTCCGCAGTGATTTCTTTTGTATATTACGGAGAATGAAATCATTCTGTAACGAAGATATTTTTTCTTTGAATAAGGTTTCCTTTTAATCCTTAATTTGTCGTCTACAGAACAATGGCAATAACAATATTCTCCTACCATAGTAAATGTAATATTTAACTGTTTACTGCACAAGGCTGAAGCAGAAAATCCAACGGAGATTGAATCTACTGATACATCAATAATGTAATTCTGATGAATACACTAGTGAAGGTTAAAAACCATAATTTATGACAATTAATTGTAGGATTGTATTTACCATCAGGAAATAACCGAAATAATAGATAATCCAATGTTATCATCACTTTAATAGGTATACGGCCATCGCAGCATTGAAGTATTTTGGAAAGTAGTTTCGTTAATTATAACATCTCGGATTCACAAGAATCAACTTGTACATTATCAATCCACCTTTAAGTAAAAAAGATCAAAAAAGTCCTGTAAAAGCGATTCGTTATCTAAGTGTATTTTCCTGCTTCAGCATTTTGCTACAAAGATTTTCCCTACGGCCTGCAGCTTATTTTAACGCAAGTGTTTTTAGGAAATTCAAAGTAACCGAGCAGGTGTGTAGTAATGTCCTACAGCCACGGTTACTATGTATGATATAAATGCAGCATAAATTGTATAGAGACACTGATATAGGAAATAATTTGTTTCTTATGAGCTACAACCACTACTAGCTCTACTATTCAGAATTGGAGAAGGATAGACCCAACTCTTAGAATTCTTTTTATTATTGTAGTTCTCCATATGTATTAAACCAAGTGGTGATTGATATTAATGTTTTGTGTATATCTGTTTTACGATTCATCCAGTTGATAGCATCAGATATATCCAATTGTAGACTATGTATCTTTTTCTCCGTGTCGGTACGAGTTCCAATGACAAGATACATTTGTTTTGTAATCAAAGGAAACAGTGACATGAGAAGGGCCGATGGAGTGGGCTTTGTATGCAGTACATGGGTGACAGACATTGAATGAAATAAACAATAATTTGTAATAAAATTACGGTTGACACCAAGTGACAGAATGCGCTGCCTGCGTGCACTTCTAACAGATAGATATCAAGAAAAGTTTAAGTACTTATTCAAAGCATCCGTCTATTGAAAACCTTTTTCCTTAAAGGCAAATGCAAGCATCCTATTTTCCGGTAGAGTGGTGCGGTACTTCTGGGCTCTTTCAATCCATTCAGTGGATTATATATTAGTACTGTCGGGTTTTAAGTGAATTTAACAATCCGGCTAGTTGTCCTCCTATGAGGACCACAAAATAGATTAGAATATTCAAGATACACAGATAATATCTCCGAGTGCTGTGCTACAAATGATTTTATCTTGTACTTTATGGTTTTCGGCTTCTTTTGCTTGATTTAAACCAACTACCCATATCTGATCTGACTTGATACTCCTAAGGTGTCCGGCGAAAGTGGCCGCATGTCAATTTCATTCAACATTTATGAACTTCAGTTGAACAACTTCCCTATACACACTTATTACAAACCTACCCTTGTTTATGCATATTATGTTGTGTCCACATACCTGCATCGTTTCCACATTTATTACTTACCAAATTATAAAGGATTAAGCACTTATTCGTGTGCATAATTCAATAATACAATCCACTAACTAATCATAGCACAAAATTGGTAGTAACCTTTTCACAAGTAGCTATCATACCTTCATTTACACCGGTACATGTTTTCTGGAATTTTGCGGCTGAAATGTGGATGCAAATAACGGAAGAAAGTCTTATGGCAGTTCATATTATTATATCGTCTTCATTCAAGTGTATCTAAAATTGATAGCGTGTATTTTGAAGCCATACGATAGAAGAAATAAGGTATTGGCCGAGACTTTAAATTTCATGAGAAGGAAAATTTCTTTGATATCTATAGTTTAACACGTATTTCCAAATTATTACACTTTTGTCATGAATCATTTACAACATTACTTTGTGAAACATAATCCTTTAAATGCCAGGACCAACTGGGGCGTTTTAGATCCTGTAATTTCTATAAGTATTTCTGTATTACGTAAGGGGAATATGTAAATAGTCTTATCGCAGGACTTACATTTACATTTACTACAGTATCATTGCGGTGCTGAAATATTTGAATCAGTTGCACCCTTAAAGGCTATGTATATGAATTATATGGGTCTGGAGTAGTCCTAGCGTGTAGGGAACGTGATGGAATATGGAGATTGAAAAGTATCAAACTTAATAGATAAATTGTGTGAAGACTTTTTTTCATCCTGTGAATAAGCTGTAAGAAGCTTGGTGATTTACATAGCAAGTCTGTGAATTTTTAAGGCATTATGTTTTTGTTAGGGTTCCTGGCAGGCGACAACAATATAACTGATTTGTTTGAGTCAAATAGATCGAGCAGTGTAGCTTCATGCAGAAACTCCAATAGCATCAAGCAATCGAAGATTTGAAAAGGAAGCCTTCCAGAGGTTCCCTCATTTCCGCTACCAAAGGAAAAAGTTATCGCTAGCTCTGCTGACATAATGTAATGCATTCAACGGAGAAAATGAAAAATAAGCGAAGCACAATCAAATACATTTCTTTCTGCTCCCTATTTGCCTGCTTATTTGGAATTCTTTGGAAATATACAGATATAAATTACTTAATCAACTTTTCTGCTTTCCAAGTACCAACAAAACGTTGTAGATCTCAGTGAATTACAGAAATAGTATCACAGAGACTTATACCGTCACAACATCACCCTGTGATTGTGACACCCTAAGTTGTGGAGTCCATAAGTGACACACTATTTTTATTTTGTTATACAACATTTCTTTTCATTACTTCTACCATTACAAATGTGAAAACTTGTAAAAATTACTTGTTTTTAGTTTCTACAGAAAATCAAATAATAGTAACGTAATTTAAGATTTTGCACTCAGTCAGGTTGTCCTACTGTAAGAAAGTAGTTGTTGAACCGAATGCAATTCTTAATTATAATATTCTAATACTAAAACTTGTAGTAACATAATTTATGGACGGTGACAGTGTATATTTAGATTTTTTGTGTGCCAATGCCAAAGATCTACCATGATATAATTAAATGTTGAGCCGATAGCAATTTTTGGTACAGCAATTTCATTTTTAGATCAAAGAAAATAGAAGTATTGAATTATAGGTGCATTTTATATGCAGGAAGGCAGATATTAGGTATTAGTAGTAGAGGTAGATGGTGAAAGGCCGATTTATTTTAAAGCCCTGGAGTGGCTGCAAGAAAATTCAGGGAAACGTATCGGGAATTGTGTAGAAGTTGAGTAGTATTAAAGTGGATTCTATTGAATCAGGGAGCCATGAATAGTTGATAGGGTTAGATACAATCCTGTTGAGTAACTGTCTTTGGGGAAGTAGAAATGCATTGAACAAAGACTCCTAATTCGAAAAATGAGTAGGTCCTGTATTGATTAGAGTGGATGGTCAGATAAAATCCACCACAGAATCACAGCACGACTTCTTTGTTGACAAATTGGCGTTTACTTAGACAGGACCTCGACCCGTCTTACTACTCTCTTACTTCCCTTCCTTCCTCTTACTTATGTACATTGTACTTAGCGATCCGTTTTAGTCTTCATGCCATATGCATGAGCCGAAGACAACTAGCTGCGTCTACACTAAAATGTCCATGTCCGTTTTGTATGTTGTGAGTATTAACTGCTATTGCTATTACTGTCCATGCGATGGAGTAATATAATATGTACTTGGATATTTTTATATACAGAAATACATTTGAGTTGTGTTCATAAAAAAGAAAGTGAAATGGACTGCCAGGGAGCAAAGCTGAGCGGAAAGGAGACACAGAATACTTAGGAGGAAAGGGAAGAGAACGGAGGAGGATGGTCGGACATTTGCTGAGGTTTAGTGGTTGGGTAAAATGACAAATTGACAAAAGGACGTCGTGTCTGTAGCTACTAAAGATAAGTGTGTGCTCCAAGGCGTGAAAACAGGAGGAATCTGATCCTGGTCATCAAACAATCGAATCCTCGCGTCCGTTATCACATCCTCAATCACTTCAATACACACACGTTCTATTTAACTTTTCAATCTACCTCCATTTCCTACAATATTTGTTCTATATCCTCCTATCCCTACATATGCTCTTACAGCATTAGAAATTAATGCACGCTACCTCTCCTCTTTTATACATATAGATAACTCTGAAATTCTTGGCTCATCATAATTTACTTGGTTTACATCATACAGGGGAAGAGGTACAAAGGGAAACCCAAGGAGTGCTTACCTTTCATCAAGTAATTAATACCTTATTTTAAGTTTTATGCTCTTATGATTAAATTACTCACGCTAACATCTAATTCACTTCATCTGCAAGTACCTAATCCTAATTTAAGACAGAAATGAAATACCCCTCGATTGATATTGAGCTACAGGAAAATCACAGAATTAATTTCCTGCAATTTGTTTACAGTTCTCATTCTCCACAAAAGTTTATCTATACAGAAAAAATTAATTTGTATGTAACATTTTGCATGTACCTATTTATAGCATTAGATGAAAGTTATATAAGTTGCAGTTACGTAAGCGGAGAAGGAGTAAAATAGAACAGCCGGGAACAAGCAGAAGCACAGCTTAGCAAAAATCTACACAAATAAAAATAGCTATAAACTATTTTATTGTCTATATTTTATATGTCTATTTTTATAAACCATGTTATGTCTAGCATGGGTAATTTAATTATTTCTCATCATTGGCCTATTGTCTACGTTCTGTAATCGAAAAAGTTTTTAATTTGAATTGAACTCTTAATTTCAGCTGCTCTCAGTCTTCGTCCTAATTTGTTTTTTCTTTTATGGCATCATGAATTCTTCACACCAGCAGAGACTCATTTTCTAAGTTTTCTGTAATGCACACAATCAAACAGCTTTGACAGCTGTTTATATCAAAGATAAAAAATAATTCTTGAATCCGATTGGTAATTGCTTAATCATTTTTACACCCGGAAATATTGACGTGAACAAATCAAATGCTAAACAAAAGAACGCAAGAAACAATATACAGTTTGTGAATAAGATTCGATTTTGGGTATAAATTAATCTTCAAAGTGCAATGCAACTCATTTAAAAATACCTTAGTACAAAATAAGCAAACTTTTGTATAAATACAGATACAAATGGAATAGTTGCTGCATTGTAATTGTAGTGTATATCTCTGTTTCATTGGAAGACATTATAGCATTAAATAAGTTCACTTCACTGATAATCATAATACATGTAAAACTGGCAACCTATATAGTACGTAGTAAAAGATGATATTATAAAACACACTATCAGCCTTTAATTGAGTATGCAAATGTTTCCCTGTGCAAATAACTTTAGAATACTCACCTCATTGACTTATGTTCGTAATCACCTGGAGGAATGATCTCACTCATCTCTTTTCAATGATGTGACAAACTTCGCACCTGGTTTGACTAGAAGCTTCGTGTGCATTACAACATAATTAATACTTAACGGTGACTTTTTACGCTCTGGATTGTCCTGTTGGCTTTCATCCTCTCTCCCCACTTAAATAGCAATAGCGTATGTTAACCCATGTCACTAATAGGTTAAATATTATATCTGGCAGACACCATCGTTGGTGTTAAAGTGTTCTCTTTCCTCTCTTTTGTTTCCTTTAGGCATACAACGCAATATTTACTTTGCTTCAAATTTCGATCATTCAATCTGTGAAATTGAATACTATCCTGCAGCCGTAATGAAAATAAATGTAAGCACTAGCTCATAAAAACCAATGGCTATTAGTAATCCATCAGATCTTTATCAACAGCACATGAAAATGACGTTTGAAATAAAATTGGCCATTATAGGTCATCAACAACAACAATTTCCAAGAATTTTAACAAATCTGCAAAAGTCTACATAACAATAGTATTACGGTTATAGTATTTAATAATTACTTTGGTTTGATAATCTTGCTTAAGACTGGATAATTCATTTTACAAATTCATATGCATGAAATGTAGTATTCGCTAAAGGCTAAATCGTTATAAGGCCATCGTAAAGAGCAGGAGTGATTTCCTAATTAGACAATCTACAACGATAAAGCTAGGAAGTCTCCAACTTCACATAATTGGATTTAACACAAGTATCTGTGCAAAGGAATTAGGAGTAGAAGTGATATTCACAATGCCCCCACGTAAGAATTAACGTGTGTACGAGTACGAGGATTGGTATGTGACCTTTATATCTGTTATTTTCAATTTCCCTACCCTGAGTCCTTAATCAAAGGGTGAAAACGTGTAAAGTGCAATGCCTAATACAAACAGCTCATTCTGTCAAGTACTAAGGAAAATCTGGGTTTGTGATATGAAGTGTAAACTTTCTACAGATCTATAATATATATTTGTAGTGGCCTGCATGTGTGCATAAACTGGCATATAATAAAAACAAGATTAGAAATACAAGTCAATACAAGAAATACAGAACACAAATGTGGAGTGAAAGGGTAGAAAATTGAGAATTAAAAGAGCATTTGAAGGAAATAATAGAGAGAAGGAGGTAGTTAGAAGTCAAGTATATGAGTTCTTGGTTCGTGCGTGCTAGGGGTTAATGGATTACCTTGTTGATATCTAATATGTGTTGACTCCTCGTCAACTCATTCAAGTCAAGTATCTTCTATTGTTTATTTCTACTGTGTGGTTTACAGGAAAACAGACGCAATATTAGAAAAGAGCTTAGTGTTCGTCAATTTTCAGATTTGTCTGTAGTTCTGGTTTGGTATGATTGTTGATGGAGTGGAGTGGAAATGGCAGTTGTACCTTAAGGTGTCTAAACACACTATGAATTCATGCTTTTGTTGTTTGAATGCCTCGTAAGGGCCTTTCTCTCATTTCGAACTCACATAAATGCTGTCAATACTGTACTGGAGTTGACATCGGATTATTTGCATCCCTTCCTCATCTATCTCCTATCTAAGAGTCAAAAGAATCGTTCGAGTTCTGCATTTGTAAGTATTCTTTCTATTTGTACAAGGTACCTAATATCCTAGCCCTCAACCCAACCGTTCTCCGTTCAACATTGAGTCTCTTCTCTCTTACTTATTTTCAACGTTAGTGTCGTGATGGGGAATTATAAATCCTTAAATCACTCAACGCGTAACCTCAGACAGTACTTGACCACTCTCCAACTTAAAATATTAAGTCACAGTGTAAGCACTTGAATGGACAATATAAATACTTCTTGTATGCATAACCAAAGGCAAATGCTATAGATTGCCCTAAATGCGTGTATGTGAGTATTTATAGGGTGAGAAATATACCTGTGTGTATTGTAGGCTGAAGTTCTAATTATTTCTTGGTTTTTCTGCATCTGTGGTATGAATAGATTTAAGTTGCTTCATAATACTTTTTCAATATGAATTTTAAACTGCAGTAAATGATATTTTATGCTAGACACAGTGTGAAATTCTTTGTATGCTTCATTCATCATGAATACATATAATTTTATTTGCACCACATTCTAAAGGTTACATTTTCACGGATTTCAGCAGTTCACATAGGTCAAGCAAATAAAAACCACATAAGTTAATCTTACAAAATTATTTCTTACATCAACTTAACAAAATATACAAAATAAAGACGTACATTACTATCTAACACGCTCCATATTGAGCTGCGTAATTAAAAACAGTCACTTTTGATATCTGAAATGACAGGACAGGTGCTTAATAAACATAATAATAAATACTGTCACTCAAATCCAGGTTATTTACATATTATTATATACTACACAGAAAGGTACATTAATTTTACTATCTATAATTGTAGTATTGGTAGTAATAACTCTATTTTAAAGATATTGCTAGAAGTGCGATGCGATTGTGCTTTGGCTTTTGCATTTCAGCAGACACAGATGTAAAAGTAAATAGAGATACTCGAATAAACACACCGTGGTATTTCTGCTGCTAATAAGTAGTTATTGAATTTTTGTGTCTAATCACTAAGATCGTCTGAGAAGTCGGAACTATTATGACGACGCTTTATGGAGGAGGTGTAGGTGAGGGGAAGGGTGGGGGAAGGAGACGAAGGACTCACCGAAGAGTTGTCTGTCGTGGCAGAGCCTATGAGATTGTGAATAGCAGCTGTGGCAGCTCCTACACTGCAGTTGGCTAGATGATGATGATGACCTCCGTGCCCAATGCCCATTACCAAAGGAGATGCTGCGAGAGTCAGAGATGATGGAGGGGATGCGGAGCCTGACGTGGACTCATACCTGGAGTGAGCATGAGGATGGGAATGGTGGTGAGAAGATGAACATTTCAAATCTGACTCCTCCTGAAGACGCCGGACTCTCTCTTGCTCCTCTCGCTTCTGCTTTCTCCATTTCGCACGACGATTCTTAAACCATACCTACAATTAAAAACACATTTAGCAACTTTAAAAGACAATTAATGAACATGCACCTAAAAATCTATTATTTTCTGATTTTCAGTAGAATTTTAGTATAATCCCGAGAATTGCATGCTACAAGTTGTAGCAGAAACTTCCTTCTAAATTTAACATGGCAAATATATTTTAGAGATTTAATGAAGCCGGCCCTAATTAATCTACCTAACTGCAGATTTTGAATCGTGTTTGTAGAGTAGTCTATGTATTAATGTAGGTGGTGCACATGATGCAGTAGCAAGAATCAGAAATGTCAAACAAACAAACGAAACAAAATAAAATGTCATTAAATACAGTTGCAAAAGTCTGTTTTCGCCAATCCTAGTATACATTGTTCAGATTTCAGATACCATAGGATGATAATATAGTGATAGTCATAGCTTTAAGCATGCATAAACAATTATTTGTAGTTTAAATGTTATATTAATGCCTCAAGGGTCTAGAAACGTGAGCCAAGTTAGTATAGATGATGAATGTACCTAGGTAAATAGTAGTATCATTATTATGAATATGCATTATGGCAGTTTCTGTTTCATCTTTGGAGTATGATGTAAAAACGTTAGTATCAGTTGGATGGATGAGTGATTCGAATCAAAGAGGCTAAAGTAATAAAGGAGCATCAGGTAAGCATATTTTATCTGTTTTATATGTAGATTTGATTCGACGATGTGATGTGATGCGGAACATAAGTTTTCGAGTTACCTAACTCTGACTCAATGGAACTCTCATAAAGTTACCATTACATTTAGCAAATGTACTTTATGAACAGACAAACGACATATGAGCACAAACTAGACACACGGCAAAATAAATAAATAGTAGAGACGTTATATAAAGGTAAGTAATAAAATTTTTGATGTGAAGGAAATGTAATGCGAATGGATGGAGAAAGGATTGGCACAAATGTAGCAGGCGGAGCGAGTGAAAAATCTTTGATCTGAGTGATATGCCATGAGCCGTAAAATGTGGTCATAATGATCGTTCAGTTTTTCCAATCATGTCCAATTTGGCAAAGACTCGTACTTTGATCCCAGGCTCTGGAGCGTGCTATATGCAACTTTAATGACTCGATCCGATCCTTAGTCTCAAACTCCTACACAACCATAACAACTCTCCATACGACGGGATCTCCTGGATCCAATAAGCCTGGATTCTAAAACTGACTCTTCATTATCTCTTAGCATTCCTATTCCTACTACTATTGCGTATCTACTACATAGTGGGAGGTGGAACCTCCTACACGAGACTCCAATCTCTCCCTCCATGTTACCTTTTCAACGCCAGGTGTAAACAACTTCTTTGTCAACAGCATTGATAGCTTGTTAATTCACAAAATTATGTTTCTATTTTTATCCCTATCGTAAACTCCTAATTGTCCTAATACATTCAATAACTAAATGTAATACTGCTGAATGAAAAATAAAATGCTATTGGAATATTATTAATGGACTTGCATGTTGATATAATATAATATGGAATTGGAAAGTTGTGCATTTCATACGCGCTGGGGATTTCAACAAAAAGCTTCAACATCCACGATACTCTTATATTTTTATATTAATGACGACGATTCTCCCATCTATGTTACTCTCTATATGGCAATAATTAATTAGGTTACCAATTATTTGAGTTAACGTGAATGTGCGGAAAATTACGCGAAACAAGTGCTTAAGACATTATTGAACAACAATAATAATTCGTTTTTGCAGTTTGAGTAATCAAAGTAATCATTTACAATCGATGTATGATGAATTCTTAAGAAAGTACGTAATTTTCCTGGAATGTAGTAAAATCTGGCAAAGATTGGGCTGCACAGAATGGTCATCGAGGAAATGGAATGTTACAACAAGCAAGAAGCTACTGTATAATGTTCAAGTATAGTATTATATACTAGTATCTAATTCATACAGTTCGTTATGCTGATCCGAGAATACCAAGAAATGGTTTTCTAGTGTTTGCTCTACTTCCGTGTGTATAGGTAGTTGTTTACAAGATCAAATCTGCAAGATCCTGTTGGTTGTGTGTTCAAGTCAAACGAAGTGATCTAGGAGCTCAGAATTGGGGTCTGAGGCATAGTATAAAGCAAGTAAATAAATGCTACCTAAACTAAACGCTTACAACAATCTGGGAACAAAAGGGATAGAAAAGGAGTCCCACAGCGTCCGATAACGTCAGTATGAGCAACAACAATGAAACCCTTCAATTTGTAATTTGTAATGATAGACCTTTCAACAGCAGACGACACTCGATCAAAATTCAATTAGGATACCCTTACGCCAACCCAGAATTCATCTACTAAGTAATAGGAGAAAAGCAAAGCTGAAAAAGAGCATCTAGATGATTCGCGCCAGGAATCTCCATTCCCCAGCCACATAATATGAAGCACTTGAAAATAAATGGCTCACTCAGCTCATCTCTCTGATTAATTTATTACCGAGAATCTGAGGCGCCGTAGATGCAATAACAATACAAATGCAGATCAGATCAGTTGATCAGCCTGATTTGAAATGATTTTCTATTTTCTACTAGGATGATCCTATTTGATGTCAAAGTCAAATGCCAGAATCTTATGAAACCCCACATTTTCCTCGTAATAAGTTCATCCAAGTGCCATTTAGATTGACATAGGAATTGTATTTTTGTTTAAAAGTTTTTCACACTGCCAAAGTGTATGAAATCATTGGTATCAGCATATATAGTAGTAAGACATTACCCCGTGTAGTAATGTACACGTATCAATGCGATAAAATCCTTTTCTCTAGTATAATTCGGATGGTGGGTGGGAAAATGAAGATATTTCAGAACAGCCTTATTATTATTCTATTCTTGTATTTTGTGGGAAAACGAATGTTATGCTTTTGTTAAGTTTGAATTGGATGTTGATTTGCATGAAGAACGTAGACTGTTTGATTCGGAAACATTCTAGAAGTATAATATGTAGGGAGAGATATTTTTATAGCCATATAATAGTATGCGACGAGTAGTAGTGCATTGGAATGGAGATTAATTTAGGTATTGTCGCTTAGGCCAACTACTTTGTGAATTACAGTGCAAGTGTATATTTGCTCTGGTAATCAAGAGAATCATGGAACAAAAGAGTGTAATGCAGTCTGTATGTCTACGGGAGAATATTAAATGTGGTATTATAGGAATAGAGGTTCGTGAAATCCGCTAGTATGGCTCAGCCCGTGGATTGTGGACATAAGAAGGGAAATCAAGAGTAAAGTTGTATAACATTAGGTCATAGATTTAGGATGCGAGTCTGTCTGTAGTTTGCGTATGGGATAATAATATCTCACATCCAGAGCATATCTATTCTGGAGCTACTAATGTAAGAAAAACATGGTATTTTTCGCTAGGCAATTATTAACGAGCCGCCTAAAGGGCCACACCACGAGAACTGAACTCTAGGTATTGTAATTTAATGTAGAGCTGGTGTAATAACAATATAATGTAATCAAATGTGTGTAGCCCTACTTCCAGCTCCACTCCACATCCAACTGTGGACAGAAAGAAGCAATTTGAATGTTTGCAGAAGAGAGCTTGCGGTTTGTGGGAGATTATTCTATTACCGAGTATCAACATTACGGTTAATTTTGTTTGCTCTCAAAACAAAGGGAGGAGGAAAAATTCCAGAGATTTCTGATTTTTATGGATTTCCTAATGCATATATGCCAGCGGGACTTTTTCCACCAACAACCACACGAACTTCTACTCTTTCTCTCAAATCTCCAGCTCTCCGTTTTCAACCTCTGCCCGGCTATTTTCTCTCCTCCATGCACTTGTACTGCTTTCCTAATATCCCTAGATTATACCATATCAACGATTTAAAGCTCTATTATGCTCTCCCTATATTCACAATTTGCTTTTCCCTTCCTAGATTTGTCCGAGTTTGTTTTATATAATGCGCTACGCAGTTCTGGATAAAAGAATGAATAGTTTTCTCATTTTCCTATTACCGACAGATAAGTTGAGATAGATACTACTTAAATAAGGTACATGCTACTACAATCCGTATATAAACACATAATATAAAGTTTTTGGCTGACTCACCTCCACTCGCTCTTCTTTCAGGTCCGTCTTCAAAGCCAGTTGTTCCCGGAGAACTACATCTGGATAGTGCTATATTAACAACACAAACTTTGTAATGTAGTTCTGATGTAAAATGTTATTATGCTTTTCATTCCCTCTACTATAAATAATACACTTACTGTTTTTTCGAACGTAGCTTCCAACTGCTCCAGTTGCTCTTCCGTAAAGATTGTCCTATGGAATAATATCATCTCAATCAGTATAAACCCACACACAAACTCCCAGTCAAAACGACCTCGAGCTACTTACGTAGAATCCTATATTATACTCAACTTTAGTTACTCTATTCAAATTAACATCTATACCTTACTTACATAACATAACTACACTTTCCTTTGATGTACTTTGATAAATCACGTTAGCACACTAACATACTTCCTCCCAATTATATTATCAATCTTCTTCATGATCAGAACAATAAAATGCTTCATATCAAATGACTAAATAATTATCCTACTCCCACTACTGCCTCTCTCATCTCATTATGAGCAAATAAAAAGATCTGAATACATTATGAAAAACACTTTTCACTAGTCATAGACAGCTTTCAGTAGAAAACTGCGCAAAAAAACACTCAAAAATCCAGATGTTTATCTCCAATGACAAAAAGTATCAATTTTCCCTACTGTTTCCAAATCTGCATTAACTTCCGCCAGTCTCGTTAATGCGGCTCAGCCGAAATACCATTTTGAACACGATATTTCGTATTTACAGAGATCGTTGTTTTATCCAGGAATCGGTGAGAACGGATCGGATGATAATATTGTTTGAAATAGCCGATTTCGTATATTTATTTTGGACCCATGCTTTTTCGTATATGAATTATGCATGTCCATATGCATTTTAAATCATGACATCTGGTACTTTTGTTCAACTATTGCCTCATGTTACTCCGAAATACTAGTACACAGTTGTTTCATAGTGATACTGATACTAGTATTTTTAACATTTTACCTTCCTAGAATAATATTCAATTTTTAAAAACCTTCCTACCTGTTTGTTGAGTCGAATTAACTGACTGCAAGTTATACTAACTAGTTCTTGTTCTAGTAAATAAAGCTGCCTGATATTGACTCCTACGAGTGAATTACTACTAGAAGATTTTATTCATACGTATTCTAAACTGCAAATACCTTACGACATCTTTGAACGATTCTAATTAATTACACTTGGTATACCAATTTAATTTTCAATATCTTGAATATCAGTGAATAGTGAAGCAATCTTAAGCTGAAATTATAAGAAGCCCTATAGCTGCACTTGGGCATTAGAGTTTTTTAGGAGTAAGTCCTCTTATGAATGATAGGAGTCCTTCCTGGTAACCCTAGACAGGGAATGCCACTCTTGTTTCAATGATCATGTTTTATGTGTACTCAGCTTTATTAATTTATTCTTGTTTGCTTATGATGAGAGGGGAATACAGGCCACAATACATTATGTCTGTATGTGTATTGCCATTACCATTGCAATGGTAATGAATTTCCTAAGGATATTATTATTCATAATAAGTATATTGAGGAATATAAATGCTACTACAATCTAACCGTGAGGACCTAGTAAGATGTCAGTTTGCAAAAATATTAATCACATTTTTTACAGTGCACTAGTTATCTTACTGTATCCATTCTCGTGACATAAATAAATCTTAAACCGAAATTAGGATGTACAAAATTGTATTTATCGTAGTAAATAGCACTTAGAATGATGATGCAAAAGCCTAAAATGTTTTTCTGATTCAAAACATGCGAGTTAATCTAGCATTTCATTAATTTTAAATGTACCAGCACGGGATGAAAAAGGACCTTTTCCAGCCTACATTTGTAATTTATTGAAGGAGATTGGTTTCATATAGCCTACGGATCAGTACTCCAATAGTACTTGGCAAATTAACTCAAGAAGGGTACTCGGGAAGAAAGCCATTACCATAAATACTATAAGATTTAATTAGGTTTACAATTTATATGATATTACCCATATAGTGCATTATCCTTATCCAACATAATGGAATAGCCATCCGTTAGTAAAGCAGTTTAGTACATTTTGTACATTATTAGTTTAGTACATAGTACATGGTACATTTAGAATAGTGGACCTTAATGAAAACTATTTCGGAGATATACTACAATGCTACAGTTTAGCTACATGCCACTGCCTAAAAGTAGTTTGGTACACTTGTGCCATGCCTGCGAGGACGCACGTAGGCAAACATAAATCGGGTTGTTTGACTAAATTCTTAAGTGCATAGTAAGAAGTCAAGTTCAATTTGAGGATTATATAATTAGTGACCGCAGCTTATTTAAGGACTTAAAACTTTAAAGGCTTCATTTCTTGCCATGAGCCACTAACAACAGAACTTTTCTGGCATCTGTGGCATGGGCTACGTGACTTTTTGTAATCTCACCTCTTCAAACTAACCTAAAATTGTCCAAATTCAACTGTCATTGCTATATCACAATAGTGCTCTATTCACATGCAATTACACATTTAAATTTCTACATAATATACCTGCACAAAACAAAAATACATTAAAGGTGTAAGGCTTGAGCAGAAATGTTTTGACATTGTGCATATAGGTAAGTAATAATATTATTATTTAAACTAAAGCATTATACACTTATACAGAAGTAAATAAGTTGGAAAATACTATGTGCGTTTTCTTGTTTTACAGACTTCTTGGCTCCTACCTTTTTTCCAATACTTTAATACCTGTCCAATTTACGATTGCACCTTAACTGTTGTAACTCTCATTGATTTCTAAATGTTGAAACTTTCCTAGTAAGATATCTGCTAAATATTTACTTGCGCTTCTTTTAGAATGCTACATGAAATATAGTTTGAAATGAATGAGCCAAATTACCTGTGGCGTCTTTTTCTTTTTGGTGTAGGTCCGCCGAGAGCAGAGCCAGCAAGAGCTGACGAGGTTAGTAGAGATTGTGCCGCAGACGCTGAGGCTGAACCACTGAGCGGATGTGGGAAGTAATGTCCATACAGCCCTGGATATGCTGCTGAAAGTTAGAGTAATGACATTTCCATGATTCAAAAGATGCTTTTTGTTTTTAAGATAGATTAACAAAGGCATGATCATGTGTCGAAAGTTTCATCCGTAATTTATTCATAGTCAATGTGGATCAATAACTTTGGGGAGAAGACTCATTCAAATGGATCTTAGGTAATACTATCCGGTGTAGTTTGAATAGGGAAATCTAGTAAGTGTCTTGAGTTAGTTGAGAGAGAAAAATGCAATTATTTGTAATGCATTTTGTTTGAAAAGTGGATCAGATATAGCAGATGAGAGATCTGATCATGCGGTTATTTCCTACAATGTGTAATGTAAGTAGAGATTAAAGCAGCCTCACAAGTACACTAACTTTCGTAGGTAGATCATCATGATAGAGCCCTGGAGACACAGACACGCAAATAAGCACGTATAATGCCTGGCTATTTTCTAGCACTGAACTAAAACCTATACTTAGAGTTGGTAATCTGATATGGACTATATAGACAGTTAACATGTTATGCACAGGGAGGTTTATCTTCAGAGATGACATTGATGTTTACCTCCTTATGGCTGAATCCTTCCTACCGATTCCAACCTCCTGGTATTATCTTTCCGCTAATCTAAAATCTACCAAGTAAAATATCCACTATACGATGGGATTATGGACAATGTCAAGCACTTATGATTTAAGGCACTCTTAAGCAACTACGATTCTCCATCTTCATTGAGTGGTAAAGAAAATTGGAAAAACATATCCTTAATGAGTACATCTTAAGATACCTGAGTGCTTTAGCGTTTGACTACTTGTGGACTACATGCATAAATAGACAATTTACCGTCAACCCTCATATACCTAAGAATGCAAATTGTAAAATGGAAATTCTGCGTAACCAACTCTAAAAGAATTATGACTATCTGAATATTATACAGTTGTAAATCAGACTCATATGATGCAAATTGATAAAAAACAATCTAAAAGATTAGGTAAATTAAAAACACCATTACTAGTTGTAATATTATAGTTCTGTTGATACTAATACTCAAACACTCAAACTTTGCATTTCGATGGACTATTCTTGATCTTTTTCGCTGGTGAGATTTACATGTAAGTAAAATAGGTAGGTAAATAGAAAAATAAGTATTTTCACTGTTTCGTACTTTGTTTCTTATTTACAGAAAATTATAGTCCGATTATAGATACTACTTTACGTGTTTACTTCCAATCTATTTTCTAAATTTCTAACAATGCACGTCATATGAATTAGAAAACGGACAGAGAAAATAGAGCATAGAACATCAATGTAGATAATTAATGAGGTTTGGATCTTGTGTAATATTGACAAATAAGCTGATGATTGATAAGGACTATTAATTTAAAGAAGTTGATGATACACATTGAAATTGAGTTTTAAAATTGAGAATTTGTTTTCTTACCGAGGAATTCAGCAGCAGCTTGATTAGGTAAAAACGCTGAATGATGTAAAAATTGAAAAGGTTGGAATGGCGAAGGTGAAGCACCATTGGAACTGTTAGAACTTCGACCTCCCCCAGATCTGCCACCGTTTCCATCACCATTCCCTCTACTTTCTGTTGCAAGAATACTCTCTATTGTAAAAGACGTGCGGTTACTTCTGTCGGAACTTACGACGCTATTTCTGCTAACGTTGCTCCCATTGTGTCCAATATCCTCCGGTGAAGCAGAAGCCGACAAACTAGTAAAGTGTCTAAATTGCACAGGAGACAAGTAAGGGAATATCGGAAAACAAGGTAAGTTAGACATTTTCAATCCGCCACAAAGGTTCATAGATTAAATTAAATTCTTTGCAGAAATGTCTGATGACACAATCGTTTTGGAAATTATGAGATTGACACCAATTTGAAAGACACACTTAATAGTCTTTTGTAAACACGAAAGGTAATGTTTGAAATAGTAAATATGTTCTGAGATGTCAAACTTAAGAGTGAATTTGTATAATATGTGTAGCTATTAAGAGCTTTTGGAAGAATGAGGATGTGTCTGGCTGAGATGAAATGCGAGTCTCATGTCAAGTTGGCTTGGCCGACTCACTCAGTACTTAGTACAGAAGAAAATAGTTGGTGGGTGATTTGACACTCCTGCTTGTCCTTAGGTACAGACACGTCGAAGAGCAAGTCAGGAAGAGAAGACACTCTGTCTCGTTCTGCTCCTCTACCTTTTCCTTGCTCTCAACGGAAAACTCTCCTCTCGCTCTCTCCTAGTGTTTCAGTAGCCTGCGTTGTGATGTTAGTAAATACATGAACAGGAGGAGTAAGAGTGACAAAAGCAATTTGGAGCTTGTTATACGGTAATTAGATAGACTTCTTTACAGATAGTCACGACCCCGACTCTCCGTAAATTCTAAAATTCATATTACTCTACATGATTAACATAGGGCTTAGACATTTGTAGCTATAAACCTTTTTCCTTCATGAATGACCAAGCAAAGGCAAATATACAATTACACACTTTAGTATTGTATGGTCATTGTCATACACTCTAAATACATTAATATAGTACCAGTATGTAATATGGTTTTATTTAAATTCAGGTATAAGGTACATTTAAAAGAATTTGTATATGGGTAGTATAAAAGAATGTAAATACCCAAAAATGACCAAATGTCATAATCACTTAAAATATACATGTGTGAATTGGAGAATGCTAGTTTGTGGATTGCCCAAAGGTAGCTAGATCTTTTTTGGAAATCTTTTTTGTTTAGTTTTTTATTGCTTTTAAGTACATGCATATTGTTATAGGTATATGGGTTGTGGAATATAGTGTAAATTGGATATTTTTTCCATCCTGGCCAAAGTCACCTTTAATAAATTGCACTTCAGCTAAGTGTTAAAGTTAAAGGTTCAGCCAGACCTTATATTACATACAAATCTATATAGAACAGTATAATGTACAATGGATTGTAAAATATTGTATCTGTATCCATTGTGAGAGATTGTAACGGGTAGGACATAGTGAGGTTGCAGGATAGTGTTGTAGCAGTGGAGGACAACGTAGGGCAGGGTTACATTAGAAGAAGATACTCCTGGAGGATGGAGACGGAAGAGTCTCCCCTCCTTTCCATTCGGATTCGTTGCTTATGAAGCCCAATCCCAATGCAACTTGAATGATGCCGTTGATGCCGATCCCTGAGAGAGTATTAGTGCCACAGAACAGAACTCAATGCATCAGTTTCACTTCAATCTCATCTCATCATCGCCTTAATCAGACCAATCTGCCTACTATACAAACACTTCTCAACAATATCATAATGGAACCTAACAAAACTCTACTATCCTCTACTAATAATATAACCGTGTGCAAATTCCAAACTCTTCTGCCCACATTACAGCTTAGCGCTCAGCTATGTCAATTTCTATTTACAAACTTGCACTCTCAGTAGTTACATCAAAAGCATTTCTGGTACAAGAAATTGAACTTGAGTATAATCTAAGCATTTAGTTTATTGATAACTCGATTCAATTCACCCCGTTTTGAAATAGTTTATTGTTTCGCAACTTCTTGATTGGTAGTTCACACTGAATATTTCATCCTTTGTAGTCAACTATTATTATGTCGCATTTACATGGATATAGTAGAATTCTAAAAGTATAAGGCTTAGCAGAATTGCGTAAATAAGTAATTAATTACTACTTTTTGACTTTTAGGCATTGAAAAGGTATTTCAGATATTTTCTCAATCAGTGATAATTCCATGCAAGAAGTGTCAACAGTATCACACCAGTTAAAACTCCTTGATTCCATGTATGTATGATTAAGTCATGTTTTATTAAGATTAGTCAATGCAGAATTGATGCTTCTTAAGGTTATCACTATTTGGAATCGAAAGGGATTTTGATTAGAAGACAGTAGACAGATTTTAACTCATTATTTGAAACCCTTTTGAGGCAAAATCTGTTTGGTTAATTCATGTGTCTATTTATCAATCAGAGATGTTTAGTTTAGCTTTAGGTATCAAAACAAAACATTTCATAGATTCTGACATAGAAAGAGACTGAGAGTTGGGAACATTGCGAAGTAGCTCAATGTTCAATAATAATCCGTTAAACGCAAGAACTATCTTCTCTCTTCACGACTTGATGGAAAATTTAATAAACTCGTGTTAAGTCTTGTATATTATGCTGACAGATTTCGTTAATTATATCCAGTAGATTGGATACAAGTAAATTAGACATGTTTATAGTGTGTAGAGAAAACTAAACGCCCATTTAATTCTTGTTTCTGCATTTAAGGGAAGGTAGAACGAAGTATAAGGATGGATGATAAGCATAAGAATAATGATATTGTACTCAAAGGTGGGTTTATTAATTTACCGTGCGTATCTCTATCGGTCTGACAAGACAAGTGGCCGCTAGTTATAGATGAATTGAAGAACGCTCAATCGATTGTATTGTTGAGTGAGTGTAAGCAAAGCAAAATTCTATAATATGTTGTGATTCTACAAGCCTCTGTCTATAGAGTAGTAGCTTTTTCGGCTGAATAATTTTCTTACAGACTTTGCCGATGATTGTTGACGGTCATAGAAAGCGGCTATGAGAGAATGGTTTCAAAGGGCTTGAAACTTCATGTACAAGTATCAGGATTACAACCTACCGCATTTGTAAATAGATGCAATCGGAACAGAGATTCAGATTTAACAACGAGCCAAAGCATTCCCACCTATAGTGTGATTCAATCGAGTGGAAAAATGCTTCACAGCATGAGATTTCAACAATCTGAATGCAAACATGTCCTTATAAAATGCCCGCATCGGAAAGTGATGCCTCTGAATATATCTATCTTGGTATCTATTACCACAATCCAAAGGCACAAGGAACAACTGCGACAATATTTTGGAAGAATAGCAAACAGACTATAATATCACTCCTACAAACACCACTGAACATGAATTATTCGAGATACCTACAAAGTACAAAGAATAATGTGCTCAAAACTTCTAATAACCAAATCCGAACATTTAATAAAGTATATCTAGTGCATCAATAGATTATCTCTCGGTCTATATACAACATATGGTTATTGTTGGCCAACTTCGTGGAAAATGTACTTGGGATGCGTGTAGCATACATACATTCGGGGATTAGAGCTGAAACCTTCAAAGGTGCACTGCACACATGCAGTAGGTCCATTTATTTTTAATTTAAGTTCAAAAAGGTTAACTCTTTCCTCTGTAGGATGAACAATTAGACAATCTTGGATACCAATGCCGCCTTGCTGTCTGCCAGGTCTGCCCTAATAATAGCAACGATAAGCTTATTGTTCGTTAGTCCAAAAAGAAGCTTATAGAGGTAATAAATACATAGGTATACCTTACTATATTTTACAAACATTCTTTAAGCTTCGTTATAGTATAACCATTATTACTTTACCTTGTCAGCACTTACAATCAGAACCAGGTAGGTACCTAAAATGTGAGGTAATAATGTGACAGAAAAGACAGTATCCAATTTGAGCAGTTCGTCTTGAGGGCCTGGTAAAATGACTATTTTTATTTGTTACCAATTCTAAGTAGAAGAGTTTAGGAATTCTTTCTCCTATATTCGATACAAAGTACAGAGTTCAAGATAGGCCAAGTTTAAGCCATGCATGAGCTAATAGGCTGACAAGTCAAACCTAGCTTACATATTTAAATGCGACAAAAATGGTATTACTTTTAACATTATATGAATATACATAAAATATGCATATTCCTACACGTAAGTACGTAGTAAGGATGTAGAAATAGATACGGATAAGTATCACCACTAACTCACCACAGAAAAGAAGGCCGAGCTAAGAACTTGAGTGACAATATGTACATAGTACTGTTTCTGGGAATTTCTCCAAAAGCAGCCTCGGCACACGGCCCGCGAGGTGTAATAGTAATAACGTTTCTACATTCTCATAATATTTATAGAGACATTTATTTTATTGAGTGCAAGCATTTTCATGCTTTATAAACTTTGGAAATTCTTTACGTATCTGTATATGGAAGATTTTAACTATTATGTGATTGAATCAATTCTATTGCAACTGTCCTAAATAGTAGCACTAAGATAAATAAAGCATTTATGTATTTGGGTTGGAGTTATCTATTTAGATGTGTTTACATTTCCGAATTCTATAGAGCACTGGATTAGGAAAAGCTGAAATCTTCTTTGCAAATATTTCTACTCGCCAGCTGAATTGTTATAGCTTTAGTATTAAACACTTCTATCCTATATACACACTTACCTAACATTATTCGAATAGGTATATCAATTGTACACTAAACCGTACAAGTGATAATACTTTATATATAGTTGCTGAACTTTTATGAAACTTATAATATGTCTTAAGTTCTAGTCATATTCCTTGCTTTTGACGTTTTTGTGGCTGCGACAGGATTATCGAGATGGGTAGCATGAAATATACTTTATCTGTTTACTTATATTAATGTCAGCAGGAAGATTTGGGAGTACATGGAAGTAAGCATTAAGTACGAAAGTAAAATTAATAAGAAATCTGGGAAAGAATCCTCTGAAGAATAGTCACCAGGACGAGTCGAGTCAACAGATTTTCAACTTTCGGGATAACGTACGTCGGTCGTGTGCACTTAATACTTTGGGGCGGGTTGAGTTCTTATCACTATCCTAAATTCTCTTACTTAAGTCGAAACGAGGATCTATGAAAAAGTTTCATGCTACACAAGCTAACTATAATCCAAAATAGGAATAGTGGTGAAAGCACAGGATTGTATGTAATGACAGCCCATTGGAATCTATACTCTACTCTTGATTTATTATCATAAGTGTACAGTAGGATATCCAGGATCATTTTGTAACTTCCTAATGAATTTTCTACTCTTAATAAATGCAAACTCCTGACTTCATTTTTGGAAATTATAACAACTACATACTTATACTTATGTTTATAGTTCCTGGACTTATTCACTGAATCAGATGTTTTTTTATGTTAATAAGTTAGTTGGCGTAAGTTAATGTGTTCTGTGTTGTAGCATCAGATAAAAATTATCACTTTCCACTAATCCTGAGGTGAGGTGGTTCCTAAGTTCTAAAGTTAATTTAGTACTAGTGGATACAAACTCGCTATTAATCATCTCAGTTTCAATGCAATAGGGCTGTCCGTTGGATGTAGATTCGAGGGTCTGTTAATTCCTGACACCATGTAGGTATATAGGGCTATGAAACTTTATTGTACATCTAAAGAGAATTGTGTATCTACATACTTTTGCTAAAAGGCAGAATTTGCTATAGTGCTATATTGTGGGAATACATTTTGTGAATCCATGTAGTATTTTCTTTATCAAAACATTTTGAGCGCCCTTTCTCGTAACTATAATACCTGATTTCCTCCCCTGCCTGATTATTTGTCGTGGTCCTTTATGTCTGCGTCTGCTGAATTGTATTACTTATGATACTAGTTAACCCAAAAATGAATCTTTGACACAGTCTAAAGTCGAAGTTGAACTGTAAGAAGAAAAGTAAAATTAATTTTGAAAGTAAATGAGCAGATAGATGTACCGTCAAGTAAGTCAAGTACTTTTGAAATAAATCTAGGATTTATAAGTGTATGAAATCAAGTAACGTACTATTGTTTGTATTAAATATTTGGTGCCATTACCACACTCACCATACTGTAAGCTGAAACGATGTTCTTTGTTAGTTAGTAGAAACATGAAACGGAAACCTACAAAGCTTACGTATGTTAAACTTAAACTTCACTAATCAGTGAGGAAACAACTAGAACTATATTTATTAATTTAAGTATGATAACGCAACTGAAATAACGAAGATGAATACACTATACATAATACATTATATGTCTATATGGAAAATGGAAATGACCAAGGCAAGAATTTGAAATGGAACCTCCAGGGTAGAATTGGTGTCGGGAGCGACGAAGAGGATTAATTTCATAACTCTTGTGATGAAAGTTTTTGTGCCTTTACATCCTATCAGTGGAAGAAACACACAACACTTTTCGATGTGCATTTTATCTGTAAACCAATATAAAAAGCCCTCTAAAAGAGTTCGTTTCATATTTTTTCCTTTTCTTTCTTATCTTACAATTATGTGAAAACCACTTTCAGCGAAAATGGGATATGGAAATCACAGTTCCCTTAAATTATCTGATAGAATTTGGAAATTATATCTTTTCAACTAATAAATGATCTTCTTAATCACTGCCACATAATAGTAGTAGGTATTAGCACCCTAGACAGTGGAACTAGATACAGGGATTCTCTCTATCAGACTAAATCTATCAGACTATATATCTCACCTTTTGAGCCAGATTCTGAATAAATTCTTCACTGTTTTTTTAATTTACCTCTTTAATGGGAAACTTATTGAAGGTCATGGTGAAATAAATATTTCCTGTGCATGTAACTTCCAGATCATCACATAACAGTTCGCCTAAATTGAATTTCCAATAAAAAAGGTAATTCCTACACAAACGTTGTTTGGAGAGGATCATTGGCTACAAGGGTCGCTTTTACCCCACAGTTCAGATTTACTTCTACTCGCCTTGCGTTCCGTGTATGTATGCATAACAAGTGCTGTTTCAACAGAGATCCTGACAGTTAGCATTTAGCAATAAAACTCGGTTTTCAACACCATACTATCACCAATCTTTTCTTAATAATATGGCTAATGATGGATTTTCAGGTCGGATAATCATACAATGAGAATACTAACATTCACACAGACAAAACATTTTGTGACAAGACGGGAAAAATTATTGAGGTTTAGATGGTACCTGATTGAGGAGGTTTGAAGAGCAAATATTACGTGCAGTGCCATAATAAGCTGATATCCTCAGCTAAATAGTATTAAGACTTCGATAATGCTAATTAATTTTTGATGCTTACAAACATGATGGAGACTCCAGTGTATTACCTACACATTATTACTATGATATAATAATTACCACACCAAAAGCATTTTGATGAAAGGCTTTATAACAATATATTCCAGATTTTCCGATTCCGTGTAATCGTAAATAAATATTTGAGTTGATATTTTCCAATAATGTCGTATCTGTAGGAGAATTATCCGCTTTGTATACTATTATAGCACTTCCCCGGTTTCTGATGACAGATTTGTTTCAATCAGATTAGTGACACATTAGTTTTATGAAACTGGCGAAAAGCTGGCCGATTAGAAACCTTGCCAGTGTGGCTGTGTCAAGTCAAAACATCTCACATCGAGTGTATACTTTAGAATTAAGAGTGGAGAGTTCTATAACTCAATCACTCAACTTTTATTAAGCCTGTCGCCAGCCAAGCCAATCCTAAGCTCCTTCCTCGGGCAACACCCAGCCAAGCCATGAGAGTGAACTATTTAGATTGGGTATCTGTGGATAGCATTATAATATAACAAGAAGATACATATTCTACTGTTACATCAGATAGGGGAGAATAGGATTAAATGGGAGGGATGATACTATACATATGTGTTTGTATAACACTCAAAATTCTGTGCTATTCTAATATGTAACACAATGTGATTAGGAAATTAGGTTTCCCATTAGACGCAAAGAAAATATTTCTCATTTTACGACTCGAGTGGAAAAGTTCACTAAACCTAAACGAAGTGATAGTTACCCTATCTCATCAGATTTAAATTCTATAAACTCTGTTCCCTAAAAAGTTGAGTTTAGCTTAGGGAAGCCAATTGCCAAATTATGCAGCTTAAAAAATTAATAGTGTAAGAATACGTATCGTTATCATGAGGATCTGGATCACTAATGTATGCGTTGCGTAATTTAAATTGTAAGTGAACGAGCGTAAATAAATTGATATAGAAAGAAAATAAGCAGGATAGGATGTCAGAATCCAGTCTATGGAATGTTTATTTAGCATGGGAAATATTATTATGATCCCTGAATTAACAAGCATCATTGAATCTTATTTTTGACAGTAGCAATAATGGTTTGTGCTGATAATAACTGACATGGACATTGTTAGCAGATAAATATATTAATCCTTTTTATTTGCTTTGCTTTCGATTTAGTATATAAATAAATACATGCATACAATAAGTGACGGTATTTACATGTAAATAATTTAAACTTCAGTACTACTCACTCACATTTTACCATCTTTACAATAAGCACCAAAATAAATCGGGTAACGTACATCAAAATCACAAACTCATATGCCTTTACTAGATAAAATTAAAATATTTGCATTCTTATTTATTTACGTGCAGTAGCTTACTATTTCCGTATCCAATTCTAATTCATAATAGATGAAAACCTTACACGTTACCACACCCATGCAACTTGTACCCTTATACCATTAAATAAATAAATATTATAACTTTGTTGAACTTTGACCTGGCGAATGTATAAATTATAGTTTATCAATATAATTTTCGGGTACATGCGGACCATTAGGTGATAGAAACCGAGAGTTTGGGGACAAAACAAATACACACTGGGTTAGGGATACTGAGAAACGCCCAGCGTCTCATTTTTGATCTTTTTTCTACCATATTACAATTTTTATATTTTGTCAATTTAAAATAATTTTATTTTAAAACCTAAGGTGTTTTGTGCAGAGCACGACATTTTATTTACTCTGGGGGTCTTTAACTATAAAATCATGACACTAAGAATTTTACAACTCTCCTCTCAAAAATTCATGCTGGTATATCTCCATTCACATTGAACACTGGTCAAATACTAAATAAATTGCTGTTTGTCACAGACCTTTGCGTAAACGAGAGTTGCGGCCACGGGAACTCCAAGCCATGCCGCAAATCCATCTAATCCATACTTCCAAATCCATTACTGAAGAAAAGAAGTATTCGCTGAAGTTGTATAAGAGCTATCTTTTTCTTCGAGGACATTTTAATTAATAATTCTCATTTTTCAATCGATTTGGGTGACTTAATGTCCTACACTGGGCATAAGGATTATTTTCAAAGCTATAACTATTCACTACTCAGGCAAGCAAACCTAAAATGAAACTGCGACGCAAATTATATATTTCTATCGAAGCACTACCCGTTATTTGTAAGTATTAGATAAAGAACGTAGCTGAACAACCTATTATAAACAGAAACAGCACCAGCACCCTTCACCCTATGCGTCGCGTCGGTACCTATATGTAATGCTATTGTAACAATTACTTCATGCTCGAACAATTCAAAAATTACTAATTAAAGCAAAACATTATGCTATATAGTTGTATTAAGAATGGTTGTAGTAGATCTGTGAGGCTAAAAAATATATCGAATATTCAATGACATTTTGAATAGCAAAAGTTGAAGGGACGCAATCAAATATCTCTCAGTTAAACAAGATTGCTGAAGAGAAACATGAACCTTGGATTTAAATTGAAAATAGCAAAGGAACAAAGGCCTGAATTTTGTAAACCTTCAAGAATTACAAAAGTTCAGATTAATGATTCATGAAATTTTAATAAATACATTAATATACAAAGAAATATTTCGAAGTAATAAAAAATTAGCGTAATTTACCAAAGTTATATGGTTTACTATGTGACCGACGCGACGGAGTAGTAGAGTAACCAACCAAAACATATTTCATAATATTTCTTCGTTCTCGACTGGTACGTATGTGATGCTGGAAGTCTAATATTTACACAAAATAAAAAAGTAATTGAGTGTTAAAGATGTGACTGCTAGCATTACACGTACTTCATTATTCCATGCACAAATTAACAGTAGCAGAACCCAATACAGTCGAGTCCGATCGACGGACAAGTAGCACTTCTCCGCATTATTCCAAACTGACAGTTCTACTCATATTTCTCCCAAATGTTATAATAATATAACAACTTTCATCCAAGGCGTAGTATGTATAGACTAAGCCTTTAGATGACGAATAGTGTCAGTTGGAAATTCAATTATAACTTCGCATAGTTTACTCCGACCTGACGTTGTTTCACTATGTTCATAGAATATAGGAGTATAAAAACATCCATTCAAGGATACATTTACATTCTAATACTTAGTAAAATATTAAGCAGATCTTTTGCAAAAATAATGTTCTTTAGGTATTTGCAGCTTTGGTTATGTTGTTTCAAAGAGTAATTAAAGCAACGTTATTTGGGTTTGGCGCAACGATCTTGACGAAAACTATATTTGTGAACAGCAGCATCTTTCATGAGTTCCTGCACCAATTAAATAATTACACAACTTCAAACAGTAATATGCTAAATACCAACAAAACGTACAATTTAAACTCAGGTACTGAACTGATAAATTGCTTGATAGTATAACGCAACAATAGAAGTCTAATTTAAATTACTAATAAACTTTTAATAGTCAATCTCTTCGCACATTAGAAGCTGATACTTTCCAGGATGATTCTGGAGCCTTTTGTAATCTCAGAATGGTTGGTCTTCCCCACAAAAGCCAAAGAAATCCCAGGGCGACACAAATAAAGCTTTGAACGTAATAACCATCCGTCTCTATAACACAGTGTCCTTCCCCTGCTTTACAGGCCTGCAAAAGAACAATAGGTACATGATTATAACAACCTGATTGAGTTACACTAGAATCTCTTCATAGCCAAATTCATCAAAACACTCAGATAAGAAAGCAACTATACTATTATTTTACTTTTAACATAAAGCTGGGATATACAGGTTTTTCTATTTCAACGAAAAGCTTATATATCTCTATCTTAAACTAATTGCATTTACATAATACATTAAACTTCATTCTCCAAACTCTCTATAGCTCATTGTTTGTACAGGAATAAAGGGAACCAGTCAATGTTACCTCTGATAATATCTTTGATGAACAGTCATTGATCACAGATCCTCCGGCACAAGATTTCGTTGTAAGGGGATCCACAAGCCATAATGCTAGGGTCGATGGCCAATTTCCTCCAAGGTTGCAAATTGTATTTAGTAGGGTCATGTAAGTCCCTCCTACAGTAGGGTCGCTAATTTTGGCAAAGAAAGCCATCACAGCAACAAACATGCTATACACCGCAATCTAGGAGTAATCAGTAGTTCAGTTAACATATTTAAAAGGAAATTTTTAGCCATAAAAGATGGACAAAATGCTTTTCCAAAAAACGTACTTGATGGAACGAGTACACCAATAAGACCATGACATAATAGGAAAACCCATACGTTCCATCTGTTAGCTTGAACGAAGGAGTCATCCAGACAATTCCCGCAAATACAAGTCCAAAAGCCAAACTATTAAATTAGAAAATTAGGAAGGGAATTTTTATAACATATTTAAATGTAACTGTTTAGGTTTTATTTCATCTGCATAATAATATAGTAAATATTTTTCATAGGGACACATTTTTATGTAAATAAAACAACAATTAGTTACTAACCGAATAGGCATTGCTTTGATAAACGTCGACATTGGATTAGGCCCAGCTGTGTATTTGGAGATTATAAATGGCAATATGATTTGCAGGGGTGTCATCGGAATCGCCAATAAGGCAAGACGGTCTTTAGGAACTCCAGCTTCAACTAATTTCAATCCAGTTACAGAATCTGCAGCAGCAAACCCGATCTAAAATACCAAAAATTAAACTCTTAATTCAAAATCCTTTAGAGAATGAAACTAATTAAAAGTAATATGTTAAAAATCCCAGAAGCTTACCTTTACTGTCAGAAGAAATACCAATAACCTTTTGATTGCAGGTAATTTTATTATCTTCCACAGTGTTTTATAGCTGCTGATGACATCCAAATTTTCTTTGGTAATGTTTTTTTCCGGTTTTTCAGTTTTGAACCACCAAACGAAGGTAGTTGTCAACATGAATATTATTGACCAAAAGTACAAAAATCCAGGCAGTGTTACAAGACCTTCGGTACTAGGAGCCGTTCTTAGATATTTGTTGCAGAAATCAGCTGACTCCAATGCCAGAAACACCACGTAGCCTAGAAAGTAACCTGCAGTTTGTCCAACACTATTGCACGTTGATGCATAGCCAACATTTTCTCTGTAAATTACAAAATTGATAATATTTATTTAATAATGTTTCATCTTCATCTTAAACTTTCCAGTAAGATTAAAAGTAAATAAAATTAGCAAAAAACAAAACCAACAAAAGAAAATAGACATAATTATTATAACCAACCTTCTAAGCATAGTAAGTGCCCATCCGTCGACAGCAATATCTTGAGTTGCTGCCAGAAAATTTAACATAAAGAATACTGTTGTAATCCATCCGACGTTAACTGTCTCCAGCATTTGCTCTACTCTGAATGAAAGGATAAGCATAAAAATGCCAATAAAATATTGCATCGGCACAAGCCATGTTTTTCTTCGACCCATACGAGATGAGTACACCGCATCAACTATAGGAGCCCAAAGTAGTTTCAAACTGAAGGGCCAATAAGCAAAACTGAATTTTGCCTGTTCGGTATACGATACATTTCTATTTAGTAATATCATGGGGATGGATGCAATGAGCCCTAAAGGAATTCCTTGCAGAACATACAGAAAGAGTAGGAGTAATATATTTCCCAAATCTTTTCTGAAGTCTGCTTTCATTTCTGAAGATATAATTTCAGTCTTTTTCTTCGTCATTGTTGTGTAGTGATAGGGTAGAACTTGAAACCCGCCGTAAAGCCGTCTCAGTCCAGCTAGAGTTGTCTTCCTCAATCTCCGGAAGAAAATTTTACAACCTTCAAACATTAAAAACATATACAATACAAAATTATGAATACTTCTAAGTTCCATTACTTATTTATAATTGAAACTTACGCTAAATTTAAATTATCTACACTACACAGGTGTTTTGCAAAAATCAATAAATTATGTAACTTGTTTGTTTTCAGGCAGCTAATAACTATGAATCTGAAATCTGAACTCCAACATCCAATAACTTATAAAATTTACAGCAGCTGGTTAAAATAATATGACAGGTGTGCATTAGTGTTTACCGTTCTATGGAATGTGACTCCTGGGAAATGTAGTTTATGTCTTTAGGGTCACTTGTTTGACTTGAAATCGTCACAATGTCCAAAGGGAGAGTAGAGCTGTCATTATTTGCAGCTTTTTTATTGCTCAGCTGTCACTGTCAGAAACTACAAAATAATACAACGTGGACAATTTTTTGTAAAAATGCGGGATACTATCAGCCAGCACTTAAACCAAGTACAAGCACACACTACTCATCGTCTCAGGTTCAGTTCAATTCCAATGCGCTTACCAAAAGTATTTATTTGGTGTTGTGTGTGTTGTATGGGGCATTGTGACATAGATGCACTTTCAGACAGATACGATGTCCCTCCTCTATCTATAATCTATATTATTATACAAGTATTATACATAGTTAGTCAGAAGCTGACCTTTTAAAAGGTCTTTTAATGCAGTATCAATTTATCAATCGTTCCAAAATTACTTCAAATGCGAATGTTGAAAAGCAAAATCAAAATTATGCGACTCATGGAAAATATTGCTGGCAAAATTGTATGCTAATCATCCATCAAGTCTATAGTATGGACAGATCAGATCAGATTATAATAAGCTCGCCTCCTTTAGCTAAAGCAAAGGTCAGCTGAAAAGGCAAGTCATCTCTCGCAAAGAGATTTCTCAAAAACTGAAATTCCTTGGTCTCTCGTGTATAAATGAATACAAAATTACAACCTTCTGAGAGCACAAGTTATTTGCGCGAGAATTATGAGATCGTCTGAGAGAACTCGTTCTTTATGATCCTCAAGTCCTCATGCGAGTCTTGAAAAGAAATAGCCTTTAGTTGCCTTGGCAGGTACTTATATGTATGCTAGTGTGCATTTATTGGGTAGTTTCTTTGAATGTACTATTATAGAACTCTATTGCTAGCTTAGAGTTTTTGGACTGTCATTATTATGAAATAAATTCGCAATATAGTTAGCGTACCTCTTCTGCCAAGACTGTTAGCCTCTGGGATTGCTGACAGGAGAATCTGAACCTAATACGAGAAATGATAAAGAGCCTTTTGTGGTTCAGGTCTCAGACGCTGCTACCCGGGAAGCAATTAAAGGTGAGATATTAGTACATTCATATTTCTGTAGCTATATACGGAATATAGAAAAGAGAAATTATCTCACACTCTAATCATCATATCACCATTAGTAAATAATCAAAACAAGTGCGTGCCAAAATTCCAATGGAGTGATAATGGTAAGGAAATAAGGATATCAGAACTATAGGCCATTAATTCGGACGGAAAATACCAATGTGCAACAGCATTGTGGTATATTTGTAATGTAATCCAAGAAAATAAAATATTATTATGTAGATTGGCGTGTGTAGTTTGTGTACAGAGGGTACAGAGTAATTGGGTATGAAATATACAGTAGGTTGAGTCTTGAGTGGTCGTGTGTGTACACCTCATACTACTCTGATAATGATTGCTGAAAGTACCTAACATTGAGGAGAGTTTGCCGTGTGGTTTAAAATTCTCTACATAAATATGGGGAAGTGTATAAGTATTTAGGGTAAGTGTGTGTATAGGTACACAATACAAAGTCACGTCATATCTATACTATGAGATTATATGCATTAGTAGATACTTTTGTGGTACTCGTAAGTCGTAACGATATACAGGGAAAAGTCTTGTGTGTATGTGTGTAGCCTCTATCTTCATATGCAGTAATGTTTAAAAGGCAGTCAAACTGCGGCTATCAAGTAATACTAGTGATGTTCAATGTAATTAGGAAGTGTTGAGTCAGGTTTGCTTGCTTTAGGAGTGTGATATCCTATCCGAATCAATTTTAAGCTAAAATAATTCAATTACACCCATTAGTGACAGCATTAATTATTTTGCTCAAGCTGCATTAGCAGTTGCACCGACTTTTCAGGTATATTACGCATGACGATCACAGATCAACACTTTGTACTTGTGATCAGTAAACTTAACAACTGATGGTCAGAGCTATCCCAAAGAGTGCCACAGTGACCAGACTTTTTGAATCTTCCGAAGTTAGATGGTTAAACTGCATGATATCAAATTATATAGGTAACTTTTGTAATTGATTTTTAAGTATTCTTCTATCTGTGTAGTTGATAAGTAACGAGTATACAGTATACATTTTCCAATGTAAGTGATCAGCTGTCGGCATTTGTTATTTTAACGGATTATGTATTCTCATCCTCTAGTATGACATTGTCAATATAGTTAGCTTTGCTACATAGATTTAATAATAATTATCTACCATTAAATATAATATTCGTGTGACACTTCAAACTAAGTAACATCTGGCTGAAATTCATTCGTTAGTACCGTCATTTACGAAATGAATATTCACTTAGACTGAATATCAATTTAATATGGTACTTAAAATGGGTTGCACAATATTATGTAAAGTATGGCATGTATAAGACCACATTTGGATAGATTACTATGTAACTGGGTTCAGGTGTTCTACAATTCTCACAAAATGATTATTTAAACTAATAAAGTGTATATAGTGCGTGATATTATTTAAGAGGGGGGAGTCAGAATGAATATGTGTGTATATGAGTGTTATACATATAATACAAATAGAAATGGGTACTTATTTATTTTTTCATAATTCCAGGTATAACTTTCAAGAATTGGACCTACAGATACAAGATGAGGAGCTGTAACTTTGACTTTAATTGCATCAAAACAAATGTACCCTAAATTCTATATGCATACAAACTTTATGTTACTATTAGATAATGGATGTCACGTCTCAGTCTCAATCTCAATTCTACCTGTGGATAAAAGTTAAGGTTTGTTTCATTTTATTTTACTTAAATGATTCATACATTATGAATAATAGCATAAAGTACACGAAGAGATTCATTTAATGTACATCGTACAAACGCATAACTGTAAATAAGATAAAATTATATTCTTACATTGTAAACAACTCAAGGTAAAAATATTTATTTGTCTCTTTGGTAGAATTCTCAACAAAAACTTCCCATTCCTTTAAAATCCAATAAAAATGTAGTGGTACCCTGATCTGATGTACAATGTTTTGATTTTATTTCAGGAATTGGCTTTTTGGTATGTGGCATGTTCACTGAACCTATAATGATCGTGGGCGTAATCGGCACATATACAAGAATACTACTGTAAAAAATTTAATTTTCGAGAGAGAGATTTCTTCAACAAAACTTCTGCTGATTTAATTATCATTTAATGTGTAACACTTTCAAACTGTGCACATCAAAAAGCCTGATCAATTTAAAAGGCCACTATTGTACATACAGATACAACTCTGTTTGTTCTATAAAAATCCTCATCGTTGTGAATTTGTTTCTCTAAGAAGACCGAAGATGCCCATATTTAGAAGTGATCCGTGTGGAATCATTTGTATTTTAATAACTTATTCCGCCGTTTTTTATGCAGATTACGTAGTAACAAGATGGATTGTATTCACATCCTTCTACGACAGGTACAGTGCATAATAAATTAAACGTATGTATACGATTGCTCCTTTCGATTTGCGATATCATTTGTTTATGAGATAAAGATGATTTCCGTTAAAACTATCAATTATATACTTAATCGACATTTCCTTGCACTCTGAGTTTATCATTTCCTCAAATAGTATGTATTTCTTGGTTAATGATGGCTTATAAAATAAATATACTTTTTAATTTACAGTTTATGGGGAAGTTTCCACATAGTGCTTTTCAACATAGTCATAGCGTTGTTAACTGTGGCCCATTTAAGGGCCGTGCTATCTGACCCAGGTTTGGTTCCCTTACCACAAACACGTCTGGATTTTTCTGACTATCATGCAAACGGTAATGGTGTGGAACAAATTTTCTTTTTTTGACAAATTCATCTGTAATCATGCTGTGATTGTATGAGGTTCATAATATTACGAATACCAATTGCAGCACTGAAAGAAAGAAATGAACAAGAAGGGGATGAAAATGGTACTTGGACAGTATGTTCGCGTTGTGAAGCTTATAGACCCCCAAGAGCTCATCATTGTCGAATTTGTAATCGCTGTATTAGACGAATGGTAAGTATTAATAAGCGTTATTATTGACCACTATACTGAAATTTATAGCTAAAATTAGCAGTGCTAAAAATACAATCTTATTATTTTCATGTAACATAAAGGATCATCATTGTCCATGGTAAGGAAGCAAATTAATTTTGTAAAGCTTAAACTGGAAACGTGAGACATGAATTGTTATACTATACTGTATTTTGCTATACCTACATATATGAGAATTGGTATTGAAGAGCTAGATTTCACGTTTCCACGTTTGTTTTGTCAAAGATTATTTAATAAAAATTCTTTTGGTCAATGAAATTGCATGATGTGATAATTGATTTGCTATATTTCAGGATAAATAATTGTGTCGGTGAATGGAACCAAAAATATTTCATGCAATTCCTCCTATATGTAGGAATTTTATCTGGATATGCAGCCGCTCTTGTAGTCTATAGTTGGTCTGGGGACTGTCCATATTGTCCCAAGGATATACTTTTGAAACAATCTAGAGTGTAAGCTTAATATTATACCAACTTAATCAATGTATTTTAAGTAATATGGATTATATCAGTAGTTACCTACTGTTATAGTTAATAATATGTTTTTGATATGCTAATTTTACATACAGTTTGCACTCTGTCCTACTAATGCTGGAGAGTCTCCTATTCGGAATGTTTGTAGTAGCCATAATGATCGATCAATTGTCTGCTGTATTTTCAGATGAAACAGCAGTAGAGCATGTAAGCGAATATTTGAAATAATCAAAATTATACCCAAAATCTATCCAATATTGGAATAATGTTCCATTTCTAACATCTTTGATAAACAACGTTTAAAATCTTAACTGTTTCCTTTTACAGGCTAAGAAATTGGGCAGGCACAGACCAAGAAAACCAAAAATGACTTTATTGGGGGAAATCTGTGGACGGGGGCCAGTATTTATGTGGTTACTACCCTGCCATAACGGTCCACAGAATTTTGAACCTTTGCCTAACTATCATGTGTAATTATGTAGTACTTTAGAGAGGAGAGGAGAAATGTTTCATACTGTATAATATGGTAACACTAGCGAGTTGATAGAAAGGTTGGTTCACAGTTACGTTTGTAGCAAAATATCATAGTTTTCCCAGGTCATCGGACTATCATTTACTAATATAGTTTCACTTTCCGGTTGATTGTCACACGCAATATCATTATAGAAATCGTGTAGTAAATAGTGATATCATTGTAGATTAACTGAAACTAATACTATAAACATACATAGTGTAGTAAATATAAGAAGCCTTGTAAGACATAATCACTGGTGTCCTGGATTGGATGTTGGGGTGACTAACTAACATGATTCCAATATTATTTTATTTATTGTTTCACACTCTGATTTTTCTAGTTTAGAGACGAATTAGGAGTAAGGAAGAATGTAATTTTAATGCACGATATTGTAAGAAATTAAGAAAAATTGTTTAACTTGTGTAACACTACTCATTTACCTAGATATTCTCATTACAGAAATCCTGAAATACTTATAGGGACCTATGACATAGGTATACTCGGTAATGTAAAGATTCTTCCTTGATTTTCCGTAGTTCCAGTCATTACAAGTTATATAGCGTACAGAATAGCAGAAAATATCCACGCATGACAACATTTTAATGCTACCGAATCGATACTATATTATACCGACTTTAATAAAAGCTTGACTAACTGTCAAACCTTTAATACCTTCAGCCTTCACATTATGGCAATAATGAAATCAGACGTATATATGAAACCAGACGTGTATCAGTGTATATGAAAACGTTATGCTTTCTATTAATTTAACGTTAAAAGAATGAGGGCATTTATTTTAACTGTAAAATAATTTATACATACTATTACATACTACGTTATTCAGTACAATTTACGAATCGCATATTGATTTGTTTCGATCCTCTGTTTTGCAAACGTGTATTGATAGCAATGTCAATTTCGTAGTGTTGTTACTTATATTTATTAAATTGTATTATTATATTTATCATATAAAGTGCAACGAGTTGTGATTTTGTTACCTCCGTAGTGAAGTAGTGGTTAAAAACGAAAATAAATCATTTTGTTTTTACGTCTACCTATTAAATTGTAGTGCAAAGTGAAACCTATTCTTCCATCTCACACGAATTATGTGTAAAATTAAGTCTGGACATGACTTTTTTCTAACCAATTTCTTTCAACTTTCATTTATTTTTTGACGAAATATAATATTGTTACTCGTTATTGTTTATGATGAAAGGCTTACACAGAGTTATAATGTATTATTCTGATTTTATTATAATATTATTGAAGAAAACCGAAGTGTCCTGATGACTTTCTCCATTTTAATATTTATTATTAATTAGAAAGCTTTCATGCTTTCACTGCGAAGACTTTCCCAAATTCCTAACCTTTTATACGGTTGATGGGGCATAGCGAAACAAAATGCTTTTTTAGTAGAGTGCATTGACTAAATCCAGAGATCCTATTATTTTGTGTAAAACAGGTGACTTGCTTGTAACTTAAGTAGTACTGTTGGAGCGCAATTGCATCAAAATGGTTGTTTTTGATATTTGTTGAATCAATGAACTCATCATTTACATGTACGATTGTCGTCGTCGTGAATTCCTGAAAAGTGAATAAATTAACTTTTTGTTTCAATATTTCCTTTATTTTTCATTTAATTTGTCAGTGTTTATATTATTATTAGTCATTAGTAAAGCGGAGGAGCTTTGGGAGATGAAGTAAGGTACTGACAAGGTATACCTTAATCATTAAAACTTTTCGTATTTTAATGCATTTAATTTTTCCATTTTATATGATTAGTAGACCGTATTACTATTTGTTGTACGATTATTACAGGAATAAGAAATCGAGTATATTGAAAATTGTAGACGACGATATTGTGAGAGGGTTATTAAGTTTTGGTTATTTTTTCAGAATTTCTGCTGTGGGATGGGACAGCTGATTATCTATGGGTTATAAAACACAGTAAAGTAAGCATAAAAATCAGAGAGATATACATACACGTAATAGCATATGTATGAACCAAACAATATTGTTTTTGACGAATAAAAGATGTTTTGAATAGGTCCACACTGGGGATATATTGGATTACAAGAAAGTCATGGCGAAAAAGAAGTCGCGACCTAAAAAGCCCAAACCTCTGTTTGCAGAGCAAGGCATAGTTCATTTACAAAATTCCTTTGTGCCTCCATCAGAGGAAAGTGGATTATTGCATACTGTTGGTGGAGGTTTGAAACAGGCTCTCGTTTTAGCACCGAATTATGGATATGGAATGCATGTTTCTGATTTAAAGAAGAATGAATCTAATGAAGATGGTTCGAATAATGAGCAAGAGTCCCCAGATGAAGTGTCGTCGTCAACGACAGGTGCTGGTGCTGCCAATTCCTCTGAGACTGAATCTGATAGAAGAGAAAAAGAGCTGGCCAACCAACTGAGCAGTGGTGATAACATGACTGTTGCTGAGTTAGTAAGATCGATTGGTGGAGCTACGAAAGACACTCCTTTGACACAAAGAGATGTTGTTGAAGACGAAACTCCAGCACCAGAATCTGAGCAAGAAACAGAGAAGCAAAATGATCCAGTTTCTGATGAATTTTATGCCAGCCTTGGAATGACTAACAAAAATTCGAAAAACGATACGGGAGAGGTCAATGGGCCCCAGCCTAAATCTTTTGAAGTAATAAATGGGCAAGTCCAATATATAGACTCAACTACTGGGCAACCAAGTGAGATTACCTCAAATACCCCTGCCACAGATTCTGTCGAAGATTCTACGCAATCGATAGCAGATTACTACAAAAACTATTGTCGCTATTACTATTCGGTGCAACCTAACCCTCTTGGGGAGGAACGTCTAGAACTGGGGCAACCTATTGAAGTGAATGAAGATATTGTTGACGAAATTGACGAAAATCTATTAAATGAAGCTCGTATAGCCCAAATCAATAGAATTAAGTTAGAAAGCTCCGTTATAAATAAGCTTAAGGAGACCGAGCAAACTATGAAAGGATATTTACTCAATGAAGATGATGTTTATGATCCATTGCCTATGGAAGCTGTTCCTTGTGAATCTTCAAAGCAATTAGAAATCACTCCAGACACCACATTAGATCAACTTTGGGAGTTTGTCAAAGAGAATCCGCTGGAATTTAACAGTTGGATATATCTGATACAATATGCGGAAGCGTCGAAGGTAATACAATAACATTTCCAACAGAGTAACAATACAAGAGATGTGTAGAGTGTAGAGTGTAGAATATAGAATCGAGATGGGATTTTCTCGGTCGAACATAAAACACTCTATAAAACGCCTTATTGACCCTACTCGCCTACGCATCTCTGAGAATGATTCTTAAATCAATTGTTATTTTGTAATTTGATCCAAAACTAATTCATATGTTGTATTTGCTTTAGGGAGATCTTGACAGTTGTCGTAAAGTTTACAGTGCATTTCTCCCGTTATTTCCGTATTGTTTTGGTTATTGGAAGAGATATTCCGAACTAGAAAAAAGTCATTATTACCGAAACAGGTATTATTTGAAATTATCAACAATGATATTACATGTTACTAACAACTTCTCCGTTTTTTGTATTACATCCTGTATGATTAATAATTTTTGCAGAGCGTTAACTATACTGGAAAGGGCTCTTGACTACATTCCCTTATCCGTTGACTTGTGGCTTTCGTACATCAGTTTATATTCGGAGTTACACGCGCAAGATTCTGATTACGAATCCCTAGTCAGAGGGTAAGCTAGTTTCTTATTCTTGTTCCCTAAATAATAATTAATATTTGTTAACATGCCTTGACGTGTTTAAGTTATATGTGAAAATTAAAATTAATTTACAATTTACATTACAGTCAATACGAAAAGGCTATTAGCTGTCTAGGAAAGACTTTCACCAGTGACTCACTGTGGGATGCGTACATACAATGGGAAACATATGGCAAAAGAATGAAAAGAGTATTAAGACTTTATGGAAAACTGCTTTATATACCAACTAGGCTGTATAATCGACACTGGGACAAGTAATAAATCTAATAATATTGTATATTCAGTTTGAACATCCTGACCTAGAGGGGTTACTATATTTGCATGGAAGTTATAACTATAAAAATTTTGATTTTTAGCTTTAAAGCACTACTTCGTGATTATCATCCAAGGGATTTATTGTTTAAAGAGGATTATGAAAAAGTTAGAAAAAAGGCATGTAAAGTGATGGGTTTTCGATATGTGGAGGAGCCAGAATTTGAACCTGGAGAGATCCGTAAAACATCTAAACCAGAAGATAAGTTAATGGATTTCATCAAAACGAAAATACTTGATAGGATGACTATTGTTCACGAAAAATGTGAACAGGAGACTGACCAACGTTGGGATTTTGAAGATAAAGTTAGTTAACTTTTATTTGTCGAAAACTTTAATGTTGTGCAACTTAAAACTGTCACACATAGCTACATTGAGTTTTTGTTTTCTAGATAAAGCGTCCTTATTTTCATGCAAAAGCCTTGGACAACCGGCAATTAAGGAATTGGTTTAATTATTTAGATTTTGAAGTATCAAAAGGAGATCACGAAAGAATAGTTCTTTTATTCGAACGATGTCTTATTGCGTGCGCTAAATACGAAACGTTTTGGTGCAAATATGCAAGATATTTAGAAAAATACTATAGAACAGTTAAAGATGTTATTACAATATCCCCGTTTATACAAAAGAGTCACCTAGATGTGGAAATAGTATCTGAAAATCAGACAACAGAAGAAGAGCACCGATTAGACGATGTCAAATATGTTTTGAATTGTTTGCTTGAAAGAATAGTCAATGAAGAGGAGCAAGACAAGAAAAATGTACTGTGCACTGTAAACAATTTAGTGAACATTGTGGTATCTGCAGCTGATAGTGTTAGTGTAAATAACTCTCTTCCCGACGACGAAATCTGCGATATTGCAACGACTAATGTGTCTTGTGTCGGTTTGAGTGGCGACTCTACGGAGTTGCCACCCAAATCTGAACACAAGCAATTAAAAAACGAAGAATCTTCAAAATTAATTTCCTTTCTCAGTATTCCTGCTTTTCCACAAGCTACTTTTCCATGGCAAGAAATTGTACGAGAAGTTTATAAAAGGGCCTGCGTTGTCCATTGCTCCGACAAACCTTCATTGCGCTTGCAATGGGCTGCCTTTGAAGAAGAAATAGGTAAAATCACTTTTAATGGATATGTTTAAAGGTAAAGATGTATCACAATATACGTCAATTATTTTATTTTATTTTCTACTTGCTAACTTGGCGTAGTCATATAAAGAAAACTAGAGTTGTGTCTTCCATTCCATATCTAATATCGAAACTAGCGTATAAAATGATACCTAGCCATAAATACAGTGACCGCTTGTTAGAATTGAATTTTTATATTGTCTTGTAATAAGTCCTGTCCTACTCCAAAGGAATTCCTAACATGACAACTATAAAGTAGTGAGTAGCACTACCTTCTTCATTCTTGATACCAAGCTTGTTTTTCCAATGTAACACGAAAAAGATATTCTCAGCATGGCTAATTTAATATTGGATTAACAGCAAAAGCCAAACTAGATTCAAAATTACGAAAAGGTGAGTCTGTTATCTTTTGGTTAGTACTTATCTGTGTGTGCTGCATGACATACTAAAATACAAATATTCCTAAAAACTAATAAATCAACCTTTGCATGTTCAATAGGCCAATGATATGGTACAACTAAATATTAATCAATTATGAACGAAGACGTGCGACTAAATACAAGGTTTGGCTTGCCACGACATAATTATGACATAATGTACCCGTACAGTATAGTGTTGAGGGCTGTACGGATCTAAGCTTTAAAAACTATATTATTAAACATTCACCTGCGAAAGAATTTCGAATGAATGTTTAAAATATGAGCTTAGTACTTCAAAGACAAAAACTCTTTTACTGGATAAGAGTGATAGTTTGTAACCCCCACACTGCACCGTAAGGAGTTAATTGTTGTCAACACACCTTGCTTTACAGTTACAGGGATCTTTGGATTTGAGATCTGTAAATAAAGCAGTTAATCTACTACAAGAGAAAACTTTGGGAATTACCTGAGTAAAACACAAGGAGACTATTCCGTATTTATTATTCAATTCATGGGCTATTTGTATCAATTAGTGTTCTTTTGTCAGGAAACGTTGAAGAAGCTAGAGAACTTATTACGTATGCTCTGCAATGGTTTCCGGACCACCTAGACGCTAAATTCCACCTAATAGAACTTGAAAGAAGGACAGGAAATGTTGAAAATATCAGTAATCTCTTTGACGGCTACCTTGCGAAAACTAAATCAAAAGAAGAATACTCCGTCCTTTCAATTAAATATGCAAGGTTTTTGTATAAGGTAATTAATTTGAAGAAATTTTTAATTTAATAACAACTCTCAGATGTACAGAAACCACATGCACAGTGAAAATTAAGTTAAACCCTTGCTTTATTTTAAAATTAGTTTTAATCTAGTTTGAAAACTTATGCATTATTTTAAGTGAAGTAAATCGCTTTTGTTTACTCTCTATTTTGTTCAATTGCCAACTTTCTTTATATTCACGTTTGTGTTGAAAATTATGGCGAAAGTAAGGGTGAATGTCGGTGAAAGTTCTGCTTTAGTCAAAGAAAACTTTGTCGATACATTGTACGTGTTGTAAATGTAGTTTAGTATTATAAAGTTTGTTGTTTTCTGTAAGCTATTAAAATAATTTTTAATATTAGGAAAGAGGAAATGCCGATAAAGCTCTCGCAGTGTTGAGAAAAGCACTGAAGAAAGACAGAGGAAATGCAAGATTGTATGCCTATGTTTTTGAAATTTGCTATGAAAGGTTTCCCTCTGATAAAAAAGGTGCTGCGGCAGCCCTCGAGTTAGCTCTTCTCAGCAAAGATCTTTCAGAATCGGAAAAATTGCAGTTTCTAAAGAAAAAAGTTTTATTTCATCAAGAGCACGGAGATTTAAGAAAGTATGACAGTTAAATCAATTTATATGTACTGTACATATATATTGTTGTTAATATTAATTTTGAATTGTAATTTAACATCTTAGATATCGAGATGCTACTGATACTCTGAACGAGTTGCAGGCTTCCATGTTTGCTGAGGCCGAAGCAGCCAGACGGAAGGAAGAGGAAGAAAAATGGTATCTACTGCAATTATGCCAGTTAAATTCAAACACTGAAGTAAACTTGCAACGTTTCCCAGTGCCTACACATAGTGAACAAACAAATGCCCGAACTGAAAACGGCATTCCGATTCAATTTGAATCTCTGGACAATAACGAAGTTATTATAGATCCACCTGAACATCTTCGCGTTGAACCAGATGCATCTGCTCCATTTAAAAGTGTACCCCCACCTCAAGAATTAGTTACTGTTAGTAGTAATTATGGCTACGGTGGAAAACATCCCGAATACAAACTGGCAGAACAAATGGCTCAAAAAGAGTATGAAAAACTAGAGGCAGTTGGATACCCCGAACACCTTAAAGATAAAGAGGGAGACAAAGTTGGGAGACCAAAATTGAAGAGAAAAGCCGATGATACACCATTCTTCATTGTGCCACCGAGGGGAGCCTTTCTTGCAAACTATTTGGCTAATAAAGATGATCCAGATGGTGCAAAGAAATTTAAACTGGAGGTATGTTATTTTAGAAATCGATGTTTTACAATCCAAGTTTAATTATACTTCATCAATACCTTATTTACATGCTTATAGGCACCTATGGAATTGTCGTCTCTGACCGTTCCGTCGAATTCTCCATGTGTTAATGTTCCAGACTGGTTTGTGAAAGAAGGTGGTGAGTTGTGTTTGAGCCAGACTCCTGCCGGCTATTCAATGATTAGATATTGGCCACATTTCTTAACTGATGTTGGCAATCAGGTACTTTTTGGTCGACAATTAGTTAACAGTAACAAGTTTATAAAATCAAGTACTAAGTTGGGAAAAATCCTTGTTTCTAGAAAATGTTTAAATCTGTGAGAAGGAGCGTTAAGTGGCATCAAAAGCAAATTTGCGTGAGAGATAAATGGAGATGGATTCCTCGCTTAGTTTCTTGGCTAGGTCCTTGCGAATATTCTCATACTGGACTGACCATGGCCCAAAATGAAGACTGGCCCCCTGAGATACTAGATTTACTGCACAGACTGAATCAATTGACAAATCATGATTTCAATTCGTGTTCCTTGAATCTCTATCGCACTGGTCACGACTCAAATGCCTGGCATTCTGACGTACATCCTGGTTTAGGGTCAAATCCTCCTATCGCCTCTATATCTTTAGGTATGAAATCTATCAGTAATTTGTCTTTTAATTTGCTGTAATGCAATAAAGGATTATTTTAACCATGTCATTGTCAGGAGTGAATAACTTTAAAATTGTTTTACAGGTGCTTTAAGAAGTTTCGAGTTAAGGCGGAAAGGGCCCAATCACAATTTCATCCGGTTTCCACTTTTCCCAGGCAGTCTACTATTAATGGAAGGAGCAACGCAAGTCGACTGGGTTCATCAGGTTACACTTCAAAAATTAGTGCAATAGTTCATAAATCCATTAAAGAGACATGCTAACTGAAAGTTACTTTTAGGTACCAAAAGAACCTCTGGTCAAGGAAGAGCGGATTAATATGACCTTTAGAGTGATGCATGCAGTCGAGGAAATTGACAAAAACGATCCTAAGAATATATTAACCGGAGCAAATAAAGAACCTGTAAAGGCAACTAATCCGAGTAAAGACACTGCCAAGTCAAAGGAAACAAATAATGGAGATGGAGAATCTACGAAATCTAGTAGCTCAGCTGAAGGTGCCAAGGATAGCCCTGAGGATAAGCCTAAAAGTGTTACAAAGGGAACTAAAACTGGGCCTAAAATTACACTTGACGAAGAATCTGGTCCAAAGGTTCCAAAAATAACCCCTACTCCTAAAATTATACCTCTGATTGTGTTAGAATAAACTGATTAAAAAATTAAGAAATTGTCTACTAAATAGTAACATCTATAATTTTTAAAGTTTGTACCAGTGTGGATTTTGTATTGTTGACGTTTTCTTGTACTGTGATTAAATCGACTATTGTTTTCTTTTCCCTTATTGCTTCCAAATTGTTAATAAAATATAATGAAATTGTAAGGGCTCAAGTATTTGTAAGACCTATATTTGAATCAATACGAGTAATATTTAATGTAGTAGAATGTAATGTAGTACTAGACCCGATTAAAATTGTAAATACACATGTTTATTGTTCGTAATTGTATTATTGCTGACATCCATCTCATTACTATATATCGCAGTTATATTTTGTAATAAATTATGAATAAATTGTTGATATCAATTAGCGAAGATTCTGTGTTTGTGATTTGTGACATGACTTAGTGCTAGACATCAATGATCTCCACATCATCATCGAGCATTCTTAAATTCCCAGAGTTTAGTAATCGAGCCTCTGCAAGCTTATTGACTCGAAGATCACTGGATAGGTCATAGGGCATTCTTGTTTTCCTCTGTTTAGTATTCATCTTTTGGATTTCCTCGAAAGGTACAAATTCTATTTCTGTATTGGGATTACTTTCTTCTTCAGTTTCATCAGAAGATTCGTATCCATACGGTAATCCCCCTTTATTGCCGATCTGTTGTTACAATTGGACAGCAAAACAAAGCCTTAAAATAAATTCGTAAACTCCACAATCCGCATTTCATAAGGTAGAAAAATATCGATGTAAATCAACAAAAAATACACACCACACAGACACCAATCTACGTATGATTTAAGCCCAATTATATGTACATGACTTTGTTTTAGTCTCAAAAATAACGAATTACCCAGCCACGATGAATAGTATATTTTACATGAAAAATGGTACACCCACCAAACACAAAAAGCCACACGACAATTTATTACCGAACCAAAGCTTCAATTTATTTTAAGCAAAACTGTTACTACTCAAATCATCATCAGCTCACAGATGGATTTTAAAATTTACATATTTCATGCTGTCACAATTTGCATCAATTTTAACTTGGGTGAATATATAATATGCTTAATAACGTGGTACTGGTCGTACCGTACAATAACCATGTAAAGTCACATTTAATAAAAACACTGCCAGGGAAAGAAAAGCATTATTTTTGAAATCAGTCGAAGATGTCACGAAGAAAAACGATACAAATTCAAGAAAGTGTAATCAAGCATTTTATACAGTGTTTGTAAAACCGAGTTAACCTATGTAATCCATTAAAATACAAAGCCGTGTGACAATCCTTCCCATAAAGAATCGAAAGTAGAACGTGTTAAAATCTCTATCTCTTCAACCATTAGATCAGGTACTAATTGATATGATATACAGGTAGAAAGTTCAATTGTGACAATCTTTTCTTTTTACATAATAATACTACCACATTGTGTGAATGCATATAGGAAAAGCAGTTTTAATCATTTACATTCAAGAAAAATGCAATTGTCCCTGTAGTTATTACATTTATAAGCTAGTGATTATAAGTTACGTAAATAGCATTGTTAATACTTAACACATCGTTTATGCAGTCGTTATTATATATAGGGGAATACTTAGGTAGATATTGTTGAATTGTCAAGAGTCAAGTGAATGACAATATTGTGTGAATTGTAAATAGTTTGTGATGTGAGTGAAAAATCGGAAAAGCAATTTCTCATTGATAGGTTATAATCTAAGGACACATTACATATAGCAACTGATACAATACAATACGCACTGGGAAACAAAACATTTTACTGATCATTTTTCCCCCAACAAACCGTCATCAACTCCACTTACTTTGCCTTCATCAGCCTTTTCCTTATCACCATCGTTAACATCATTAAGAGCATCTAACTCGTTCAAACTGGGGTCTTCGGATGTTGGTGCAGTCGTTTGTTCAATATTTTCTGCTGGAATAATTTTTTCTTCATTAGTAGCTGGCAAAGCCTCCGAAATGACCACGGGCTTTTCAGTTGTTGTCCTTGACAGAGATTTAAATGGCCCTTGAGGTCTGATGTTAATCACCTGCAAGACAATTCAATTACGCACTTAGTTTCTAGGTATCTGATCTCTAATGTGATATAATTAAATGTGAAAACAAGTATACAAAAGTGTCAAAAAGCCCCAGAACCTCTTTCTGTGTTATTGGTAGATGTTTGTATTACTTGCATTTAATTATTAGTACATTTCAAGTAAGGGTCACTTATGACTCAAAAGGTTGGGAAAATACAATGTATAAATACTTAGGGACCGTCCATATATTATGTCATCAAAAAATCGCGATTTTTCGGACCCCTCCCCCCTTATGTCATCACATGTCAACATTTGCCTGACCCCCCCTAATATATTATGTCAACATTGCTCTTACCCCCTACCCAAAAACTTTGCAAAATAGATATCGAATTTAGAAAGTTTAAATTTTTTAAGCCGGCAAGGTACAAAATTAAAAACTGGAACTGAATTACATAATATTATTTATTTTAAGTTTATAAAAGCAATAATTAGGTAGCACTAAAAGTAATATTTAGTGGTAATTATCAAAATTAGAAATTGATTTTTGGCTTGCATCACAATCCAAGTATTTTTTTGCAACCGTTTTTTGCTAAGGTTTATTCTTTTTTTATTTATTTTTGTTGACATAATCATCAGCTTGTACCCCCTCCCTCCCCCTGTCAACAATTGTCAACATTTGCCTAGACCCCCTCCCTCCCTAAGGTGTTGACATAATATGTGGATGGTCCCTTATCCTTAATATGAAATGAAAACTTACCTGAACTTGGAAAAATCCAGAAGAGTTATTTGAAGAAATTCTGTGAACGGTCTTGTTAACAGTAACAAGCTGGCCATCAATAACCTTTGTTTCAGATGTAGAATTCTTGTAATTAGCTGGAATGTTGCCGTAAACTGAAGTTTCATTGTCTTTGCTTTCGTCACTATCCAGGAAAGAAGGTCTGAATGGTCTGTTTATGGATGGGGACGGGTTCAACAGAGCTCCCCATAAGCTCGACATTTGCTGCTGCATTCTTTGCATCATTTCTTCGGAAAAATACACAAGAGACATTAATTAAACCCTGGTCATTCAATATTAATGAAAATGGAATGGTTCTATCTAGGTCTCTGATGTAGTATTATGTAAATACTAGACAAGCTTGAGCATCAACAACAAGCAGAGATGAGAACAATGCAAATTCGCTCTCACCCTCATTTACGACTTACTTACATACGAACGACTACGATTCTACGACTTTATCACCTACACGTTAAAAATAACTACCAAGAGAAAATTGGTTCTCCTGCACGTGAGAATTGGTTTTTCTGTGAAAATATTTACTTATTCATGCATGGGTAGTAAAAGATTGAGTTTGACATACTTTCCATATGACTCATCATATTGAAGGACGAAGGGGGAGACTCCACTGGTTGTTGTGGTCGCGAGAAAGTAGAAAAGGAAGGGAAGGAGCTGATAAATGGGTCTCTTGAGCTGGTAAATGGATCTCTGATTAAGGGTCTGCGATAAACAAAGAGAGGTGGAAGTCTAAACCCAAAAAAGTCTGTTGTTCTGTCAGGAACTTCAGCATCTTCAAGGCTAACGCTGCTATCGAAGGCATCAGGCTTCTTCGGTGGAATTACTTCCACACTCGATGGATCAACTGTCTCAACAACTGGAGAAGACTCCTTTTCCGTTTTCTCTACGTTCGACGCTTCAGACTTTTCATCGAATACGACAGCAGGGACATCCACAACGATTGGACGTTTCTTATCTGCAAATTATAAAAGTAAACAATTGTTCAGACTACTTTGCTAAACACATGCGATACACAAAGTTGTGTCAATCCTACCTATTTCAGACAAACTTTTAGAATCAACCTGAAACGAAGAGTATAAAGTTTGAACTTTGAAGGTCGTGACTAATTCTATTCAATCTACTTCATTTTACTGTTACTTATTAGTACACTTATGCTAAATGTTTAACTACTAATATAATTAAACTACATTGCAATTTGGAATTTGCATTGGATAAATTGCACCAGGAAAATCCATTGTTGTCATTTCAAAATAATACCCAAGTGCGATTTCATGTATTCAGGGAGCCCAATATCATCTTTAATGATCCACAGTTTACGACTGCCTCATGGGTCATAACCAATGTTATACCTTGGATGTAATGTGCATGCTCAATACCAGAAATTCGCAATGCAACCATTAACTGTAGAGTATTATTTTATTAGCATGTGTTAACAGCCCATACGTTTGGTTGATGATTGACTGAGAATAGGAACTGGACAGAATTGATGATCTTTTACCGTAACATTACAGATCTATACGATAGGACTTTTATTAGTACTACAAGAGATGAAAGAATGGTTATCTATACTAAAGGTGTGTCCTAATGTCGGATTGGCGATGGCGATATGTGCATGAATTATGGATTTAGATATGCTAGAAGGTATCAGATTCTGTTGTCAGTTCAGACTAATCTGCTAAGTACTAACTAGGCGTGTTCATTTTAACTTTTTGTGCTTATTAAACTTAATCCCATTTAACATTAGCCCTTTCCATCTGTTACATTCCGTGGTGGGTTTCATTTATGTGCCATAAGCAAGAGTTTTTATTAATCTGTGCCATTTAAATATACAAAGGGTGGATAGTTTAAGTATTCTGGATACCAGCTGCTAATAAATATAACAAACATGCAGAATTCTAAGCAAATGCACTATTATTATCCATATCCATAGTCCATGTCCATTAATGCTTCAACTGAGACGCAAATTATAAGAATATTTCTATTCATAAGGCATTACATTACAGTTTTCTTTATTCAGTACCTAACACTTATAAGCTCTCGAAACCCACGGGAAGGTGACCAAAATTGAAAGCCTATTAGACTAGAGCAGTCTTTAACAAAGAAAGCCATATTTGCAATTATTTATAAGACATCATGTGCAAGATGATATTCAGTATCTATACGACAGGCTATACTTGAAATTGAGCAGGATAAACTTTGCATGGTTTGGATTGTTAACATCAGCTTTGTATGACCTGTCTGTTGACTGCTCTATATGGGATATGTATTTCAGTCAAATAACTCCGCAGTAGGATGGGGAATACTATTGTTTTACTTTAATTCGAACATGTCACGGTTAGTACTTTAACTCGAGGTGAAATTCTGCATTCTGCATAGCACGGGACTTGGACTGCATTGAATTAAGTAAAATATTCTGTCGTCACGTCATAATAATATATCATCCGACATAATAACACACCTTACACTTGACTACGTCATTTTATGGTTGCCTATGCATGCAGATCAGAGAAACTTCACATCATGTGAACTAAGGTGTTTCAGTTAGGGCTTAGCATCTAGGCAAATAAAATAGCCTAGCCTTGATTGTACTTTGTGTTTTCTTGTTTCATAAGGTTTCATTTAGCCTGCAGCATGGAAATATGAAAAACATTTCATGTAACTAACGTTTTACCTTGTGTATTGCCCACCTACTCATCTATTGAATCGAAATTGAAGAGCATGCATTCAAAATAGAATTTTACAGAAATTCCAATGATTTAAATTTTAGTAAACTCAAAAGGTTAGTTTAACGGGCCATACAGGTATCTGTAAGTGTCATAGTTTTTTTAAAACTATGATTACTCTGTGTGTGTTAACACTCCACTTAGCGTAAATAGGAAAACTACTTGATGACTCATCGTGTGTCAGACGTCAGAGTGTAGATGAGAGGAGCATTCTTTAATGAAAAGAACTCAGAAAACATTTTTATGACTTCTTAAGGCATTAAGTAAAACGATAATATTATTCTTTTAACTATAAACGCGGCTGTATTATTTTTTGTATATGTACCTCCCTGCCTCATTCACATACGTCCAGTAATATTTCACATCTATGTGTATGATATTCCACTGAATATTCCCATATAATTTACCTAACTACACCTAACTATCTGTATTGCATTTATTTAACTATACTTACATATATTATTTGTTCCCTTTGATGGAAAATAACCCAACCTTGCCCTTTCTTCAATTCTTTCCCGTCATCAAGTGCAGCAATATACTTATACTTTAGACTGTTATTTAGACTTTGACTGCAAACACTGTAGTACACTACACACCTGTATTTTCCAAAGGAATTTACGTCGCAGTGTACGTGGTTATTTTCCACTCCCTTACAAACTTCCCGTTACTTTCAGAAAAATGTCCTGTAATATCTGGATTTCACTGACAAACAAAGCAAACAATAACAAGTAGGTTGGGTCGTAGGCTACATGTTTGTTCCGCTCCTTGCATTCTTCAGCTGCAGAAGAAATGTCAAATACCGACAGAGTGCTAACAGCAAATACGTATGTACTAAGTAGGTATCTAACAAAAGAATAGAACATTATAACTATACTCGTGTAGAAATAGAATCGGGGAAACCTGCAAATATAGTGACGTTATTCTTATATGACGGTAATGTGCTAGTGATATTTATCTTTATCCCCGTTTGGGGAATTAAAATCCTTTTCGAAGAAGTCATTTTAAATAGTCTACTATTTTAGCTACTAGCAATTTTTAAATCCTCAAGACTTACTATTTACATTTACTAAAAACGTTGATTTACATTTTAAAACCCTAAATATAGCTCTTTATGTTAATAACTACTTAATCAGGATCTGCGAAGGAAGTATGTAGGTTATGTTGTTCAGAATAAATATTTCCGTAAACACGTACGACAGAGGTTCAGAGGTAATCTGGGTCTCTGAGTCTCTGGGTAGTCACAAATTTACAGCCTCAAGCCTCAACTGATGTACACAGCTCTCTACATTATTTAACTACACAAAGCAGATAAAACATGAGTAAATGGCAACCGTAAAGCTAAAAGCTTTTACGTGTGGAGTTTTATGGATGTTTTTCCAGTTTACAGAAATCATAAAACCGAAAACAATAACGTTACTGGCTTATTTTGTAAAGCTATAAAGTATGAATAACTATGTTTTGGACTTGAATACTAAATCCACTTTGTTCATTGTTCATTTGAGTAACCCAAAACATAACCGGCATGAAATGAGAATGCTATGAAATAAGACAAAGTCTCTGAAAAAGATAAAAGAACGATCGGTTATAAAAGCCACAGATTTCCTCTGTGACAATAAAATGGATGTAGTTATTCCTATGATAAAACAATAGTTATCTCTTCACAATTTTGCCATTTCCGAATAAATTAAGCTTTTGCCAAGTTATACCTTTCCATTGTTACTAAGATGTTAAAGAATGAAAAGCTTCAAAATCTGTAGTGTTAAGTGTCAGTCCTTACAAATTTCATAGTACAAATAGTAACGGCACAGAATGGACGGACGCAAATATTTTATCACCATATTGTTTTGAAACAAGCAGGTGTAATTGCAAATACAGAATGAATGGATATGCAGATTTTACAAAATCTTCTCCATCTTTATGGCAAATACTCTCTTTATGTTAGAAAACCTTTAGAAATATTTCAAATTCAAATGAATTTGAATGTTAGTGTCTCCTTCGCATAAAATGGATATGGGATTTCATTTGATTGTTGCATTGTTTCTCAAGAGTCACAAGAAAATTCACCAACGCCCAAATACTTCCTCTAGTTCTTCTAAACAAAGAACTAATTGTATAATCCACGTGTAATAAATATAACTTTACTGTAAAACAGTACAGAAAAGTCTAACAACAGTTTCATGTCTTAGCATGACTCGTTCAATACGGCTTTAATGTGCTATCTTGCATGACATTACCATTAATTTACCTATGGGACATATACAAACCTCTTTAGTGATGCATTGTTCATTGTACGAGTATTTACGATGGTACCTCCTGTGAGTATTAATTTTAGCAATATATAAACATTTCGATGGAATTGTGCTATACTGTTGATATACCTTGATAAATGATAATATTATTTATGTCCCTCATATTATGAGTATCTTCATCGTGTTTTTAAGAAGATTATTATGCTTTAGCTAAGCCATACTAGCGAAGTTATTTTTTTTACAAAAAAAACAGCTCCATTGGCAGATACTACATCTGATAAGTTATATTGACGAAATATTAATTAATCCTAATAAAGAAATTGATTTGCCTTCTGGTCTATAAATTATAAAAATACACCATGCTATTCGTTTCCTCTTTAAAAAATGATGGATTATGGCGTAATGTAAGTGATTTATTGTAGTGCACTAGGACTTTGAGCCAGCATGGCTATAAATCTCCCTAGGTCCATAATTTGTGTACATAAACCGAAGTAAACATTAAGCGATTTTCTGTACACTACGTTACTTAAGTATAGCAGCTATTTGGTTCTTGTATACATACATAACATAAATTTACAATGTCATTAGCTTGTAAATAACGATTTCCTTTTCATGTATCCAATGCTGCATTTACCCAAAGTGCAGTTTCGGATACTTAACGGCACAATAAGCTTTGCAGCCTTACCGTTTGAAGCTTATTTAAACGTGAAAAATCTGTATGTACTGCAGTATACACAGTGATTAGAATTTTCTTTGTTTTCGAGAGGAATGAACAGAGAAAGAGCACGAACAATACCGTTCTTCAGTTATCATGTTATTATGTAGCTGTAGCCACTCGTCACGAGTGTGTACTGTACCCTAAATACCACATCTAATACGTTAAATTATGGATTATTATGGTGCAGAGCGGACATAGGAAATAAATATACTTATAAAAAGGTCATTTAAGTTTTCGCTTGAGCCAAGTGCTACAGAAATGGCAGCATGAGTATTATTTGCAACATTTTCCACCTAAAAGAGAAGTTATGAATGACTAACTAACGACGGTAGAATGCTAATGCTCTTTAAGTTCGAATATTTACTGACCTGAAACAAAATGCATTTTACAAAATCTACTATAGTAAAGGTATAGGCAATGCTATACAGGCAATACATGGAATTATAGGAAAGAGCATTTCAAGACTCGCTTCGAGATATGCTTCGACTATTTCTTTATTAACAATACGTGGTAATGTACTTCGATAGCCACGTATGTTTGTGGAAATGGAAAATACGCAATTCACTTATTACATAAAACCCATGCAATGAGCTTGATATTTGCAGCCGAACCGGAAAATCTGAACTGCAAGGGTATACCTCTTTCAATAATGAGGCAAACTGCTGAAATGACAATTCAGTGACAACCTTTCATGAGGTATATGTCCAGATTCTAGGTAAGGGGTTTCTAATTTTATGTATTTATACATTCTTTAGCTATCACAGACATAAACTTGGAGATTTTCATAAATTCAGAAATCACATGCATGCAAGATCATGAAAATTAAAACAGTTACCGCAAAAACCACGTAGATGAATTTACATGTTTATGTTTCGTGTTTTTTGGTGTGAGTTATTATTCAGTAAAATCTACAAGAAAGTCTTATGCCCAATACCCTTACTCAGTATTATTTCCTAGGCTGTTTCCTACCGTAGCATTTCGTACACATAAATATGATTGAAATAAAAATGAAAAAGTGTTCTTACCAACTGGCGAAGAGTTAACTAAAGCCACCACGGCCAAAAGGGTGACGCACAAGCGAAGCATCTTCTCTGTTAATTTCCAATCCAAAGTTTTAACAATTTGACATCGACGAATCACATACACAACGAAGCGTTGACTGATCAATTCTGAAAGTACAAAAATCAGAAATCAAATCAATTTCCCCGAAAGTTTTAGACGTAGTTTCGTTAAGTTTTAGTTTTAGTACAAAAAATAAAGAATAAATACAAAAAATAATTTTATTGTTCTACGAAATGTCAAGATAAAGTCTATTGGCGATATGGCGACTACAAACCGATTTTTTGCCTTTAGATTCATAAAATTGTGGACTATTTTAGAGGAAAACTGGTTAAAATTCAGTGATGTAATGTAAATTGTAAATGTATCTCTTGCAGCAACAAGCTACACAGGCTAATGACTACGATACCACAACGCATTACATAACCTAAATAATATTTTAGGGACTTGTAAAATACTACAGTATTTAAATACCTAAGCACTGAAAAATAAAGATTGACAAACTTACCTAATGATCAGATGTCAGATGTTTTTGGCCACCAAATGAAACAGAAATGGAAAATTTCCGTCTACTACGTTGCTCTTGCCTAACTTTGAACTTCAATAAATCGCGCAGAGAACTTGGTATGTTGCTACCTTGCGAACGTCTGTAAAGGAACTAAATCTAAACACAAAATAAACTACCTACTAAGTACATAGAGATACAGACAGTCGTTGTAGAGCTTGAGTAGTGCAACTACCATTGGGTGAGTTTGCTCATTACATGCAGAAGAGGAAAGAAAATGCTAGAACTACAGATAGAACTGCTGTTTTTATTGAGGGTGGATGATGAGAGTTGGGGAGGATTTCAGTTAAAAGTGTTCGTCATCTCATGATGGTTCGTGTTGTCTATTCACCACAGACAAGTTGATTTCGCTACATTTAATTTTAACATTATTAGATGTGGTTAATTATTGTTGACCAGCATGACTGGCCTTATCGTACAAGTATGTTATTCATTACTACATACACATACACTTACTACAACGTTTGCGCCCAGCCATTCATGTCAAATTATTGTCTCAAGTAAACCGAAATAGAATTTACCTTATATGCGGTTTCTTATTTATCATCGTCGTTTCTGTTTTGCCTGTATGTTATAGTAGAAATGACATTACAACAAAACAACACATAAAATTATATACAATGAAGCTGAACTGTTTACACTAACTAACATTACTAGCTTTATACTTCATTCCACCAACCATAAAATAAAATGCCAGTACACACTATTCGTCTCTGATGCAAACTCAGTAGCCTTACTAATACTTATTTTAAAAGATTAGATTTGTCTTTTGTTTTGTCAATTTGGTCAAGAAGGAATCATCAATGATCAAAGTACGCGTAAAAAATGACACCTCGAAGTCTCCCAATATCCAAAGCTCAGACCAGGGAAGAAAAACAACTACTTAACCACAATCACATGAAATCATTTACATTTATACTTTTGTAATGTATTATGCAATATGTACATACATGAACTGTCACAAATGTGGTATTTTAAGACAGCAGACTATTATCAATATTGATTAGGTAGGTTTAGCACAGCCTATAATTACTTACATGGTCATACAATGCTATAAACAGAGATATTAGCATTGAACTAAAAATGCTATTAACAGCAACAGTTGATTTCAACTTTCAAGATTAATACGCGTCATATTTGTACCTGAAGTTTACTGATTCACTTTGCTATATTCATTAGGTTATGTTCATACAAAACTCTAGTTAGGCATTTAAATTTTTTATCGATTTTCTTCAATATGGCTACATGACATATTGTGTTTTTGTTCTAAATGCAAGATAACATGAATTTGTTATGCAATGCAAATAATGAAAGGCCTTCTTAGTTCAGTCCACATCAATGCAATCTGGATAATAGGATATGTAGAACTCACACACACTTTCTTAAATCTCACAGTAATGCATTATATTCCGTATAATCATATTCCATTAGCAATTTAGTACACAAATACAATTTATTTATAGCTTTACATCTAAATCTAGTTAATAATGGTGGATTTAGCCTAAGGCTTAACTATTCACCCAATCTCATCTCATGACATCATGCCAGTATAGACGGTGGAGTGTGTGACTGTGGCCAAGATAGAGGTGCGGACTGAATTTAGTTATAACTTCATTCATATAAGCATTATAACAAGTGGTGCTAAAGGACAGTTTAGAGTTATAGACTTGACATATATGTATACAAGTATGTAAGTAAGCGATGCAACATCAACTTTTTGTAACATGTACTAGCTTATCTATTATCATTCTCCGTAACTTGCCCTTGAACAAAAGTGCAGCTTCAGTTCCTCCTCTGATTCAAAATTCGAGAAGATAACTTATAATTGTAAGTGTATATGAATTTCTATCCTGGTCACATTAAGTGGTGATCTTATACCAACTGACTCATCTTACAAACTCACAATTTTCAAAGAAAAAGTAAGTCGCAATTTGCGAATCATGTTACAACATACATATACATAGATCCATGTCATTCTAAGCAATTGTACTTACACACGTGTAATTCCTGCAATGGTTACTATCTGGCTTATTCATGTACATAAATATAAACCGGCTGAAGATCTAGCTCAATAGCCTGTAAGTGTGTAGTGCAACTATTGTTTCATTTTAATCTTTAAAACTAGTAAACTATTGAAACTATGCATTGCAATATGAATAATTGCAATTCTCTTAAACATGAGCATACTAGATCTGCCAGAATAAAATTTCTAATGGCCACTTACGCTTCTTTTGTAGTAACATTCATTACGTTGACAAGTAATATGTTGTGTATAGGTTCACGCTACAAGCGAGGTTCAAATTACAAATAATATTATAGGACTTAATTGCGGTGACAGCAAATTGCGAAACTATGTTAATATAAATCACGGCTAAGCTGTGGCTGTGGTGTCAAAATTGATATGCTGGGTGGGAGTCCATTCAATTTACTGGAGTGTACAATGACATTTATATACCTAGAAAGATTTGTAACTGTACTTTGTGAGTTTTTAAATCTTCCGAAGTCAGTATTGAAGTTACGGCAAACGAAACCGATAGGACCAGGTCGTTGTATTTACTTAAGCTAGTAAAAATGAAGGTAGTATCTTTAGAATATCCTCGGGCAGCAAAGATCCGCAATGACAGGGAAAGGGAAAGTACAGAAATGTTTATGCTACTTATGTTTGCACAATATTAGTAATTAAATGAAAATCAAATATGTAATGGCCATAATTCTTCGCTACTCATTTTCACTACGGACTACCAAATGATGAATTGGATATAAGCTAATAAGTAATATTACGTTTTCCAGGAGTGCCCATTTATATGTAACGAAGAGAAAGGGAGTAAAACTGTCAACCAATAATCAAATTCCTCAACAAAATGTCAAGAAAGTTACTACAAAGTTTTTTGACACCAAGATGTAAAAATATCTATTTGGGGCATCGTGTATTTCTTTCAAACAAAAGTGGCAACAATATTTTGGATATATCCGGGATTTATCCTCCTATAACAACTCCATTTGATCCTGCAAATGGAAAGATTTCCTATGAGAATCTGAAATCAAATTTTGAAGTATGGAATGAAATAGGATTTAAAGGATACGTAGTGATGGGATCCAACGGTGAAGTTAATTCACTAAGCGAAAATGAAAAATTAGAATTACTACGCAATGTGAGACGATTATCATCACCTGGAAAGCTGATCATTGCAGGAATAGGCCTTGAAGGCACAGAGGCGACGATTGATCTCTGTCAAAAAGTGTTTGAAGACCAAAGTGCAGATGCAGCATTGATTATTACACCGTCGTTTTATAAAGGGCGAATGACTGATTTGGCTCTGAAGAAACATTTCTCAACTGTGGCTGATAAGAGTCCTCTTCCAATTATACTCTACAGCGTCCCTGCAAATACTACAATTGACCTTAGCGCTGAGACTGTCATCGCATTGGCAGATCATCAGAATATTATTGGCCTCAAAGACAGTGGGGGTGACATCATGAAGATCTCTCGCATTGTCGCCGAGACAAGTGCTAAAGAAAAGAGTTTCCAAGTGCTTAGTGGCTCAGCAGGATTTCTCCTCCCATCACTTTATATGGGATGCACTGGAGGGATTTGTGCTCTTGCAAACGTTCTAGGGAATGAGGTATGCCAGTTGCTAGATCTTGCAAAAAATAATCGGACTGAAGAAGCGATAAAATTGCAAAGAAGGCTTGTACTTCCAAATCTATTAGTGACAAGGAAACTGGGAGTTGCGGGATTGAAGGCGGCTATGGACAAAAGAGGATTGTTTGGAGGACCTTGCCGTATGCCTCTTCTGCCATTAAATGAATCAGAGCTTAAAGAGTTGGAAACTGCTTTCAAAAATGAAGGGTTTTAATTATAAAATCTCAATGGAAATATTTTTGTAATATTGTCAATTGCTCATCTTGAATAAATAGGCAATTTAGAAGGCCATCTTTATGAACATCTATCTGCAATTCAGTTATTTGCTATAAACTGAAGTTTGAAATTATGACGATGCATTAGATAATAGTTAACACGGTTCTATTAAATCTCAGTACGGCAGCGAAATGTCGACGATTCTACTTATTCCTTGAAAGCCATTTATGCAATGTTTAAAAATGGGTTTCTGGTGTCAATTGAAGGTGACGCATTGTCCAATTTACAACGCGCATGAGGTAGGACATAGTGAGAACTCCTCAGTAGAGATGGTAATATTAGCCATATTTTGTTATTTGTTAGCCATAACATCACAAGTATTTCAGTCCTGATTTCGGATGGTGTAGCACACTTGAGCACTGACTAATATGTAGGATAATGAGTAATGACAAGATTATGCACTGCCTGTTGGTGTTGAATTGTAGTGCACATATTTGTTGCATATTTATTTATAACGCGGTATAGTAAGCAGCACCTTCCTATTATTACAATGACATGTTGACAGCTAATACTGGGCGTGTGCATTACAAGGGCAAAGGGCATTTTAGACTAGATCAAACAGGATGTAATAATTGAGACAAATTGATTTGCTGTATACCACTCACATCACTTCTCATCCCATCCGACATAAAACAGTTTTAAGAGAGATTCATGAATTGAAAATGCAGTTCATCCCAGAGTTGCGAAGCTAAGGATATGCTTGCAATTGTTTGTTCTGCCTGCTAAATAACCCTACACAAAATACGGGATGTCACAATGCTATTTTTATATATTATTCCAATCTCAGATTTTAGTAGACACAAAAAGGCAATAAATTGTTCTCAAATGAATTCTTTGCTGACGCACATTACGCAGTTACGAATTCTTGTTTTGATATAAGACCCAGTATTATCTTTAAAGCTACATTATTTTCAAAGATATAATCGTGACGATTTTATTAAGCCAGTATGACGCATCTGTACCCAAATTATGTTAATTCCATAAACAACAGTAGGATCTACGGAATTTGAGTTAGAGCTTAATTAGAGCTTAATTTTATATCTGTAAATTTACGGATACGATGATTAAGGATTACTTAGCAATTAAAACTTCATTAATGCAGTTTATCATTCAACTTGCACTTACAACTTGCATTTATAAGTGATGCATAGATTTGCAGAGAACATAAATTAAGATACTACTATATTCCTTCAATAATAAATAGTTTATTGACTAGTTTAAAAAATTGCAGAACCAATATGAAAAGGTTATTAACAAAACATTTTTATATTTAACTGGTAATTTCGAGAAATTGTTATAGGTGTGAATATGTAAGTTCATTAACTTATAGTATGAGTAGAGTATACACTATTTTTATATTTTTATCCTTTTTTATCAAATAAAAATGCATTTTTATTGATAACTATCTATACGTATAGTATGCATTTTATTTAAATAATTTCGATTCGAACATATATTAAAACGTTAGTTAGTAGTACACGTGCATATGTAGAACAAGGCATTACACTTTCAAACATACTTTGATTTTTATAAATTTTAACACACCTACTACTGTAAATACATTCATTTATATTTATAAAAGACAATATATTTTAGAAAAATGAAAGTAGCACCATTAGACAATAATTTAATTAATTTACTGATTACAACCAAATGAATGAGTATAATGTAATAATAATAATAATAAATTCGATTTGAAAATCTTTTCAATAATACATTTTATGATAAATAGGAATTCAAAAGTCAAAAAACAAGTAATATGGAATATAAATTGTTGCAATGTGCAATGGTGATATTTGAGGAATCATTCGTTATCGCTCAAATTAATCTTTTCAGTAGTTAACTTTATTTAGGTAATCCCTAAAATTATGTTAATAAGATAATTGATGTCTGTACTTTTCTACCTCCAAAATATTATATTATTATCGTTTGCTAGTCGTTTTAGAATTTTATACCGAAATATTAAGTACATCACAAGTTAACAGTGAAACATATAGTACGTATAACAATTAAAAACCAAATTACTTGCTTTGTATTTTATACTATACTATGCTTGAATACTACCATCTGCATGTATAAGAGAACATATTATCATGTACTCTAAATGTTATATATTATTATGATATTGTATACTGCTGCTAATAATTAAAGCAAAATAAAACATACTTTTTCAATAATAACTTTCTGCTTAACCTCATTGGTTATCCTCCGCCATTTTGGCATCGATTTGTTTCTTGACCAGAGCAACGAAATCTTTAGAATTTGTAGGTAAGTAAAACCGGTCGCAATGGGTTATTAAAACAGAATCTCCTTCCGGAGAGCCATACTTAAATGTGATTAGCTCAGGGTGCTTTTTCTTCGATGTTATTTTTATAACTGTTGAAAGAAGTCGGCAAACTGACACTTCAGCCACATCCCGTTGATCCGTTTCGCGCAGCATAAATATTTTGGTAGGGGTCACCAGAACAAATCTGAAATGTATATATAGGATTTTAATCGACCAATTCAAGAATAATTTGAATAGGTCGGTAGATTTTACCCAACATAGTGTTCCCCGCTCGCCATAACCTCACTGCACGAATATGAACCAAGTACATCGGACTTTTTCTGCCATGCTTTTATTGACACTCTTTCACCCACACGTTCATCGCTTCCAGGATCAGTTCCACTGCACTCTGAAGGTTTACAAATGCGTTTATTTATAAAATTTACAATAGCAAGATAATGGCAATTGTATTCGCATTAAAGACTGAATGATAAATTATATTATACTCAAGGCAATAAGATTTGACTACTAACATACCGTCGGGATTGTCAGGGTCACCAATACTGAATGGATTTGCTATATTCCGATACGGTTTGGATTTGTCTTTGTCTGTACTGCGGACGTGTCTTTCTTCTTGAGTGCCAGTAGGGTTGACAATGTACTCAATCAATTTTTCTTTCATTTCTGCCGACTTGGCCTTGATTGTAGTGCTGAAAGAGTTTAGTAGACTTTTTGAGCTTAAACTTAGTTTCGATTGGGAACGCTCTGGGGTTATAGAATCTCGAGAAATAGGCGAATCACTATTTTTGCACTCCATACACATTGACGGATCATGATCAGTAAGGCCTTCGTCAGGGTCAGGACTCAGCATTTCATGTAGAGCTGTAAATCATAGTTACAAATAACCTTAACTATTAATCCAAGTATAAAAGTCTTAGATTGTGTACTAAAATAATTTAAGATAACAGTGCTATTCTAGGTTGTAATGCTATACAACTTGCCTTGATATCCACCAGATAATAAACCAACTTTTTGGGTATTCCTTTGAAGAAAAGAAGAAACAACCATATGCACGTATTGGTCTTCTTCCTCTCGTCCGGAACCAACAAAGCACAAATTTTCACCTCCAGCTGCCGATCCAACTGAAAGAGCTTCTTTCTGCGCTAAGAGAAGGCCTTGAACAGCAGTCGAAAATTGAACGGGTTCTTGCAGCATCTATAATATTAATATGAACACTAAATATTACTAGAGTTCATTTATTTAAGTAACTTTATTATTGTAGCCTCTCATGAAGCACATTCCAAACAACTACTACGCTACTAACCTACATAGGTATACATATATTTCTGTTTACTTTACTAGTTTTATTGCGGCCATTCTTTAACCAATAATAAATACTTTGACACCAATAAAAGGGAATACAATTATTAACTTATATTCGTCATTAACCATTTGTCACATACCAAACCACAATCCAGATGAAAAGCAGTAGGAAGATGACCCGCATTGTACTGATCGGCTGGCCGACAGTCAACCACAAAAAATCGAACTCCAAAATCGCTTGAAGAGGAACCTACGAATTTTATAATAAAGCATAAAATACTGCTAATTAATGGGTCTAGTGCGCTATAAGGTATTTGTGAAATTAGCATACATAATGGCTCATTTCTCGCCTAAATAGGAAATAGTAACAAATTATTAAGCAATCATACTGGAGTCCAAATGTAGGGACACGCTTCTAGCCATCCGAATGGAATGTAGCAGCTCTTCTGATGACACTGGCATACATAATGAATGCATTGCAACTCGTCTCGACGGTGAAGTAGATCCGGTTCCAGTGCCAAAAGTGAGGAACGATTCGGAACCAAACAGCGCCGTTTCGAACATCTACCAATAAAATTATTTAGCCACCAATCTCATATAATAAAACTATTATAAACCCAAAAGGCAAGATTTAAATACATATTTTAATTACCCGTCTATAAGAATAAGGTGTATTAGTGGTGTAATGTTGCGAAATAGCTATAAAATCCGTAACATCTCCAGGTTCTAGGGCACTTGGAAGAGACTTAAGAAGTTCTACTATCTTTGTCTTATCACCGTCTTTAATTTCCAAAACTTGATCCCTACAGTAGCAGTATGCTGTTTTTAGGTTTTCCATTCCCATTTTCATACATAATAAAATTTGGTATAGTAATGTTATATATTATTATTGTCGTTACTTTGCATTCATCACTAGAGCCAGAGCCATTTGAAATACAAGAAATGGATCTCGAAATTGAAAATAAACGTCCCAAAGCGCCAAAGTCGATTCTAAGTTGCACGAATTTGCAAATAAAGTGCGAAGCTGAAACAAAAGTTACAGGGGTTAAAAATTTTAATAAAAATGAAGATTTATAAACTTGTGTGGACAGTATACAATAGAATGGTAGAAAGCAATAATTATTATTACCCAAGAGGAGCAGTAAAGAAATGGTGTTATTCTCTTGGAATCTAACCAAGAACATAATTGGGGGTCGTGATACAGCAACAGAAGGCGAAAGATGTGGAAGGGCAGACCTTCTGGGTTATTAACATCTCGAGGGATATAGTCTTTCATGATTGATCTAAAGCACTGATATAACTGTCCGGCTGACACTTTGAGGGTAACAAGAGGTTGTAGAACTTCAAGCCAACCGCAACCATTTTCATACTTTATGCCAGTAGTTTTGCAATAGCCAGTTAAAACGGACTCTAAATCAGAAGTAATTGAAACGCGGTCCTCTTCCTCATTGCCAAATTTTTCTATAAAAGTAAGTTCAAAATGTAAAAATTTCAACGCATGACTAAATGGTCATTATAGGCTTCACCAATAATAAAATTAAGCTACTAACCGGCAAAAGATTGACAATCTGCCCGTAGTTCCTGCTGTTCTTTCAGGTCGAATATATCAGAACCGATTGGTAACTTGGCCGTATATTCGTCTACCCCAAGACATAATTGCCAGACCTTGTCAATATACATGTCAAATTATTATTAATACAAAATTCACCTGTAAACTATGTTGCCCAAAAATTTGCAAATTTTAAAAATCAAATGAGGTCCACATTTTATCTATTTATTTCTTATTTGTTATTGTTCGTATTCTAAATAAATATCTTATCTTGTGCTGTGCATGACAATCTCCTCCAGTATATAAATAGTCAGCATTTCAAAAATATTAATTTTGAACGTTATGACTAATTTAATTATACTAGATAGAGAAGAATTATTATGGCATATAACTAACATCAGATTCAGCATGTGGTACCTGGGCTCTTAAACGAGCTGGAATTCTTCTCCCTTTACAGATCTCCAAAACTCTGTCCAAATTTGATCCTTCGTCTTCTTGTAAAGCTGTTTCAAGAGCTAATCCCAGCTCCCTAAAAAATAAATGTAATTCAATGGTAAATATTTTATTTTTCAATCAAAAAAGGAAATTAATTTTACCAATTTGTGTCTTCGTCTTCGTCCATTTTGCAACGCGGGAATGTTAGAGAGTCAAATTTGACTTTATTACTCAACTTGATCTGTCCAAGATATGAAGATTCGCCAAATCCTCTGACATAAGCAGGTAATTTAATTATTGATTAACAACAATCAGTTACCTTACTTTTCAACGTTTTAATGTTCTCGTTCACAGTAAACACAGCTGTGTCCGTTGTCTGAAGAAGTAAAATCCGGTTACTGAGTAGGTTGTAGGCTGAAGGCTGTATAGGAGATAGCTACACAAATTACATCATCTGTAAGTCAGTAACATCCTGCAAGCAATGATATTAGTATTATCACGAATCACGACACAATTTCACGACACAATTCTTATTATTATAACTTTGACACGCTTATTACATATTACATAACCTACGCAAAACACATTACAAAATTATTATAGATTTACTTACATGCAAATACAAATACAAGTATGTACATAATATCCAAATCAACGCTACATGCTAAATAACGTGTCAAAGGTAGAATACAATTGCTAACAGTCAGGAGTCAGTCAACGCAGAAATAGTTAAGATAAGAAGGTCATTAAATAATCATTATTATTGATTTGTGTCTTGAAGAGACTTCGTTAAATCCTGAATTAAATAGAAATAAAGACAGGAAAATCAAGAATTCTATATGATATAATATTTTGTCAAATGATATATAGTGGACCATTATATGAAATTATGACTTTATTTATTACCTATACCTATAATATACGTTACTATTATCATACTATTTTATCGAAGAATTTAATTTGAGTTTGAATTAAACAGGTAAATGAAGATTCGTGACAACGTTGGCGTTGACAAAACCGTAATTGTTTCGAAAATCCTTTAAAATTTGTGAATATTTCACAACTATAACTACAACCAGATCGGGATCAAACAATTTTATCATGGCAGAATGTGAACGGGAATTAGTGGATAAGAAAAGTAGAAAGAATAAAGAAGAAGCTAATAACCTTGTTAAGATGGTATGCCTTCATATGTATTCGAATTATTCATCTTTTTAATGATTTACTTACAAGTTTCATATGCATGGAAGTACATTTGTATTCCAGGTGTACAAAGTATTCAGGTGTCATAGAATATTATATGTATACACTTTTTCTATCTGTATATTCTAAACTAGCTGAGACCTAGCACGTACAATGTGCTAGAAAAATGTTGAAATATTTAATAGATGTTTTGAAGTATAAGTAGATGTATGAGTCGGATCCGGACTTTTGACTTTCAATAACGGCTTTTATATGGAGAATTTGCTGCGAACCTTTCTGGTTACGTGCCTGCACATACGGAATTGATGACTATAGTTAATTAATAGATTAATAGAAGTTTTGCTCAAAAATGAAAGTATTATGATTTAGCAAGTTTGTAATGTGATTATAGCGTATTTGGATACCTTTGGTAATCTGTGCATCGTTAACTTAATTGGTCAAACCTTTTTAAATGAATTCGATATCTAATACCTATATGCAATACACTGACATTATGTAAAGTTTAATCGTATGGCTTACTCTATTACAGAAAAATTGTAACAACAGTCAAGGAACGAACCTAGTCTCGGCTCTGCTAGAACATAATAAAATTTTAGACGCCAAATTGGAACGTTGCGATGAAAAGGAAGAGGAGCAAAAAGCCACTTTGACTTTACTTCAAAATCAAGTTGAAGAAATTCAAAAACGACTGGCAAAAGTTGATGCGGAACAACAAGAACTTGAGTTAAATACAGCAAAGAACGATAAAGATAGAACTACAGAAGAAATTCAAAGGCTGATTATTACTTATGAAAGGTTAAAGTCAGACGAAAAAAAATTTAAACAAACATGCCATGAAGAGTTGGAGAGGTTACAGCTCTTGTCCGATCAAGCGGGTATGTTACCTTGTGTTTTGGGGAACAAAATATGCATGCATTTTTAAACAAAATATATATCCAAACCCAAAAATAAAGAAAATACCATACTGACTTTCCGATTTTGTTCAGTTAAGGATATTTTTAAATTTTCATTAAATATAAAATAGACTAAATATTTCAAATTTGATGACATCACATACTAATAATGATGTATGTATTTTGATTCATGAAAACGGCTGCGAATTAACTTGTATTGCACATGCAGGAATTTTGTATGTTAAGATATAACGAGCCCGTTCTCGACCCGTGACTTCGTCACGGTAGCAATTGTTCGAAAATCTTTATTCACAAAAATAGAAATTAAGATTAAAGTTAACAGGAAACCAAAAAATTAATATTATCCATTTACTTCTAACCAACATATCTACCTAACCAATTATAAATATCTTTGATGTAGTCTCCTACTTCCCAACCTATCCGCCACCCCAACAAAATAGTTTTTATAAGCTCCACTTAATCTCCACCTTCCAACGCATTGACTTCCCTAACAAAAAGTAATTTCTATTTACTAAATGATGTCTCCACTTCCTCACACAATGCCCTCCCCCAGACCAAAGTTCTGTGTATGCTCGATTTCCTACTAAGTCCTCCAATCTACAAAATACTTGTTATGAGCTCCATGCTATCTCCTCATCCATTTACCAAAGCTACTGCCAGCTACCAATGAATCAGTTTCATGTAGGCCCCAACTTACACCCAATTGTCACAAAGGAAATTTTTATTAGTTCGGTAAACGTGTCAGATCAACGAATTTTTTAGCTCTCCGCTCCATTCCCTCCCCACAAATAAAAAAATTTAACCAGCCTCATATATTTTCCATGTGATATCTGCCCTCCTATTCTCCACTGAAAACAAAAAATTATATTACAGATCCGTTTCGCTCTCCCCAATCACTTCGCACGCACGCTTCCCATAAAAGTTTTTCAATCTTAAATTGCTTTTACTTTGGCCCAAGAACAGGATTAATGTGGATCCAAAAACTACATATTGTATGTCTTTTCTATTGTTCGACTAAATGAATAAGCAATTGTCTTACAACAAAACATAAGTTTCATTTAGCCTCCAATTTTCACCAATTTTTCCCCATTAAAATATCTCTGCTTCACTATTCATTCCACTTCTACTAAAACTTAGGCCCAAATCTTAAACTCACATTTCTTTTCCCTAAACAAAAATATTATCAAATTCAGGTTAATGTCTCCACCCTATCCCACCTCTAATTTTATCAGCTTCCTGCTATCTTCACCTTCCCACCAATAATTCTTCACTCTAAATAATTATCCCCATTTTTCTACACATTCCTTTCCATGACCAAAATATATTTTTATTAGCTCCACACGCTTGCCACTCCTCTAAACAAAAAATATAAACTTCCCGTAGTTCCATTTACCTCCCAAATCCCTCCCACAACCCAATAAATATGTTTATTAGCTCCACGTAGTCTCCACTTAGCCACCCATTCTCCTCCCACAAAGCAAAAAAAGTTTTTTATTAGCTCCACGTAGTCTCCACTTCCCCACCCATCCCCCTCCCACAAAGCAAAAAAGGTTTTTTATTAGATCCACGTAGTCTCCACTTTCTCACCCATTCTCCTCTCACAAAGCAAAAAGAGTTTTTTATTAGCTCCACGTAGTCTCCACTTCCCCACCCATTCTCCTCCCACAAAACAAAAAAAGTTTTTTTATTAGCTCCACGTAGTCTCCACTTCCCCACCCACCCCCCTCCCACAAAGTAAAAAAAGTTTTTTATTAGCTCCACGTAATCTCCACTTCCCCACCCACCCCCCTCCCACAAAGTAAAAAAAGTTTTTTATTAGCTCCATATAATCTCCACTTCCCCACCCACCCCCCTCCCACAAAGTAAAAAAAGTTTTTTATTAGCTCCACGTAGTCTCCACTTCCCCACCCATAACCCGCCCCATAACAAAAATAATTTTTTCATCAACCCAGTTGTACAACATATAGAGCTTACACCTCTAACTGAGGCCTTAAGTGCACATTTCTCATGTTGTAGGAGAATATGAGATATGATACAGCTGCCATCTCTTGTTCTGTTCTGTTATTTACTCGCTCGGCTCGGTGTATTCACTGCATTGCATTTCTTCCAATCCCAATAGCCTGCATCTCCCAACCTACAACCTTCCTTACTACGTACACATTGCCTGCTATATCATCGTCCCTCTCTCCTCCTCCAACTCGCGCATGATCAGAAGGCAAAAGTCTACGGCATTCCGTAAATTATAAATGTGGATTCAGTGAAGTGAGCAGTCGTACAATTGTATGCTATGTTATGGACTGCAGACAACCGTGTGACATAGTGACATTATATTGCAGGTTAGGGGACAATGGGCAATGTATGGTACTAAGAGTGTCGTTAGACCAAAAATTGGAGACGTGACTTAAAAATTAAGAAAAGCAATATCTAGGTATTAATAGTAAATGTAACACACGTAATTAATTTGTGGTAAACAGGTAAAATAAGGCAATGTCAATAATCAAGTAAATGAAGCAGATATTGTTAAGGATGTTTAAGGTAAAGTTATTGTCGGCTTAGGGCTCGTGTCGGTTTCTTGGGCCGACCTGGTTTTATTCGCTGTCCGATAGGTATGGCCTTGGCCTCTTTACTTACTCTTATAGTACCCTTATTAGTACCAGACATTGTTCTTTCACTTGCCACAATATCACACGGTTTTCTATAACATACCATACAATGATACAGTTTACGGCTGTACTGAAACATCTTTCCATAAAAAATTTATGTGTAAGTACTCGGGTACTTACACCATAAATGTATGTATGTATTATGTATGATTTCATATTTCATTCGTAATTGTGCACAAGAGCGTGTTGATCTGAACTGAATAGAATTACGGAATCTAAGTAAGTCCAATAGCCTGAATGCAATTTATTCAATTTCAGAAGACAATGAGACTTCACAAGGGGATGTAGAAGCCCAACTTAGTCGTGCCAAAGCCAGAGTAATATCTGGGAGAGCTGAGCTTGCTACTTTAAATAGAAAAGTGGCCACCCTAAAGCGACAAATTGAACAAGTTCCTAATCGAACAGAATTGAGAGAGTACAGATTACGATTTGCTGAGCTATACAATCAAGGTAAGACAAAAAATGGGTGCAAATCTGATGAAAAGTCAACACAAATAGATTTTGAGCAATATAAACTAATTTTGTATGTGTTAGAAATTTATCTTTTGAGAGCAGCTCTATAAGCTTCCATGATGTGATTGGCGGATTTAATTCAAATGTGAAAAATATTTAAATATAATTTTTTCAGTGTCAGCTACACATAGACAAACCAAGCAATTTTTCAGCCTTTACAACTCATTAGAGGATACAAAGCGTTATGTTGAAAAGGAGTTATCATTGTTGAATTCCATTGTCGATTCTTATCAACAGTAAGTGAATTTCTTCTCATTGTCATTGCCGTGTTACTGTAAGCCTTAAATTAAGTTCATTGACTACAACTATTATCCTAAATAGGGCATGCACTTCAGCATCTGGACGAGAAGAATTTCTAAGACAACTTTCCAACTTGTCCGATGGAATGAAAGAAACTTGTTCTAAAGTGGACAAAAGATTCCATTCTGAAAAATTAGTTGGTAAGTACCAATGTTTTAAATTTCTGTTGATGCATTTAACGAAGTATGTAGAATTGGTTTTAAATGTGTTGGGCAGGATTAACAGCAAGTTTAAAATAGCCGTACGATGTTTACTGTAGCACATACGGCAGTTAAAATGTAGTAGAAAGCACACGTAGGCGGAATAATCCAATATATATATTTAATATTATCTATTATCCAATATATATCTATAATTTAATTTGTCCTATGAGATTATGTTTAATACATTAAAGTATTATTTAAATAAAATTTTCAGTTGAGCGACTTCAGCAAGAGTTGCAAAGGCTGGTCGAGCAAAAAGTGGCTTACGAAAAATGTTTGCAAGAACTAGAGTCTGAGTGTAAAATAAATGATCAATTAATTTCCGCGTGCAAGAAAATGGAGTCTTCAAAGAAATGACTTTCGCTACTACAAGTTGAATGTAAATACACTTATGGCCTTTATTCATGGATGAATTTGTATAAAGATTATGTTCATTTTGTAGTCAAAAGGGTTTTAATAGCAGTAGACAAAGTTCTATAATATACCCTATGATCTAAACATATGGGTGCAGATTTTAATTTTAATGCGTAAATATACCATGAAAGCAGAGCAAAAGACTTAATTTATTATTATAAATTTTGTATTATATGGTAATTCGTTTTCATGTTAAAATTGAAGCTTTTGTCTACTGTAGTATATAAAATTTAATAGTGCATTGGAGATAATCATTTTGATATCAGATGTGTGATTGTAATGTTAAAGTCAATTTTACCTGTATCTTTTAATTTCTCAAACCCCATATTTGATAGAGCTGTTATTAATCAGTACAATTTATGAACTGGCTAATTAAAATATATTATATCTTCTTGGCCATAATACAGTGTTCTATTGTCCCGTAATGGGAATATCTAAAAATGTTTTATATATTATACTCTGAATAAAATTAAGACTGCTTGTCTAAAGCTTTATATTGTAATCAAACATCAATGTATGGCGTATGTCACGTCACGTCACGTCTGCAAATGTGTTAATAATTATTTCGTTTCGTCCGAGAGTTCTACACAGAATCTTCGTTCCTAGTATAGTAATGATACGTTTAGTAAATTACCAGCCTTGAGATAGATTAGTGATAGATATAGTATTAGATAAGCACGCACTCATAGAGTTTGTAAAACTCTCTCGTTATTGTAAATTACGATTCATGCTCACAAAAATAGTAATTAAATCGCTAGCAGTAGTCATTAGAAGTAGTTACAGTTCCTTTAATTCTATTTAATTACCAGGAATTATTTTCTGGTTAACATAAATATAGTTAAAAGCTTCAATTAACATATATACGCACAAACCGCTTTAAAGTAACAAACAAAATGAATGAAAACTTTTAATGTACCTATTACTTTACAGAAACATATCGTATACTTTATTGTTTTCTAGTATACAAATGTGTCTATACTTTTAGTTTGCGGTAATATAAAATCTTAATATTTATTAATGTAAAATTGATCAATTTGTTTTCAAACACCATATAAGCATCCTAGATTGATTTATTAAAGGCAGCACTTTGTATTTTTTATGCTACCCTGACCAAATTGTCTGCTTTTTTCTCCGTGTTCAACCTTTCCTTTTTATGCACCTAACAAATTTTCTGTCTTATAAATTGACCAAATGAAACCTTAAAATTGTTCCTTGCAATTTACACGGATTTTCATTGTCTAAAGACCCCTTACTCACCGATCCGTCTTTCTGTTTGCATTAGTATGTAGAATTGGTGGCATATGTTGTTGATAAGCATTATGCAATTACAAACATATCAGCTTTACATGGCACTCGTTACATGTATTTAGCATCTTGTTGAACATGTTACTTGGTAAATGCAGTGAGACTGTTTAAAAAAGAATTGCATATTCATAATTGCTAGTATTCCATTGTGAGTTGTGTTTTAGTTTGATAATAATATTAAAGGTAATTTGATTGCGTAACTTAAGTATGAGGAACTAGAGATGTGTCAAGTTCTCATTGAACAAAGCAGTCGACATAGAATTCATTCTCATGAATTCAACTCAACAATGTAGAGAAGACATTGTACAGAGTTTCCTCTCCACATCCATATCACACTTAAGACTCTTATTAAAGATTTTGTGCTGTGTGCCCGTACTTTAATGGCTAAGCCGTAAGGTAAGGAGTGTATAAGCATTTGTCTTGATGCTTGAGTTAAGATTTCTCAATGGATGAAAATAAATGCTCTTGAGAATCGTCTTACGTTACGTAATGTTACGTTAGGTTGACTTACTGTTGGATAGGTTCAGCAACCGTAGAGCTTTGCAACGGATGGTTCACAGTTCACAGCAACTATTGAATGAAATTAAAGTTCATGGTCTTATAGTAACTTTTATCTTATGGGAGAAAACCAAAGTGCATGATCAACAGAAACCAGCCTGAGCCAGACGGAAAGAATTTTACAGTAGCTTTCAATAGACTGAGACTGAAACACTGAGACACACTCCCACACTCGACTCTCTCGCTTCTCAGAACAATACTCCTTCTACCATTCTACCTACAAGCACTAGAATTTAATCAAACCGATTCCTCTTCAAAAGTAAAATTCTGTATTTTACAGCCTATAGGATGTATACACTTACATATAACAGCACCATTGAAATTGAAAAATTACGATGACTATGCACTAATTTCAATGTGTCTTGTATGATGCTTAAGCCCGATTTTTGGGAATCGAGAACAAAGCCTCCAATGTTATATTGTAACACTTCGTATCAGTAAACTCCATTTGCGGTTAATTGTGTCAAAGATTATAGGCTAATCTCAAATAAATCTAACATGATATGACTAATAATTATATATTCCTATATTTTATTGCAATAGCACTCCCATAAAAATTCTGCGAAATCAGTAATGGCCAGTTTGCTTGCTATTATCGTTCATGTACATGCAAAAAAGTAATCTGTAAGTGTATAATGTAGTATTTTGTCATACGAAGACTTTCAAAGTTCCAAACCTCCGTAGTTTTGATGCCTAGCATATTAATGAGGGAACAGAATTTTTATAACCAATGTAATTTGTGGTAAAACCAATAATATTGCCTTCTAAATCAACACTACTCTTATTATTGTAGTTAAAAACTAAAACAGCTAACTTATTGTGCATTCATAGTATTGCTAAGTTCGTCCGAAGTTCTTAATTGTGTTAAAGTAGAAATTCGTTTACTTTACCAATTATCGTATTTCACATAAAATCTTAGACACGTAAGTATCTACCGTATCATGTATTAGTTTCCAAACAGTGGTTTAGCTTATACTGACTTTCCAATAAATGTATATTGTACACCAAGTGGGATGAGAATAATAAATGTAAAAAAATTGTATTTCAAATTGTCGAAATAAAGGCTATAAATATTCTATGGGCATTATTTTGCTTTACCATATCCATTCTTCAGTAGGATTTCGCGTTTTCCGTTCACAGTTTATTGTACCAATAGCAATTTGCTGTGGAAGGATAAAATGAGTAAGAAACAGAGTAATGCAAAGTTTGCAAAGTTACTTTTTATACAATTTGTAAGTTTATCATCTTACATTCACCAATAGATAAATAAAGGAGAGCCCCTATTTCTGTTTATTCACCTACTTGTTTATAAAATCTAAGAAAAACTCATTACCTATAGATAATTTACTCAAGTACCTAACACACATATAACATAAAGTGCATAAAGTTTATTGAAAACTAAATCATATTGTAATATCGATACTTAATACTAAACTTCATTAGTCAAAATTATTTGCCTATCAAGACCAAATTTTGTGACGGAATATGCATTGTAATGCAGTTTGTGATGTTCAGAAGAAAAGTTGACGATTTGAATCTCAAATCGTAAAGAACAGTGAGAATACTGAAATAAGGATATGATTTAGCAATAATGTGTATTGTATGCTTATAGGCACAACATCGAGTGTCATAACACAGGTTCCATCTTTTTTTTCGGTGTGGCTGAGCAGCAGCATCACAGCATTGACATGACATTTTTGAATGTAGGGCTGCATATTGCCTTAATAGCTGCCTGCACGATGGGCACATTTCTACCTACAGAGTTATGATATAAAATACAAATTGCGGGTTTAATATATTAAAAAGTAGGCAAAATAAAGTATGAATATTAATTTGGTATGTTTACAACTATGTAAGTTTGATTTTATGTGATACACATAGCTATAAAATAAGTAGTTTATGCTTAAGTCTTTTGTGTGTGCAGTAAAGACAAGTTTCACAGACACATAATAATGCAGTATATCACTAGTAATTATTCTATGCAAAAAAACTTACGATACAATAAATTGGTAATAATTATTAAATTTTTGTGAATCGGTGGAAGGAATGGGGTAAGAGCGGATTGTGGGAACAATATTTCCAGACAGTATGTAAAGGGTAATATCTAATTAGTAGTGAATTATATAATGTACACTATCCTGTATATTTACTGTGGAATAGAGTGCTTATAATCGGTTAATAATGTGAAACGACATGTACTACAGTTAAATAGTGGCTGTAGTTGATTTTTGATAGGCAGAAGTTTTGATTCGAATAGTAGTAGAGGCTATTAAAGTAACGCGGCTATAAGTTGGACAGTTAGGGTTGAGCATTAAAAAGATTCCCATAGAATTGTTTATTTGAAATTAGAGGGATAAAAAGTGAATTCTTGAGTGTTGACTCGAGTCTGGATGAAAGGGAGAGAAATGGGCATTAAGTAAGTTCTCATCAGATGCACAAAGGAGATAGATTAGATTTACTTACAGGATGTGGCTGGGACAGGACTGGATTTACTTGACTTGCCTTCTTTATACCCTTATAGTATTTCAGAATTGCAAACTGTCTGCAAATTGACGATTGTAGGTAGACAAGGTGCAATGCTATAATATGGTGTAGTACGATGATATGATGGCGTGTAATGCCGAGTGTAACTAGTGTAGATATATCCATGTCTATGCAATGCATGCATGGTAGCAGATAGTAGGTACTTAAGTGCAAACTAACCAAGTAAACCAAGCATCCCTTTGTTAGCAATTTGGAACTAACAGTCCCACACCTTTTAATATGCATGGCTACATATTGCACAATCCTTAATAGTTTTTCTTCGCGATAAACCAACTCGTCTGGGATTCCTTCAGTTCAATATAGTTTTGTTTATCTTAACAACCATAGAGGTAAGTGGAATTATTATAGGTTGATTCTCGTACCTACTATAACTACCTTAATACCTACTACCTCTACAATATGCATTCTTGTTAGTCACTTCTCAATGTTCGCTGGCATGACTGAATCCTCCCTGCAACAAAACCACTCCGAGACAATCTAAAGTCTACAAAACTTCCTACGAACAAAAACTCCATTCAACAATCCCTTTGTCTATTACACTAACTAACCTAAAGACGCTAAAGGGTCGTTAGTTATGCCGTTCTGTCAGACTTAACGTACAAGTATCTCTACTTTATTCCTTTTTCTATAAATAAGAATGTGCAAAAAATTCAAAAATCCCAAATCCATATTTTTACTGCATGAGTAGAATTACTTTGCAAATATGTAGGCTCAACATCTAACCGGAACCATTATATAAGAATTCAAAAGGCATAATTAGCAGCCCAACTTTCCCTTCCTTAGGAAAGACCATGCTGGCTCCGACCGTTTCCTGTAGAAAATATGTAACTAGATGTTCATATCAGTTACATACATGCATTATCATAATATGATTACAAGGTATAAGGTACTCATGCGAAATCAACGATTACCTTCAATTGGGAGCCAGATTAAAGAATCATGATACGATCAAATCGGACCGGACCAACCGACAACGACAGCCATCATAATGACGCATCACATCACAAATCCTAGGTACCTAGCAAACAAACCATATTGTACATTGCATATGTTAAACTCCGGTTTTTGCAAAATCACTTCATTAGACGGTTGACGCTATTGCATAAACCAGCAGATTTTACAACTTGTCATTTTCCCATGGAGTTGAACTTTTTGCTATCTGTTTTTTTGGTCTCAGCTAAACGAAATTTTTATCCTGGTATCCGCTTTTACTGAAATGGTGGAATTTCCAATATTCCATAACGAATTTACATTGCCATTACGAATACGTGAACATGTATATAAGTTTTCCATTCACTCCCATAGCATTTGCATCTTTTACTTTCGGTTAATAGCATTAGTAGTTTTAATAGTGGTTTAATATCTTTTAATTTGGTTTTACATTGCTCTTTCAAAATTATTCCAAAAATGCAAGACAAAACAAGTTCAAATCCTAATGACAAATTGGCGTGGACAAATCTATTGGCATTTTATGATTTTAATTTAGGTAGACCAATCTTTCATTGTTAGAATTAATTGTATAATCTTCTCAACCCTGGTTGAAAATTTTACAGTTGCAAAGTGCAAAGTTATGATGCAAGTGATGTTTCTACATGCGCCCTACTGTGTTTTACCTTTACCCAATTAGTGATAAAAATGGCAAAGGTCTTAACACTTAAAACTGCAAACTCATTTATCAAACAATAAAACAAGACACATTAATATGTACGGATGCAGTTTCCATCCTCATCTACACTCCACACGATAAAGAATTTTCCCTGAGAACTTGTAATCTATGAATTTTCATTTTCGACACTTAAAAGTAATCGTTATAAAATCAAAGGAATAAAATTTTACGACTGGAACTTACTGTGAAGAGATGTGTCATTATGAAGTGCCCGAAATATTGTTGAGGTATGAGAAACGTTATAGAAGTTTTGAGAAAAGGAAATAGAAAAGAATAGAGATAACAGAAGTTGTTAGTTTAATGTTAATACCTACACAGGATCCCATTACATTTCTAATAGATGTATAAATGTTAAGTGGAGACGAGTAAACTTTTTATAAGTACACTACGCCGGTCGAGTCCGGTCGTTACGAAAAGATTTTTAGTGCATTATGATAATTTTTATAATGATAAGAGTGCAACGCAAAGTAGACAGTCGGTGGAACCGTGAGCGAGTACATTTTTAGATTATGTGCATGCAAAGATAAATGCATAAAGACGATAGTACCTGAAATCCAGTCTGGAAATGACGGACGTTTGTTTGTTGGAAATGCAATATCGTTAAGGAGCGTAGCCGTCATAAAGCCATAAATATAATTTCATGCTCTTTTTCTTTCTAGTGATGGTTTTATGAGCTAAGGAACTCGTAATAAATACAATGCTGCATTACATCACAAATGCGCCAAGAATAATGCATTACAAATGGGTAACTTATTGTACATTGTTTACATACAGGGACAACCAAAATTTTCCCCATCCTTAGCATCTTTCTTCCATCAATTTACCCAGCAAACGTAGAGATTTTTTTCTTGACTGGATGTAAATGTAACGTGGACAGTTTGTCCCTGTTTCCAAATCTAAGTTTTCAGTATTGGTTATGCACCTATAGTAGTGCCTATTGCAAATAACTACATTCATAATCTCACTGGTAAATCAGCCTTGATTCTTAACATTGTATTTTCAAAAAAGAATTTTTCTGGTCCATTTGCAGACATTAGATTGTCAAATGAGATAATTTTACGATTCAACTTGGCCATGTAGACCAAAAACTTAATTACAGGTACTTACAATTAGAAATCAATGCTGAAATTGCACTTAAATATTGTCGTCGTCACAAAATTGTCAAGAATGTCGGTTAAAACGATAAATGAAGAGATAGCTTGTCATTTCTTTAGTATTAGCCCTGTACATTTTGAGCAAAAAATAGGTTAGGTAGGTTAGGTATCTGGAGGTACCTACGTAAGTGTATATTACGTATGCAGTACGGTAATATAGCAGCACAGGTAATAATCTTAAAATTAAGCTTTGCATTTTATATTTACATGTAGGTTTAGGCAGTTTACCGACGAAGCAGGCAATAGTTGAGTAGAAGTATCAAAAAAATAATTTTTGTCTGCAGTGTAAAATGCAAATGCAAGTCTGGTGAGCAAATGTAATGTTCACCTGGATAGGTACTCCATAAAACATAGAGGTTCAGATTTCGTATACATCTTATACATTGATAACCTACATACGATAGGACATTTGTAATAAATAATGCAGGAGTATTGTTTTTTTGCCTAGGATAATATTGAGGCTAGGTAGAGAAGAGTAATAAATGCTTCTGTTTGTGGTAAGAGAAAAAGATCGGAAAGAAGTAAGATAAAGAAAGGAAACTGGATGTAGTATTACAATTTAGTATAGGTCTTGGTTATCTAGTAATGTACACTCCCCCAGTATAACAGAGATACTATAATAATAATAATGGTCAGGAAATCTCATTTCCAGTCCAGGTACTTGTATTAGTAATTGCAGGATCGATGTAAGTACAAATTATTCATTGCGTCAGTACTAAAGTGCACTGAGATAAGGCATAATAATGTTATACAATGTAGCGTGGTAAAGGCAAAATGTGCAAATTTGAAATATATGTAGAAGCAGGGTATCTTATTAGAACTGATTAAGTCGATTTTCCAACGATATCTTTTATGATATATTAGAAATTGAATTCCTCAGAATTCCAGGAAGCAGATTTTGAGTGAAGATTGTTCGGATTCCCTTGCATTTGAGTTGCACGTAGGCTGCTTCACACATGACATGACAAAAACAAAGTATAGAGCATATTGTATACATGGAGTACGTGACGATAGATAGAAAGATAAACTGGCTGTGAAAAGAATTACACATCCGTCTGTTTTGTGAGTCTTAGCAGGGAGTTTAAGTGCAGACAGAAGTTAGCATTAAAGACGCATTGGAAAAACAAATTGCCACGCTGACCTAGCATTATAGAGAATTACATAGATGCAAGTTAGCGCAGCTATTGCATAAATAAATGGTAGTTGTTGTGATGTAATCCGTTTACATACTTTTATCTTTCTCCGCTGGATTTGCAACCTCAACATATGCAAATTATGTTCCAGGGATCTGTTTAAATCATTCGCTGAAAGCATCATTATTTTTGAAGATACGAAATCCATTCATGCGAGTTAATACTTATAAATAGGTAATGACCCGAACACAAGTGAGTAGGGAGCTAACGCAATATTCTAATGAGGTGCATAATGCATACAGATAGTAAAATTACTTAGCAATCAAGTAACAATAGCTTTTCTTACCACACGGAGTGTTTGGCGTAGCGTATGAAAACAACTGTGACTGACGATTACATAATAATTGTATTTTACTACTGACCGACTATGTCAATGTCTACTAGGTAATATAACTTTAACGACAATATGTCTGCAGAAATCTGTCTCGTCTGGTTCCTGCTTGAGTTGATTTTATGTTCCTGCCTAGCTTGTCCTACAAAGAAGATGGAGTACTACAATGGACGAGAATTTGCAATTAAAACTTTTCCTATACGCTTTGTACAATATTTTTGTATGGGTGATGATGGTACGTATTCTAATGGTATTTGAAAAAAGTGTGTGAATGACGAGAGGACAGAAATGTTCGTGCTATGCCTTTATTTCATGTCCTGCACTCATTACAGAAAAGGTAGGCTTAACAACTCAACTAATAAACATCAATGTTTAATTCTACTGAGAAATGCGAGGGGCTCTGAGAAATAATAACAATGAGGACACGTAAATGCCTCATTGTACGTGAGGAAATATGAAAAAGAGTTTGTGCCCATTCAGTAATGTGTCTTTTAATACATTGTGTACATGTCACATTATATATAAAATGTGCTGATGTATTTGTAAGTTGGTCTGCCTGCTGACATGATATGATGTGTATGAAGATAATTACAAGCCTCGCGAATTTATGATCAAACTGTAATTATTCACAGTGCGTTTCATTCAATTTCAATTACAATCCACCTGGTTCTACCTTAACTTAAGTCATTTTCTCGTGTGAGCCAGACTGTGCTAGTTGAACAGTAGTGTGGATAATAATACCAGTAGCCAGTAACATGTCATTTAGAGAATCATAGAGACAAAGTGTGTAATGCGGATTTAAAACTCAGCCGGTGACCGGTGCCACCGGTTATCCATTTTCTTTGACAGCAGAGCGGCTTGAAAAAGTTGGCAGGATGATGGAATCGAATGGCAGAGAGTCAGTCGGCTTAAATAGCATTTGCAGTCCATTATAATCACACCGCATATCTATTTTCTGTCTCTGGCTAATCTATTTCAGACGTAAGTAATGGAAGAGGAACTGTCTCACATTACTGTAATGTAATTGTAATGTAAGTTTTCTTTGTTTCGTCATTTTATAGCTTTTTTTGCCTTTGTCTCCAATTTGCGTGCGTTTTACTACTGTAGTATTACTACGGCTTGGCTTTTCCTACCAGAGTTAAGATGTGTTGACCGTTGCAAATATTTATGTGTTATCAACGCTCAAGAGGAGTTCGTATTCAAACGTTGATTTATTTCCACTACTCACTGCATACAGTCATTCTCTAGTCGGTAAAAACTGTGCGTGCCGTATGCAACGTTGCTTTTTATTATTATATTACACCCACACGGTCTTTTATTACGTACAGGCACAAGTAGAAAAGAGTCAAGACAATTCTACAACATGCATGGCTATTAATATTATATGGACTTATTATCTCGAAATATCATCATCCTATCACATTATAATATCATTTTATCCAAGTGCACTGGCACACCAACTCCAACCCAACTCCTACTGTCTTCTTCTCTGGAGGAAATGTCAATTTCAACTTTTTTCTCAACCTCTTATTCGTCTGCCGGTGGAAATGTTTATGGCGACAGTGACAGGACGGAAGACGTAAAACTTTGTACTTGAACACAGCCTAGCATTATCATGAGATGACAGTTAATGCAAATAATATGATAAGCAGGCACCTACTACTACTCTATACGTTTTCTTATCACCCTAAATGATGGACTACATTGCTGTAAATGCCACAGCTAAAAATATGTCTCTAACTCCATTCCAACCCATCTGATAATTCTATCATCTTTAAATTACTTATATAATAATGCAGCTTTTCTTTTGCACTTTTTAGGCAAAATATTGCATTTGCATTGGAAGACTATAATTTATTATTTCTGCCATAGGTTTAATTCTGCTTGCAAATAAGACCTCACCAAATTTTATGGCGCTAAATAAAATGGTGTATGTAGATATTATGTTGTTTGACATTTTCAAATTCATACACATTCGTGTAACATTTTAAAATTGCAATTTCATTTATTTTGTCACTTTCGGTTCAATATTGGTTTGTAAAATGTTATGCAATGGGCCAATGATGGCATAATATCTATTTATATGAATTTGGGTGGATATTTAATGTGTGGGCATTTGCATTGTGACAAGCTGGATGTAGTTTGGAACAAGTTTGGTATGGTGTGTGTTTAATAGGAGGTATTTCATTACTATGTTATGGTATTTTGTGTTTATTTAGAAGGTGGATTGACTGTCACAGATATTATGTTAAGAAATTGATAGCTCGGTTGGAATTTGAGAATGTGGGCAAGTCAAATAGGTGAATAGTTAGACAATACGGATGACAGCTTTTCTGACATGTAAAAGGGTGGGGAGGTATAGGATTATTATTCATTGGGTTGATAGTAAATGAATCAGAGATGAAATAGATACGAGAAATAACAGAGTGAGCTGGATTCATGAAAACTGTAATTTAAGGGATTGTTGAGGGTAACTTGTCTGCATGTTTTAAAATGCTCTGAAAAGGTGCACTAACTAACTATGTATCTACACAACCTTTTTGGTGCCCATTATAAACAAACAAGCTAATTGTAATTATGCACCTGGTCAGGTAATTTCTTTGTCTTTGGCGCGGAATGTTATTCCCCTTTGCAATTTAATAATTACCATTTCTGGGAAATAATTACTGTTCCGTACTGCACATTGCATTTGGCGATTAGAATATTTCAACCCCCAATTTTAGGCTTGTGAGCATCCAACATCATTACGTGGGACACAATTAACCGTAAAAAAACGGATACCTAACAAAGAACCCAATTTGCCTAAAAGTGCATTTGCAAATTGCACGCACAGACAGCAACTTTGCACTGAAAGCAAAAAATTTGCTAAATGCACACAATACATAATGCTCCAAGTCAGCCACCTGGCTGGTATCTGTGTGTGTATTTAGGTAGTTTTTGGCTCTCTCCACTACAGCATTATGTTACAGAAGAGAACGTTAGCTTAAAAGTGCAAGGTACAAAGTACAAAATAGTAAAAAAAAAGTACATCTGCAAATACAGCAGATCCAATGCAGTTTCACGATAATAAGTGTCTACTACGAAAATTGCACATTTTTTGCAGCCAATGCAGTCAGCAGTAGGTAGCTTTAGTTATGTAAACACGCGAAGTATTATTTTCTCTAATCGTAACATAATAATGCAGACAATCAGGAGCAACCGTTAGACACAACGAACATGCTATATTTAGTTACAAAACAAAGTTGCATTTAGAATGAACAGTTTTACAATCTATTTCCTCTATATCTCCATCTATTTTAGCCCTAATAATGCCAGAAATGATAGCCAGCACTATTTCGATGTCTATTTCTACCTTAACAAAAGTATAGCTAACACGGATTGTATTCTTATCCGTCTATATCTTCCCCATGCTGCGCTTATAGTGCCGACTTGTCAGTGAACACAATAATTTATGTATAGAATTCGTAGTATTTTGCTAATGCACTTTGATACTATGCGTTAGCAAAGCCACTGTGAATTGAGAAAGTTAAGATGTGACGCATGCAAATTCGCCTGCAATTTTCTACTCATTGCAATGTAATGCAAAACGACAGTTGTACAGGTAGACCAATTCAGTCTTATATCCTTATACACATGCGAAGAATTTTAGTATCAGTTTAATTCAGATCCAACCTCTATATTGCAATAACCCAGTGTCTATACAACTGGATATGGTGAATAGACACTTGGTATAGTAGTACTTACCTGTTTACCCTTTGCAACTTCAAAAACTACCTAAAAACCCTTTTATTCGCAGAAGCATAGATAATGGACTTGACTTGTCTGTGGTCTCGGCTGGCCTTGCTTCACACGAGCATTATTCCCCCGTGAAAGTACAAGGATCATGTAAGTATTGATCATTCATGACATATACCTAATACTTATTGAGAAAATGCAGCAGTCGAACGAAGCGGATGTAAGGCAGCCTCGCACGATATGCAAATAACACAAACCAAATGTATCTAATGAGCTAATAACATACTAACTAAATACTAATGACTATAACTATATACTAGCAAAACTCGCCATACATCTGCCACGCTGTATCGCTAAACAAATCGACTTATCCCATATACATACACATCCTGATAAGTCATTCTTCTCATACTCAGAATCAGCTACCTCCATCAATGTCATGCTTTATCAATACTTTGAATAAATACCTGCATAATTTAATTTCGATCTCATACCATCAAAAAAATTGACATATTAACTAATGTACTACATTTTAACCTACTTGATTTCTCAACTTTCGTTCACACGTTTAAAAATTCTTGGCATTTTTTATGCAAAATAATGACCTTACTACAACTGTTAAAAATATGAATTTATTTGGAATGTCGTAGCAGCAAAATACTGACTAAATATTAACAAAGTGTATTAAACAGATCTTGAATACATTTTCTATGGGTTTAGATTAGATATATACTTGTGAAATTCAAGCCAAAATCACGACTGCTATAATAGATGTGCATTTGGGGCTTTCTGCTTAATTGCTACAATCTACTGATGTTGCCTAATTCGGTTATGCTAAATGTATTATTTCCTTCACTTTAATGGTGAGACCTTACACAGCTTTGCTTGATTCTATTTAAAGTTTATTCAATTTTCCATCGACTTCCGTTCCCAAAATTGAGTTACTTTATACAACATCATACAAGAAACCTCCGACCATACAATATGATCATAAGCGACAATTTTCACATTATTCTCAAAAGATTTGTCTTAAAATGTTCAGGCCAAACTGATAACGTTGAAACTGACTTTCAATTTTATACACATGCTACATGGCAAAAGCTTTGTACTAGACCAAAATGAAAAGTTTTGCTTATGATAAAATGATTTACCCAAAATCATAGTAATTAGCGGTGTCTATGTTTATGAGGATGTGACACATCAACTTTTGAACTCCAAATGACACTTCTGATGAAATTGTGTGAATGTGCCAAGACAAGAGCAAGGAATATGAAATAACATTTTCAATGGAAGACTAAATTGGTATCGTTTCTTGTGATTCTAGTTTTGAAACTAGTATTGTGCTTTTATTGAGCTTCTAGGTATGTGTAATGCGATATGCATGTTTTATCATTCCCAAAAATTAATTAATTTTTTAGTCTTGTGAAGTAGTAAGAGTCAGTGGGTTTACTAAATGTTACCCTCAATTGAAGTAGTATTGTGTATAACGTTGAAAGAATGTAGCCAAGAAGTAGGTATCATGTTAGTATGCTAATTACTAGAGTCAAGTTAATCCTTATACCGGTTAGGTATCGAAAAATAACCTAGGTAAAATAATTTAGAGTTTGATTGTATTGAAGCTGTTGGGTAGGTAGGGAGAGAGGTACTTTAGGTTTCATGAGAACATTTCAATCATAAAAGAGCAAGCCCATCCTTGATGATCCTGTAAGTTTGCACCAAGAGGGAGTAATAATTTGTATTCTTTATCTGTAGTTATGTCCAAGGCTTTAATGTGTGTATAGATGCCTGTCTGTTTTATTGCTACTAGATGAGTAGCCTGGGTGCTAGTAGAACGTTTAATTCCAGTTCATGGAAATGATGATATTAATTTCGAGAGAATCTATCTGTAATCTTCATCAATTTATGGAAAGAAAAATGCATTTCGTCAGCAAAAGTTAGCACTAGTAGTCTACATTAGTAGTTTGCTATTCTATGCTGCTCCACCATAAAATGCTACTAGGAGCAATAAAAAGAGAAATAAAGTGTGTATCTTGTGTTAATGAAAGTATTTATTTGTCCGTAATAACAGGCGACGAAGGAATAGTGTAGAATCATCGAAGAATAGTGTAATTAATGCTTACATCTATTTGAGATTTTTATGGGGTTTCAGTTTTTGCGGATAAAACGGTATAAACTATTCGGAAACCCTTTTTAGACAAAATAAATGTCCAGAGACATTATAGCCTGGGGGATAGATCGTGTCGATGGTGTAATTGGGAAGAGTGTTGGAGAGTGTTTGGAAAAAGATGGTAAGTAGAATGTTTTGAATATTGTATGTACCAGGTACTCTGGTTATGGATGAGTCATAGAAAATTCGGTTGAGTTTCGACCGAACCGAAAGGCTTACTACCTTCATATAAAGACGACTACCTATCGGATAATGTACATTATACAAAGAGAGTGGGCGAGTTCTTTGTTGGGTAGGATGACTGGGATCTAATAAAGGCTTGAGTCATTGTACGAAAGTTCTATGATACGTGTACCGTATATTATGGTGTACCTATTACCTACAAATAATATAAGTATATAGTGTGCACATTTTTGTTGCACTCTTCTGGGAGTAGTGGCTACATATGCACCGCATGCAGAGATGCAAAAGTGCATCGAATAAGTCATCAGAGAGTGCTATGCACTCTGGCAATACTTGGTATGCCATACTAATAGTGCATTTTTATTAGATATATAAATATAGGTACATATTATATCTACGGTCGAGTCTGTGGCATGCATGGATGGTTTACTGAACTTCCCAATCAAGACAAGCCACATAGCATAGCAACAGCATGAGTATTTCATCCATACCTACAACATCACTACCTACTCGTTTAACTATTCCGATTGTTAGTTAGTGCATTCATGTGAGCTCCTCGCCGTTCCTGTTCCCAAACTAATGATAACATACCTATTTAAATCCTAATCCTTCGATTTCACTCATACAATGATACATCTAAGAATTAATAGCCGCTCAACCTTTCATGCACTTTCTGCTCAGCAAAAATTCACTTGTCAAGATATTTGTTAGAGCCCAGGGAAAACGTGCAACAAATACATAATCTATATTACACTCTCCTCTTAAACTCCTTACTTACTAGAAACAGTCACGTAAAAAATTATGCACACACATTGCAAAAACATTTTTATACAGATTTATGCTCCTGGAAAATATTCACAACTGCCATATATCAACCACATACATATAATTACACTCACACTACACACATGCCCCGAGATTAATAAACACATCATGATTCCCAATGACTATTCCCTAAGAATTATGTCTTTCCAAGTCCTTCTAGAGTAATTCCCAACTTTTCTTATCAAGCATTCATACTAAATTCATCTCCAACTTCATATCTGCATTCGTGCCACGGTGGCACTAACCTTTAATTTTGGCGATAAGAAACTCAATACAAATTACGCATCCAATGGAATGCAGAGTATGTACACTTTCAAATACCATTTCAAACACTCTTTCATCAATTTTTTATTAAATTGTCAAATCTAACTTTCCTTCACAAATACTACAATCATTATGCAATATACTTTAAAAGCTATATAATAGGTCACTTTTTTTACTATCATTCATTGTGAGCTTTTGATTTAATTTTAGTCTACCTATAGATACAGAGCCAAAAATTCTATTTATATCACACAAAGGATGCAGAAAACCAAACATTCGCAATTACCACCACTGACCATTATTGCCTAATATTATGCATATAAAGTTAGTAGTTAGTAGGATGATTTGTTTTTTACATGTCAAATCTAGTTTTCATTCACCATTATTGCAAATAAATATTATTTAATTATCCCTAAGTTCATGTAGATGATTTGCAAATAAAATGTAATTTCTTTCTACCTACATAGAAAATTCTATTTCTGTATGAGTTATAAAGAGATGCAGAAAAGCAAAGCGTCATATATGTCTGATTTGACAGGAATTATCAACATAATATGGTAATTTTAGCAGGGTAGTCTACCCTAAATGGTATAAAGCTGAGTCGATGTATGTCACTAAAGCATTAGTGTGTGTGTGTTGACAGTTATGGTGAACTCATCATATCACGTAGAAATAATTTCGTTGCGGAGCGAGTCATGAGTTATGGCATGTGAGTACTGCTTTAAATAAGCGAGAGAGAGAGAGAGAAGAGGAATTGAATGAATGACGCATCACCACAATGCATAGTGCATAGCCACAGTAGTGCAGTAGCAAGGAGCGGTAATTAATACCTTATTATTACATTCCGTGAATTATAGACATGCAAAAGCGAATGCAAAACTGCAAAGTGTGCAGAATTGTCTGGACTGAGTTGCGAGTGAACTCGGAATGATGAAGTGCAATGTGACTTTTATGTCAGTTCTGTTATGACTGCCATAAAAGCCAGTCTGTTAATACGCTATTAAATAAAAGGAAAACTTTCGGTTTTGAATTTGAAATCGGTTCGGTGTATTATGACTGACGGTCGGTGTACATAATAAATACTTTTTTGCCTAGCAGCACCGGCTTATAGAATAGTCATATTATTGCTTTTTGCTGTTTCACTAGATCAGGCTACTGTTGATAAAGACTTATTCAATATTCCGTTCTTTGTAAATGTGGATTTGCTATGTTTTCCTTTTAGATTGAGTGCATTGTTTGAATTGCACAGAAAAGATTTGTCATTGTCTTCCGAGAAAAGGCTACAAAATATGGATATACAACAGGTATTATTTGGCCAGGCGAAACTCAGCCCTTTCCTTCCTTTCTCTCTAGTACAATGCAAGTACTTTGCCTCTTTTCTGTTATTCTGCGTATTTACACGGTAGCGTCTGAGGAGGAGTTCCTAATGGGTTTATAGTGCATGGGAATAAATGTGTATACTAATGTAATAATTGAGAAATATTCCATAGAAGTTATAAATATTCTACGTGATAATATCCCCTGTTTTTATCCGACAGCAATCAGTAGAGTGAGCAATGCAAGTGCTTCTTTGAAATTACACTTTCATCCAGGAATTCTAGTGTATCCTCATATAATGTTGGTAAAAGTGCCTATTAAGCCTTTCCTCGTTAAACTCATTATTTATTTTCATTTCAACTCACAATTCCATGTTGTGTCACTCATTCGTTTGGTTACCTATCTGTAATTTTGGTATGTGTTAGCATGAAGATTAAACTGCTGATAACATGACATGGATTTGATTATACAGATACCCACATATTATACATCAGGCTATAAACGAATGTACAAAGTACATAATACTTACCTTTTATATCACAACAAAGAAATGTATATACTTTTCATGCGTTATAAAACCCTTTGCGTTTTGAATTGCGTATACGTAGATACAAATTCCATGAAAATACTTTCGTGCTCTTTCGTGAACTCCTGAAATTAAAATGAAGAATTTTCAATTAACGACCGAGTTCTCAGTATTAGCATGTTTTTACCATTCTTATTGTTTTATTGTAGGCTATACCACGTACAGACCACATTGTAGAGCCGTCGTGTAACGTTTTGGTCATGGTAGAAAAATCTTAGATGGCGGAGGGAGCTAAGCTCTGAAAGTAGCTACCCTACTAATGTTAAATTGCGAATTTGAAATCGCTATAACTGTAGCACCGCACCTCGTCGGTCCTTCTAACTTACAGATATTGTCAATTTGGACAAGGCGGTTCTAATGATGTAAACATCATTGCGTTGCGGGCCGTTGACATACATCAAAAATCATTTCGAAAATCTAAGTAGGAAATTGCATGGTTAAGCTAAAGCCCCGCCAGATAGCCTCTCAGATTTAACTGTCCTCACAGCCCCTATTCAATACTACATAGTGCAGACACACCAAAGGCATTATTGTACTTACATCCACTCTATACTAATCCCCTTTTCCTTAGGTATTTAACGCGTGCCTTATTTTTAATTCAGTTTAATTGGATTGTCGTTTTTTCAATAAAAAACATTACTGAATAGAATTAAATTAAAGAATGCAATGCTCTGTGCTAATGATATAAAAACGCTATAATACCTACAGACACAATTTCTGTTCCTACAAACTACATTCGTTACACCAACCATTTCATTATTGAAAGCACGCATATGGCCATTATTAATTACGTACACACACACACTACTATTACATAATACTATTTACATGTCGCACTGTAATATGTACTACCTACATTTATAATCATAATATCGTGTCTACCTTCCCGTGATGTAGAATGATGGAGAGAATTTAGACGAATTTTCGTGTACAATAAATTACCAAGAGTTTGACATCCAACTCAAAGCAACCAGTACATAATAAATATATTCCTCCAATACTATATCTCCACACCATGATGACTATGATTCAACTCAACATCATTACTGAATTCCAGAGTATAATTTTTGCCCGATTGAATGACTTATCTAAATAGCAAGTCTAATCTATCATTATTAGCACATTTTTATTACTTTTTCAATTATCTATTTTAATTACTGTATTACAAACGGTAGAAGGAAGTTGTTTTTTTAGCATGTGACTACATACAGTTATCATGAATGCTCAACGTATAAAATCTAAGTTAGATATATGAATAGAGGCCACGCGTGGAAATAATAAATGTGTCCAACAGTCATAGATTGAAGGAGTGTCTATGTATTTTAAATTATAGGAGCAGTGGGAATATTAATGTTCCACATCTGTCCGAGGCTTCTTTATTAGAAAAACAGGAGAGCCCTTTAGCTACGGACAATGTGTTGATATAGCTGGGAAGAGCATGCAGCTTTAGAACGAGTAAGTGTCCTTATTTTATAAATTAAAGTATTGCATCGCCCTAGAACCTGACTTTACCCTAGTTGATAATTCTATAGGAAATGTAGCCTCCTAGTCTGTCTGTCTGGAGTTTTTCCTCGGGGTGAAGGAAACATTACTACGGATGTGAATGTAGAGCAGTGAATCAGAATTGTGAATAACAAATCCTTTGGTTGGTATTACTCAGTGGAAACTTTCCCTGGATCACGAATGGATGAATGAAGGAGGAAAATGAGCTTTCCCAGTTTCCATTACGTTGATACAGTCATCCGGAGTGAGACACTCATTGTCAAATCAGGGCAGAGCAGATTCTCATCCAGCCGATGCACCACGAGGACGAGACGAGGCCGAGACAGAGTCATAGTCATCGGATCTTTATTTTACGGCAGCAAGCAGTCATTGAACGAATGTCCCAGCCAGCCCATGTCGGCCACGTCGTTTTCGATCAGGCAGTTACGTATATCTTACCCGGGCATTTCCCTTGCACATACATTTTTATAACCGCTATGTCTGCTCGACAGACAGCTTACTACCACTCTATAAGTACTATACCCTGGGGATAAATGATGAGGATGCACAAAGCAGATACCGCATGCGACATTGTCATACGACATAGTCAACACATTTGCGCAAATATATAGCACAAAAAAGGAGATACACTCCATTTTATTTCGACATCTGTACACTCCTATACATTAGACTTATGATATTATACTCCTGCCTTTTGCTCATCATTGTCTCTCATTTCCGTACCTAGCCAACTAGACTAAAGTATAAAAAGCGACAACTCGATCCTGTTCCCCGACATCTTTTTTAAGAATCATACCATGACCGCTTCTATTCTGACGAGACAAGAATACGACAATTCCTTTTTTACTTCCCTCGGGTCCTACAACCCGTATACAATGGTCCACTCCATTTTTTCATTCTTTTTTACCCTCCATTACAAAGGCATACTCCACTTTCTCCCATTTAATCTCACCCATTAGCAACTCGTACAGATTTCTGATACAAATGATCATTCACATATCATTATATCATCTTTCAATTTATTGTCAAAGCTCTTTTCTTGCATTCCTTGCACATTTACAGTCCATTGACATAAATATTCTATTGTAACATTTTCTTATCGACGTTTATAAGTAGATGTTCCTGTTTTCTGTAATGACTCAAAATAATATTCGTCTTGTCTTGAATCATCATTTCTAAAACAATTACAAAAAGGTAGTAATACATCATATATGAAGGCAATTCAACACACTTTTTCTTCTGTAAAAGACAAAAGTATGTTTGACTTGACCTTACCATTACAAAACAATTCGTATTTTAGTAGAATTTAAGTGAAATTAACGGTTAGGTGATCTATTTGTAAATTTTTCATTATAATGCTTAGGAATAGTCTTTAGAAGACAATAGTTAGAAGTACTTCTAAGTTTTAAGCATTCCTACTAGAATTAATTACGCCATTCTACATACTAATGGTATTTTGTATTTACAAGTTCGTTGTTGGAAATTGTAGAGAACATGTTTCTCACTTGGAATGCAAAAACAGAGTTTGATGAGTCCTATAATACTTATTATTGTCACCGCAATGGGAAGGATTTATCAAAGTAACAGTTCTCATAAAAGTCTTTGAGCTAAGTAATTCATTTTTCATTCGGACACGTTTTTGTAAATGGAAGAGGTTGCTCCGCTGCTGGATGGTCTATTGTCATTTGGTTGCCATCTGGCTCTACATCACGATGGAAATTGCGGAAGAATTGAATGAAGACAAATCGCGAGGAGAGAAGGTAAGTATGAACATTTTCTATAGATCTTTAGCTAAGTAGTATTATTTTGGCATTAGTCCCATTTTATTGGTTATTCCATTATTGGTTCCAATGGAGCTTAAAAACAATGTTTGGGGACAAGTGTGCGGACAATTGGATTAGTAAACATAAGGTTAGTTGAGAGGATTCTGGGGAATGGCGAAATGTAAGTTAAACAAAGAGTGTTTCTGACAATGGTTGTTTAGTGGTGGAGTCCGTCTTATTTCACAGACTCTATTCATTAAGTACTGTAGAAAAATTGTGCAGTAAAGTTTGACTTAACGATATAGGTGGGTGCACTTCGTGTAATCTTTTTGTTGGTGTGTTGGAAGAGTATAATAATATGATAGAATTCTGTTGTCTGCATAGCGCACATAAACTGTCTGGAAAGATCCGGTCTTTTCAGGAAGAATTTAAAAGCTTTGAACTGATGCCGTAGGAAATTACTCGATTGCATTGTCTGGCTCATCTTATATCGTGCGAGTATGTATGTATCTCTGTAGAAGTGCAAAAATGTCTAGTACATTCCATATAGGGTGGAGTGTAGGCCAAGTGGAGGAATTGAGCCACCACACAAACGTCTACATTGCAGTGATTCTGATTGCAGTCAAAAAACTCTTCACAGACTGCCTATTACTTATGCACCGATAAACAAGACTCCTTCTCTAGTTATATTATGCCATGATGTAGTATGTAGGTAGTAAATGCATATTATTATTTAGTATTGAGCGTTTATTGTTAAAAGGATCAGGTAGTTATAATAAATCGAAATATATTATATAGTTCTATATAGAGGTCGGTTATCACTGTGCATAGTCAATTTCGGCATCTCTTTGGCACGCAGAATATTATTATTACAACAGAGACTTTTGCTATTGATAACTCTAAGATATGTTAAAACATGCAATGAGCGTTTCTATCGTGCTATTGCCAATAATCCAAAGGCAACCGGCATGCAATTGTAAATGTAGTAATAACAAGAGAGAATATAATCTTGTTCATTGCACTGCATTCGGGATTAGCAAACCTGTAAATGCTGTAAACTTCAAAAATGGAAATGTGAGTGAGGGGAGCATTATTTCTATAAGGATCTGCATGCATATCACTATGTAAATAGATAGTAGACACAGCAATTATTATCTTGGTTTGTGTATTTTTTATGGATATATTCATATCTCTCCGCATGGATAAATTAACCACTAAAAATCAAGAATCTGTCTGGGTTTTTTTACTACTGGTTGTAGTGTTTTCTTTATCAATTTGGCGAAATAATACATGACTCTTGGTAGTCAGTGTCTATAAAAGATAAGTATCTACGATAGCATCCATTTCCAACCATAACCTTACCTTATATTACATTTGGGTTACATATATTACATAATATACATTTCCTACCCCTGATAATAGACTATTAAGCATAGAAGTAGACGTTGCAGGTTGAAGGATTACGGATAGATAATGTATGTATTTAAGAAGGTATATAGATTGGTATTTGTCAGTCTGGGGTTTTGTCTGGTTCACATTCGCATAGCAGAGTACATAATATGCATACCTAGGCTACACACAAACAGTAACGAACAAAGGAGACTAGAACAAAGGTTCGTCTAACAAAGGAGCATCGGTTTACAGATGTGTGTGATAGAACAGACACAAATACACGACACTCCACACACACACGCCGTATCAATAAGAAAAGATTGTGCATGGGAGTATATATTTATAGTTAGGTATTTATATACAGTTTAGCAGGGATGACGCAATAGTTTCTATGTGTGTAGGTGTAGTGCACGTCCAGGGATGGTAAAAAAGACGGAAAAGAGGTCTGCGTGCAGGAGATGTAGTAATGTAGGTAGATGGTCTTAAGTAAATGTAATGCCAATTACCTAACTGTATATAGCAACATGGAAATAGAAGAAGAGGGATATTAAAATCAGAGCAGATTGGTTGAGGACATGGGTAATCGGATATTTCGACTTTGTTGCACTTGAGAGGAGGGAAACAATAAGAGAGAGCTCTTGAAAAATTGAATCATTTAGTGTTTAGTCTGTGTGCGTGCAAGGTAAGATTCAGAAGAGACGATTTGATTTTCATGACTGACTTAGCTAGAAGAAGCTATTGCATTACGTAATCTAAGTTTATAACTGCAACTCGGAGATGTTGTCTACTCTAGCTCCACAATTTACATCGTGCACACCGCACATGTTTGTACACCTCTGAGTGTTTCCCTATTATCTACCTACTTGCATTTTATTCGCGTTTTATTGTCTTTTGAGATGAGTGCTGCTGCTCTGCCTGTACAATTACGCTTGCAGAATGAAACTCCAGGGTGGTCTTCCACATACCTTTGTCCTTCTCACAAAGAAATAATGAAACTAACCGCATTCTAAACCTTTAATAGAGTTTTAATTATTTTCTCGCGCCTAGACTTTAATTACCAAATATTGTAATTAAATTACACTTTAAAGGATGTTATTGCTCCTAATAGTATCCGCGGCAGTTGAACCATTAAATAGAGAATTCTCTCTCGGAAATCCTTTATCTTGTCTTTTCATCCTTAATCTGTAAGGATATATTCTTAGTAGACAACAAGGGCCGACTTTGATACAATTAGATCTAACAACGTCCATAACATATTCTGCCAAATCCAGAGAGGAGAATTGGCAAGGATGTAAGTACGCGGACAGGAAAAGGTAAAAAGCACACACATCATATTTTCGTAAAGAGTTAATTATGATAAAAGTTGTATTTTATTACTCGGTTACACAACATAGTATTAGAATATTAGAGGAAGGTTTACACAATGAAATGCATTTGCAAACTACAACAAAGTCGTTTACCAGCCATGGCTATAATAACTCTCCGTATCTGCGATCAACTCCTGTCCATACTAGCCCTGTATTAAAAAAACGACTTAAATATACTTATCACTGAGCCAGTTAAGTTGTAAGTTAAGCCACATAAACGAAATAATAAAGTTTTTGAAGAGAATGGATGAGTTCCCCCGGAGTATTGCGGCTATTGAAAAAGTTACATTGTTATATTATTGTGGTATTGGCAGAGGAAACCAGACAGTAGGCATAGTTGCAGTTGGCAGTCTGGTTTCGTCTTCTACGGCTTGTAGATCTGTGTGCAGATATCCGATGAATAGATAGAGGAGACCGGCAATCAACTGCATTTTTCCTGTACTTCTCTTCCTATCAACCCATCAGAGGCTATATATGACTGAGCAGAAGAGAGCTCTGGAGCAATTAGCATTATCATTATCATTACCATTAGCCTTCTTCAAACCATCCTTCGGAGTGAGGATTATAATACTTACATGGTATTAACCAAAGCTAGAAATTATCTGTCTTCCCTTCAATCTTCTACTAGTACATACTCTCCCTGTATATAATATACGTTAAACAAAGAGTATCATACATACTATATAAACAACTACATATCTCTATCTGTCTGTCAGTGCAATTCACGGGAAATGAGAACTTTCTTTGATTCCAACATCAAATAAAAGAGATGAGCATTGAACCGACAGAGACTTTGCGAACATCGTTACAGATTCCTCTATTCATATTTCCTTTTCAGAATTCCCTATTGTTAAGGTGAGTGCACATTATGTATGTAATCTTACGACCTTCTTCTGAGTATCTCTATCTTTATCCCTTTCTTACTTATTATTAGATTCAACTATTTTATACATTCTGTGTGAAAAGGCAATCTCTAAGTGTATGCATAGTATCATTATTACATAACCTAACCTAAGGAATCTCCTTATCGTAATCATAGAACCTATTACTCTTAATGTAGAAACTATAGTGTACTGGAGTGTGTAGATTGCAAAAACCAGCACACAAAATATTTTAGCTAATCTAAAGTTGAATGAATTGCACATCTGGTCCTGGTCTGGTTGCTATTCTTGCTATTTCAAGGAAGGTAATAAAGCAAACTTGCATGAATTATTTTATTTAGGTATCTATACTGTTCGTACTGGTTTGTAAGGATTAAATAAAATGCCAAACCTACAAGCTACTACTACCTGCTCGGGTTTGTTGAAAGTTGCGAGAGTTGATTTTGGCTGGAGTTGGGCACGTTGGGGTTGCAAATTAAGATTCTGCTCTTGCTAAAAGGAATGATATAGTAGATGCTGAATAGGCAGGTGCACTAGAATGAACATACGTGCTTTTAATTACTATTTCTACAAATAATTGTACGAGCAGAGTATAAAAGTATCGTTAATAGTTGGTGAACAATACTCTAATGCTTATAGAGTTAGAGCTGTTAATTAGTTTGAGAGAGTAATAAAAGTATGAATGGAAAGTGGGCAACAATACAAGCCATTTCTACTTCTTACGGTGAGTAACAGCATGCAATTTGTAAAATCAGATAGAAGACGCGGGTGTGAATGGGAAAGGTAGAACAATTAGTTTTCGAGAACTACTAGAATTCTAATACGGAGAGCATGCATGTTCAACTAATCTCGCATTTCTCACTACCTACTACAACTGCTACATATTCTCAAGTGCTATTAGAACATCTATTTCTTGTAGAAAAAACATTTCCATAGATAAAAGAGCACATTAAGTTGTAATACAGGCACACATTACATATTTTTTCTCATTTGAAACCATTTAGATTACTATGGCGTATTCATCAATGTTCAATTTCATTCAAAATCATATAATGGAAATCCTTTCGAGCCAAGAAAATCTGTTGACACGATTATTAAGTGCAGTAGTAGGCACTGCATATCTAGTAATCTGTTTTAAACCACCTAACTGGTTGTGTAGCGAGTTTTTTTACACAAAAAACGTAGCTCTAGCTTTTAATTTATGTGTGATACAGATAATTGGAAGGCACTAGGAGATAGAGGTTACTATTTACTGAAAAAAATCAGCCAATGTGAAAGATAGAAAATGGAGAACTGGCTCACCAATGTTTCCCAGTAGTGTTAGTCAGGTCAGGTCAGAACTACTATAAGTTAATGGATTTCAGTAGTAAAAGACTCTGGACTTGCACTCAATGAGTATGAAACCTGGCTAGCCAGGCTCGTTTAATAAGAGATGCTAATCTTTTGTCGCTTCCGTCGTAGAGATTGAAATTGATTAGCAAGCACGTGGATTCTCCGTGTTTTGTGTGAGTAAAACAAAACCAAATGCACGTTGAAATTAGAATTCTACGCAGAATGGAATCCCTTAAGCGAATGTAATGTAAATATATGTACATATTTAATCTGCTACACATTATAAGCTTTTACAGTAATCATCGCTGGAAAAACTAGTACAATTATAATACGTGGCCATGCCTCGACTTTCCATTACCATCTAGCGCTTCATTTTCTTGTTCTCTAATCCAAAGAACACCGCTCAGGTGTAAAATCCTATTAATGAATCCGATTTAATAGCAAACTCACTACCTGCTTGATACTTGATACACAATTCACAACCCGCTTTTTTTCTCCACCAACAAAACAACCTCCCTGTTATTTATGTTCTTGTCTCTTTGTTTTCATCCTCATTTTTAGACCATACTCATTCAAAGGATTCAATGAAGTTTTACACAAAACTTGCCATAATGAAAACGTGAGAATCTTTTCCATCTCACTAATTGCTACATTAATTTCATCTGATATATCTCTAACTGTAGGTGTACATTGCGGTTCTTACATTTAATTACTAGTATCATGCTACGGTAGCTTATCTCCTATACTAAATAGCCAATTTTATTTCATCCACATTACAAAAGTTATTTTTAAAATATTTCTTTTGCTATTTTTGAGGTGTTATAATACTATGTAAATATCTTACTAGACATTAACATATTTTAATCCTTATTAGATACTTGAGCCCTCAGTTTTGTGTAGATGTTTAAGGCTATCGTAAAAGAACACTTGTACTAGTAGCAAGGAGGTATTACGCTCTGTTTAAAATGGCTACCTAAAATTACTAAAATCAATGTTCGCCATGAATAAAAGTTGTGAATGTGAATTGATTTTTAGGGGTAGGAACTAGATGCATGACAAATCCGAATACGCAATTAAACGAGGTAATGATAAGGTTAGGTTTCAATAACGATGAAGTGGGTGTAATAAATAAATAGTAGTGTAGTCAAAGGGAATTCATGAATGAAATTGATTTTTTGGTCTTGTAAGAATTGTGTAAGTGTGTAGAGCGTGAATGGGTATAGGGAATATAGTAGATTGGAGATAAAATGGCTAGTAGAGGTAGTGTGATTTACGTAAATTAAACATGAAATAAAATAGAATATGGCAAATAACTGGGTAGGTTGGTTTGACTTTGAGTGATGCAAAGGAAAATATAGTCAGTCATAATGGCTGCGTCAATCAAATGGATATAGAAATGGAGGATTGCTTGGAAAGATTTGAAATGTTGTAAAGTAAAACAAGGGAGTGCATAAAAGGTAAAGAGAAATTTAATGAAGTCACCAAAGACAAGTTGAGGATATAATTTAGTATTATAATATAGCTCACTGTGCGAGTAAATAATATTTACAGCTTAAGATTGCCAAATTGACATTCTGGACATAATCTTTATTAGTGAGGTTAGGAAATCTAGTTAGGATATGCGTGTAGATGTGTATAATTATGACCTTAATGCATTAACACCTTACGCTAAGGTAAAGGTGACCATGTAAGGCATGATGAAGTAATGCAGTAGCAAATGTTAGTGTACACAATAATAATGTTCTTTCGGTTTATTTGCTTGGAATTATTTCATTTATTTATTAGTGTGTGTCTCCTTTAGACTCCACTCACTCCCTTGTCGTTAAAAGATTAGACTCTATGCAAGGCAACTATATAAATAATATAACTAGCGAGATGCTTTGTATATATCTAGTAGTTGTAATAATTTGTAGTAGTGTAAAGCAAGGTATATATGTCGGGGAAGTGCAGTTACCTGAAAGTATAAGCTGAGTTACTTACGTAAGTGTGGGCAGACAAGACAGGACAGGTTTCATTTTCATGAGAAAATTGGGTGGGCTGGGTTCGGTCAACTTCAGTCAATTCAGCTATACATGTTCACTTAAACATTTATAAGATATAATTGGGTGGCTTTTCAAAGAGTTTCTTAAACCCTGTTGGGCTTGCCAATTGATTTGTAGCTAGTATTTGTATCACTGCATCTTAGTTGTTGATGACATAATAACCCTATGACTAGACTAGTCCCATAAATCTTGATGCAGAAACTACACTTGCATTTTGTAGGCAATTTTTATGATCTCCTTTTTTTCGGATATCGACCAACAACTACAAAATTAACTATGACAGAGAACAAACTACAAAACAACAAGTTCTGCTAAAAACCTATGAGTGTGTCTAAGGCAGTTTGTACATGAGTAAGAAGTAGTAGCTAGCTTTGTAATGGATATTGGTAAATACCAGTTCCAGATATTGATGAGTGCAGTTTGCAATTATTCCTATCGAAGATTACCTTTATTTTCCTTTCGGAGTAAAAGGTACAGTCATTATTTGCAATATTTAGTCGAGTTTGAGTGATTCATTTGGGGAATGAAAATAACATAATATTATACGAAGCAGACTCAGACTTAGGTGGTCGTATCGATATCCTTTTGGGAAAAACAAGCCTTTCATCAGAAACCTATTGTTCTTTTATTCGGCATGAATGATACACCCAGCCCTGGTACCTACATGTTTATTTCATATTCGTGCAAGTGCTAAAGCGTCAATTCCTTCTTTTGTAGTTGACGATTGATTCAATCATGCACACCTGTGATTATTACCGTATTTACGAATGTCTGCATGTACTACAAAAATCTGGATCACTCCCATTCATTACCAAAGAGCCGTAAACATATTAGTCAGTGCCAAAGTTCCTTTTTTTCATTATTATTATTATTTATATTCATTAGGGTAAATCCTAAGGATGATTTCTTTCAGATTTAGTATCCATTCATTACAATTCATGAATATTGTAATTAGTATAAAATTACGTCTTATTTTTGGTTGTACTTCCCAGGTTTTTTATTTTGGAAATAACTCACTGTTTCAATTGTTATAATTGTTAACAAAATGCTACAGGAGAGTGGAGAAAAGCTGATTCCAGGGAAATTGTGAGATATTTCCTTATACAGTTTAGCAATGGCATGAGGAAGGGGGAAGAAAAGAACAACTAGTCAAACAGAAAGTCAATTCCATGAAAAAACTACCTCCCTCGAATTTTAAAGCGGTATCATGAAACATAAAGAGTTTTTGCATGACAAAGGTCAAATGTTTTAACACGTACGCATAGACAAGTGGGAGGTGATAAATATTTCGGATCGAGTACATGATTGCGTGGAGTCTCAAAGTCTCGATGCATCTTTTGACGAGATATTATGTCATGATATGTGTTATTACTGTTGTATAGAAAATAATATGTCTGAGTATATTATAGAAAATAATAATGTTTGTTCACATTTTGTGTAAGTAATGTTGGATTAGTTGTTGTCTCTTGTGTTTAGATCTTGTAGTGTTGTCTTTATTTTATGTAATAGTTGTTCCAATAGAAAAATCCGACTGCTCTGTGTGGCATCAAGACAGTAACATTTCTAAAGTTCAGCAAAGAAACTCGTCTTCGTTTTATGAAGTTTTCTCCTGCTGTGCATTGTTAGCGTTAATGATACATTGTTGGCAGAATTGAGCGACAAGATTTGACAGCAAATGACATGACGCAAAAAGGTAGAAATTAAATTACGACAGGTTGGTTTTGTGAGCAGGGCAATAGTAGTTAGTCCTCCTAATCTTTAGTCTTTGCTTAGCTCCACGACTTATTGTTAGGCGAGATAAAGGCTAACTTACAAAAAATCATAGTATCTACTTATAAGGATGTATATTTTATGCATTTATTATCCCGTAATTGCCTACACCCATCCGAACGTCTGCAGTTGTTAGGAATTCTTATTGTAAACTAACAGAAATGACTAAGCTGCGTCTCTCTACTAATTTGTCCAAGCTTTATAGAATTCAGCAGACAAAGTTACGATTATCCACTATTTTAAAATATATTACATTTTGCAACTTAAATTTATAAATACTTTTAACTCGTTACACTTTAAAGTATATAATTTAATTGCAGTATCGTTCGAACTAATGAAATTATATTTTTTTCTAGATAAGTGCATTATATAATTATCTATGGAAGAACTAGGAGATATAATTTTAACGTTCGCAATGTTATTAATTTTTCCCAAGCTTTTATAAAATTCATCAGACAGAGTTACGATTATCCAATGTTTTAAAATATATTACACTTTTGCAACTTAAAGTTATCCTTCATCTGGTTACACTTAAAAGTATATTTAATAGGAGTATCGATCGAGCTATTGATTGGTAGGTAGAAAGTATATTTTTTGCTAGGTAAGTACATTAAATGCCTATATGAAAGAACTAGACGATATAATTTTAATGTTCGCAATGTTCCAATTAGTGCAATTGAGTTTTCCAATGGATAAAATATGATGTGAAGACATGGGTAATGTTAAGGAAATAGCTAGAATGTATGTAATCGAAAGATATGAAATGAACCCTGTAGCTTTTAATAAAACAGGTATTCATGTTCGTCTAAAGTAAAAGTGCGGAGTAGGTTGATAAACTACGTATAAAATCGACATGGTGCAAGTAATAATAAATGTGATTTTTGTATATTGCAAATAGTAAAGAGTAGAATGTATAATAGCTGATGTCGTACTAAATATTCAGAAGTAGACAGAGAGAGGCATAAAACAACAATCTAATTGATCTGTCAGAAAGACTATTTGTGCCTATGAATTGTCAACATCGCCATGAATCACGATGAACAACTCAATTTCTCAAGTAACAATTAAAGTTGCCATTAGTGGATGGAACAAATTGCATTTCATTGCAGAGAGCAGGACTAAGTGTCCGGTATCTACTGCTAATACATTGATATTTCCACGTAGCGACAAGTATCAACTCAATCATGGCATGATATATAGTTCTTATAGTAGTTGTTATAATATGCAAATTAAACACGTAGCATTCAAGTTCAATTTAGTCATTATATAATGCATGAATTATTGTATAGAAGCTATTAGTAGTAAATATCGTAACAAAACTGCCAATACGAATGGAAGTAGGTACTTTGTAGCTATTTGTGTCTATATAAATGTGTACAGCTATTTATATACAGCTTTTTATATAAAGTTATATAGTTATGTCATATATATAACTATATATATAGATAGAGTAATAATAACAACAATATTGGTAATAGGAGTATATTGCACTTGATACTGCATTTAAGTAGGTGGAGTATTTGCGTTGTTTTCAGACTGTATTATGTTACTTGATTACTTGTAATGGAATGGAATTTATGAATACGTAACGACAAAGTAGTATATGCCATAACACACTCAGTGAGTAAATGCATACATAATGACGCAGGAATAATGAATGAATGAAAAAAGTTAGACTAGCCATTATAGTAGGACAGAATATTATGAGGAAGAGTGTGTTTGTGAGTGGGTAGTGTGGGGAATGAATAGATAAACACACACCCTAACTAAAGTATGTAGTGTATCTACATCTGTTTATGTAAAGCATTTCATTGCTACCATCAAATAACGTAACTACAATAAACACAGATCTCTTTGAGTGTAACTCAGTTTTCCTAGAATTTAGTGCGATGTTGTGTCAGTGACCAATTTCCGGCTCCTCACAGAAATAGATATGACATCACATCATTCACATCAGTGAAAGAGAGAGCAAACACATTCATTTGTCTTTCTTTCTCTATAAGGCAATTCAAGACAAAGTAGGCAAGGCTGCCCAAAACATGCAATTGCCAATGGCGTGTCATTCCTTTGCCTTCGTGTAACTTAAAGTTAATCCATCCCCAGCCACTACACTCATGCTCAACACAAGAACAATGATGGCCAACCGATCATTATCACACAACTATCAGCTACACACAAAGACAATGCTAATTTCAATTCTTCCACTGCCAATGCTCTAACCATTGTCCCTTTCCCTCTCTTCAAATACTGCCAAAAATAGCATGACGTCTCCCCACCCATACACCACTTCGCTGCTTACCCTCAATTCACAAAATCACTATTTCCATCCTTATCTTCACCCTATCATCATGATTGACAGCTTCGAAAACACCTAATAAGCACTTTTCTACTTGTCCGAATCCTCATTTGCATAATTCAGCTACATCTAGCTATATTGCCCACTGGAATATCAAATACAGTTTCTACTTCCTTCCAATTTGATTTCATTTACGCTTGCAAAATCAAATACGAAATATATTTCATATAATATGTGCAGATAAACATCCGAAAATATTCACTCACTCAGACTTAATACCTCCCAAAATAAAAATTTCAGAAATAAAAACAATTTTCCACTATTGAATCAGATAGATGCAACACCAATAAACTCTATTTCTGCTAGTGCCAATCAAGCGGATAGTTAATAAAATAAATAAAATAAACTAATAAGTAGCATATTTCGTAACTTCAATTAGAAAACATCACAGGAGAAACAGATATATAAATGGAGTTACAAATCGAATGTTTCTGCGATACTTATTATGCAGTAAATAGAAGAGTATTGTTATCAGTGAAGAATTCCTGATTACTTGGAAATAATGATTAGGTAGTGCTGATACAGTTGATTTGCCTGGAGTAGATAAATTTTTATTTTGACGAAGAGGGAGTAATATTAATACAAAGTTGTACTTTAGACCTTTGAAGGAGGAGGTAGGTCACTTTTCGGAGAATGTGTAATGTGTACCATTGAACCAGGATAGTGCCCCACCCGTCTGGTCTGTCTGAGTTGAGAGTTTATGTTATCACAGAGAGACTAATTGTAGCTTTGAAGTGTAGTAACTTGCAATTTGGAAGATTACTAAAACTGCATTAATGCACGAGGCAGGCCTTGGTTGGTTGATAGTTTGTGCTAGGTGTAGGAGATACCAGTTTATTGTCAGATATTTATTCTATTGGTACAAAGTACAAACATTTCCATGTAAATATGGTGTAGAGAAAATGTTGGATGAGTAGGAATACGTAATGAATGAGCTAAATAGAATTTTTATCTCATTTGGGATTTATCAATGTAGATTACTGAGTGCATAGCATCAATAATAACTGCATTTAAGTTTGTATAATTATTGTGTTGTGTATTTATAGGAGATGAGAGACATGTCTGTTTCTTGTTGGTTTTATTAATGCATTGTGAGGAGAGTGAGGGAATGGGATATTACGGTCGAATGGGCTTGCAGAGGAGAATTATCTGCATTTATCTTGTCCTGTCCTGTACGAATGTGTATTGTTAAACGGCGAGAATTAGGATTTGATGATACCTACTACGGGTATAGGGAAAAAATGTTTGATATTGGCTAGGAAGTAGTAGTGTGATAGGACATCTGCACCGTATTTGGAGAGGGGAGAGAGAAAAGCGGGCAATAATGTCTAAAGTCTCGACAGAATCCAATAATAGGAGAGTAGCATAATGCATATCTCTATTGCATACATATGTCTGCTGCAGTAAAAATAAATATTATGTTCGTAGAGAGCCCCATTTACTATATAGTTTAGTTGTCCAGTGGAGCCAGGATTTTCTGGTCTGGGCGAGGCTGGGCTAGCTGCTATTGAGTCAAGTCATGGTATGGCCATGACAAGAGACTTACTTGGCTTGGCTCGATCTGATGAAACAGACCTAAGTTGAGAATAAAGCTCAAAGAACGGGTAGAGTGGAAAATGGAATAATGGAGATAGGCATAGTGGAGCGGGGAACCTGTGAAGATGAGACATTAGGATCTATGAGGATGCGGATGAAAAGGGAATAGGATGAGATCACGCGAAAAGGGAAGGAAGGATGGAAAGAACGGACAGACTGTGCCGTGCCACACCGAACCACGTCAAGTTCATTCGAGGATACGCGACATTATTATAGGCTCTTTCAAACTTTCCAGACATAGAGATCTATATAGCTGGGCCATGGCTACAAATGCTACAACTGCTCTGCCAGACGAAACGACGAGGACGAACGATTCAACGAACGACCCCGCACCAACAACCGACCAAAAGTACCTACTCACTTTATTAATATAAATCCATACCTACACTACTGCCTACGCCACATGCCTATCTATGTACTTGCTCCAACTCACCTCCACTTTCTTCTCAGGCAACACCATTTCAAAAATTAACCTTATGCCACACCATTATAACTTTATAGCCCTGCATTCTGACGAAAATCTTCTGTCATGTTCCTGTCATAACATCATATCAATACTTTCTTCATCTTCCTCTGCATCATAAACATTTCCGTGAGAATTTCATCCTTATTGGTCATTCCAAAGGGTGAACCTCTTGTCTTATCCATAATACCCTTTTTCAGCCATTCTAACCTGTAATCAACACTCCACTACCAAAATACACATTCAACCTCAGAGATGGTACTTGTGACTTCTACTTTGTGCCGGATGTCGGATCAAACACAACAATTCCACAATGTCTTCCACTTACAGATTATTTCCCAGTAAATCCACCATGGAATTCATATTGAAAATCTAACTTGTGAATATCAACGTTATCGCGAAACCTACTTACTTCAATATTCGGAATTCATTTTCTCAATTTCAATTTCATTGGATGGATTTAAATGACTGAAATTGAATCATTTTAATATTATCACTAATTTTCTCTCTTATTTTCCGAAAATGACTGTTCCATAATAATGGAAAAGGATTTTACAGGAGTGATAATTTAGATTTTAAGTTTTTGTAGCTGAATTTGATGTATTTAGAATTTGGTATGGTCAAAAGGGAAGTTGGGGAGTGTAGGAGATAATTTGAGGGCGATGAGATGAGTTGGGGTGGGATATTTGTGTAGTAGTAATGTGTTTGTGAGGGTATATTGCAGGGCTAGAAGTGGCGTTAGTGTGGTGTGGACGAAAGTTTCGGTTGTTACCGTGAATTAGTAAGCGACGAGTGGCATGCGAAGGAAGAAGGGAATCGGATCCAAGGCAGTGCAGTGTACCGCATCGCATGCAATAATATGTGTAATAGGTAAAGTACCTTTAGGAGGGTTTTGTGTACAGTGAGATATAATATTGTTGTAGGAGCATGTGGAGATCTACTCGAAGGAGTATGCAGCAAAGGAAGATCCAATGCTGAAAAGGGAAGCCAAGTGAGGCAGACAGGGTAAACCAGAGCAGAATTTGTGATGTGCTCTTCTGCGTACGTTCCTTCGTATAGAGTAAAGAAGCAATAGTTACATATAGAGAAAAAGAGTAATAAAGCCTCCCTTCTAGACTCTCTCAGAGAGTCTGACTGGTTTGCTCTTACTTCCCTGCCTGGTCTAGACACATATTAGGCAACGTGGGCCGACAGCCCAATTTTTTGGGAATAAAAGGAATAAGGACAAGAGGAAACGCTTCCACTAACTCAACGAACGCTAGGGAATATAATATCAGTATGGCACTCACTACTACCAACCTCTCTGGCTGGGAAGAATAGGGAAGGAGGGCGAGGATGAGGCAGATGCAATGCAGAAAACTGCATCCAACATCTGACAGATCCACCGACCAAAGAGCTAGTTACTACGAATTAGGGGATGAAACTGCGCCGAGGGTTAGCTTTTTCCGACATCTATGATAGTATATAGTTCTAAGGACTCCTCGCTATATCAAATATCTATATATACAGATACACATAGCAAGACGAAGATAAGCAAGGGTGAATTGGTTTCATGTTTCCACTCCTGACAACGTTCAACGTTCCGAGAATGCCCGTGTGGTCTATTGCTTATTTAATCTCTGTAGTTTTCAGAAAAGATACTCCATGCATTTCTCAAATTTTGTAACTTTTCCCGTGAATAGTAACCGACTTCGGTTTGCTTACTTGTCCATCATGGTAGGGTTGGTTTTTAAATTGAAATTTCAACCCTTTCTTCTCATCTGGGTAACTCATTACAATCGGACTCTGGCATTATTTTCTCAGGACTAGAAACTTGATTCTGTAAAGGGTAAAATTAAAAATTGACAAGCAAGAGGCTAAGCCTGAACTCAACCTTTTTCATTTCACCGAAAATCGGGCCTGCTCAACATATGAGATGTAGATTTGCGGTTGTTGGAAAAAGTAAATGCAAAATAGCATCTGTGTGTAATCCGAAAGGATATAGTATGACATAACCTGGTAGATTGTGCGGAATAAATAATATTAAAGTGTTTGGCACATGAAAACACATGAGTTTGAGTCGCATTTCAACTTCAACCTGAATGTGAAGGGAAGTTAGCAGAATTTAGTATTTGTGAATAAATGTGAGAGGTATGGCTTAGGCATGGGAGTGATATTGTACCTACTATAGTGCAACGTAAATCGGTAGTTAAGAAACGTAAATGTCTGTGTAATTTAAATACATAGGGTAATTTACGCATCGCATGTGAGTAAACGGAACGCATGATGAAAAGGTTTGGGAGTGGGAGACGTAGGTAATAAATGACAAAAGGCTTGAAAAAATCTTATTTTCTGGAAATACCATTAAACAGCTGAATAATTCCTGTAATAATGGAAAGGATAACAAGCTTGAGTACACAAAAGGACATAAAATAGTTACATAAAAGTGGATGGAGTTATGTACACTGATGATAATAATATTATGAGAAATAAAAGGTTGTGCTCGCTCTATGTGGTTGTAATTGTATAATGGTGCAAGTGTACATACGAAATAGTACATAGTTAGTATACAGAGTCAAAGCAAGGTAGAGTACAGTGAGATACATAGTTAGTTAGTTAGTTAGGGGTAAGAAAAGGATTCTTATAATAGAATCCCTTATAGATATAGCAGTAGTGGGTTTCCACATGCACACATGATAATATTATGACGAAGGACTGAAATACCGCGTGCAATGGTATACATGGAGTTGAGTTCTCGTGGAGTTCTCGTGGAGTGAGTAGTCGTGGAATAAAGTAAAAACTGTTCAAGCAGACAGACATACAGACAGACAGAAAATTGGCAACTTTGGATCAGTCTGGCTCTGACTTGGACTTGGCTTGGTTCTTTCAATTCCAAAATTCACTTGAATACAGGCAGTCTACTTCTACAACTACTCTACTACTACAGACAGACTACTACTATGCCACACTTAAATGCAATGCATCGACTACTATAGACTGAGAATTCCCATTTATATGCCTTTCTTACTACTACTACTACTATAATCATATTCCTGAGCTACTACGACTACTACGAATCACTAAAATACATTGTTTAGGTATAACTTGAATTAAAACTTGATAATATTATAAATTTCATATAGGATAGTAAATCATTATGCATATACTTAGATAACCTCGGCATCCTATCACAGTGCATACTAAATACCTATGACTATAACGAATCTATTGTATTGTACATATTCAAGCCCGTCAGCCTGCTTCTTTTTTCCCATTTAATTCTCCCAACAAAAGTGTTTGCGTACAATGACAATGTGAACTGTGGAAGAACGTTTGTTCCTACTACTCACTTTACTACTAGTCAACGTTCTAGTCCTTTCCAACACAATATCATTCATGTAGAATCCGATCAGTGAGCCCCACAATCCCTTGTCACTTACAAATACGTACATAAATGCACGTAACTTACGTTTAAAGACAGACGTATGTATTTACCTGGTATTTAGAAAAGCACAAAGACAGATTCTACCAATGTGCATACACCGACAGATCCAACACTTATGCGAGTACAATAGCAAAATAGGCCTGCTACAACCGAATCTAATAGGCACCTACTATTAACTAACTAGATGACGATAGGTAGTAACTATTATTACACAAACGTTACTAGAAATCTTTTTTTCGTTCTTTACCTTCTAAATCGAGTTATCCCTACGTGGCCCATTCTATTCTACAGAGACACATACAAAAAGCATGCTTTGAGCTACCAATTTATTAGTCACTATAATTCAATGTAGAATTCGATTTCGCCAGTTATGCAAATATTAGAATGTATAAAAGCTATTTTCATTTCTACAAATCTAAAAGAGCAGTGATCTCTTTCTCCTTGGCATAATATATTATAGATAGATAGAACAACGGTTGTCGTCATCAGATGGGTTGATGCACAAGAGTCATAGCCCAAGAGCATGTAAAGTGATTTGAGCCAGTGCAGTGCAAATCAGTCACTCTTTATATGAATTGTACCTTCGGCCCTATGAAAATGTATAGTGGAAAAGGTTCTTTATGTAGCGAGTACATAATGATGTTATATTTATGTATGAATATGTAGATGCATGGACGGATGAACTAAACTAATAAAACTGGAGGCAAAGGGAAGGGAAATGTAAAGTAACGTATGTAATTTAATGTATGTATACGTAATAGGCTAGGTGAACGTTGTCTGCATACTCTTCGTGTCTAAATCTCTTGCTTTTGCTAGAATCTTCTAGTATGTTAAATGGATGGTGGAGTGTGGTGATTTGTATACATTATTGTATCATATGATGAAGTGAGGAGTAGCTCGCTATATAAAACTATACACAACAAAACTCAGATCACTCTACTATACAGAAAGTCAGAGCGGATCTTCTATTATTATACACAGAATATCATAACGTCATTCTATAGAATATTCTAATCTGTCTCTATGTATAAAGAAACATGACTAAGTTGAGCTGAACTATCTAAGCATACGGCAGCTCAGATCACATTAAATATACATGTAGGGAGCAGGTACGTACATAATACAGACACTAATCCTAGGCTAGGCATGTCAGTCCGAGTACAACTATGTATACGTACATAATAATACATTAAACATACACCACACCACTAGTCTTTTGATACTTTATATAAAGTACATTGGCTTTGTCTTGAATTCACTGGATCCTGAAACATGGTCTTCTCGTCATCATCTTTTCTGTAACTTTCCATGTTTCCTTTGGTGGAGATACACAAGAGAGTCTCCCATCGTTATCCTAACCTCACTAGATGTTAGATACACTTGCAAACAATAGCTATACTAATAAGCGCATTTTTCTACATATTACGGATGCACATCTATAGAAAACCAATACAAGCTATAATAGTGTCTTCTACTATAGTACTACAACATTATCAGTGTATCCACTTACAGATATTTTATACTACGTACATATTGTAATGTTCAGTTGACATTGACTTTGAGTCTTTCGCTGTGGGGGAATATTTCGCTCGTCTTGTCTCTCCTGATTCTGATCTCATTAAGGCACGAGCCAGAGCAGGCCAGGTGAAAAATTCATACGTAGACTATACATATCTAATTGATCTTCTGTGTGCACGGAAGACGTAGGAGAACTTTTTCCCCACATTTCATAGAGATCTCTCTAACAATATCTATCTCTTACTTATTTATCTGCAATCTTACCAATGGCATCTATCAATTCTTTTCTATTGGGATTTCACAGAAGTCAGTTGTCTGCGGTTGCGACCAAGAACAACAGTGTGCACTGCATCGCACAGAAAACTTCCCAATCTGTCATACATTAGCCAGACAGGACACAACTAGACACAGTTGGCCATTCAAGAATTTCATTATCTTGATATTTGCACAAGACGGGACAAGATAAGAGAATGTAAAACACTCCTTGGAGACGGAGATGAAGATAGCAATGAATTTTCCTCCTTAGAGGATAATTTAAGAACCCACATCTCACCTTGGACTTTGATTGCTGGCAGCTGGTAAGATACAGACCTATACATTCATTTATTTATTTCATATTATACTATCACCTACGAATTTCTTATTTCTTGCGTCTTTGAACAAACACCCTAGAATCCCATTAAATTAATATTCTAATTCAGACACTGTCTCTTTAAGAGTCCGAATCTTTTATTAGTACAGAAGATCCCTGGTATTAGTCACTAAATGATGTGATAACGATTTCAGAGTACAGAACACTTAGATTTGGGTTACCATCTGTTTAGCTGTTCAGACTGTTACGGAAAGAAGTGAGAAAATCATAACAGACAAAGGAGGCTATCCCGATAGACACGATTCCACAATTTAGTAATCATTTTCAAGTGGTCCTCGTTTGTTTTCTAATGAAGTTTTGATGAATGAACATAGTTTTCAGAGGTTTCTTACGAATATTATGTAATAGACTTCATATTTATCTCCGTATTTATCATTCTTTCGTCTCGTTAATAAGTTGGTGGGGCTTTTTGTGGTCATTCTTGGTTTGCTTATTCTTATTAATGTTTTTGTGGTTTGATTTGGTTTTGTTTCCTCTCTAAATTCACAACTCAAATCACATTAACAATTTCGTATGAACTCAATTCACCAGAACTGTGGTACATGTGTGCTGCAAAATCTCGACACATTATGCAGTAGATATCAGCTATAGTGCATAAGCATTAATTTAGGTTTGTGGTGCAAAAACGGGCTCATAAAAAATATCTGTGCTGTACGTTGAAAGAACAATGTACTATTTGCATCGTTATTAATCAAATATCTTACAGCGAGGAGGAGGCTCATGTTCTTTCAATTCATATCCGTCTCAACATCTGTCTTGCGTCGGAATGCATTCTTGACATATCTTAAATGCATACTTACCAAATGCAGTCATCATATCATTAGCATTCATACTAATGTTATTGTTCGTAGCAGATTATTTCAATATTTTTTTAATATTCTACTAATTACCTAGAAAAGGATGCTAGAAACTACAAAATAATTGTGATGTTGGGTTAAATCATAAAAATATGCCTACAAAGTATTCTTAAAACGATGAAATAATTCAAGACTCATTAGTTTTGATTGCCAATTAGCAATAGAATTTTCTTTAGTGCATTATTGGTACTAAAGCTTCTACAATGCGTACTATATCTGGCAATTATTGTAGAATAGCAATATTTTTGAGTGTGTATATTTATTCGACCGGATTCAGAAAGCTAATAGTGGCAATAACAATTTTGTTGGTAATATTTAAAGTTGTGACAAACATGTCAATTTGTAGTTGTGGAGTAGTTTGTAAAAGTGAGTTTAGGTCGCATATGCCCATAAGTCATTAAAAATCATTTACAGTGGGACGGGATTGTGAGTGAGTGGTATGTTGACTTAAGCCATGCCCGATCCTAAAGGTGAAACATCGGATGACGACGCTGGTGTAGTTATGTAGCTGGACAGAGGTTGGTAATTTATAAGCTCAATTTATCGGGTGTTGAACTTGGAGTGTGATAGAAGAGAATAGAGCAAGGCCGTACCTAGAAAAAATAGTGGTGGGAGTTTCTTCCTATCTCACCTATTAGTAAATTTCGTACGTTTTTTAGCCAACCTAAGTCAAGTCCCTCCTCTCGCAATGCAGGATCTGAACCCCGAGAACCCTATGCTGGGTACAGCCTTGGAAAAGAGGTAGACGTTTTAATAGGTTTAACTGCAACTGCAGACTATCGTCTTCCTTCGCTCAACTTTCTACAGAAAACTGAAGTAATGTACCTTTCAAGCAATGCACATCTAAAGATAGATATCTTTATTTTATAGCTAGGTACCTATCCCTCTTGTATGTACGTAGCAACGACTAATTCTGTGCTGTTAGCGTGACTCAAGGTGTCTGTAACCTGCAAAGTCTCAAAAAACCGGGCATTAGTTCCTGTTAAGTAGAATGAGAAAATATGCTCAAATTAGTATGCACAAGTCAGAGAAGCCCTATCCACCTTCTGCTTGTTATTATTTAGTACATTTATTAGCAGATGACATCAATCCACAGCTAGGCCAAGGAGAAGCAATCCATTCTCCCTTTATATACGTGTGTATCCCGTATGTCTGAATATTTTACGTGCATGAACATACTATACACAATCACACCTCAATAAATTTTTTACAGTTAACTAATTTAACGAACTGTGTCCAATGGTTTTCCATATTACATCTAGACACTATTAGATGGAATTAGAAAGAACATATCCAAGGAACTAGGTACAATACAGACTAGGTATATACTTTTGTATATATGAGTTAGTTAGTTACACCAACCGCAAAGTGAACTTAAATATTGCACAATTCTAAGTATTTATGAATGGCCATCTCATCCCACTTTAGCAAACCACTTACTGGTCTGGAGGAAAACTATTTATTAGTAAAAAGCGCACGGGTTACTAATTACTTTGAATTTTTGTGTGGTACGGTGACTGATCTTAGATAGCTTACATTTATACGTATTTAACTCCCGCAGTGCACCTTTATGTTATGGAAGCGTTATGTAAGGGCAGTAGCAGAACTATCTCTCATTCTCATTTAAAAATTCCAAACATAGGTAGAGTATATAGGGTTAGTTTTTAAATTTCAGTTTCATTAAGATGGATATTTTTTGAGTTGGGTTATCGTAGTGAGAAAGAGCTGTTTCATTCGAAGAGCAGGAAAGTGTACATTTCATTCCATCCGACCACGCACCCATCCGTCCTATTACTAGCTACTTAATTGATCATGAACACTATTATCTCATTAAACGAAGCCATAGCAAAATCCAAAAAGATTACGGACATTTTATGTATCACATGCGATTAGCATGATGACCTTATTGGCCTTGGCTTGGCCATTCGGCTGTTGATCGCAAACCAAACGTCGTGTACTCTGTGGAGCTGCATATGTATTTGTAGTTTTGTATCAATGAGGGTATCTTGCATAATTTATTTTTATTATGTGCTTTTAACAGTCTTTTCCCTCGTATTACACTGCCTATATACCCACGTACGAATTTATTCGTCAGCAAAGTCAGGGTTTTGAACTGTAGTAATAACTCCACATTACTCACAGATGGATAACTTTATACGAGGACTATCAACTGCTTTATGGTAAAAATAAATGTTAACTACTCATATTGCAATAACAATAACTACAAACGAAGTGTAATAATATTTTATGGGTATTTTAGACTCTTATAATTAAGCTTAGTATAGAAATATGAACTAAATAGATCATTATTATTTCCATTCTGTTCGCTGACACTGAATGTCAGCTAAGTTCAATTACATATATAATTAGTACACAGGTCCATTTCATGATGACAACCCTTCTCATCACATGTAATGCACACACACATTTCAGCCTGCCAGATTATACGTAACCCCTTATTAGCCATACTTACATTACATACGTGACATTACATGTTGTGTAACGGATACCAATTTATTGGGGATGTTACTGCATCACATTTCTCTACAATGAGCCAACGTACACCCACCTATACAAAAACACAACCATAAGCAAGGGTTAATTTAAGTTCATGAGAACACATAGAGTTGCATTGCCATAAAGTTGCTAGTTTAGCCAAGGAACCGGGATGGAAATGAGACTTTTTATTTAGATCCCATACCATATGGCTGGAATCTCATTCATTCATTCATAGATAGGGAAAGAGGATAAAATAAAAGTGTGTGGGAGCCAGAAGTGATGAGATGGCAGAGTCGATGGATGGATGTCAGGGTTTATGTTATAGTTCATGAGAACGTGGATGTGAGTCAACTAATGCGGTGAGACTCCGTACAAGATTATATTAAATGTACCTTATTGTTAGTTAGTGCACATGCTAATGTTATAACCATTATCATACTGCACTGTGCACTAGCAAAAAAGCCCAGCCATCGGCCGGCTTCATTATTTTCTGCTAGGTGTTCATTTCTACTCTTTCAAAAGCATTTTCAAACTATTAGTAGTGTTTGATTTTACATTTTTAACCATCAGAAAAATATCTTTATATGAGTATAAAAATTGTATTTTCATGTGTAATTTTTATGCAATTTATACAATTTTGATGAAACATTATATTTTTAGAATGGTACATTAGGTTGCAGGTAATTCTGGCATTTTTCTGTTTTCATATTGGAGTATGATATTTTAGCCATCTATCCATTATGCCATATAATGTTAACATATGAGTAAATCAATGTTATAATTTGAAGCATTACAAAACAGTAAATGTTGAAATTATATATTTTGATGTAATTTACACAATGTGTTGAAACCGGATATAATTCAAGTGAATATTCGAAGTGGTAGCATATTTGGATGAGTTAAAAATGATATTAGAAATATTGAGGGAGTCTCCAAAAGTTTAATTGTAGTAAAATCTGTTAAAATGGATGCATGCATCAATGAAGGAATTGAACAAATGAATGAGATAAATAGAAACTGTAGAAGATCCCGTACATATAGAAATGAATGATTTCCTATGTGTGTTATTATCATCATTGGTACACTATGTATAAGAACATGAGTAATAATAGACTATAGGTAGGTAGTTCCATAGTAGAGAGAAGCTATCGTACATACATGGACAATGAACACAGTAGTTATACGACGATATGCATTCCAAAATCTGTAGCGTGTATTAATAGGTACAAAGATTACGTGCATATTCGGTGCAATACATTGCATAGGTAGCATTAGTAGTTTTTGTTGGAATTCTATTGAATTGAATCACATTTAGATTTTAGACCGGAAAGATGAATAGATTGTTTCGCATGTGAAACGTGGCATAGCGTAACTTTTCCGTCAGTCAATTCAGTCCGTACAAATAGTTGAACAATGCCACAGAACACAAGCACCACAGTGCATAGTAGTAAAGTGAAGCAATTTACGTTGATCCTGACTCACAATCAGTCTGAAACTCAAATCAGTCTTGTTTTGAAGAATGAAATTGTTGAATTAGCTCAGAGAGCAGAGCAATCTACTACTACTATTGTAAAATGTGCATTGGTGTAGTTTTGTGTTGGTATAAATGGGAGGAAGTATAATTACTACACAAGTAAACTAACGATAACCCGAGCTACTTATAAACTCCTTCTTTGAATTATTCCCTGTACAGTATCTGCAATAAAAAACGTTGTTTCATATAGATATAAATACTAGGATAGCTTGCACATTTAAGATTTATGAGAAGTAGCAAGTAATGAATTTCTGTAGTACCCACACAGAATATACCTGCATGTAGTATACATAAACTACTGTATTCAGTCAGATAGTAGGTAGTTGAGAGAACTAGATACAGCAAAAGAAATTGCAATTAACAATATGTTTACAGATACTGCTAATCTGTATTAGCTCAGTGAGTCAAAGAGAAGCAGACGAGAGTCGAGACCAGATCCAGAATGCAGACTACCTACTTAGGTACTTTACGAACAATTAATTATTCTGACTTTAATTTCATTTAAATTGAGTCAAGTCAGACTCACACCATGCAGCGTATTGTATCAGGCTAGACTACTCCACATGATGATGAGGTAGACTGGATTGGATAATGAACAGGCAGAGAGTGCCGGACCTTTCCCATAATGTTGTTCTCCTCTCTCTCTGACATGCTTCACTGCACGTAGAATTATGTAACACACTTTCCGTTTCAACTTATATAATAATTCCGGCGAGACTTTTAAAGCCAGGCATGGCATGACTGTGGCAATGGCACTGATAAATTAGAATGCATATCTTAAACCACAGAATCTCTTGATGTACAGTAGGGAGGGAGGGATAGTATGAGTACAGTGTTAGCGTAATGTTATTTTTTTGAAATTAATTGTAGACGATATATGTCTGTCTGTAGGAAACTGGAAGAGAGCAGGGTGCAATAAGAATGCCTTAATTGGCTTCTTGTTAACTAATTAGACAGGTGTGCGTTAGCCATTAGAAATTCTCATTGCACTTAGCTTGTGTTAGGGTGTACTGTTTTTGTATCCGTTTTATATCACTGATTCTTGACTTAATTTGTTTGCCGAGGTTTGGATCCCCTGTACGCGTAGTTGATCCGCAGATCGAATGATAACTACCATATGATTTACAGGAGGCTCTCTAAGACTGCTGACAATGAGTCGAGTGGGGTGATCAATTAGCTCATTTAGTAGTTTCAGTTTCGTTTCCCGTGATAAAAATTAAGCTTGTAAATTAATTCCGGATATAGTAGCTACTGATAAAAATGTATATTCAATTACAGCAAACAAAAATACTGTCATTATCTCCCTACATCTCAGCCTCTACCTACATATCTGTATGTACATAAGAATTCACTTTTGTCTGACTGGAAGCCATTAACTAGTGTGTCTTGTACACGAGGTATAGTAGAGTTTTATTAAAAATTCAAGGTTCTTTATTAAATATCTTCTTTTGTTATGGAAATAAACTCGTTTGTAGGTTAGGTACGAATTGAAGTTGTAAGTGTCCAAGTGGAGCCGTTAAATATTGCTTTGAACGTGTTGTGAGACGTCTCTTTTACCTAGCCCTCATCTTTAACTCCATCAGAATCCTCACCTACATAGTGTATAAGACGTGAAACAGTTAAATTCGGTCTAGCTGTCTTTACTTTAAGGATTGCAGTCGTTTTTTGATATTTATCTGCCATTCCACAATGTAGCCATAAGATATCTGTGCATAGCATTTGCATGAGACGGAGGAGTAACTTAACTCGACTAATACAGCGAGAACATGATTTCTGATGTAGGAATTTCTGTCTGCATTACACTGTCTGTCTGTTAGGTGGTAGGTTCACTTTATGTTTATTACTACATCATCATTTCCAATCCGAGACTCTGCTATACCATTCCATGTGTAAATTCCTAAATCTTGCATTCTTAATAACTTAGTGTGCAGTGCTAGGCACAACACTCCTACTTGGAAATAAATAAAATGTATTTGTGCAAGTACACATTGTCTGCTCATTGCATTGCATTGTGGTGGCCCGGATGCTGTGGCTTTTCAAAGATACGTAAAATCTATACCCATCTGTAGCTAATACAAATAGTTGCACTTACCTCACACTTTGGGTCTTAAAAAGCTACCTTGTGTCCTTTTATGTGTTATTCTTTAGAGTGATGTAGTTGTACACTTTGTTTTCCTCTCCTCCTAGTGCACTAGCTTCATGATTATCTATTGTATCATTAGTACCTACCTACTTGCCTATGCAAGAATATACCAGTGAAGAACATGATGATAAGTGACTCAGCGTAAACTCAATTTATTTCGAGTCAAGTTAACTTCAACGAGCACTGTGTATCTTATGTGCTTGTGTACATACTTACATGCATACGCAGCAAATGCACTTTGCGTGCATCTCCAGCCTTTGTACTTAATATGTCTAATAGTATACTTATGCATGTACAGAGTCTTAACTTAGTAAATACTTTGTGGTATCTCCTACGGTGCAACTGCCTACGTACTCTGTCTCAACATAAGTTCAGCTCAGCAGATTCAAATGTAAGATCAAGCATACAAGGCTAGGGGATGCTTACACCACATTCTCAATGCAATCCAGCCTATGCAATACGATGCAGTTCTCTATACATCAAATGCATACTCTCAACGTGAATCTAACCGGAATGGAATAGGATCTCTCAATGTGCTTATCCTAAGCTCATCTAATACATGACTGCCACTCTATGAATGTAGAAACATAATGCATCTCTTTGAACGAGCATTTTTCTAATTTTTCTTTTCCAAGAATTATCTATGGAGACCCTATTGCTAAGTCCTATGCTATGTTATGCAACTCACTAACATACCAAGTAGTAGTAGTAGAGATGGGATCGATTTTTATCTCCTATCCATTTGACTTTAGGAGACACACACAATATAAATCCCCTAAATCTTAACTTGTAAATTCAAAAGTATCCACAAACAATCATTTAAACCAATAAGATTCTACCAATTTTAATTAAGGCGAACATAATTTCAACATTTTGATATTTAAATTATCTTTAAAAAACCGATTCTATATGCATCAATACAATTCTTCCACTATTCTTAATTTTTTAAAGGAGTTTTGGATTTAAAAATTGCAGATGCAAGTATAAAATATTATACGCCTACTTAATCAATAGTTACAACTTTAAATGTCAGTTAATCATTGTAACTGTGATATTCATTTTGAGACTAGAATTTTGCAGATAAATAAATTACAACTGTCTGGTATCTGTTTAATTCAGAAATCGTCACAAGGTATGGGTTTGATATTATTGAATTGAGTTGGCATTTGTTGTGTTCATGATCATTTCGTTCAGTTGGTCCTGATTTGAAATTGCAGAGCATAGATAAAAATGTTGTTCATCTCTTGTCTGGAGTTTACAAAGAGGATATAATAATAAAATGGTATAATCGTTAGTACAAGGTGTAGTGCACAGGTAGACATATTATAAAAATAAATAGAATCTAGTACCATTGGTAATATGATTAGTAGGAATGGAGGCAAAGTATGTATGTAATGTGAGTTGCGGATAAATGTATTTAGTATACGTCATGTACATTCACATGATAGTATATAATGGTCTCCATCGTTAGATTTTATATCCATAATATCGCTTGGTATCGTTTGGCTGTCAGGTTGGTTGTGGTTGTTGTGTGATGTGAGAACCTCTGTCAGAATTCCCCATCAGATGAAGTATAGTGTATAGCGAGTGAGTGGCTTGACTGTGATCTGGCTAGAAACTACAAACTCGAACTACAAATGATACGATTTTATAAAAGGTTTGCTTTGGTCTCACTCTCGTCTGGTTTGGAGTTTGTGCATGGAGAGAGAGAGTCCTCAAGAGTACAAAGCAGGGTTAAGTTAACATTGATAGGTAAGTAGTAGTAGTAGTAAGTAGTAGGAAGGCTGTTGTGTAGTAAGTGAGTGAGTGAGTAGTAGGCAGGGTGGAATGGTACGTTTTTCTCTTGGCTTGGTTGGTGCAAAAAAATCCCTTATATCCTTCTCTGGCATGGCTTATGCTATATGGCCCTGTGCTCACTTGCCTTTTACCCCGTCTTTTATGAAGCACATTAGGTATAGAGATCCAATAGAGCTAATACTACAATGGTACAACGAATCATCTAATCTATAAAGTATATACCAGACACTTTAGTCACGTTAAAGGAGTAGTAGGTACTCTCGTCTATGGTAGGGAGAACAATATACGTTCACTTACTACACAACAGAATTTGAAGTCAAACTAACATAAGTAAGCTCTAAGGAAGCCAAGGGAAGGAGAGAGCCTCGCCAAGTTGAGTCGAGCCGGCTCACTGCAATTGCGGGCCAGGCCAGTTGTCGACGCAGCGTTGCCCTCTCCTCGTCTCCTGACTATTCCTCCGCATCCGCTCCAGACTCAGTCAAGTCAAGTCAGACGAAACCAATCCAAGCCAAACCAGACAGAGTCTCAGTCACAGTCTCATCTCATCATCAGTTCACTTCACTTCATACCTATAAAATCTCCTATCTCATCTCTCCTATACTACTACAAGAAGAGTTCAAGAGCTGAGGCAGTTAGATTCTTTGACGCACTCGACTACTAGGTAATGATCTCCTCAGTTCATCTCATATACGTACAGACTTATAGATAGATGCATCCTATACATAGATAATGGTTATTACCTATAGGGTAGCAGCCGTAGTACTAGTAGTACAAGTAGTAGTAGCAGAGCAGAGTATAAATAGTAGAGTCAGACAGACCCTCCTTACATTATTATATGCCTGGTCTGGTTTGGTCTGAGTACTTCTTCCATACAATTCCATTATTCCCTTGTAGGCAGAGGCAGGCAGGCAGGGAAGGAGTAAATAGGCAGTATTGCAGAGAGAGAGAGAGAGGGAAGCCAGACCAGACAGAAAAGAAGAGAGCAGACGGACGGGACCAACCATTTGACTTGCTTTGCCTTGACTCAGACAGACAGAGTCGAAGAGGAGAGAAGAGGAGACGGACAGAGAGCCCACAGAACCCAACCAGACTTGAGACCATGAGGAGATACACGCAGAGGCTCTTGCTTGGTTTGCATCCTTTTCTCCTTCATACTTATTCCCCTGCTATGTCCGACTAATTCTCCAGTCAGTCCCAGTCGTCGTCATTGTGAGAAGCTGTTCTGTTTTCTTCAGGTTGTAGCATTGCGGCACTAGACACTCACTCACTCACTCCTCTCTTCCCTCCCACAGTCAATGTTTCTCTTGGATTTTCAGTGAGAGTTTCATTTCCCATAAGTTCTTCACTCTTGGACTTCTCTCTGTGCCAGTCTCATTTTCACAACGAACTGTATTCAATTGACTCAAATAATACGGAGATTTGTGCTTTGTTATCGTTATATTCATTTGTGACGTGATCCAAATCTTCTGAACTGACGTTTTAGTTCTTCGTTTTCTTGTAGTAAAATGGGATTCTTGCTTCTTCATTCAATGTTGAAAATCAACAATTGACTTTATCCGCAGTTTTCTCTATTTATTTTATTAGTTCTTTCTTGGACTGGAAATACATTTAACTCTTGCCCTGAATTGATCCTTCCATGAAGAAGCTACAAGAAAAGGATAGAGAAAACGTAGAGAGCAGCAATGAGAATCTTCTTTTCACCAACCAAACCAAGCAATCCTCAAGTCTCTCCCTTCAACAGCATGAAAATCAAGAAAATAAAAAGGTATGTCATCTATTTCTCATTATTTTCATTTTCTAGTAGTGTCTAGTTTATTGGAGGGGTGTAATGAGCTTAGGACTTAGGAGTACGATTAGTGCTTGAGTTTTGACTGAACTGACTTAATGATTAGTAAATAATAATCGTGATGACATCGCCCCGACGGCGACTCCATCATCAAGCCACTCACTAACTAAACTACCTCACATTTATCTTTAGCTTTTTACGTCTGCCTTGAGTTATTGCATTAGTAAGCTATCTCTATATCTACCTTTGTCTGTTCTTATTAGTGTATAGGTACATAGTAGTTGAGACTACAAGTTTTAATGTATATGTAATGATGTCATTGGTCTTGTATTGTTATCGCTTCGTCTCGTCTGACCATTCTGTCACAGGAGGTACTACTATACTAGTATACTACAAATCCCCAATGTTGTTTCTGTGCCATGCATTTTGTTCAATATACCTTTATGTGTCATTCCATTGTATTATTATTACACTTCATTTTGCCAAGTTAAATAACCTTGTTAGTTTGTATTAACTTGAGACGAGGCCATAGCAAAACAAATACCTAGTGCATCTTGTATCATTTAATTCTATATTGTTTAGTGGTATGCATAATTTAGCGAACATATTTAACAGACTGTACAAAGTAAGGACGGGTAAGGAGCTTATTGTAGCTAGTATGCCTATGTATTTATACTTTGTACTAATGGTATAAAAGATCTTACAAAGGAATTCCGTATGCGAAATGCCAAAAGCCGGTATAGCCGTGTCCGTTTTACATATTTTCTTTCTTTGGCTCCTGCACACATAATATTTACCGGAGCAGACATTGACTAGCATGTATATAGTAGTCTTGAATTGGATTGACTTGACTAGTGAGAGCGACTGCGACTGCTGCTTCTGGTGTTATTGGCCTGATTCCTCCATAGTACTTACTGGAGATAAAAGTGGCGGACGTGGATATAGAGGCGAGACAGTATACCAAACTATGACTTTGCGAATTAATGATACGAAGCTATATGACATTATAAAATGGCGCATGTGAGTCTGTTTCTTTGAGAGACCTTCCTACTTTATTCGAGTGGATTTGTAGGCAGCAGAAGGGAAGGGAAGGCAGTAGTATCGGACTTTGGATTGAATGGAGCTTTTAGCCTTAGCCTTACATACATACACTCTACTACTCCTCTGTCTGCATAGTAAAGGAACTCACACTCTCACTCACTCCTCGTTCTCTGCGTACATTCATAACTACATAGTTTTTCTACGAAACAGAACAGAGCCAAGGTTCAGTTAACTTTAGTTCGGTTCGTCTTGGTGCGGACTGGACTGGTCTGGATCGGATCAGACTGCACTGGCGTAATGCGGCGGCGAGCTAGACAAAGTATTTTAGAATATTAGAATTTGCATGCAACTCAACGAGACTTGTCCAGCCTTCGTAGTATTTTCGTCCTCCTTTATTACTTTTCTACTACTACGACTACGATAAAAACTTATAACTACCTACTATATACCCTTTCTATAATATTATAACCTCCTCGTAGTAGAAAAATAGGTACTGTAGTAAATTGTCAGAATTGATCAACGTCAACTTTCAAATAAACCTTTCATTAGTAACAATGGCCAGAGGGAGCGAGAATTCGGGCATTAATAAACACACCTACTAGACTTTATTTGCAGATTACCATTAGTGTTTCCGTCTTCATAATAAATTTAATGCTGTATTATAGTTGTACTCATCGTAACAGGGGAATTACAGTAAATATACTACATAGCAGTCTCAAATGTATGTTCAATGTCAACTATTTACTCAGGATTTCACACGTCTGCCTGGCAATATTAATCCTGTAAGAAAAATATATCAAGTTTATATAGTACGGGAACGCACGTAGTTTTACTTTCCCATACATTCTTTAATCCCACCTAGGTAGGTACTTGTTTATTTGATCTGTGGAAATTTCCAGATCAAAGAAAGCAATCTAATTATCTAACTGATTACACAATATCATTATTTCATTCATTCAGCCACTATAAATATGTATAAGTAGGTAGTAGTAGTGAGGAGTGAGTATATGGGATAGACTAGACTTATTGTTAGAAGGCATGGCTATGACTTCATTGAATTTTCTTTGGGGCTGGCTTTTGCTATTTAGTTGAATTGAGGGAGTAATGTGCTGAAGGTAAATGCAGCAGTGAGTCATAGTCATACATCCTCCAACCCACTTTACCAGACTCATAATATACACAACTCTCAAGTATCACATTTTATTGGGCTTGCTTTTCTCCTAATATTATACACATAATAATATACAGACTCAGTTGGCATAAGTACATAAATGGATGTAGTCTATGTATTTACACAGGACTTGTTAGTTTGTACCTATATGGTGCACACGTGAAACTTTTTACTCCATTACCCCTTTGCACTCTTATCTCTACATTTACAGATTTTTTCCTTTAACTTACCTACATTAAATGGAGTTAGCACTGCACATGTGCACATAGTAGAGATTAAAATTTTAAATGATACAGACGAGGATTTAGTCATTAGGGATCTGTAATTGTGTATCTTATCATGCATTTCAACGATGCTGGCCAGACTATGTCATGCAATTGGATTGAGTTCAGTCAATTGATAACTAGTGAGTATACACAGTTGGTTCGTAGTGGAGTCTACTTGAGTAGTTTCGTAGTAGTAGCCAACTGAAATGATAAGTCGTATATAAAATTGATATTCGACATAACATGACAAGAAAAAAACGTTTCGTAGTGAATGTTAAACTGTTTCGGCTTGTTTGGCAAATGACGTGATCTTATAGACGTAGACGTGACGTGAGCGTTATCTTTTGTTCTGTTATTACCACAGAGAAGAATTTGTAAGTTTAACTTACCTTAACTATCTACCTTGGTTAGACTTGCATTTGATAGCTGACGTTTACTAAGGCTTGCATATTTAAACTGACTATGCATTTTTGTTATGTTACCGAGTAGAGAAGGTTTTATTGACTTATAGCTTACTTACAAATTATGTAATGTTCCCTACGTGTAGACCTAAGTATAAAGGTGTTTATCATAGAGTAAAGTGATCTGCCTATTTATAATACAGTGTTTTAGTAAGATTGCACGTATTTTACTTAAATGGAGATTGAGGATTTAAAATGAATTGGGGAGAAGATGTTGAGCATTGCATGGAATTTACCTACAGACTGCATTTACTCACGTACACTCATGCATTTTGAAGTATATATGACTATGAATAATACTACTCTCTAAGCTTTTCTTATCGCTACGTATATACTATTTTCCGTGAGTGCACTCACTCACAATCATTGATCAGTGCCCTATCCAATTCTCCTGTCTGCACAAAGTAGCAACGTTTTGTATGAAATATAATAAACGTTTTCCGAGTAGAAATAGTTTTTCTCCCTCGCCTTGTCAAATCAATTTTGTTGTATTGGTAAAGCTGTATATAGGAATAGCTAGGAAATGTGAGGGTGAAACAAAATGGATGAAGTGAGTGAGTGAGTGAGTGACTGTGAGTCATAAGGATGGAATTTAGAGATAGAGATTCTGAAACAGACTTATCTTGTCTGTCTGGGCTTTTATAGAAATAAAGAAAGACTCGTTCAGGATGCATACCATCATATACATTTATTCGTACTTTACATTACATGGTCCGTCCTTATAGATCTGTCTATGTATCACATTCTGAGTATGCATATCTTTGCATAAAATATATATTACATATAACTACATAGCAGTCTGCACAAATATATACAAAAACTGTGTTGGCTGCTGCGGGCTTGTGGGTAATGTAAGTGAATTTAATGTAGTAAATGTAAATGCACCATGCCCACGTTGCATGGGATTACCTTGGCATGGAATGGACATGAGACTTCACTGTTTTCTATCAAGGTTAGGTAGTTTCTATCCTATCGTACCTACATTTTTGTGATAAGTTCTTCTATTAGTATGTATAGCCTAATATGCAATGTCTGAACCTAATACGTAGGCTGCCTCGTGCTTGCAATGATGACGAAGAAATACTTGGTAAATCCACTGCCTGCATTGTATTTTCCAATGCAAGTAATCATTGTTGTTGCTAACTCCTGTTCCTTATTGCTTTCTTTACAATGAACAGAATTAGATAAAGGTAAGCTACATACAACAGTTAGACTCTGAAGCTATTATTAACTTATACTTAGGTATTTGTGGTCGTGGTTATTAGTATGTAGGAGTCAGAATAATCTATTGCACTTGTACCTAAATAAGGCAATTGCATTTCTGTAATTTAGTTTCTACTTAGATACCTTCAAATTGCCTATTTTTGGTAAATACATTTTGTCAATTTCTGTCGCTCTCTCTCTTAATGATAATGAGTCTAATGTCTGTCTGAGCCAGTAAATTAGGAAAATATGTACAGAAATTCATTTGGTATGGGGTTATAATCATATTTAACTATGTCTACGAGATTAAGCTAAATATGTAGACTTTAGACAGCTAAATGTCGACTAGGACAATTTTGCTTATTTTAGCTGACTCAGCCATTGCTACATGAAGACTAAATAAGATTAGGTATTTTGGCATGGGATAATAAATGGATAGATGGAATTGGAAACTTTGGAGTGAGGTGGCATGTTAAATTCCTATTTAGTAGAACTACCTATAATGTGAGGTTGGAAAATGTAAATGTATTTAGTTTGTTTTATGATAATACTAGTGGCTGAATTGGTTGAAGCACCAAATGATGTTTTAATTATTGAGGTTTCATGTCTTTAGTCTTGTTTGTCCTTTCTGAGAATGTCGGTAGGCAGGACAAGTTAATGATGCTCTTGGTAGTTGCCTATATGCAAGTATCTAACTTAATATCTAGATTCTGTGCATGCATACATTTTGCTTACGTATAGAACTTGTCTAAGCAACTGCCATTAATAGCTGCATGTAAGGCCAGAGGAATATATAGAATACTCTGAAAAGTCGATCTCTATGTCGGCGGAAGGCTAAATAAAACGTAGGACGTAGTCGAGTGTAGGTAGCTAGGTTAACTTTGTATTCCTATTCAGGATTCAGGAGAGCGATATTTATTTTACGTGCATTAATATATACTTAAGTAGATTCTCTCTAAATGGCTCATTGTTATTCTCAATTCCAATATTAGAGTTTCCTAAATACATTCTATGGATATTTCACAGTTCATTGTCATGTCTAAAATCACCATTGAATATATCATGTTATAAAACTCGAGGGCATAATTCTAAATATATATTTATTGCACTACGCCTCCAGCCATCAGAAGAGGAATGTGCATGAGTGTAAAAATACGAAGGGTAACAAAAGCCAGACGTTTTTCTAGGAATCTCTCTGAAGAATCGAGGGTAATCTTAATAAGTTTTTGTAATCCCGATTTAGGATTTTCGTTTCTTATCTCGACAACGAAGCATTATCTATGTTTGTAGTTGTAGGTTTTCATTGGAAAATTATTTAATGCTGTCACATCACGGAAAGAAGGATTTGTAAGACGCTAGGCATGTTACCCTTAGCCCTAACTTACTTACTGCGTCTTTACTTAGCTTACCTTCCCTCGAAAATGCACAGAGGGCAAAAAAACATTAATTCTTTACATCAAATTTTATCCATTGTATGATTCTACCTTTCTCGATGAAAAGTCTTTGTTAACTTGGTGGTGGTACAATGTGGTTGGATTTCAGTTAGATATAGCGACAGACTGCTGGGTACATTCCTATGTAATAGTGACCACGTAAGGACATTATAAAGGTACCTACATCGTTTACATGAAAGATGTAAAATATTGGATTTCATTGAAATGTGTTACATTATTCAATAGACTTTTTCTTATTGTAGGTTGACATATTTCCTTTGCCTTAGCCAAGCCACATATTTTGTGCTAAGAATGCATTTCTGTATTTGTTTGTAGCTTGTACATTGGTTGAATGTTGAGCATTTGTTCAGAAATTTAGTGGAGTATGCATATAAGTATTTGATATACAATGTTTGTAGAAAGAAATGTACATAAATACTTCATAGCAATTTTGTCGCAGTCTAGTTACATTACAGTTACATTACAAGTGTGAGCATTATTGAGATTTTCATGGCTTTTTTCTGTAGTCTGTCTGGTTTTCTGTTCTCTTTTACTAATGGTAACCTGATATAATTCGGATATGACAATACCAATATATAGAGAGTCACATACTTTTGTGTGGGACAGAAGGAGTAAGCGCAATGATTTTCTATAATTGTATACTGTTGTGCAGTAGTCATGTTACATAGGATATATATAAAGTGATAGTTCCTATGTGTATTTGCTTACAAGTCGGAGCACGTCACAAGAACTCTTGTTAAGAAAAGCGCAACATAAGGGGGAAATGGAATTTTTCCTAGTTTCTTGACGTCTTTTGGCGTATCACAAGTTTAAGTAAAGTATCAAGTGTACTGTATTGTGAAGCAGCAGCGGTGGACTGGAGACATAAGCTAAGTATAGGCACTTTGTTAGAATACTATGTTTGTATGTTCATACATAATTGTGTAGTGTGTATGTAAAGGAGACATAAAGAAACATTATATAGGGAAGTCACAAACTCCCAAAGTCTCTGTATAATATGATTTGGGCAGAATTTGGAATAAAGCTGCAATAGATTTAGAAGCCTCTCTGGTACAGTGACTCTGAGTGTATAATATAATCCGGCACTGCAGTACTCGTATCATATGTAGTAGGAGTAGTGGGAGAAAACTGTCAAAAAACTTTGTCTCTAATACGTACAATGGTTGTTCCGAGAGTAAAACAGAAGTCAACTCAAGTCAACTTATGAAAGAAAAAAGACTAGCATTGTGTTCACCTATGCATTCATATAGTGAGGAAGTTCACTTGAGAAATTAAAGGAGGGTGGGTATTATGACTACTACTGATGATGTGATAGCACTATTAAGTAAAATGTTATTATAGGAAAACAGGGGACAAACCTATAGACGTTATATTATATGCATAGAGGGTGTGTGTGTATACTAGTCCTACTACTACTACAGCAAATTACATAATAGCTATGCTGGCTAGACTGCCTGCCTGCCTATGCACCTATAGCCGGTTCGGTTCGGTGGTGGTGAAGTGACATAGTCTACCGACAAATACTACTACTTGAGTAGCAGACGAGACGAGAGAGCAACCCAGACGAAAGAACGTACAGACGAACGGGGATCGATCGTCTAAAGCGTTGCCCTATCTATTTCCAAGTCGCTCCCAGTTCTTTTCTGTCTGGAACCGGGTTTTCGGCTGTCGCTCTTTACCCGGTGCGGGTGCGCTCACTATTTTACTACTAGTACTTGCTACTCGACGTAGGCACGCTGATAACTCGTATACTCTAGTATACGTTTCTCAAAAGGATTTCTCCTATCTATTCCACTTAATATATTATGATATTCTCTTGAATATCTTAAGTTTTACATAAATATTCTCAGAGTTGATTGTATTAAGGGAGATATAGGGGCACTACTAATATGGAATGCATAGAGCTGACTTTTAGGAGTAGTGCACAAAGCAGGAGTCCTTCTAATCTTGCATAATACATGTGGAAGGAAGACGAAATGCCTTTGTGAGTTAGGTATGTCCGTAATATAATTTTGTTATAAAGTAACTTTACCAGTTGGCTTTTGCTGGTTGATATTCCCTTTGCCCCTTTGCCTTTCAATGATTCTCCTTCTCAATCTCTGCTAGAGCCGTTTCCTCGACTTGACTTTCAGTTGAACTCTTATAAACTTACACTTGCATTGCACTATAGTAGTAGTATGTGATTCTGTAGGTACCTAAACACTAAAGCGTTCAATATACACGTCTTCAAACTGGAAACCTTGTCTTGTCCTTTACGGGGATAGTTACCATGTGCAAGATCTGTTTATCATGACCTGACTTTTACACTGTGTCTTATCCCCAGTTAATTCTTTCCTTCATTGTTTCTATATATTAATACCTAATCGATTTGCTTTTGTGGTAAAAATATGGAGAGCAAATCCCATTCTTCGATTGCCCACATAACACTATAAAGATAAAACCCAACTTACGGCATAGCGTTCATTTCCCATTCACACTGCAATGCAGATGTGCACTATGGGATATGGTATTTACATTTATTGCACCTACATAGAATTGCAAAATAATTATATACACATGCTTATAGCCGTATGTAAGAACAAGAACGCTACGAGCCTCCTTAATAAGAAGTTTCATATGGCATGCCAAGTGGAAGTGTATATATTATATATACATGTGTACTTTGTATGCAATATATAATTTGTAATAGATTATGCACATGATACTTAGATAGGTGGTTAGAGTGGAAGAAAAGAAGTTCTGAGAAATTCACGGAGGTATTCATTAGTAGTACTATTAGTAGTAAATAAGTTGCTGGGAAAGTTTATTTTGTCGACACGACACCTACTACTAAGGATTGTCGTACAATAGTGATGGAATTTGTATTAAAGACACTAATACCTACATACTTAAGTCAACGTGGTTGGTTGATGCGATTGTTCAACTTCAACTTGAACTCTTTTGATACATAAGTTTATGTAACTCGTCATCCGTGTATATTAGTATTGTGTAGCCAATTACGGATACTACTTACAGATACTTAGTAGTAGGAGGATAGTTATTGCTGCTGCTGATCAGAGACTGACTGATATAATAATATTTCTTTATAAGATTGATATAATGTGGTATGGACTCTTAGAGAAGTGAATTGGCTCATAGGGATTGAGATAACGTGAATGTATGGATACACCCTTTGAGATTTAAACGCTGCCTGCTGCGGAAAAAGTTATCTTTTTCTCTCGAGCATTCGTTTCTACTTTTCTCCCACACCCAGGCCAAAGGCTAAAGTGTAAAGCTGAAACATCACTTTATTTTACTTTTCTGTGAAAGAAAGAGCATGAGAAGTTCCATACACATAAAACCATAGCTAGCTATCGCAGAAGAGGCTGCCTTGGTTGGCTGGCTGGCTCATCGTCAGTCTGATGATGACGTCTACTCATTCATTAACATCTCCTGTTTCTCATGAATCCTTCTCAACTGAACTTCTCTCGGCTGCAACTTGAGTTCGTTCAGCTCACAAAGCTCTTTAGAGCTAAATGATGTTCCTCTGACATGATGGCTCGCTCGGCTCGGTCCGATCCTCGTCTGGTTCTCTTCTGACGTACGTACGTACGTACATTACGATATACTATAGAGAGACAAGTCAAGTCAACTCAAATAATGTAATATAAAACAGGAGGCAGTCTCGATATGGTAGCTAATGCTTTGGGTTCTTTTTGATCTGGCCAAGTGTGACCTGACTTGACTTGACTTGCTTCCTTTCCTTCATTTTATACTTTATAGCTCAACTCCTATCTATCTCCTATGCAAGTATGTAAGACGAGAACTAGTACTTAGAAACAAACTTCACTTGACTTCACTTCAGCTTGAAAATTTATTACTTACTGACAATAAGCCCTTTCCTAGCAATGCAATCCCTTCCCAGTTTGCCAGTGGTTAGCGGGGGTGTCAATTTGTAAGGATTCAAGATTCTCATTATATACCGCATATAGTATTACCACATATATCCTTTGTGCTACTAGTATAGTGCATTTTCAGTCATGTCATAGCTCCGAACACACAACAACATTTGAAATTCAATATAATGTAATTTAATGAGAGGGAGCATTTTGTCGTCTCGTTGTTTTCACTGTGTGGTTCTTCTCTTTGCTACACACATGTCAGTTTAAAATCCTGTCTAGCTGCTACTATATTGCTCTAAGCTGATTCTCCTAGTATGTAGCAGACAAATGAATAATTATTTGATCTGATTGATCTGCTTTGTACTTTATTGTGTATGTAGAAGGAAAAGTAATTTCACAAGATCTGCTTTTCAACAGTTCAACTTCAGTGTTTTCTTTAATGTACAGTTTGGAATCAACTTACAGTCTGTTCTGAAAAGATTTTCTGTAAGCTGATTCCAGTGATGAAGCTATGCTGAAAAGTAGCAGTTATGTATCAACAGCATACGCATAAAGGATATAGTATTGCATGAGCTAGTACTATAAGGACTTTGATATGAACAAAAGAACATAGACATGGACTATGCGTCTGTTGTCTGGCATTAGTCAAATTGATGTTGATGAGTTCAAAAGGAGGATCACAGTGCAGGAGATGCATTACCGTAAGACAGAAAGCCATCATATCTATATGGAAGAGCAATCTAAAGAGCCTCAGGAAAGTTTTATAACATTTTGGCGGAGCAGACAGGAAGTGATATGACTACCTGAAAACTATTTAAGTACCTATCTGTTTTTTAGACTTGGGTAGTCAGTCAGTATTTACTTAACAGTAAGGTGAGCACCTTACCTCTGTCCATTGAATATTATTATTATGGATGGTTATAGTAGTGTAAGCAAGGATGACCATAGAAGAAACAGTATAGGATGCAAGTGTTACCTAAATATTGCACATGAGATCCCTTGTATATACCCTTGAGTAGTATAGGTAGGGAATTCTCTTTGTGTCCGTTGGTTTTGTTAATGGTAGATAGGGTTAAAGCTTGGTTTCGTCTGCTTGTTTTGAGTTGGCATTCATTGGCCAGTAGGAATTTGAAGTAGTGGAAAATACATTAATGCATGCATGTACCTACATGAATATAAAGGTAAAGCGAAGGGTTGATTTTCTATTTTGCAATGCATTCTCTAAGGTTGTAAAATGTAATACATTAGCCTTCACTCTAATCCAGCTGTCGTTTAGAGAAAGGACGTTGAAAAAATTAGAAGGTAGTACTAGATAGATAGTGAAGTGAGTTGTGGTGTGTGTTACATTTGTGCATTGCTAGTGCTAATGCTCAGCAAAGTTTTGCAAAAGGTAGAAGACAGAGAACAGAAGGTAGTTGATTATTTTAGGTACTTTTGAGATATTATTCTAGACTAGAGTGGCCTTTCTTTACTTTAGAGTTAAATGTGAAGTCGGAGCAGAGTACAATAACACTGCAATAAGTGCAATGCAAAAGTGAAGTAGGTACTGCTCGTACCTTGGCGTTTGTTGGTTAATGCATTGCATATAGAGTAGGCTGTGCATGTAGAGTGTGCATGTACTACACGTATGATTAAGTGCTAAAGAAATAAAAGGTAGGCAGGCAGAAGCAGTGGAGTTACTTACGATATGTTCCATTGCCATTTGCCAAAATTGCCATTGCCACTCAACTCATAATGTTTCTCGTCACTCTCTTACTCTAGTATTTAAGACACATGAATATGCATCCATCCAATGCTTATATTATGTACCTACTTTTAATAAGAGTCATATTATGTATATCTTGCCTTGCCTTGGTTTTCCTTTTGTTCGCTGACGAATAGTTTTTCATTGCAGCTGATAACACAGCAGCTCAAATAAACTGAATAATAAAAAAAAACTTTCCCCTTAGATTTTGCGAGTCTCTTGTCGTACTTTGTTACTTACCCTCCTCTAAAGACCGAAACTAACGAGTAAATAAAACGCACAGGATTTTCCGTAGTGCAGTGCAAACTCCTAAGTTGAGTGTCCAGTTCCTCTATTCGATACAATAGATTACATATAACATTGACCAAGTACCCATATTATGACGTATAATAATATCTCATATCCTATTTTCTATCCTGTATGTATGACATAGGCAAAGAAAAAAAAACTGGAAACACAATGGTTTATTGAGAACGATAGATACTAGGAATAGATTATAGACACATTACATAATAGTTACTAAACGAAACTACAAATAGTATTCATATAGTATAGAGAGCGACTGCGTCCGCGTCTGAAGCCAAGTAGTGGCTAAGTCATTGTTCTGTCCTTATCTGTTGTGGTCAGGTTAGGGAAACAAAGAGTGGCGAGTGTTTCTGTTTAGTGTAAAGCAGGTAGTTTAGTTGGTTGGTTTGATTTTGGTAGTAGTGGTGCATAATGGTAGAGAAGTAATACACACGCTATAGATGTAGTTACTAAATGGCTCAGTCAGTTGACGTAATAAGTGTGTATATTTATCTAGCATAGTGTACAAAGTACAAGAGTAATACGTAATATGTTACAAAATCAAATAAAAAAGATTATATATAGAGCTACTGCGCTGGCTAACAATGAGTTAGTTTGGTTGTGTCTCAGTCGGTGTAGTAGTTAAGTTGTTTCGTTCGTTGCATCCGCATTTGATATTGGATTAATCATACCATACATTCAATTCATACAATAAGTACCTACCTACGAAGGATATTATATACCATGCGAATCTCATAGGACATTTCCTTTGAGCGTAGGTAAAAGGTACATGGGATTGTTGTTTATTAGTGTAGTGCAGCAAAGTGCATAGTATACTCGGTAGGGTTGATAATGTGAGATATAGGAGGACTGAGAATAATGTAATCTGCCATATCTCGCCTTCGTTCCTGCAATTATTCTGAGTCATAGGAATAATAGTCATCGTCAATTCAACTCGAGCCAGACCAGAAACGAAAGCTTTGTGCCATCCTCCTTGTTTAAAAATGCATAAGGGGGACTCCCAAGCTGAATTTTGCAGAGTTGAATCGACATGCTCAAATAAGGAGAGATGTTTGCTAGTTGGCTAGCGAGACGAGACTGTGTCCCTATTCTTTTGATATTAAACAACATTACATGTACACTTATAGGATCTGAGTGACTGTTATGTGCTGTGAATGTGACTGGCTACATAATACTACACATGTATATAATAGACAGTGACTAGTTACTTTATTCGTTATACACATAGTTAGTTAGCAAAGTTGATTGGTAGGGTCCCTTTTCCCCTTCTCTTCCCTTGCCTTGGATACAACTAATGCTAATATTATTACATTACATGAACAACACGTTCCTTGGCTTGGCCATTCATAATTTAAACTTGCATTCGCTGGGTGAGATTTCCATCTATCTGCATCAGTCCTCTAATATTGGTAGTCAAGTGATGATCTAGACACATCCTAGTCCAGTTATTACTAGCTCCTACTTTAGTTTACTTCAGACACAGTGAAGGGGAACACAGGTACATAGTTAAGTGCCTATTTACATGCACAGACAATGTAGCATAAAGTCAGGTGAGTTCAAATAAGGAAGCCCTTTGTATTCATTATTTTATTTTAGTTCGGCTGTAACTGTAACTCTGTGCTTTACTCTCAGTGCTATTATATACTACCTGAATTACATTACATGTACATTGACTGTACTTTGTTCCAACGTGAACTGTCTGAGTGAACTTTCTGTCGCATTCAAATTCAAAGAAAGGTGAATTTTACATTCTTTTGTACACACTCTGTCGGTTTATCTCTACGTGTAAAAATATTACACTATTTACATTATCACAATACCCTGCATACCCTACTCTTCTATATAACAGAGTTATGCATTTTTACTATACAGGTAAAATGTAGATGTGAAAGAAGGAAAAAAACTATTCGCATGGGAAGCATCGACGAATTTACATCCAAGAATACCAATGAAAGACAAAGCTAACCCAACAAACCAGTCCATTTGTAATATTTAATTCAATGCAAATGCATTCAGTGCAGTACAAAGTGAGGCGAGACCGTCATAACATCGCAGACGTGCATCCAAACCACTGTCTTCTTCAATATTTTTCTATGCATAGTCTTTGATTCATTGTCTGTCTCTGGTATTTCCTGTGTAATTAGCTTAATGTGACGAGTTGAATACTAGCACTAATCGTATCGTCCTAGGTTATTAGGACTATCAAAGCTCCCAGGTAGACGACTCTAAAACTACATGACACCAAAAATCTATTAAATTCTTAAATTCCAGTCTTGACTCCAGCAGGACATTTTAACTGCTAATCTGATTTAGCATTTAACTATAGTGTAATAGGTGGAATTTGTTATCTATACAGATAGCTTGTAGGAATTTCTAAAGTGACCTTAATTAAACGTGCTTAAGCATATTAGTGTAAGTCATGTTTGAGAAAATGTATAAATTACTAATGATTGATTTTTTTTTGGATTATTCAGATTGACTGTGCAGAGAAGACTGGGACTGGACTTGCGTTTAAATAATGTCTTATGGGATACTGATAATGGGAGCAGTGATGAGATGAACAAACCAGGCCAGACAGGATTCGTGTAGGTACTTATGCCATGCTGGGACGAATATGAGTAAACTAATCCAGACGGGACAGAAGGGCAAAAAGAGAACAAAGCTGACAATGAGCTGGCTGGCTGAGTGGAGCTATATAGCCGAGTCGATATTGAGATAACCTGGCTAAAGTCTTGAGGATAGATAAGTAGAATAGAAGAGATTATTTCATCGTTCCAACTGAGTCTACCTTTCTATATGGATTTGTGGTTCGGAGAGACGTATAGATTAGGTAGAACATTTACCTTTGGGTAGTTTTTGTAGCCTACCAAAAATATCGAATGGGGTATAGGAGGATATAAAAGGAAGAAGTTCTATTTGAGAGAGTGCAAAGTTGTTATTACAAGAGTAATAATGCTGGTCCATTTATTTATGTACTAGTAGTTGTAACATATTTGTAGAAATGTACATAAAGGTGGTCTGAAAGATTGAGGATAGGTGCGAGTGAACTGAACTGACTCTTGTATGAATGTTATTTTGTATTTGTATTTACATAAGTATGAAAGACGGTGGTCGGACAAGGAATTTAGGACATGACGACGAATGTTGGATGAATGCATATTAGTTACTACATACGTGTATGTACCAGTATGCCTCTATATTACAGAGGAAAGGAAAACGTTCAACGGACTCGTGGACCTAGAGTCGAAATGCAGTCTTTTGTATGGGTACACTATCGTATCGCATCATCCTACAGATACATACGAGATATGTAGGTACATAGCTTAGGTACTCTACAGTGCAGGAGTATGTATATATTATAGAAGCAGACAAGAGCATACCAGACAGACCAGACATAGAATAAAAGTTGAAACTTTACTTTTAGTTTGGTTAGATAACATAAGAGAGCATTATGACAAAATGTTCAGTTCAGTTAGACAGGCAGACAAGGAGAGTCGAAGCATCTACTGCACATACACATACATACAGTGTACTTATACACTCCTTCAAGTACAACAGTCACACATTTAGGGAGCATCAGCATGGATTGCATTGTACTTGTATAGTAAAATAAAATGCCAGACGAAACTAGGCAAGGCAGCAGAGAAGTCTTATTCTTCTGCCTGCAGTCTCCCATTTCATCTTGTAGCCTACACACACTCTTGTTCCTCGTGCTAAGTTTACTTTAAATAAATAGTTTCAGCAGTTACCTAACAATAAGCTGCAGTGGTTTGTGCTCTCTCTCTCTCTTCTCTACTATAGTGCATTCAACTATAAGCATCTAACAAGATTCTTATTCTTATCCACATTGTTGATACGTGCATTTATCTCCTACTACTATTATTACTAGCTCTAGGTGAATAATATAGTGTACATATAAGAAAAAACAAATGAAGTAAAGTGAAGATGCGACGAAACGAATACCGCAAAACCATCATCATCATCATAAATGTAGTTCTCTCTGAAATATATTTCCCATCATTTTCAATTTGTTGACATCTTGGTAGACAGACACCTTAATTAAATTCAATCTGTAAGACAAGTAAGTGCGTTCGAGTTTTCAGCAGAGTGTAAATCTAACACTACTAACTAACACCTACAAAGTTTCGTTGTACTGCATAATACTACTGCATTGCTTTCAAATAATAAATCTTTTTGGTCTTTGCTGTGATTGTGTTGTGAGTGCATACTATACTGAATATACTACTTTTGTGTATGATTGATAAATGTAACTTTGTACTAACATTACATTGGATCTGTTTTTTGGTAGAATCTATGTACTAATTTTTAATTATTTATTGCGGACTGGTTGAATAATGCTTATATAAAGTGTTAACAAGAAGAATAATGGAAGAAGAGGGAGATTTCATCAATGAGCATAACTCCGCAGTGTTACCCAGGTACTTAGTCTGTATTCTCTATAACCAGTCAGGTACCTGAAGTAGCGCGCGGAGAGATGCTTAAAATCATCTCATCTGTATCAAGACTTTCACGGTTTAGAGAATTCGATGGAAATCAAATCTTCCGAGATTATAATCATTGCGTTGTCATTGTACTGCCACAGCCATTGCCACGGATTGTCTCAATTCATTTGTTTGCTTCCTCGTCTCTATGTAATGAAGGGAAGCAAGACAAAGCATTTAAGAAAATGTGATTCGGGATTTCCTATTTGAGCCTGACAGGAAATTCCAATCGTTTCTTGGGCTTTCCTTATTGCTATATCTACATAATATCCAATGTAGTAATACGTGTGTATGCAAACTCCACTATGCAAACGTTTATTTGAGTTGAGTCTCACGGTGATTATGTGAAATCGCTTATATACATAGTTTGTCGCAACTTTTGCTACATACATTTCCCAGTATAGGCTGAAATGAACTAATCGCTAGAGATTTTGTAAGTTTATATTTCCATAGGTAAACACACAATTATTCGTGCCTACATATATAATATGAATTAAAAAGATATATACTCTAGCACCACCCAGACAGGGAATAGTTAGAGATACCGCACTAGCGATTAGTCCCCACACACACATATCAACTTGTACTCTGTATTTTTATATACGTTTGAATGAGTATATAGTTTATACATTGAGTTAGGTAGCCATAAAAGAAATTTCCTCTTCTATTCTTTTCTTATTGATTTTTAAGGGGGAATAAGTAATCATGCATATTGCAGGAGTCTAGCTAGTCGGAGTTGTGGCTACTGGGCTATTCTGTTGAAATGAAGGAAAGCAAGGAGGGAGAGAGAACAGCTTTCATTTGAAATAAGGAAGGAAAGGATATAGCTCGACCTAACCCTCTAACCAACCAAACCAACTAAACTAACTAAACGAAGTAAGTTAAAGTAAACCAGGCAGGCAGTCAGGGAACGGAAAGAAGGGAGAGTTGAGTGAGACGATTCATTTGAACCGTTCGTTCCGTTGGCGTTGCCGGTGCATTGCACCTTCACCAGTATATCTATCTGATATAATAATGTATGTACACAAGGGTTCGTCTCATTCTGACTCTCTCCTAATCTAATGGATATTTTCCGAGTTGTTTCTGTTGCTATGCTCTGCAGTCGTGGATTATTGTCTCTTTTCTTGTCTGAGAGCTACCTATTTGCTATATGCTTCATATATTATGTATGTATATGTAGTTAGGTTCGTTCGTTCGTTAGATCCAACTCCACTCACACTACTCACATCTAATACTTTGCTTTACTCTTCGTTGTGGGGAGATTGCTGCATGGGGATATTTTTAGAGCAGGCAGGCAGGCAATACAATGCAAAGTAGTAGACACCAACACCAATCCTAAGTATTTCTATCTCCCTAGTTGCTTTACTTTGCTTTCGTATCTTCGGCTCTCTCTCTCTCTGGTCCGCCTTCCTTCCTCTGCCTGCTCTTCTCTCCCTAATACGTGTCTACTGCTACTATACCTCTTCTGCCGCTTCGTCAATCCTCATACACACACAACAATACAATCTAACCATACACAACATTCAAAAAAGAAGTATGAATCCAACTTTTACATCAAAACTACTAATTCTTCCACATGTCACACATCATAGGTAACCTGTTATATGAACACTTTTATCTACACTCCACGACAGCTTCAATCATGTTTGCATAACACCAGCAAAGTTATCCAATAGCATTAGAATAGTTAAATAATGTCTCTACTATGTAATGTAATAGTTACGAATTGTATCTGTTTAAGTATCCTGATGAACTCAATACAGAAATTGTGCAGAACAAATAATAAAAGTTTAGCCAATATGCAGCTGTGTCTGCATAATATTAGTTAATCCAAAATTAATACAACATACTTGATTTCGATGGATAATACTATGTAAAGAGTATTTATAATAAGATTTTCATGAGTGGAAGAATGTATTTTAATCTCCTTAATATAATCTAATGACATAATATTAAAAATAATTATTAATAGTAATTATGTCCGAATCAGAACTGAAACAAATAATTTTGTAAAGAAAATGTAACTAGTATAATGAATTTGTTCCTACAATTTAAAGGCAGCATTTTCTAGTGTGTCCAAAACCAATGAAAATTATGAGTTGTGCATGCATGCGATGATTTTTATAGGTTACCCCAAAGATGAGATGTGGAATTACTGAATGGTCATTACATCGCATGTAACAAGAGAGGATTCATCGTCTACTGCCATGTATCCGGTATCCAGGTGTCTCATGTTCATTGTACTTCATCAGGTGCTCTGGTGTTTTGGATTCCCGGCACCTGAAGGAGTGCAAACGATACGGACACCAATTCAACAAGGGTCATTTCCTTCAACTTTGCTAATGCAAACAAATTCTGATGAACAAGTTACATAATGCCTATGTCTACATTGTATTTGCAGTTACCCCTCTGTATTTATTGAATAAAACTGATAAAACTATATCTCTTGTTGATAATGTTTTCATTTAACATGGACTTGCATCGCTAGGCCATTCACCCAATACTGCTGGTTGACACATTACAAAAAGGAGACAGAAAATAAACTCAATTTATGCAAAGAATTAATTATGATCAATCACGGAATGTCAAAATCCAAAATAATTCATCTAAATAAACTTGATGCAAATTTTATAGAGCCTGGAGTTTCAGTATTTAGCTATAATAAGTAACTGCATAAACATTTCATTGCTGTCTGCTGTAGATAGACCTATCAAACAAAAAACAAAACCAGTATTTACGCACCTATCGTTAAATAGAATTGCAGTAAATTTGCTATTTAAGCGCTCGGGGCAAATAAGTCAATCCTTAATATGCCAGAAAAAATCTGTCTGATTTTATGGAAACTCGTCCTTTTGGATACAACTTAGTTGATACTAGTTTTGAATAAATATTCATTTCTTCAATCCTCCAGTCAACGAAATCAACTAATGATGCAGAGTAGCCTTATGCAATTGTACTTCTACAAGTACCAAGCATTTTGGATAAGTGTAATATTTATTCTGTCGTCTGCATTAATATTCATATCACATGACGATTTTAGGGACGATAAGGCTTCAAATGTTCTCAATAACACCAATGGTAAACAAATGGAGACGTGCATTTAATTCAGGTAATAAAAGTGTCTACGAAATGTACGAAATGAAATTTATCATTCATTCACAATCATAATACAAAATCAGCACATTGTGTAGTTGAATGTTACAGGATCATGTATAAAATGCCACCATGTATGTTTTAATCATTTATTAGTGTCAACTATGTAATAGCATTTTTCCGATCCGCGGTGACTAAACGTAGTGTTGCCGCAATTCATTTAAGTAAATAGTATATCTTTCTCTATGCTGAATGCATTCATTTTGAAGCAGTAGTAAACAATGTGATAAGGAAAAATAAATGAATAAAATTCTTGATAATTGTCGGAGCGAGGTTAAGCAGAATGAACATTGATCATTGTACTGTTTACTTTTATGCGATAAAATTTATTCGATGAATGACATTTATACAGAATGAATCTCTATCCTTGTAAATTTGAAACAGTGTTGTTGTTATGAATCACAGGGGCCATAGAATGACTGCTGTGGTCATTATTGGTAAATTCAATTCACAAATCCCAAATCATATCTTCCACTCTCTAATGCACTCACTACAAACATGCTGGACCGAACCGAGATTAAAATATTTGCCATTCATGTTTGTTAACCACAATAATACAATCATAAGCATTACCTAAATAGATTAGTAAATATTTCGTTCACAAATAAATACTATACAGATAGTGAGTCTGGTTCTACAAAGTTTTTAATCAATAATGAAAGAATGCAGACTTTTCGCAATATTTTTCCCGATAATGCGGTCACCAAAGATAATCTTAAACTCATCAAGTGTGTAATATGTATCTATAGAGTATTTATGACTTTTCCAAACGTAGTAGAAAATATGTAGAGTCAAGGTACAGTATCATGTCATTGAATGCAACTAACATTGATGGTTTGTACAATTTATAAATGTATACACAGAAGTCGCAAGACAATCAATGATTTATTCATGATTGATTCCAATTAAGAACTTCTTTTTTTCAGAAATACACCTGAATTACAGTAGGCATTTCTTTTTACCATATGATTTGACCAAGATAAATGAAAAAAATCTGTACAATATTTATTACAATATCTCAATTCTTGTATATATTTGATAAGGCATCAAATTTCAAGATGGTGGAGTACGGTACTTAATTTTCAGGACTTTCAAGTTATCTTTGACGCATTCCATTTCTGTTATTTAAGATTTTTTTCTTTTCGGACATGAAAATGGCAAGCGTTTGCGAAATGTGCGCAATTCTAAATTATAGCTTGCTAACTTATTTTTAAGATGATCTGTGGAAAGTACCAATAAAAGAATCTATATTGCTTTCTAGACCATATACTCTCTTCATAATATATTCCAGTAGTATCTTGTCGGCATTGCATTGGCGTCATCAATATAGACATACATTTTTCAAACTCGTTTAACTGAGGGTGATGATCATTAATAAATGTGAACGTTGTACCTTGTACCACATACAAACTGTGGATAGACTTATGTAAAGTGCATATCTAGTTGTAGAAGTTAATAGTACCATTCGTAAATAGCGATAATGGTTGGTAACACTTATTTAATGACCATTAAATTTTTGTACCTCAACTTTACATGTTGTCTTTTGTACCATTGAATGCGAAAAATTGCTGATATTTTAGTAGTAAAAATAACTAACAAATTACAAATGCATCAACCCGTACACAATGACTTATAGGAGTACATTTCTTCTGGGTGCTGCATTTAACAACGCTGCTTACAAACCATTTTACTTCAACCATTTCCTTAACGGTGTCACAATTTATAATTTGGTTTTCAAAACTTTAATTAAGTTACCAATAAATTTCCGTTAATGGCATTAGTACTTATATAATCAGTTTTATTATAAAAAATTTCTTTGCATTATATTACATACATCAAAAATGACAAAACCTTTTCACAAATATGAGAGATTTACCTTACACTTTCCAAGCAAGAAAAGGTAAAAATTGGCATGCTAATTTGGACTTGAGGGTTACGGTCAAATTGAATTCTTAAGTGGTTTGTGTTTACATTTACTTCGATTACTGAGGATATCATTTTTATAAGTGAATTAAAAATTTTGAATCGAGAGCTCAGCTAGAAATGGCAATTTTTTAAATGAAAAGTGCAATTTGTTTCATAAAATTAAAACTTCTGTGTAGGTATATGCACTAAAAAGATAGGTATTATATGTATAAGCATATATACTGTACATAATTGCAAAGATACACTTAACAAATCCGAAGCATTGCTTTTGTTAAAAAGAGCTAGAAGAGTCTGATTAAGATGACGGTATGATTGTTAATTACTAATTACCCCTTAATTAGGCAACGATGTCACATCTTTATAAAAACTCATGCTGCGAAAGTAGCAAGGATTGATTGAAAAGGTAGGATCCAAAAGCGTTTTTAAAACCAGACAGTTTAGGAACACATAAGCGTTACATCAGCACTGATACCAATTCATTTCTACCAAAATTATCATTTTAATACATTAATTTATACATAGGTCAATATCTGTTTCGCTTGGAGCATTGTCATATTTAAGAGACACGAGACAGGGCATAATGTATGAAACTTAAAAGTCATTACACATGTCAACCCTACTATTTTTATGCAGAAATACATTTTAATACTGTCGAAATACCACCTGAAATGACAAGCATTTGTAGCTCAATATTCATATAGTAGTTTTACTGATGCGTGTGAAATATGTACATGACAGTTTACTTTAAAAAGTGTGGAGGTTACAGAGAAAAGTCTGCCAACATAAACTGAACCTTGACTCCATTTTTCTGTTACTAGGTAAAAGTATTGGAAAGTTGAAATCGGAGGAATGGCTCCCTGCAGAGTAGACGTGCACACAGGATGTACAGGGTACAACTAAAACACCCTCCTTGTCAGACGGCCCGACGGGGTTGAATAATCGATTCAATCATGGATCTCTCTCCCTTTCCTCAGCCGCAATAAAATAGCACGATCCTCCATTACTTTCTATGTGATATACACAAGCAAAATATACGAATAAATGATTTTTGGTGAAATAAACATTTACGAAACTAAATAGTTGCACAGAAAAGTGAATTTTGATGCATCCGACTTGAACTGGACCCTTTCAACTCATTCTTGATTTTTATAATCTTTTTGTAGTGATTAATCCGTAACTAAAGTATAGCACATTAAATTAACTAAAAAATTACACTCATAATGTCGACCTGGACAGAATTCCATACTTCATATAAATTATTTGTAATAGAAAATACTTTAAAAAACCGCACATAAATTAAGGTGCAAGAAAATAATCATGTACTTAATTAAACTTATTTCATACGTAATTATTGAATATATGCATACGTAATAGTTCACGCTTCCATTTTCTTTTGTATATTTCGTTCTGATTTGTAACTGTGTACAAGTACAATAATTGATTACGTTAACAAATAATGAAACTAAACTAAATCATAATGTAGACAGTATTATATAGTAAAACTAATCAGAAGGCAAAAACTTACAAATAAAAGGTACAACAAACACGATAATGGGATGTGATTATGTATGAAAGTTCGCTATAAGATATATTATTTAAGTTACGTGAAACAAAGTATAAATTCGTATACCTAGTAATAATTAATAGAAATGAATGAATTTAGCACTCTTATCATATTAAATAAAAGCAATTATGGGATAAACACACCATATTATTAATTATGCATAAAAGCCAGTCGATCAAGAATGAATGGATGGGTAGTTAACTATTTATAATCATGTAATTTAACTAAGGCTAATAATAGTTGGGAAGTGCATTTACATATTATATATGCTATACATCAATATGTGTCATGTAAATGTAATGTATGTATCATATAAAATTAAAATATTTTAACTTTTTTGGTAAAATGTATACGTTTGTTTTGTTTGTATGCAACGTGTCTATGCTATATGTGTATATTTTATGTAACTTTACTACATAGGAAGTTAAGTATATATTTTTAATTGTTTTTACGGAAAAAATTGATGTGTCGCAAAATACTATTGAGTTTTACTCTTTCAAATTGGGTTTCGGATTTAGGTCGTTAAAAATTTTATCCCCATAAAATACACAGTTGCTCATTTTTAGCAGGTTGAAGCTTCTTTCGTCATCGTTGAGACTTTCTTTGGGATTAGTGTATTAGCTACAATAGGAAAAATAATGCTTGTTTGCCATCTTCCGAGTGAAGAAGATAGTGTGTTCTAGCGTCGCTTTGAGCACTGTGGTTCGTAATTGGCATTAGCGCATTAACAATTTGTGGTTTTGTCTTTTGCCAGGGAAAAGTAGATGTGAGCACTGAACCGCTGAGAGAGAACTGAGCTGAATTGAAGAGGACGAAAAGTTGAAGGAAAGTCACGTCACGTCAACTACAAAGTCATAGTCAGCCCCGGACAAGAAGAAGAGGAGGATACCAACAGCAAGCAGCCACCAACTATAGAATAAGTTTTCATTCCATTAGGAGGTATGTCAATTAGAATTTACCAACATTTATTTTATAATTTTTATTTTACTGACTTATTGCTCTAATGTTACTAGTCAAACAGCAGGAAATGCACTATCTGCTTATTTTGACAATTAAATATTAAGCTTAATAGAGCACTATGCAATAACGGCAACTCTTAACATCTCCAAATGTCAGGCATGTCTGTTAGAGTTTCTGATGTCGGGGATTTTCAATTAAGGATATTTTTATGAATATTTTATGCCTTATGCTTCCATTCACTGTTACAACAGTTACAAGTGCATAAATCAGAAGAATTTGCTACCGCCGCCCGACTAATTTTCTAGATTTTGATAGTTATTCTTTATGAACAGCAGTGCAGCCTAAACGTTAATTTTAATTTGGGAACAGAATTGCAAAAAAGCTCAGGACGTATTCTGCGTACAAAATGTTAAGTCATTTATGCATAATTATTTGGTTAATAATGAAAAAGGAACAGCCCCTTTTTGTATAGTAATCGTCAAAGGGTAAATGGTGGTTCTGATAAATTTGTTCACCGTGGTCGTTGACTTGGACTTGATTGATATCATTAAGGGTCCCATTCAAACGTACTTTGATTTTGTCTGAACTCTAATTCAAATAACTATTTGATTTTTCATAACTTTTCATCAATATTCCTTTGCAATATTCGTGGAAACAGATTAATTCTAAGTTAGTTATTGCAAGTGTAATATTATGTGAAGCAATAGCATAGTCATAGTCTACTCATTATCTGAACTAAGATGACATGTTGTCGTTTATAATTATTTAAGTAGACATTATAGGAGGTACTTTTTCATTACTTATATATTGTATCCGTCACAAGCTTTTGATTGCCTGTATACTTATGTATTTGTTGCATACGCATACAAGTTATTATCTCTTATTAATGATCATAAGCCAGATTATTCTGACAGGGATACATATGTAAATGTTTTACACGAATTAGTTAAAGTATTTGGAATTTAAATGTCATTAGATTACTGAAAACATGGTTTCATAAAAAGGAAAAGCTGTAAAGGCTGTAGTATTCTTTTTGGCAGCAAGATCATTTACTTTAAGGTTCACTGATTTTATGATTTTGTTCTATTTCAGAGAGAAAGTTGAAAGCAACTGCCCACTGTCTTCGCAACATTTGAAATCCTTTATTGATATTACATTTGTAACTTTCGAAAAGTAGACGCCATGGATGAAGAATATGACGCAATTGTTCTTGGAACCGGACTCAAGGTAAAATCAATTATAAATTATTTAATTGCGTCATAATAGCCACATTATAGCTAATTAGCAATTAGAGTATATGATAAATGCTAATGTGCATAGTGCATTTACTATCTTTATTGCGTGCTATGAACGGGATATATTGATTTTTATAGGAGTGTATCCTGAGTGGAATGCTGTCGGTGTCTGGAAAGAAAGTCCTACATATTGACCGCAACAAGTACTATGGAGGAGAGTCCGCTTCAATCACCCCATTAGAGGATTTGTTTTCTAAATTTGAGTTTCCTCAGCCTGATGAAACATATGGACGTGGTCGAGACTGGAATGTCGACCTCATACCAAAATTTTTGATGGCGAATGGCCAACTGGTTAAGTTGCTCATCCATACTGGTGTAACGCGTTACTTGGAATTTAAGTCTATTGAAGGTAGCTACGTCTACAAGGGAGGGAAGATCTCCAAAGTACCTGCCGACGAAAAGGAAGCTTTAACTTCGGGTTAGTTTTAGTTATGTAGGGTCGAAGAGTCATGTCTAGACTCTTTATTAACTTTTCAGCATTACTATTACTTCTGCGTGGCCATTAATAATCAATTTAACTGTTATTCTTCTTTCCAGACTTAATGGGGTTGTTTGAAAAAAGGCGTTTCAAGAACTTTCTATTGTACGTTCAAGAATACAGTGCAGAAGATCCAAAAACTTGGAAAGACTTCGATGCCAGGACCCAAACAACTTTGCAGCTATTTGAAAAGTTTGGTTTGGATGGAAACACTCAAGACTTTACTGGTCATGCCCTTGCGCTTCACCGAGACGACGATTTCCTAAAAGAGCCTGCTGCTGATACTATCCGGCGCATTAAATTGTATAGTGAGTCCTTGGCCCGGTATGGAAAAAGTCCGTATTTATATCCAATGTACGGACTTGGAGAACTTCCGCAAGGATTTGCACGGTAAGTTTGTATTCTCTCAAATAAAATTTTTTAAATACTCTGGAGATATGGTTGTTTTTAATATATTCATTTGATTTTTTGGTACAGTCTCAGTGCAATTTATGGCGGAACATACATGCTAGATAAGCCTGTTGATGAATTAGTCGTTGATGGAAATGGGAAAGTTGTGGGCGTTCGATCTGGAGAAGAAATAGCTAAGTGTAAACAGGTAAAATATTAAAATCTAGCAATTTGTTTGGCAATTGTTTCGAAAATTTTTTGGTTAAGTAATGAATGAATAGGTAGAACTGGGTAGAACTCAGGCATCATGTCAGTTGACAGTTTAAGGGCCACCAACCGGAAGAAAAGTCGATTACAAATAATAATATACTTTCGAATGATTTCTAATTTTCTTTTTGCATTTTACTCATTTTAGGTATACTGTGACCCAACATATGTTCCCAACAGAGTGAAAAAAGTTGGACAGGTGATTCGTTGCATCTGTTTAATTGATCATCCTATTCCCAACACCAAAGATGGTCTTTCGACCCAGATCATTATTCCTCAAAAGCAAGTCAACCGTAAATCAGGTACATTTCTGTTTTACTTCTTTGTGCTTATAAAAGGTAAACCAAACAAATTATGATGTGGGATAAAGCTGAACTATGAAGTTTTATTCTCCTGCAATGCAAGTTGATATTTATGCTTAGCATAATAATAAGTAAATTATATTGTAAGTTAATTGTAATATATTTATTTTCCAGACATATATGTGTCTATGGTTAGCTACACTCACCAAGTAGCAGCCAAAGGCTGGTTTGTTGCAATGGTGTCTACCACTGTTGAGACATCCAACCCAGAGGAGGAAATCAGACCAGGGTTGGCATTATTGGGTCCAATCAAACAGAAGTAAGGAAGAATCTAATTTTAAAATTTATTTATTTATAAAGTTGTTATCTTAGTATATGTCCTCTATTATATCAGGGATTCTAATTGCAGTATTTATAATGTCTTTCACAGGTTTGTAACTGTTTCGGATTACTTTGAGCCAACGGAAGATGGAACGAATTCTCAAGTGTTTATTTCAACATCTTACGATGCTACCACTCATTTTGAAACAACATGCTTGGATGTGTTGGATATTTTCAAACGTGGCACTGGAGAAGATTTTGACTTTTCCAAGGTCAAACACAACCTTGGGGAGGAAGACCAGTGAAAAAATTGCTGAATCTGTAGCATATAAGCACACCTTTTCTAAACTTATATATTGTTTGCCTATTAGGTTCTGTTATTAAGTTAAATATATATTTAGTTTTGCCCTGTTAATTAGCATTATCTCATATTGGTTAAAAATTTGAAGCCCAAAGAAACAATCCTATATTGTATTATATGACATGGCATAGTGGGGTATGGCTTGTCAGATCGTAAATATCAAAGTGTTACTGTAAAATTGTTTCGTACAATGACTTAAATGGAATGGGAGTGACAAAAGATAATGAAGCGTTTCCTAAGATGTTTAGATATAGTATGTTTAACGGTATGGAATGGAATAGGAGTAATTATACAATATGTAATTCTAACCAAGTAACCAATCTTGTATGCCAAGGTTTGTTTAATTTGACTAAGGAGAATTAAGCATTGTCTGATTTGTATGCGATAACTGAGATAATAATGTTGGATTGTAAATAACGAAGGAAAACGTGAGATTTTCTTTGAAAAAGTTATAAAGCGATATTCGATGTAATATGCAAATTATAAATATAGCTATAGTTTAGGTCACAATCATTTGTTAATTTTGATGCGATGATGTTTTGTTTACTTTCTGTGCTTTATTTGGTGTTTCTTGGCGAAAAGCTCAATTCAGCAGTCAATCTATATTTTTCAATTATTGTGTATGATTAATGATTAGAAGTTAGCCTTTTATCAAGAAAATCGTTTTTTTGTCCCCCGTTTAAAGGAGTTCGTTCGTATGTTACTATTGTGATTACATAATATTTGCGTTCAGTTCTGCACAAGTTCTTAAGAACAATATGCACTCTCATGAAATAGCTACTTTGGTAAGCAAAAATTAGGAAAAATTATTGCTTAATTGGCTTGAATACAGTAAAAACGGACGTTCATCAGTTATTCAGTAAATAATATATCTAATTCGTGTGCTTTGTGCAAAAATACACGCAATGTATGTAATGTACTACGGGCTGATACATTCCGCGCAACTTATTTTCTCAAGGGTTTCAGTCTCTAAGATGTATGAAGTAAATTAAGCAAATGTGGAGTGTCAAGCTATTAATGGCGATTTTGTATTGTGTGTATGTGCTATTAAATATAGTACGTACATGCCTACACTAGTACTAGCCTACTTCTATGCTAATTGTATTGTATGAGTGGCCACTCCTAAAAGTCCTCAAATGCAAGGTCTAAATGGCTATTAACTAACCTGTCTTCTGAGCTAGATATCTTGTACTATATCTATTACCATTAATTTAGTACACCTGTATTTGTCTTGCAAAATCCGTGCAAATGTCATATCCATAGATCTTACGAGTGTATGAAATTCCCATGTTTACATATTATGTAATCTCTGATACACATCAAAACTTTATTATGGAGGAAAGACTAGAATAACTAATTACGTAGATAGCTATCAAAAAATTCCATATTATAGCATATTAGCATTACATACACGTTTGTGAACTTCAACTTATGTTTCGTGTAGCTTCAAATAAGCCTAGCTTTATATGGATTTTGATGTGGTGATGGTGATTGCCCTGTAGAATGATGGCGAATTTATTACAACATGATGTGACAAGTGTGACATATTACCAGTGTGTAAAATCTACAAGTGTACATGAATCTAGTTTCTTGTGACTTTAATGTAAAGGGTTAAAAAAACTTACAATTTACCTTGCCAGAATTTCACCTCCTTTAACGGTAGATGCTAAGTAAACTGTGCTGATCGATAGCTTGGAATAAAATTATCAATGCTGTCTGCTGTTGGTGTCCTATGGGGAAAAACTGTGTCATTTATTTTACACCATAGAAAAAACCAAGAAAACATTTTGTGCTTTAAGTAGAAACAGACGTATAGCTATAACTTTATTTCATGAATTTTTTATCATAAAGTTTTAGATATGGTTATGTGTTATTAATGCACATACCACTACCACAATTACAATAACTGTTAATGTTAACATGTAAACATAACTTACTAACAGGGGAAACATTCTGTCTGATAGCTTAATCATAATATAGATCAATATTTAAAATTGAGTTGCCTTCACAGTTAAAAATGTCCTATCCTTATTAAAACGAGTGCATTAAGTACCAACAACGATACCTAATAATAATCAACTTCACAGATAGACACTAAAAAAGATAGTAGAAGTTATCCATACAGTTTTACGTAAAATACAGAAAATTAATTTATTCAAAGGGTAGCAGGGCAGATAGCTTTACCTAAAGATTATAGGTACACGTTTGTAATAATAGTTATATCATAATCAAAAACGTTGACATATCACGGTACAATAATACAGTTTCAATTCAACAAGCCTTCACAAAGAAGAGCTAACAATCACCGGTGCGATTAATTCTTCATGCATCGCGTTGGTCCATTTTACACCAAGTTTATAAATAAACCATATGATTTTTGTAGTTTTGGGCAAAAGTAAAGATTAACAGAGCCAAACGTTGATTATATAATCAACATGATTGCAGTTAGACATAATATATTATTCAAATGCAAAATATGATTTTTATGAGTCAGATTAAATACATAATACATCTATAGTTAATACATTGCCTCAGTTAATAATATCAATAATATAACACAGGTTCGTCAGTTAAATAAATGCGGAAAAAATGATACATAAAACACTTGGTAAAGAACATTAGAAATCCCATACGGTTAAAAAAGAGTACTCAATTGTAAGTAGGTTAATTAGCATTCAGGCATAACTTGACAATTGAATAACTAAAATATCTGCAACTACTGAAAATAAAATTTCTAGCAAAGCTACTGCTCACACTCAAAGATGCAGTTTTGTCAAATATACTTTAAAACATTAACGTCACAATGATGAGATACAATCGTAAAAGTAGATTGGCTTAATAAGTTAACTCTGAGGTTCTGGCGGTGGTTGAAATGGTCTCCATCTTAAGCAGGAAGAATCAATTTGCCTTGTTTCTCCTCTTCTTCTAACGCGTTCTAAATATTCTTCTAGGACATCTTGCTTTTTAAGAACCAGATGCTTTCCTTTCCAGTATTTTAACATACCGAGGAACTGAAGTGTTGAAACCAAATCTGCACTAGTTACTCCTAATTCTATACTCAGATCTGTAAACATTTAATACAAATATTTGAGTTTAAATGCTTGATCAAAGTTTGGGATAGGATGAAGTAAACAAAATGAAATCGTACTAACCCTTGACATTCATTTCCCGACTAGCACATGCACACATTCTTCGTAAAACTGCATCCTTCCAATAAGAGCGATAAGATATTAATCCCAAATCGGAAAGAGGTTTCTCAGGAGAGCCCACTTTGTTTTCTACTCGTGTTAACAGGTAACCTGTTCAAAACATTGATATTAACTTCTTACACAAGCAAACAAAAAAATATAGAGACCAATTAAAATTTACGCCCACTTTAATATCCAAGTTGTTTTTAAATAAACAAGAGTTGGAAACTTACTGAAGTCAATAAGTAGTCTGCCGAAGCCTTGGCGTTGATAAGGTGGCAAGGTAAGTATACAGGAAACATTGTAGTTTAAAAAAGAATTTTTTTCTTTGGAAAAATAGCCAACTAAATGACAACCCTGTGAGTCGGCCAGTGTCATCACGTAAAAGAGAAAAGGATCCACATCCAAATACAATGTTTTGTGATCCAAGAAACACTTTGCTAGTAAACATAAATTTTGACAGTATGTTTTCTGCGTTTTTCCGTCTACTTCCCACACTGATAGCCTATCTTTCCTAAAATTAGAAAATTCGCCATTTATTACATCACACGTACTATCCAAATAAACATGGGCAACTAATTCGACATTAATGTATTCATGAAAAGGTTACCTGTAAATTTCATCCCCTGGAGGATGTCTCCATACACATTTAGCACAATGCCGCCTTAGAACTGTTCCACTTTGTAAAGGTTTTAAGCAAAATTCACAGACAAATAATCTCCGACAGTGACAAAGTGGTTCGGCATAAGGACTTTCACACCAACATGACATTTCGTAACGTCCCATTGCAATACTCCGGTGACTAATTCCTTCTCCCTGTTCAGTTTCAATTCGGGCAGCAGCAACAGCAAGAGCATCATTCCACAAACTCAAGTCGTATTCAGAACACAATCCTATTTAAAATGAAAATAGTTTATGAGCATGATATACAATAACAGTTTTCTCTTTTTACATGGAACATTTCTTACCGTCTTTGGTATCTTTTGATTTCATTTCTTTAGATTTTGCCATCCAGATTTTTCCTTCATGTGATAACTTGGAAGGTTTCTTGAAGTGGGGCTGATTAGGAACGTAGTATTTTTTCCTTTCAATCTCTCGATTTTCTCTTTCCCCAGCATTTTCCTGAATTGCAAATGACATTAAGGATTATTGGAATATGATACAAAGAAATAAATCAAGCTGAACTGAGATTTAGTAAACTTTTACCTTGCACTCTTCTGTGGTAAAGTTATGGTACTTTGGGCAAGTGGGTAACAAACAATGGCTTGGAAATATGCCACTAAGATGACCCACAGAATCACAACCAGGAAAAGGACATTTTCTTTCATGTTCTTCTTCATCTTCATCAATCGGTCTCCGAATTATCTTCTGACTGCTTTTTGCCGGAACTCGAATCAAAGATCTGGGTTCATCCGAAAAATCGCTGTCCCAAGGTGATGCATGAGGTTGGGATTGTGAAAGGACACTAAACGTCATAACTGGAGACTTTTTGGATGAACATGACTTTGGCTTAGCTCCAACAGTTTGTATGCTGTTTTTTATGGAGTCGAACAGCGAAATGCTATCTGGATTGAAAGTTGTCGTGGTTGGAATTGTTTTACTTTTTACTGTTCTACTTCTACGAGTCATAGGCCGTTTTCTAGCTGTAGTTACAGAGGGAGGAGATACTTTTTTAACTGAACCAGTAGGAGATTTTGGATTTGTAATAGGACTAGCTGCCTTCTTGTTTTCAGAATCACTACTTGAATCAGATGAAGAAACACTTGAAGATGCTGTACTAGTAGCTACAAAAAGTACATAGGAGTTATTATTTTTTCTGTCACAGTAAACTTAGTAAATTAGTTGTAGCAGGAATCTTAATTTATTAAAGTAAATAATGTTCTATAGTACCTGATAATGAAGAACTAGAGACAACGGGAGCTTTTTGAGGAGCAACTGGTGCAGGCGAAGGTCTTTTCTTGATTCTTTCTTTATCACTAGCTTTCTTTTTATTTGTATTGCTTACAGGATTCGTTGTCGTCACACTATTGCTGCTTGTTGCAATTGCACTTTTCTTGGAAGCAGTGGGCTTTTTAACTGAATTGGTGGTCGCATTAGTGTTATCCTCCGAGTCTTCGCTACTATTATCAGGACTGAATATACTTTTCATCGATTTCCGCTGACTTGCGACGACCACACTGCTTTTAGATGGAGGTTTGACTGAAGCATTATTTTTACTGGAACTAGCTTTCTTAATAGTAGATGTGGAGTTTACTACATGATTTTTACTGGCAGTGTTATTAGATACAGCTGGCTTTTTCTTGCTCGACGAAGTTGAAGGTGTAGGTCCTGATTTCACTGGAGTTACAGAAGAATTAGTGGCAGGTTTAGTAGGAGCTTTTTTAATTTGTACGGGAACTGCTGAGCTTGATTCTGATTCTAAACAGAAGGACGATAAAAAATATTATCACAGTTGTTTAAAAACTGAAATAGTATATTATTAAAATGAGTTTATTAAAGCTGGTACCTGACGATGAAGCGACAAAGTTCTTTCTTCTAAATGCTTTCGAAGCTGCGCTGGATTTCGATGAAGGTATTGTCTTTGTATTTGTAACTGACCCACTTGTCCGGCTTTTATTGTGCGTTGAACTGCTGCCAACATTATTGCTTATTGTTTGCTTTTTTAGAGGAGGTGTCTTTTTATTAACCTTCTTTTGACTCGGTGTAATGGCATTAGCTTTTTGAGAAGATCTGCTAGCTCGACTTGTTCTACTTGCTTGGCTGCTCGCTCTAAAATAAAAAAAATGCATTAAAATAAACAATTTACAGCTTTTCGCTTTCAATTCCTGGTACCTAGTCTCATTGTGTTAGTAATATACAATGTCCTTGATGTTTATTACATCATTTCAGAACTAATGCGTAATACTATTATGCTTGTCTCACTGTTGAGGATTTTTGAAAGCATTAAAACTCAATTGAAGTAGTAAACGTTTATATTAACCTTGACGCTTCAGTATCTGAAGAGCTAGAATCCGAACCCGATCCTGAGGAAGAAGAAGACGACGATGACGCCGACGAAGATGATCCTGAGGATGAAGAGTTCGTATTAGAGCTCCGTGATGACGCTGAGCGAGATCTGGTCACCACGTTTGATCCTCCCGAGTTTGTTGATGGACCTTGGTGAGGCTGAGAGCGATTCCTTTAAAAATACACAAAAATTCGTTTAAAATCTGCTGTATCAAAATTATTTAGAAAATATTAAATGTAGAAAACATACCTCTGCATTGTATTGTAAAATGCAGCTAGGAATGCCCTGTTCACTTTCTTCAATTTGTTTTCAATTGCAATTTCTATTATTTACACCACTGTTGTAAAGATTTTTTGCGCGTTTACCCTATAAAGGTAATGCAAAAACGAGTTTATATCCAAGTGTTTCGTATAATGAGAAATAAACTATTTCTAACACATATTACAAGTTTTTCTAAATGAAACAATCTTATCGAAGTTGCTACTACATGAGCTTTAGTGTCGCAAAGTCATTTTATGTCATTTAAGTTGTATACATTAGATATGTGTATTTGTGTGTGAGTAAATTGTGGTTGTGAAACACTTTTACATTATTAGCATGACGAAACATTAACGAAAAGTAAACTCCTAAGCTAAGTACACATATCGGAAGCCTGTTTGTTCATTTAAATGTAAATTCTTCGTTCTAAATGCAAAATTATTAATACCTATAGTATGTCCTAGACCTTCACCTTATAAATTAAATCACCGTATATGTAAGTGATACAGTTCCGTATCCTGTATACGAACGAGGAAAATTATCTCAATAGATAGAACCGTGAATAGTAATAACTAGTTAATAATGATCTAAATGAACAATAATTAACCAACTGCCTACAGGAGGATGTCAACATAAGTATCCTTGAGATGTGTGCATTTGTGCTAAGAGAGGATAATATAAATGAATACAATTACCTAAACTACTACCCAAGTATACTACATGTATATAAAAAGGTTTGTTTTATTTGCAAACTCGCCAGGTAAATTAATATTATGATGATTCGTATTCGTACCTCGTTAAAGAGATCACACACACATAGTTATACTTACACAGAGACAAGATGTGATGCCTTCCTTCTCTACTCTACGACCACCTTTAAGTGTATCTAGCTATAGTATCTTCCTTATCCTAACTCTATAGAATAGTATATCATCATACGATCTCGATCGTACTACTCATACATCTTTAGCTCTTTCTTACTGTCTCTTTTGGCTGATTTGCTTGGCTCCTGTGAAAAGACGACGGCTTAGTAGGAACTGTTTACATTACTCATGGGCGGGCAATGCGCATTCACATAAATTCCTCTGTCCTAGCGCCAAACACAAATCACTGTACATTTCAGGACCTTTACATCAAGATCAACGTAAGTCCACCCACTTTTCTATACTCCCAGCTTATATCTTGCATAGAAAGGTTTACGAATATCTAACCATTCTTTAGAACTCCAAGTAACGTACTTAAATGTACTGTACATGAATGACATTACAATAATTGGAAACTAACACTGGATAATTTGTATGGAATATTTGTGAAGCAATCCGTATCCCGAATGGTTTTTCCTGATCGAAGACTGCACCGACAATAAAATCGAAGGGAGTATTATATTTTCACTAAAGGTGAGTTGGTTTACTTATTTTCCAAATAAACTTCAATTTAGTAATACAATCAGCTACATAAGCATAGTAAGCAACTCATCCAAAAATAATGCGCAAATGGATGCATGAGAAGTCATCATCTCAAATATAATGTAGTTTTGCTAGAAATAATATCTGCACATTCATGCAAATACGAAGAGAACTTTAAAACATAGTAACAAACAATATTATTCAATTAGATTTTCTAAAGGATTTAATTTGGGTCAGGGAAAATAAATCTATAGGAATAGTATGAGAATGTGTATGTGTGGGATAGATTGCTATTATACCGAGAGTGAGAAGTCTCAATTTGGTTGACCATTAAAGTGGGCGTTTCATTCTAAATGAGAACTATAAGAACAAAATATTTTCAGGTTTGGTGGTGTAAGTAAACTGGCAATTTGGAATCATGGAGAAATTAAGCCAGATTGAAAGTGGTTTGAATATATTGAGGGATGCCTCTCGTCAGAATGAGCAGCTGACTGTGCATTTGGTTGGTATTCTTGATTCTTTTGAAGACCGAATCGGGCGACTTCAAGACACCATCCTACCTGTTTATCAGCAAACAGAAGCTCTACGCTTAAAACAGCAAAATCTTGAAAAGACACTTAAGTTGGTAGACGAAGTAATTAATTTTTACAATGTTAGCAAAGATATGGATACTATAATTCGGAATGGACCGTCCGGCTCCCCTCTGGATGAGTTTCTCCATGCAATGACTAGTATTGAAAACGCTGTGAAATATTTTGAAGTGCACAACTCTCAATCGGTGGAGTTAGAGAATCTTCTTTCCTTATATAATACAGGAGGAGATGCTCTTAATAAAGAATTTCGTGATATGTTACAAAGGTATTCAAAAGCTTTACCTTCCGTGGCAATTTTGGAGATGATTGAGGAAGATCAAAATTTCCAACAAAATTCCAGCATGTCCATGCCAGAACATGTTCAAGGGGACCTCAAAAAAATTGCAGAATGGCTCATGTATCACAATTTTGATGCTTATATGAATGTTTACGCCTCGATTCGGTCTGATGCGTTGTTGAAATCGATAAAGTGCCTGAAAGAGTATCAAAAAGCTAATAGCCTTACAATGGCGTCGCCTTCCACGGGATCTGCGGCTCCAAGTCCATCTTCGCCAGTTTTACAACGGAGAATGCGGCACGGAGAACAAAATAGAAAGGGAAGAATTCAACATGTAATAGAGAGAAAGGCAACGAAGATGTTCCATAAAGCTACAGCGGCAGTAGAAAACTCCACTGGTTTCGGACTGGGATCGAAAAAACTTGAAGTGAAGGACGATTCCGTCACGGAGAGAGAATCTGATCATTTTCTGTGTCTAGCTACAGCCATGCTGAAACTTATGCAAATTGAGTCTCAATTAATGCTTGGAGTTATTCCAATGCAACATCGTCAAAAAATATTCGAAATAATTTCAAGGGATAGTTTTGAGTTAATGTTCACTGATGGAGAAAACATTGCCAGCCGAATTAAGAAAAGCATAGGACGACATGACTATTCTGCAATTTTGACAATCTTTCCGATTATTAAGTGTCTACAAACGTTACAGCCTGGTTTTGATGAAATATTTGTGGGATCCTTCTCAAGCACAAAAGCCAACAAGTTGACGTCATTATTGAAAACATTTCAAATAAACGGAATGAAAGCCCTGGAAGATTTTATCGAAAATGTCCGCGATGAGCAAACATCTCAGTTACCGAAGGATGGTACTGTTCATGAATTGACCAGTAATGTGTTAATGTTCCTGGAACATTTATCTGATTATATGGACACTGTCGCTGGAGTGCTGGCTCAAGATCCAAACTATAATACAGCGCCCTTAGGATACGCAAATAAGCCCCTGGATGAGAATCTCAAGAAACTGCTCCTTGGCTCCTATATCAAAAGAGTTCTGCAACAATTGAATCTAACTTTAGTAACTTGTAGTGACCTGTATTATGAACATTCGATAAAGGCAATATTCCGATTGAATAATGCCTGCTATATATTGAAATGTCTGCAAGGATCTATCTTATTAGATCTTCTCAAGACAAAAGAACCAGACTGCCAACAAAATTACATTGACATGATGGATGACCAGAAAAAACAGTATTTAATAGCTACATGGAAAAAAGTTGAAGATAAATTGTACGAAAATGACATTCCAGTTGCAGTTTTGCAAGCTGGAAAACTCAGAGATAAAGATAGACAAATTATTAAGGACAAGTTTGCGTCATTCAATCGAGAATTAGACGAAATATTGAGGCTCCAAGTTAGTTACGCAGTCCCTGATGCAGAACTAAGAGGAACTCTACGTAGAGCCAGCAGAGACTACATTTTCTCGAAATATAAAGATTTCTATGATAAATACAAGAATGTTCCCTTTACCAAAAACAATGAAAAGTATATTCGCTATACGCCGCAAAATGTGTCTGATGTAATTGACAACTTTTTCAATCTAGACTCGGCGTAAATTATTTCTCATTAGTCTCTCTGGAATAGTTCAACAAATAATATTGTCATTTTCGTAAACAGAAATCGCTAATTACTGAATTATTATTCTATAGATTATCCAATTCATAAATACGTTTCATCTTTGTTATGTTCATTTACCGGCACTGCTGCTTTTAGGGTTAATGATTTTGTGGCTGTAAAAGAAGTAACTTTGGCAGTAAAATAAAGTCTTTGGGGCAAGGGTACTATAGGCAGTACGTCTAATTTTTCGGGGCAGTAAAATAAAGTACAAAAGGCAGTAATACGAGTAGTAGTGGCTGTAACAAAAATAAAATAATAACACTATCAACTTGAAGCTTTCGCTTACATGGACACTTTTTATTGTCTTTGCAAAAATAATATATCACTTTGCTATCTTGATTATGGTTTTTGTATTGAATAGACCAGTCACTTTTAATGTCTTCAGAGGCTTCTTCTTGAGTATTATATTTCTTTACCAGTTTCCAGTTGATTTTAGTATTTTTCGTGGTATTATTGGTACTATTTTCAATTTCTGAATCTGTGTCAGAACTGGAAGAATAAACAAGTTGGGAAGCCATTTTTCACTAAAACTGAGTCTTCTAAGTATAAGAATCGAGTTCACGTCTGCGTCTAGTCTGACCGTCTGACCACAACTCCAACGAAATAATGAATTACCTTAAATTTCTTATCAGATGCAAAGTAGATAGCAAATTATCGCTGCATCGCACTACATCATGTTGAATTGTATTCATTTGTATGCTCAAGGAGTCTTCGGCCTTAAGTCTTCTAATTAATGCTTTTCAATGAGACATACAATAATTTTTGTGGTACAGCCACTTATACCCGCACTACTGCCTTTCGTACTTTATATTACTGCCGTCAGTACTCAGTTTTAATGCCTACAGTACCCTTGCCCCAAAGACTTTATTTTACTGCCAAAGTTACTTCTTTTACAGCCCCGTAAATCCCTACCCCTGCTTTTATACTATAGTTTTTGTGCACAGAAGAATAGTCTAGAGTAGAGTTCAGTCAAAAGGTCCAAGATTAATTCAGAATTAGATCAAGTAATATTATTTGCATTTGCTTTTGAAAATATGCAATTTATGTTAACACTAATACGATTTAATAACAACTTTATTTACATATACATAATATACTATCATTCATGGGCTTGGATAGCAGCTGAAATGAAAGGGTGTTGGACGCATAAACTACTTAATACAGCTTTAATTATTATGGTTCTTTAACTGCTAATTTGTTACCACTCCATTTTAATTGTCATTAATTGAAATAAAACAGACCAAGCCTATTATGTAATCGTTCCTTTACTGCATATGTTTATGCAATAATAAAAGCTCTACTGCAATTTTGTTATTTTAGTATGCAGAAATAGTCTCAGCTTCATACAAAATTATACCTGCATATAGGCCATAGTAGTACCATATAGTTCCATATTTCATCTTTGGTTTCTATTTATAATCATTCTCTGCATGTAGAGACAATGAGACAATACATAAAATTAAATGCTAAATTAGTTTAGCGGTTTAGCTTCATCCAATTTCCAAATAGGTTTATTACTAAATGGGAAAAGATGATTTTTGATATGCATTTGGCATACACATTAGGGAGGTTCCATAAGGGAGGTTCGAATCTTCATCATACTGCATAATATTATCAATTTTGCAAATTAAACAAAAGGGTAAAATTATTTATTTTGTTTTCGATTTTTAATATACAAAATAGTAGTTATTCTAATATCATAATCAGTGAAATGGTGTATTTGTATTGGTTATGTTCTTGTTGCTTGCTGTATCTACATATTAATACTAAATATATAAAATGGTCTATTACAATTATTTACCGACTAGTTAATATTAAAAAATAATATTTGTCAGTAAAGAGCCAAAAGTCAATTCTGGTATACTAATTAAATTTTTTGATTAACAGAAACGAAATCAAATTTTTTGGACAATTACCCTACAAAGACAATGAATCCGGAACAGTTGGCTATTAAAAAGGCAATTGGTGATAGGATAGGAAATTTTTTAAATGAGACTCATTCTATTTTGGAAGAAGTGGATGACAGAGCGGCTAATGTCATTTTAAGTGATCTATTAAGTCTGGCCAAAGATTGTCTCAATCAAGAAACCTCAATGGAAATGTCTATAATATGCAGAGGAAACTCTCAAGCTGATTTGCTACTTCAGTATGTATGGGAGCATCTGAATGTAGGCCACTGGAAAACTGTTAATCCTTTATGGAGAAAAATGTATGCATATTTGAGCTTATGTAAAATAATTTTTCTTGCATCATCAGATAAGGTTTGCCTGCTGGAATTAACACGATTGTGCGATCTTGGTCTTCTTATCGGTGACGATATTCCAGGAAATATTCTTTGCCACCTTGCTTCTGAATTTCACAAAATTCGTCTTCTTACAAACGATGATATTAAAAAGATGCAGCCACAAGCTATTGCAGCAGATACAATTTCAATGGAGGCTGAGAAGGGAAAACATTCCTTGGATGCTATTAAAAATCAATCAAACGGCCAGTTCTCAGTCCCAGTGTTGGAGAAGCCATCACTCGAAGCATTTAACAATTCCCACATGACAGTAGAGAAACCAGTAGTTTTAACTAAAGCAATGTGTCACTGGCCTGCGATAGTCAAGTGGAATCCGGAATACATACGCCTAGTAGCTGGCTGTAGAACAGTTCCTGTTGAAATCGGCTCAAAATACACATCGAATGAATGGACTCAAAAACTCATGACAATAGATGAATTTGTAGTAACGTACATGAATTCTAACAAAGCAACAATTGCCACAGACTCAAAAAATATCGGATATATGGCTCAGCACCAACTTTTCCATCAAATACCAGAACTAAAAGAAGACATCCTCATTCCCGAATATTGTTTCTTAGGGGAAAATAAAAATATCGAAATCAATGCATGGTTTGGTCCTGGTGGAACTGTATCACCAACCCATTACGACCCTAAACACAATTTGTTGTGTCAAGTATTTGGAAGAAAGGCTGTACGACTATTTCCTCCTTCAGAATCTCAAATTCTTCGTCCTTATGAGTCAGACTCTTTACTTTTCAACACCAGTAGTATAGATGTGGAGGATCCTTGTCTTGTTGATCAATGGCCAGAAATGATGAACGTTAAGTGTGCAGATATAGTTTTGCATCCGGGGGACATTTTATACATTCCTCCAAAATGGTGGCATTACGTCAAATCACTTAGTCCTAGTTTTTCTGTTAGTTTTTGGTTTGATTAACAGAATAGATGTTTGTGTTTTGAAAATGTATTATATCTGCTAATATTATGTACAAGATGTGAAGTAATAAAATTGAAACTTTACCATAATAACGATAATAATTGTGAATAATCTTGTTCTGTACTTTGGTATTGTTGTATGCAATAGATAAGTTCGCCGAAATATCAATGATCTAATTAACTAATTAATATTTTGTCAAATGAAAAAATAGACTCCACTAAGGTATAGGTAGCCTAGCATTAGCATTTATTTTAAATGAAGAACATTTGAAGACAGAAATGAAATGAATTCGACCCCTTTAAAACGAATTAGACTTAGTTGGACTAGAGTTCGCCTAGATTGGTCCAAGTTCGTCTAAATTGGTCTAATTTCGTATAAATTGATCTAAGTTCGCCTACATTGGTCTAAGTTAGTCTAAGGTGTGCTACATGAGTTCAAGTTGGGGTACAATGGGCAATGAAAATACAGACGTACTAGAATTTATGTATACGTATATCCAATGTCGACAATTCTAAAACGTACTAAGTATTACGCTGACTGATGGAACTGGCTGGCTGATTGTTACTCGATTCTGGGGTGAGACTAGTGAAATTATAATGGGAGATATTTTAGAACAGAATCAATCCTAGTATATCGAAATTAGTTAAATACCTGCATAAGCTTGTCAATACTATACCAAGTATTGCATTATACATTCAAAAGCCCCATTATTCATCGTATAGATATACTTCCATGTCCATGATAAATGTAGAAATTCTCTAATATAGCAAAAAACAACAGTGACATAATTTAAACCATACGTATCTGCATTCGTCCAGTAAAAGTAATGCAATGGCAACTTAGAATCTTGTGCAACTACTCTTATTACTCATGGTTAAAATGGTCAATGCAATAATGATACAGTTATTACTACTTACGTCCGTGGGTTTACCTATCAAGGAATTTTTATTTCCTTCTTGGTGGTACTTTGCCAGATTTCCATGTGTTTTCCTGTATCTCAACTCACCTACCATTGTAACATATCTCAGTAATGTATAACTGTATAATATTTTTTAAATAATCCAACGTACCCGTGATAAATATAGGGAAGTGGGTGTCAGTTCCCCAAAAATGTTTTCTTCACCATATTCCTTGTCCTTTTGCATTTTGGTTTGAGAGGTCATGGCCAATATGAATGGAGTTGGATGATGAATGGATTTACTTATTTGCAAATATACTACAATCAAGCTGTTAGTACAAAAATATATTACATTTCCTTCCTTCCTGAAAACCTCAAATGTTTGCTTTTGTGGTGCAATGCCAAATTTATTCTACACTTGGGCAAACTATTTATATTTTAAGCTGATTAGAATTTCCAGCTCAGTATTATTTGTAATCTGAAGTTGAAAAGTGAACCCTACCATGTGTCGCTTAATACTTTTGGCACTTTTTGTGTCCCCAGCATTTTCTCAATTTTCTCAGACATTCCAAAGAGCCTGTGACTTGAGAAACTGCCAATGTGGCCAGGAAAATAAACCCTATTGTGGCACAAACGAAATTACATACCAGAATATTTGCCATCTGGAATGTGCACAACGGCAGTGTGGCCAAAGTAAGTATAAATTTTAAAATAGAACTTAATTTGTTCTACCGAATACTAATGGTCTGCTGTCTGACTGATAAAGCATGAAATTATTTTTAGATATCCGAGTCAAGTTTGAAGGTGTTTGTGCTCAAAAATATGTTCATGATGATGGTTCACGACGGTCCCAAAGTGCGGAGTCCAGGAATAATTTCGTTGTAATCCGGCCACCAGTGTACCGACCAGAATCTCCTCGATTGCCAGCCACAATACCTACAAGGGGATATCCACAATACGGGACTACTCGGCAACCTTCCTATCCAATCCCAACGAAATATGTTGAGTATGGAACTAGTTCTCAACGTCCCACGGCTACCTATAACCAATACGAAGTAACAAAGAGACCTCCAAATTATTTCGAATATGATACCACTCGAAAATCCACAAATTCCTTTGAATATGTTACATCCAAACGACCAACCACTAATTACTTCGAGTACAGCAGACGCCCAACCACTAATTATTTTGAATACAACACAACCCCACGACCCTATGATGGGGGAAATAATATATTAGGTAATGTATATGGAAGCAATAATCAAGGAAATGACCAAAAAATCACCAATCCAAATCAGGTTGGAAAGCAATACGGGGACTTTTATGACTACAAATAAAATATTCATCCCTTTTGTTCCAAATTTTAACATTTTAAAAGCCATCAAGTTGGCCATTATGTATGTAGTATAATAATTATGAAGGTGTTAATTATACTATATTGTAAGGTAAATGAATAAAGATGTTGAAAATTAAGTAAATGTGATAACGTCCATGACTTCAATCTGCCACGATTTCTATACAGGACACATCGGTATACTGTTGCATACCAGCATCACTGATAAAAATAAAATGTAGCTTTAAGTACGGATGTATCGAATTTTGGGACTAGTATATCCCCATTTAGCTTTAGTACGTACGTACTAAAATTAACCGGGGATATACATTATTTAAGTACAAATGTACTTAAAATCAAACAGATAGATCTTATTAAGATAAGATATATTGGTAAAACAAGTATATACGTACAAGCTTTCGTTATTGAGTTAACAATTTAAAGTTTAAGTATACGGAATGCACTAGTCCCAAATATCTATACATCCGTACTTAAATTAAAAGGGGATTTTTTTGCGTGTACCTGTAAAGTGCATATAGTTAGTTGGTAGCAGTTAAATGTGTCATAGCAAATGAAGACATTAATGAATTAAACTTTATTGCAATTAGCAAGACTCATGATCACGACTACCAATAATCACATTGTAAGCATATTATGGGGGGACAAATCCCCCCAAATGGATTTATCCTCGCAGCAACCAGTTTTCGCCTATTACTGCCAGTTATTCCCATAGCCCCCGGTGGCAATTTGCTGTTGATAAATCAGATATGCATAGGCTGTTGAGGAGACCTCCTTACGAGCTACATTTGGGTGTGGTTGAGTCGATCAGTACTTGATTGGTAATAGAATTGGCCTTTTCTCCATATCGTCTCTATAAATTGATTTTTCTACCTTTGGTACTTATGAATGTACTTCAAAGGCATTGGGATTGCATTTTTAATTAGAAATCTAGATTTCACGCAAAGTGTGTAAATTATATTATGCCTACTATCACTACTATTATGACATGGCAGTAACAAATTACAACAGTGATTTTGTGTCATTATATGGAATACACATATTGCTTATTATTTGCAATGTTTTGCTGTTTAGTTAGGTACTATGTCATGGGAAAACACTCGTTCACCTAATATTATACGGGAATCTTCAGTATAGGAAAACCACTGCGTAGCACCTTTGGGTAATTGCCAGTTTTTATGCGAATATTATGCTGAAAATATTATTTGTAAGTCTTAAATGTGCATCAAATCGCCTTGAGAAAATCATTTAACCTTGAATTAGAAGCCCAGAGCCATAGGTTTTAAGCTGAAGCTTGTAGTTCAAAACAGGAAACCAAATTTTCTATAAGGAAATCTTAAATGCATCACAAAATAAATATTAGATGATTGAAGTAGGAATAAAAAATGTTGACACATATATGCAAGTCCTGTGGCTAACTTCTGTACAAATTAAATCCAATTTATGTTAGCATCGTTTTCCAGTTTTCAAAATAATATTCCTGTTCTAAGGTAAAAATGCTGGTATAAATGTAATATATATCTAGTAATTTCTTTTAAAAGGTCGATTCACAATATTTCCTTGTTTTCTGGTAGGCACAATTCCCATGACCTGAAAATGACTTATATATAAAAGAGCACAAAACCATCTACTTTATTCAGTTCATAATTTTAATCAGACTCCTGACATTTTGAACAATCTCTGTGTCACTGACCATAAAAGCTTATACCGAAATGTTGGGACTGAAATTTTTAATTATTGCTACTTTATTCCTTCCTATCTTGGCTCAAAACCGAAGATGTCAAGCAAGATGCAATTGTTCAAGCAAAAGAATTCCATTTTGCGGTAACAATAATATTTTCGAAATCTACATGCATCGAAATTAAGACGAAGTAAAATATTGCGTACTATATCTAATTTCAGGAACTGACGGGGTCACGTACCGAAACATTTGCGTATTACAATGTACTCAACGAAGTTGCAACAGAGGTATTATGAATATTGCGGAATATTTTTAAATGCGGATGAATCCAATAAGTCTTACTTCTAGTAACCTTAAAATGTTTTTGGAATTTTTATTTCAGCACTTGGTATTAAATTTGAAGGGGAGTGTTCCAAAAAGTACATTCATGATAGTGGGAAGAGACGGTATCAACGTTCACATCTAAGCGAATTCGATGACTTTTTCGACTATGACAAATAACATGTACATTGCAATTATTACTTCGGGCCTTTCCGTAGTATTGAACTTTATTATTCTTTCTAAAGCTGTTTCAAGTTACGTATCCAGAAAATTGTACCTCCTAATTTTAATTTTCCACAAATGGTAATATTCTTCTGTCTATTCATTTTGTGCAAATAAATATATCGATTGTTTTAACGAGCAGAATTTAACAAGGAGTATAAAAATCATCAACGTCCTTCCGACAGAAAACATCATATGTAGTGCCAATCCTGTCTGTATCATCTTCAGCAGCTCTTTTCTGCAGCTTGTTTACAGCTCTTTTCCTGCCATAAACATTAAATCATATGTATCATTTTATCATTCTTTGAAAAACATTTATTTTTGTGTGATCATTAATCATACTTTCTACGGAAGAATCTCTTTGGTTCAGGAGGTCTTAGTAATCTTGTGAGAACTGGGTGCATGTGATATGCAGCTTCAATACACATTTCCAGGTTGTACATATCAATGACAGCAGTTGGTGTCAATAGGTTCTGATAAACCTTTCTGTCCAGTTTTGGTTGTACCCTAAGAAAAATATTCAGCAAATAAGTCTATTACTTACCAAACATGATGACATTAGTAATTCCAGAAATCATCACATAATGTATTTTATTTTCAGTATTCCTGGATAAAAGTGTGTCTAATTTTCCTCACCACAACTTCCTTATCTCACGAGTAAATAGTTTTTCGCTACTTTGCTCCCAAGCATGAAACATTCTGTAAGATTCAGCAAAGCTGTCAAAGCAAACAATTTGGATTAAATCGATAAGGCCCCAAGCTGCGTCCACGACGAAATGATGTTTGAATTCGCTGTGTTCTTTGCTAATATTCAGTGGAACTTGTTCACAGTCACTTGTATCCATACTTCCTGAATGACAGTAACCTTGAGCCTAGAAACAATTGAACGTGGTTTATTTACAATACGAAATAAATGCGATGATAACATTCGAGTTTTAAAATTAGACCATTGGAACCCACCTTTTCAAAATCGTTGCACCCAGTGTCACTGCTATCATCTGAATACAAGTGAATTGGCTGGACATCCATATTACAATTGTGCAGTATTTTCTCAATCCAGAGAGCATCCTTCTGCTCTAGATCTTCTGTATACCTGTATTCCCTTCCTTTGTGTAGAATTACAAACAAGTCCACAGCCTGATCGAAAAAGATTGGTGACACAAATGTGCTGGGACATGTTTTCTGTGCAATTTGCTTCACTATATCCAAAATGCGAAATGTTCTTGTAGGTTTTATTTTATTCAGCATCGGTTTGTCCAATTGTCCTACTTGCCTCAATTTTGACCAGTGGTTCAGTTTCCGATTCAAGAATGAATTATGTTGGCTTTTGATTTCTCCAATGGTTGGCTCTTTGCAATCTTTCAATTTGTTTTCGTATGGATCTACCGTTGGGGGTTTCGCAGTTCTCCTGGGTTCTTCAGCGCTAGTTTCTAAGCTAGTTTCCGTATTTTCCTTAGTCGTATTTTTCCTATTGGGATCTGTCGTTCCATTGCGAGATATTGAAACGTTAGGCTTAGTTCCATCAACTCGATTAAATGGATAGTCGTAGTCTTCTTCAGTATAATCCTCACTGATCGGTACCGCAGTGTTGTTACTCTTGCCTTGAGTCGAATCACACGATAATGCACACTCAGCTGAAATACAAAAATTTCACACTCAAAGTTATTTTTTAACCTATGATCAATTGGATATCGATAATTGATTGTACGCACTTACATTTCTCCTTCGTGATCATGTCGAAGCACCATTCTGGAATCAATTTCAAAGAATACATATCACTAGGGAGGTTTTCAGAACAAAGTGTGCTCCGGACTTCTACTTTCATTGGGTTGTTGTGAGCTATCCAATCGGTACTTCCACTAAATTTGTTTCTCTCAAGAAGACAAATCTTAGAACTAGGTTCATTCGGACTTTTTCCTACACAAATGAATGGACTTTTTGAAGGGTCATTTTTATATCCTTGAAGATGCGTTTCGGAGTTGGTGTAGTATATTTTCGATGCATATGTCATTCTGTTTTCATTAACTCGAATAACTTTTAAGGGTTCATAGTCAGTATCGTTTTCAGAGAAAGCTGCCAAAGTTTCCCTTGAGTAATCTTCAATAGCATTTGCACTTCCGAGTGCAAACTGTAGCCCTATAACTTGATTGACTACCCTCTTTTCCCACCTTTGTATAAAATCTTCTACTTGAGGACTAGTATCGTCATCAGATGAAAACAAAGTAGAGCATCCATCAAATGAATATCCTTCGTGGAGCATACAAGTATCCATCCAAAATCGATATCTATTTACAGAGTGCGACATTTTACATAACTTTAAAGACACAAAATTATGAACTACAAAACATAAAACGTTGTAATCTCCTTATACTATTGGAATAGAGGCGCACAAATAAATAAGAAGTAAATAAATAAATAAGAAGTGACCTCATAAATACGAGCACCCTAAATATTATCTACAGAAACACTACAGCTTATTCTAACCTTGCTCCAAGTGACACAATATAAATGAGAAAAGATTGTTTATGTTCAATTGTAAGCAGTAAAAATGTGTGAAAGAACTTACATGCCGCTAATGCAGACACAGGGGGGCTTTTTGTCACCAAAGTTGATACCACCCCTGCATTGGTCACTTGTCAATTTAATTAGATCATTACCATCACAGTATCTGATAGATGAAATGATGGGTGTAGGGACGACATATTTTATCAATATTGTGCTGACAAACAGAATCGCATGTTGAAAGAAGTCACTACTAAGTACCCTATTTATTGCCATTTTGGTAACTATCCCAGTTATATTGTCCACTCACACATAAAGTTTGTATTTAAAATGCAGTATTTTAATATCCACGAGTTAAATGGGCTTTTCAGGTATGTACAACCTTTTGGTGCACTTGTGTACACTCTAGCTTTAATTTATGTAGGTACTTAATTGGCCATTTATAAATTTATAAAATATCTAGCCTAGACCATGGAATCCATTTGAATTCAGGCAAATGCCAAAACCACCTACCCAACAAATCTGTTAGTGTATTTATGTGTATGTGTTCTATAGAAATATTAGGAGTAAGTATTCACACTAATCACGATTTACATTTCTAACACCAGAATTACGATCAAAAGATCATAGGAATTGATATACTTATTTAATACGTCCATATTCAGGAAGTGTATTCAATGATAATGTCATTGCTACTTTGAAAACCCTCATATACTTATATACATAATGTTGCATACATGCATATTATAGTAATTAATTAACAACAGTGTACAAGCAAGTCTAAATACTTTCTTCATTACCCATGTAATAATTGGCTTTAGAACAGTAGCTATTATCTAAAAAGGCAATGAACATAAAAGTATTCATAGAAATAGATTTAACGATTTACATTTTAACAAAATGAACTTATGCATGTAGTCACATACATAAACAACAAATGTAAATGACCTAACTTTACGAATCGGACTAAATAAAGTAGATAAAACCAGAATTAATCTTTTTCTGAAAATAAATAAAGCAAGAGTAACTTTTTCATTTATGATGCCTGTGGGATTTATTTGGGTAATAATAATATGCATATCATCATATTTTATGGTTTGCCAGCATCCGCAGTAATAAAATCAGCTTTAAACATCGGCAATTAACATCTTTATAATTTGTTTCAATATTCGTTAATTAAATAACACATTATCGACAATACACTGTGATCAAGCGATGAGGATGAAATGGAATGGAATATAGATTTCAAAAATAAGTATACGTAAACTATTTACAAAATTATTTAACACAACAAGCAGTTAATGGAAACGAGAGTACATACTATTACATTTCTCAGCGCGCAATGCATAGCAATGGAATTGGGATGGAGCCAGCATGGAAACGTGAGGAAGGTATTATGGCATAGCTTGTGATGTCAATAACTTGTGCATTAAAATTCTTGGAAAATTTTAATGCCAAAAAACAATAGCTACTTTCTCAAATGACAGCCTATACTATCCATTCATTTGTTATTTGTTCCATTTTATTGAATGCTAACATACTTCATACCATACGCACCATTTCATCAAAAGGCTCGGTGAATTATAAAATACGTACCAGTACATTTCTCCAAGAATGGAGGATAACGCAAATTCAACCTCAGAAAAGAGTTCAAAAAAGTGTGAATTACGTTTGAGTGAGCCAGTAAAGCCCGTTGCGGCAAAGAAAAAAAGGTTAACAAAGAAGCAGAAAACTGGGGAGTATCGAGCATCTGGAAAACCGAGCGATGAGTTGACGGACGTGGATGGTAATAACAATAGAATAAATCTCGGGTCAATGGAGATTGTCGAAGAAATGAAAAGAAATGGGGGAAGAAGGTGGAATTTAGCATCTTTTCTATACCCTGATAACAATCTTCCGAAAAGTTGGTTAGATATCATGGAAATGAATAGAAATATGAGTCCATTTGACGATCTTCGTGGACCTGTAGCAGGAAATCCTCCGAGTACTGACAAAGCAGCTGAAAGCACTACTACAGATGTCAAAATTGATACGTCTATGGAAAGTGATACAATTTCAATTCCAGACTGCCCAAATTCTCCAGACTCGGTAGTTTATTGCGGTTCGTTCCCAGCAAGGAAGCAATCAACTGAAGATGTAGAAGTCAAAGACCCAGAATTGGCTGCTATGCCTGAATTAACTTTATCAGTACCAGGAAAAGTATTCCAATTGGAAAATGAAACCAAACAGGATTTAGAACTGTCCAAAGAAGCTCCAACAATTCAACCATATGATTCTGAAATATTACCAAAATCTGACGAACTTCCTAAACTTGTCAAACAAATTAAATCGGGCAAAGAGGACTCTCAGGAATCCAGCCCGGAGGTTTCTATTCAAATTCATATAATTGAATCACGTTGTACAAGGAAATTAGGGGTATCCTCTCCAACTACAGTTTCCGCAAAGTCTCTGAAAAGAAAATATGGATCTATTATACACCAACAGCCCCACGTCCTAAATTACAGAATTAAGAACCAAATTTCGGCAATGCAACGTGAGACAAAGAAAAAGTACCCTGATGTCGAATTTCTCAGAAGAAATATGTGTCTTGAAGAAACTTTCAAGTACAGATTGGCCAAATTCATGAAGGATAATGAACACAGCATTGAGGATCTTCTAAAAGAATTTCCTGCTTTAAAAATAGCTTCCATTGTAAGCACTTTTCTCGATTCGCATTTTCTTAGAAAACTATCAGTCATTTAAGATACTAACAACACATTCATGTCAAATTTGTAGATCATGGACGAATTCGAAAGAGTTGTAGAGGTTACTAACCCCATGGTGAGGTGCAACCCCATCACTTTTTTGGAGAATGCCTTGAAAAAACGATTTCAAAGAATCATCTCTAAATTTCGGCTATTGGCAGCCAAAGATCGACTTCCAATAATTTCAACCGCTTTAGAAAAACTAGATAAAGATCCACAAAATGAAAGTAAATATTTATTAAACTGATAAGAAATTCCAAATAATATATTTCGAATAAATTCGAAATAATTGAATTATCATTAATTTTATGCACTACACCAATGTGATTCGAACGTCAAAGGTACTTTCGAATCACATTGCACAATATTTAGCTTGTGAAATAAAAATATACATCATTCATGATTTAATGTTATGTTGGTTGACATAAGTAATAGGTCGTAAATGAATTTGTCTCGATTTAATGTTGATTTTAGATCTGAAAAAAATAGTTAGCAGTCTCTGCATGATTGTCAATTTTTCAATTGATAAATGCATCTCATCCGTCATCAAATTCAAAAAAGAGGTGATTTTTAAATGATTTACATTGTTTGCTTATCTATTGATGTCATTTCTGAACATTAGCATTAAACTCTTTGGAATATGATTTGCAGAAGGAAGCATTCAACTATCAGAAGATAGGGCTGCCCAAAATGATAATGAAAGAGAAGTATTTGTTACTGGAGCAAACAGAAATCCAAGTTTTCTTAGAAGGGCAAGAAATATTTAAAGTTGCCAACATCTACGAAGGATTGTTGGCCATTTTTGCAATCTCTCACGTTTTCAATTTGGATTACGAAGGTAAAATCGAGCCTTTGATGAGATACTTTGAGTACTTGGTGGATATTCCTCAAGTTCTCTATCAGGAAGAAGATCCTTTGCCAAGCGATGATGAAGTTTGAATTGTTATAGGTTATCGTGTAACACAAAAAATTTTGCAAGATTATTGGTGACCATTCTACCTAAATTATCACTATTCAATATTTACATTGAATTTTGTTTCCGCGTCTGTTAAACATGTTTTAATTCAACTTAGCATTTCCCATTAATTTGTAATCTAATCTAGTTTTCGTACAGTTGTCATAATTTTTATTTCAGGAAACTGTACATGTACTAACATGAGTTCCTATAATAAAGGCAATTGCTACAAAGCTTTAAGTGTATTAGAAACCAGTTCCACTTTTGGTTTGTCTTGTAAGTTGTACTACCTACTTATTAAAGGACGTGCCTTGTGGTCTTAATAAATATTTGACCATTTGATGGATAACTGCAAAGTGCATGGGAGATACAATTTACCGTGTTATATAATAGAGGTTTTCTTAATTATTGCATTGGGTACCCCACAATCTTTGTATGTACGTACTTTGAGGTAACGAATATCCGACCAATGCGGATTATTGGATAATTTTCTAATACATAATGTAACCAAATTCACATAATTTACTTCATTAAAATTGCACTAATTTACGAAATAATTGCATTTAGATTGAACATGGCTACAAGTATTTGCTTAACATGGTACTGCTAGTAGTCGAGGTTGAGAAATATGAATTTATTAATAGAAAAGTACTATGTATACAAAAACAAATGAAATTATCAAGTACGTATGGCTATACTATGTAGGCATATTATACACAATTCGACAAGTTGTACATAGGATATGAAACATAATTCTTAATGCAATTTGCAATCTATATTGTATCTGAGTGCAGATTTCTTGCTTCGTTAAACATCTTGGTTTTTAAGTTTAAGTGTTGTCTATCATGGGTCAGAAGGAAGGTAGGTGAGTGGAAAAAACAAGTAATTTACACATAAGAACTGGCAAAGTTCAATTTATTGATGTGTATACCAATATGTAATACTAGTGCTATTACAAATAAATAGTTGTATTAGCTTGGGGGTGTAGGTGTAGCATATTGCTATAATATTCAGCATCTCAAATAACTTCACACTTGGTTTGCTCTCAGCATTTTATCCCAGTTTCTCAAGAAAGTTGAATGAGCTGACGATCAAGCCATGTATTTTTATGCACTAAACTGCTAGTGATAGTCTGTAAACGTCAATCAATGCTTTATTGACTCTATGATAATACAGATCTTTTCTTTCTGGAAGTCGTAATCTTAATAGTGGTCATTATAGACGGAAAAATTATTTTATTGCATACATTTGCATTAATGTGTTTGTTCTGCATGCTATTTACCTTTGAAAGTAATTTTAGTTGATCACATTGCACAACTACCTATTTCTACTCTAGGGAACGGTCTCGTTTCCGTCATATGCTCCATCAATAACTATAATTACTGAAGTGGAGAGACGACTTAAAATTTGCTGTTCACTTTCATTCACAATCAGACTTCAGTTCTGATTCTAATTAAGTTGGCAATGTAGCTTGATTCAACTCTCTGCTCTTTTCCTCATCTACTGTCTACTAAAATCTTTTGCTAGCAATTTATTCATATCTCTCTCTACATCTTGTGCCACTGCATACAGTTTTGTTAATTGCATTGCATTCGTCGGCTTAGTTTTGGTGCATAATCTTATTTCTGACTCTTCTAACGATGAAAGTGAACGTTTGTATTAATTTACGGGACTAAAGTCTCTAACAGAGTTTTTCTACAAAGCAATTAATTTATTGAAAATTTTGAAAAGAAATCTGAAACAGCCGATTTATATTGTCTCGGAATTATGGACACTATAATACAATTAGCTGCAGGTGTTGGCTTGCAAAATTCCATCGGATGGTTTGTTCCCATTTACCTCGGTGTTGCTAATATCTTGCCTACACTTTTGGTATTATTTGATTATTACGACAAAAGTGCGGAATATAATAAAAATAGAGTTCCTCAAGATCCACATACATTTGACTTCATTGTTGGTAAGATCCCTGCAGTTTCTTATTTTACATGGACCAACTGTTTGCATATTGCTATTTGAATATCAATTTAACGCTATCGATGATGTTCTTTCAATGTTTTTGGAATTCATTCAGGATTGTCACTTGCTTGTTATATAATTTTTCGCAGTTGGTTCCGGATCAGCAGGTGCAGTTGTGGCTAGCCGACTTTCTGAGAATTTTAACGTCCTCCTCTTGGAAAGAGGTAAGTATCAAAGTACCCCCCTTTGAATTTCATTCGATGAGTGAATAATTACTACAATAACTGCTGTGATTAAAAATTATCATAGCCATGTAATACTTGGGTTGTGGGTTATCAATTTAGCATAATATTCCATAATTTAAATAAATATCTCCACTCTGAAAGACGATTTATTTGAGTGCTTAAAATAGATAAGTAAACAGTAGTTACAACTGAAGCATAAACTAATACATTTTATACTACTAAACTAATACATTTTATACTATTTTAATGAGTAAGTGTACATTTTCCCCGAAGCATGTACTTAATAGCTGTAATTCATAGGATGAAGGCGAAGTTTACGTATTTATAGTACCAACCGCTCTGGAGCGAAAAATCACTAAAATTCCAAATTGTATTTATATACGCTCCTTCATAAAATATTTGCATAAAACCAATGCAGGTGATTCCCACGCAAGTGATACGAGGCTTCCATGATTATTATGTACATAATAATCATGTACACTTAACAACACATTTTCTTTGTTAACTTTTTCAGGAGGAGACCCAAATCCCTTGACGTCAGTACGTGCTCTAACAATATTTAATTTGTTATAAATAATCTTTCCCATGTAATATGGCATGTTATGTGTTAATGCTGGAATATTATGGATGCAATAACTTTAGATACCCGGACTTGAGTCTAATATTCTGCGTCGCCCTCAAACGGATTACAGTTATTTGACAGTTCCTCAAAATACATCTTGTCTTTCTTTGACTAATCGAGTATGAAGTTTTCTTGATACATTCTTTACATTATTCAATGAAGTAAGAGGATTAACAAAGTATTAAACGTTTCTTCTCAGCAATCTCAATGGTCTAGAGGAATTGGTCTCGGTGGAACATCCTTAATCAACTCTATGGTCTACTTGCGAGGTCATCCCTACGACTATGATAACTGGGCTCGGATAACTGGTGACAATCGTTGGTCCTATGAAAATGTTCTCCCGTATTTCCTCAAATCAGAAGCCTATTGCTTCTCTTGCGAAGGATCACTCGCTCCTACCAACCGTAAAATATTACTTTACTAAGTCAAAACATTCATTCCTAGCACTTTCATGTTAATGTACCATAATGTTTGCCTTCTGAGATAATATATATGTGATTTGTTTTCTTATTTGTGTACAGCTTCATTTCATAATGTTGAAGGGGAGCTTGCCTTAACGAAATCTAGCTACACTCCATTGGTACCTGAATTTCTAAATGCGATGGACTGGTCAGAGATTCCTAGAGCAGATTTAAACGCTCCGTTTGCTACTGGTAATAGATAAATACATTTAATTCTTTAAAATATTTAAAACAATACTTAAAGACAATTTGACTGCTAGGTGCGGATTCGGTGGTGTACACTCAAAGGGCAGGAAGGAGATGTTCAACTAGAGATGCCTTTATCGAACCGATCAGACACAGGCCGACTTTGAAAATCATTAAATACGCGACAGTTAATAGGGTATATCTCACTTGTTGGTTTAATTTCAACGTAATGTGTTTAACCTTTTAACGAAAAGTTCTTTTTCAGATTCTTTTCTTGAAAGGTAGAGATAACCATGCCCATGGTGTCCAATATGAAAGATTCGGAGAAAAACATTTCGCTTATGTTTCCAAAGAAGTTATTCTTAGTGCCGGAGCTATTGACTCACCGAAAATCTTAATGTTATCTGGAATAGGTCCTCGCGAAAGTTTGGAACCTTTGCAGGTGAATGAATTTTTGTTTACACTCTAAATTAGCCTATGGCAATCTTAATAAAAACTATATTTCAAACTAACTACTGTAAAAGGAAAAGTAAATAGAGCCCTGGGATTTCTTTGTAAGTTATTTGGCACGCGAATTTCATTGTTATCATTTTTGAAGTTGTTTTATGCGAAATAAATATGGAAATAAACAGTATTCAACAGTGACATTATGCGGTTGTCTAGGATAATAGAGGTAGTTGCCAAGACACTTGCCAATAAAATTTTGTGTTTTTCTGAAAACCTTTCAAAATTCGCTTATGGAAATTCGGGCTCCCAGGGCTCTATTTACTTTTCCTTCGACAGTAAGAAACTAAAACACTACCAAATCTACCTATCCCAAAGCGACCTATCCTTATATTAAATTGTGTTTATCCGAGAATTGCTAATTTGAAAGAATGGGCTTACAGTTGCCCAATAAAATTTGTGATGTGTGATTGTGTTGAGTTGGTACTGCAATAAATAAGAAATTCTTGTCAGCTTGTCACGTAATATATAATTTTTCAGATCCCAGTTCGTGTAGACACTCCTGTCGGACAAAACCTCCAAGATCATGTAGGGACATTTGCTGGCCCTTTTCTAATTGATAGGCCAGTGTCCTTTTTACCCGACAGAGATTTGGGTCAAGCATCCATTGACGAATTTCTAAGTAATGGCACAGGACCATGGACTACTTCATTTGCTCATGGTGTTGCATTTTGGCCATCATCAAGAGCAGTTAGCGCCGGGGAATCTCTATGGCCTGATATTCAACTGGGATTTTCACCTGTTGGAGTTTACTCAACTATCGATGAAGATATATCTCGGATGTATGGTGTACGACCTGAAGTGACGAAGGCATTTTTCGACCCTGTAAAAGGGAGTGATGCTTTCCAGTTTATTGTTGATTTCGCTAGACCTAGGTCTAGAGGTTCAATTACTCTTAGATCAACTGATTACATAGATGATCCAATAATCGACCCTAGATATTACACCGACGAAGAGAGCATTGATATTAAAGTCATTGTCGAGGGTACTGATAAATTATTCATTATATGTACTAGAATTAACGCGATTAGCCATCTTAAGTTTTCATTTGATTTGCAGCTTTGAAAACAGCAGTTAAAATAGGAGAGAATGCTCCTAGTTTCAAGAAATTGGCATCAAGACTCTCTCCAGTAGCATATCCAACCTGTAACGATATTCCATTCAAAAGTGATGCTTATTGGGAGTAAGTTGGAAACTTGTAAATGATATTACAATTTAGAAGGATATTTTACTGACTATTGATGAAATATTTTACAGATGTGTAGCAAGAGAATATACGGTCACCCTTTACCATTTCGCTGGGACAGTTGCAATGGGGCCAAGAAGTTCTCCTTATTCCGTCGTTGACTCAGAACTACGAGTCATTGGAACTACGGGATTGAGAGTGATAGATTCTTCCATATTTCCTTCGATTACCACTGCTAATACCCACGCACCGTCAGTTATGGTTGGCGAAAGAGGATCCCAATTTGTCAAAGAAACTTGGGTTACCACAAAGCCAAAGTTTGTAGCAGCTGTTCATACTCAGCAAAAGCCCCCGTTTTCTTCCAAAATTGTTCAAAACAACAAAATTGGTTTCTTGGAACCTTTGTCTCCACCAGGAAATAAGGAATACTACCCTATCTAATGTTTTCTAACTGCGAAACTTCCGAATCCCTAACGTTTTAAGATGTAAACTTCGCTATTCTGTTACTACCTATCTATATCTAATTTATTGCCATAAACTGTCAAATTCTATTTTCTTGGTATAGAGAGAGTAACTTCTTTGTAGTATATTTTTGAGATATTTTTTATCGTATACTTCTAATACATGATGTATACGTATTAACAATTAATAATACTGATGTGATTACTAATGAACAATACCTTAAGGGTACTACAACCCTTTTTATAGAACTAATCGGGTTGACAATGTAATTTATACGATACCAAAACTACGAAAACCAAAGGTGTATTAATATAGTTAACTTTCGATATCTTGCTAAATATTTCGTTTGTGTAGTAAAGTTATCTACGGATACGCTTTTCTTCACGCCAGTAATAAAACTCTGATCGTTTATGATATCAACACATTGAAAGCTCAAGGATTTTACCTATCGTTTTCATCAGCTCTCATTCTTTAATTTATTATGGCTTCTCTACTCCAAATGCTAAAGACAATACCTAGCACCATTTTACATCAAGTAAACATGCAAAATCTGGCTCCTATTAGATTTCTTTGCTTCGCGTACGCTCTACATTGTACAAAATCACCTTGTCATCAGATTTATTTATCTCTGCCGACAGGTCATATTCAGTTACTTATTAAATTGTTCTTACTACATGGTCTTGTTACCCCTGTTAACACAATGATATGGCTTAGTCGCATTTCGCTCCAATTCTTTCAATTTATGGTTAATCTATTTAACACTATACGATAAATAGTTTTCAGAGTTGGTTATTTGCTCACTTAAATTTTACATAAAAAGTGTATCTAAATTATTAACAAACAACATTTGGCAAAAAAGCAACATGAATTAACACTTCTAAAAAAACTTTCGTCCATAAAATGCGTATTAAGTTTTGTCCATTGAGTCTTATTAGGTAATAGAATAGAAAGGCGCTTGAGACAGAAATGAATTCCGTAGCCACGAGCCAGTAGTCGTAATCTTAAGTATAGATAAGTGTGAATCATAAGTTTTACAGAGGAATATAATACAGCGTCTGTTGATAACAATTAAATATGAAATTAAAGCTCCTTCTCCAAGAATTCTTGATGAAGATTCAAAGACTGCTTTAAGTAATGCAAATAACAATAGTGTCAAACCATTGTTTGCGTGATGGTACAATATTAAATATTGTAGGATTAGTCTACGTGCATGGCATTAGTTTTCTTCTGATGACTACCGTCACGGTTAGTAAACGTGAATACGACGATGTAGACGATACCTGATGCAATCACAATGGAATCTATAGCGTGCTACTGTCAAGTAGGTAACTATGCACATCCCCTAAATGAATACATGACTGCTCTCTGCGTATTATTCTACGATTTTGTTTTACCAACATATATTTTAGTAAATAAAATCATTGTTTAAGATTTACTAAAGGAAACTCATGAATTGAGGGTCATCACTTAATTGCCTAGCTATTGCAATTGCATGCGTCTAGAGATGATAACGTTAAGTAAATAGTTCCAAAGGTTTAACTTGCAGATGATGAGAAATTGAAAATGATTTATCTAAGATTTCGTTGATTCATCATATTAGATGCACAAGATCTACTATTCTGGAAGTGTGACAATAAATGTACTTTCTATGAAGTGTATCATTTGGTTCTTTGAATAATTACCATGACCGAGATAGAAAAATGACGAATTTCGCGAAGAAGTCAAGTTCAATTTCTTAGAATCTTGCCAGTATGAATATTCATCTTGGACAAAGAGGTTCTAAATTCTCTCAGATAGTGGCAAAAGTGTAAGTGTAGTGAATTGGCCATGTAATTTGCAGGTGTATCTGTAATTGTGCGATAATGTGTCCAAAATATTCACAATGGATTTTGTAACACAACTGGCTGTGAATGTAGGACTCCATAACTTTATTGGGTGGTTCGTACCAGTGTATATTGGTGTTGCGAATATTTTGCCTATTGTTGTGATTTTATATAATTATGCAGATAAGGGAAAGGAGGCGGAAAAACATCAGGATTTGCCTGACCGTCGATCTGTGTTTGATTTTATTGTCGGTAAGACTCATATATCCGAATTTGGTGAGTGTAATTTTGGAAACTTATGATTTTATATCTCATTTAATGACAATTGATTAACAGTTGGCGGTGGCACATCTGGTTCAATTGTCGCTAGCAGACTCGCAGAACACTTTAATGTTCTCCTGCTGGAACGAGGTGAGCACTAAAAACCGACGAAATAATAATAAACAAATATAGCCGTAAATGTAAACCTGATATACACATTTCGTTCCAGGAGGTGACCCGAATCCTCTAACGTTAATTCCGCAGTTAGAACAAAGTCTTTTAAATCGACCAGAAATAACTTACAATTACAGAACCGAAGCTCAAAATAATTCATGTCTCTCTCTAAACAATAAAGTACGTACACTCTGTGATATCTTGTAAACGAATTTATGCATACGAATCGGTCTAACTGTTTTGAAAAATTGAGTTTATTACGTTGATTACATTCATTTCTGTATATTTATAGCAAGCACTATTTTTCGGCGGAATGGGATTGGGTGGTTCAAGTGTAATAAACTCCATGGTGTATTTAAGGGGACATTCGATGGATTACGACAACTGGGCAAGGATACAATACAGTTATTATTGACGTAGCTATTAAAATAGTTTACTGTCTATAATAGCATGAAACAATGTTCGCCTTAATTGAATTTCTGTTTTAGGCGAGGATAACTGGAGACAAGAGATGGGCTTACCAATACATATTTCCATATTTTCTAAAATCCGAAGATTATTGCGTAAAATGCGACCTGCCTATTACAAATGTAACTGGAGCAGGCACAATTCGTAAGAAAAATTCCTGAACACTAGTATCTTTCGTATACATTAAATCATTTTTGTCCCAGACTAAATCAAATAAATTATTGATGTAGCTCCATATCATGCTGTTGGAGGACCTATCGGGGTAACTCAACCTACTTACGCTCCTCTTGTGCCAGAATTTCTGAAAGCCATGAATTGGGCAAAGACACCGAGATCCGATTTAAATTCACCGTTAAGTCATGGTAAGAGAATGCTGTTTAAAAATTGAATTCTCAATTAAAATCAGTCATAAACATCAATCAAAACCTAAAATCTACGTAGACAATTGAAAGAATGTAATTTTCTCTTTATGATAATCAAGGATGCAATATCGTCACTTACACACAAAGAAACGGAAGAAGAATGTCAACATTAAATGGGTATTTGAAGCTTGCTAGAGCCCTACCATCTCTGAAAATAGTTAAATACGCCCGTGTACACAAGGTCTGTGATAAGACTAATCATAGTAATATTATATTGAAAAACGTGTCGATACTAAAGTCAAAATAACATTAACGCAATAGGTTTTATTTCGTGCGGGAATCCGCAATGAAGCATTTGCTGTTGAGTACGAAAGATTTGGGGCAAAACATATTGCTGTAGCCGACAAAGAAATAATTTTAAGTGCCGGTGCAATTGAAACTGCTAAAATTTTAATGCTGTCAGGTATTGGTCCCCCAGATCACTTACAATCTCTAAAGGTACGATTGTCAAATTTCATCATCCATCTGTAATGATTACATGATAATATATTTTAATCCATGCAACCAAAAATGCTGAAGGATTTTAATTTTTCAACATATTTATAATTTTTATTATTTCATTCTTTCGTTTGTGTCTCGATTTTTTCAGATTCCTTTGAAAGTGGCTGCTCCCGTCGGTTTCAACTTACAAGATCATGTAAGCGCATCTCCAGGGCCATTTCTAGTGAACAAAAGTGTGTCATTTCTAGAAAATCGTGATCTGAATCAAAGTGCGGTCGATCACTTCGTGTACAATGCATCAGGACCTTACTCCAGTTCTCTGATTCATGCAATTGCACTCTGGCCTTCCTCAAGAGCAATAAACACTGGTGAAGCTACGTGGCCGGATTTAACAATGCATTACTCCGGTTCTGGAGTCCATGCAAATATTGAGCAAACTCTTTCAGGACTGCACAATATAGATAGCAACATCTTAAAAGAATATTTCACGCCATCGAAAGGTAAAGATGGATTTCAAATAACAGTTTACTTCGGACGACCACGATCAAGAGGATACGTCAGATTGCGATCTCCCAACTATTTAGATGACCCAATAGTAGATCCGAGGTATTACTCAGACAATGAAGGAATGGATATGCGCGTTATGATAGAAGGTACCCGAATCATTATTGTATATCCTTAGTCCTAGTACCTAAGTGATGAAATTTAATTTGTGCAAAATAGGCATCAAGCGGGCAGTGTACGTATCAGAAAATGCGCCTAGTTTCCGAGCGTTGGGAGCAATGCTATCACCTACTCCATTTCCATCCTGTAAAAGTATGAAATTCCGAAGTAATTTGTATTGGGAGTGTCTCATCAAGCACTATTCTCTCACCCAGCACAATTACGTGGGAACTGCTGCAATGGGGCCTTTTGGCTCTCCTTTTGCAGTTGTAAGTCCGGAATTAAAAGTTCATGGAGCATTGCGACTTCGGGTGATTGACGGGAGTGTCATTCCTTCAATTACATCCGCAGATACGATGGCTCCCATTTTAATGATTGGGGAACGTGGAGTTCAATTCATCAGAGATACGTGGCTACCCAAATCCCCACCACCTGGAAGACCACCAATACCCATAGAGTTACCACCAGTACCGATTGGACCAACACTGGAACCTCACGGACCTCCATTAGTACCATATGCAAGATCAAGATTTAGATCACGTCCGTTATTTAGACGAATGTATTCCCTTATTGGCTCTGTATTACCACAGAAAAATGTATCACCAGATTTGAATGTACAAAAAGCTTACTAAATGATGTTCAACCCCAATGTGGATAAATTTTTAAGAAGTTAATACTAAGAAGTACAATAAGTAACAAGGCAATGAAGACAATACACAAACACGTTAATGAATCGGTGGCTAATGTATTAGGTTGCGTCTGCTCATTCTAACTTCTAAGAGTCGATTCGTTTTGCTAAGGCAGATAATTTAAAGTCAATAATTTTTTCGTTAATCGCTAACACAAAACATTATTAATACAAATGTCACACAATTTTTACTAGCTAATTTATTTCGTATTGATATAAGTTAAGGTTGTTCTTTTATTCAATTTTTCAACTTTATGGCCTTGTGTCGTAAAGGCATCAATTTTAGATCTTATATTAATTATCAATTAGTCTTGGTCATAAGGGCACGAGCAGCGACTTGTACACCAGCCCATGTTTCTTCTCCGGTAGGAATGATCTGTTGAGGGGGGAGAACAAAGCCATAGCGTCCAGTATCACGGACTTCTACGGTTTGAGAGTACTTGAAGATTCCTGAACCTTTAGCCCAGTCGTCACTGCCTCCTGCTCCGGGTGCTAGGTGTAGGATTTGAGCAAAGTTAGTTGATTCTCATTACAGAAATCAGAAGTTTGTAAAAGTTAACAAAACTTTAATAGCCTTACAAAGGAGTTGAGTAACACTGCCGACATCGTAGCGAGTTCCGTGAACTGCAGTTAAAGCATCAGCAGCTCGTCTTCCGTAATCGTACTGTGTACAACAATATTTCAATTCTTAACAATTACTACCACACACTAATTTGAATAATATATTTTAAGTTTTGAATACCAATTCTGGGAAGTCATCGGGAAGTTCATAAGTGTTACCTATGTTATATAGAAAATAAAATTAGCTCAACATTAAATTAAATATTTGTATCATTTTGAAATGTAAAGTTACCCCATGGAGTCAGCCACATCTGTAAAACATCAAAAAGGTTAATAAAATATAAAACAATCATGACCAAGTGTATTCAAAGTAATTTCAGCGGACATCATCGTTTCCTAAATTCTACCTGGGCATAAGAGTGGATGGCGAAATAAGATTGAAAGTTTGCTCCAGCAGCCTTCTCTCGTTCGATGTAAGTTCTCATGGCTCTCGTTTCTGGCTCTGAGAATGAATCTGGGCCCTTGTAGATATCGGAGCATTTATCAGCACTGGTTCCTGGTCCACCCCATCCATAGGCATAGTTTCTGTTGGGGTCTACTCCACGGCAGCCGGCTGGAGAATTGTGATCGGAGCGAGTCTTTCTCCACAATCTTGTGGTAGTATGAGAAAATTCGTAACCATCGACATTGATAACGGGAATAATGTGGAAATCAACATTATCAAGAATATCTTGATTTTCGTCTTGTTTGGTGAGGAGCTCGTTGATGAAATAAGTTACAATTGCAGGAGAAATCCACTCACGAGCGTGCATACCTATTAAAACATAAAATTTCGAATGTACCGAAATTGTCTTTGCCCTGCGTCTGTCTCCTCTTAAACAAATTCAGGTTTCTCTGTGTTTCAACCTAAGATAATCCTTTTTCATAATTTAACTTTTAATTTTATGTTTAACTGGAGGAGCCAAAACAACGAGAACATCTGGTTTTAAAAATGTAAGTGAAAAAATTATGCTAGTTATTTCGAGTAAGAGGTTGTTGACTATTAAAATAGCTCCTTCGCCCTAGTTATTCAAATAGATAACAGAAATTCTAAGAAATGATCTTTATTAAATAAGGAAACACACCTCCATCCATGAAAATAGCTGGCTTGTTGACTCCAGGTTTTGGACGACCAATTTTAATAAGTTTAACATCACGGCCTTCAGTAGAGGTACCAATGAGTTCTACTGATGCAATATCTGGATTTCTATCAGCAAGATCGTCAATAAATTGATGAATCTATGAATAGAGAAGTTGTAATATAATTATCAAAATATAATTATAATAACGACGTTAATTAAAGCGAAAATACTGACATACAGTTGCAACTCGTTGGTATTGAGTCCAATTCATGGCCGGGTTTTGATTTACAGGAGTTCTGAGAACTTGGAGTCTTTGTTCTTCAATTATGGCTCCGACATCCTCAATATGAACTTTGTGTCTGATTCCATTGACTTGGAGGAAGTTTGTTACAAATTCATGCTGTTCAGGTGTTACAAGGAAGTCAATAGGACCTCTTGGTCGTGGATCCAACCAAAAATCAATATTGAAATTAGATTGAAGAGTACTTAGCTTTGCAACTACTTCTCTCTGGAGATTTGCATTTTCATTCTCCTCCACTCGGAACAGCTGAGAACTGTAACATTTAATTATTTCAATAAATTCATTTAAGTAAAATGGGAAGATATTTTAGAAAATCCTCTTTTTGTACCCTTGGTATTGATAAGCTGAGCAGACAGCAACAGCACAGGCTAAAAGGACTACTTTCAGCATTTTTAAACTGTAAATTCAAAGGCACTTGATAAAAACCAGACAATAATGATCCGGAATTCTGTTGTGTCAATTTATATAAAGCTTGTTTTAAGATACAATCTCTTGTACATGTCCATGATAAGCATGTCTACAGATATCTTTACCCACTCAATCAAAAATACAATCTATGTCGATGGGATTTCCATAATATTACTAATCTATTACTATGTCATTTTCCCTTCATTTGACTTTTAAATTGACATCAGGATTTCGTTGACCTTCGCTACATTACACTAAAAGTGGTAAATGATAACCATTGTCTGTAGGTACTCTATTAATAGTCCATTATATCTTATTTAGACATGTATACAAGGTATTTGTGCGTGTATTGATTTTTTTGTTTGTGAAGATTGCTAAATGCCCCAGTATCGAAAGGAAATAAAAACATTTTCATGATATTAACAAACAACTGCAATGCAAACACAATTTTGGATAATTATGATAGCTAACCATTGAGATGTCAACCGATTTGCATCCATAGGAGTGATGTATTATGCCAACTGAACCATAATTCTTTTGTGTAATGGACTTCGACGTTTTGGTCCAATGATCGAGTTCTCATTATTGCTCGAGTAATAGATAAAGTTTGGATAATGCTGGCATCAGCGTGACCGTTTGATTCCTAAACGATTAGGCATCTATACTTATATAAAACACACTTACATAACGAATTAAAATATAGTACTACGATAATTTCATTATGTACACAAGAGATATAAGTGTATTTTACAGCTCCATTTCTAATGGCAAGAGACATAAATGTAAATATTATGTTAATAAAATTGAATTTCAAGATTATGCGAACATGATATTTGTTTAGAAGCTAAAAACCAAAGCTGCACTTACAATTACAAATTGCAGATAAAATCAGATGACATCAGATGAAATCGGATAAAATCGGTTGAAATCAGATGAAAACAAATGAGATCAAATGAAATCGGATGAATTCGGATGAAACTCATTTGAAGCCTGAAATAGGAAAAGAATTGGTTTTAAGACTCCAGATTGATATTCAACAGGGCATGAAAAACCCATATGGGTTTTTTTTCACCTTTTGGTGAGGAAAACCCAACCCAAAAACCCGAGTTTTTGAGCAAAAGCCCTGAGATTTGTAGTTTGCTACCCAAAAACCCGGGTTTTTGGGTTTTTCATGCTCTGATTTTCAAAGCTGCAAAAATCATGCATTAACTTTCCACTTGGTACACACTGCTTATAAATACCGTATTAATCGAATTAATTCTCCGGGTTGTTATTGTTTCATTGGTCTTTTTTTAGCCCTTGAAAACGAAGATAATCGAAATAGTTAACCAGGTGGTGAATTATTTCGATACGGAGAATTATTTTACAAACAGCCAATTTTAATTGAAGTGAGGGTACATAGAAAAGTAAATTATTCCTCGACTATCATATTCCCCATTATAGGGACTGGGGTTACGTACATTTACATACATACGAATTCGCATGAATTTGGATGAATTCGGATGAATTCGGATGAATTCGGATGAATTCGGAGGAATTCGGATGAATTCGGAGGAATTCGGATGAATTCGGATGAACAGTTTTGAAGCTTTAAATAGTCAGAATATTTTTAAGGTTTCGTAATCGTTTTTAAGGGCCATAAAATCATGTATTCTATTACCACATGTTACACTAGTGATAAATAAGTAATCTCTCGATTTTAGATTCGCACAGTCAATAGGCTACAGGTTGCTTTTAAAATCTAAAAATCCATGCATTAACTTTTCCCTTTGGTACACTGCTTATAAATAGATAATCTCCCGATTTTCGTTTGCCACAGTAAATAGTATTTATCTTTTTCCCTTTTTTGCCCTAAAAAACTTAATTCAAATTCATGGTTGGTTTTTCATAATGTGATACACAAAACGCTGAAAATGTACATGCACAAGTTTTGTTTTTTGTTACTACATACTTGTAACTAGTTCTTATACCCATTTACATCGTTATTTCTATGTTAAAAATTCTTCTAGATGCTTTGATACTAATTCCTAAATGTAAATAACGCAATTTACGACCCAATGCAAGTTTTTGGTTCGACATAACTCAGTATAAGCAAAAGTATACCATCCTTTCCATCCTACGCTCTATTTCCATGCACTAGCTGCTGAAGAAGTACAAGGTACTTTCCTCTGAGTATGCTTGCCTATCAATGTCTCTGTCACAAGGATTCTACGTACTGGGAATGAGTATGTAATATCGACATATTATACATCAATTGCATGCCATCATTTCTGCCAAGACATAGCTAGTGCATAAGTAATAATTCTAATAACTCCCACATGTCTGGCAAGGATGGTTGGCCGTTCTCCTAATTTGGCTATCAGTGTAGAGATAGTGGATATTGTGGTAGGGACTCACGCTAGAAAGCATAAGATCGATATTTACTCTGATGTACTGTATAGAGAAGAGCAGGAATACAGTGGAGAAGAAATACAACGAAAATCCTGTGTAGCCTACACAATTCCCTACTCTGGGTCTGGACCTGGAGACGTCAACTTTACTTATCTTGTCTCTCTACCTGTTGCTGTTTCCTTCCCACCTATCACCCTCTGAGAAATTAAGGGAAATACACACACATCTATAAGGTCACGAGAGAAGCTAAAATATTTAAATCGCTGAAGCCTACACTAACTTACATACAATATTTTGTACAGAAAAACGTTAGTAAATCCCATATACGTCGTCTTTTGCTATAAAATCTTTGGAAAATGGTGAATAACACAAGCGAAGACCAACAGAACAGCACAGCATCTAGTGATCCTCCATCAGGGGACACGGCAGCTACTGGAACAACCGCAACTACTCCAGCTGCAGAAAAACCCAAAATGAGGGCTGTTGTTCTAAATAGTTTCGGTGGGCTAAAAGGAGTCAAAACGGGTGAACGACCTGTTCCCAGTGAACCTCTTCAAGGACAGGTCACCATCCAAATCAAGATGTGGTAAGGAATTTCAAAACATTACATTAATATTAGATTAAGATATTTATTCTTAATTTCTTATTGCAAGAATTTTATATTTTCCGATTGAAATCAAATGCATTGTGTAATAAACACTCGTAGGACATCTCTTAGATCGCTTAGCAAAGCAATTTGGTCATGAGTCATGAGAGACATGACTAACATCAAGAAGTTAATATATGGCCGGTCGCTTCTTTCTTTTTCTAATTGATTCTGCCTATGGGAAAAATTGGCTTTTAAAAACCTGTAAGTGATCATATGCTGTAAAATATTTCATCTTCTTAAGTAATAGAAGCAGTTGTCAAAAGCATTCATATTTTGATAGGTATCTGTAGTGTCTTTGTGTACGTGGTTGATAGTGGTGGACTTTGATTTGAGAAAAATAAATAGACATGGATGGTAGTCCGTAGAGCTTTTTAGCAGCAGCTGGCGAAAAGAGTTGTGTCCCAGATGGAAGGAAATAACAAACCGCCTGTTGCCACTCTTCTCTAATAGCTTAGGTAATACGTATACAAATACTACCCGGCCCGGGTGTTACTTTACACGTATACTCATTTCTTACTCCTGCTTCTGCCCCTTTGGTATACTATGTTTACTTTCGTTTGTACTGCAGTAGAATAGCGTGTGGTAATTCTATACCATTTTACTAGCTATCCCAGAGAGATAAGATGACTAAGGCCATCTAAAAGTTGAGCCAACCTCTCTATGACCTGTCTCTATGTACTGCATAGTCATTGTACATCTACATAATATCTGGATAATGATGCTGCAGAGTTGTCTGACACATCATTAGAATTATTTAAGTGGGTTGAGCACGGTATACTGCATTACGGTAGTTTGCAATACAATCGTGCTATACCGTAACCTATATATGACTCACTTTCCATATATATAAGTCTTGAAGATAGATTTTATGCTATGCAAATATGTTATAGCTCATTTACATCTACTAAAGACGACATAAAAATACTGTTAGTGCTTTACTAGTATTGTTTTTGTCCATTAAAATGTCGCCAGTTCCACAGACAATGTTTGCCATTCCAAATGAATGTTTTTAGATACGACAAGTAAAACAAAGGAGAAATATCAAAACAGTAGCTATAGTGCATGCATATCTAAGGCGAAAAAATATTCCAGCATGCTGCAGGTTGTTGCTCTATTCTTCCCGTCTTTAGATTGCAAATGTTTAAAGATTGAATACAAAAGGACTACAAGTCGTATAATTATGGCTTTAGTTCTACGCAGTAGTAGAGATCTTGTAATTTATTGAATCTGGATGGAATGCAGTATCAAATATCAGGTAGTTGCTTCGCAATTAGGAGAGTCGCGAGTCGGAACCATGAAATCTATCCTTCAATAATACAGCTCCCTCATGAAATAGCATTTTTATATTATTGAGCAAGACACTTCTTTCACTTGTGGTAGAAAATCAATAATTGTCCGAGAAGGATTTAACACATGCGTTCCTTAAATCACGTTTGCTTTCTTCTCCGGCTGTCTCTCTGTTTCTTCTCCTGTCTCTCTGAAGTGGAGTCCCACTTCTATAAAGTGGGCATAGTCTCTGTGTTCTGCTCCACTTTGATCGTAGTCTTGTTTACCCAAACGACCTACTGCACTTCTACTCTTTCCTACTCTTTGTTTATGTAAGTAATGCCTTTTTAATGTTCATGCAATGTAGGATGACAACGTAGATGTCGAGAGTAATTCCCAATTTTATGTCTTTGCTATACTTGCGATGAAAGATAGTTCAAGTGCTCTGCACATACATAAACCTTAATTATTATGAGTGCTTTCAGTGTTTTAGTATCTAATGTTTATTATACCTTCTCATGCATTTGCCATTTTCAATGAATACCATACGCGGTAAGAGCATTTTTACCCGTATTGCATTTTTTGCATTATGTTGTCTCTCCGTTTTGCATATGGTCCGCTACAAACATTTTAGACCTATCTTAACCAAAATGAATTATTTACAAAGATAGATAATTAAGTCGCATCGGTAGAAACGCTGTAATATTATGCATAATTTATAACAATGCATGAAAAATTGCATTGACAATAACGGTAGATTTGGGCTATAATGCATTACGTATTCAATTCTTCTGCAAAAAAGCATATTAAGAAGGTCATTTGGGATACTACGTCATAATATGTCCTCTATATGCTATGACTTATAAGATTTATAAGATCACACCCGTTAATAATTCCATGCTCACAGCTAAAGAACAGAAAAAGAATCGCACAATTGCACTTTCGGACGTTTTGTAGAAAATTCTATTGCTAAAAGTTTTCTCTCAGGAGCTATTATGAGTCTTCAATGAATTACTGATACGTAAATTATAATCTACTTACTTGATCAACAATATGATAAGTTATTTGTAAGACCTTGTATGCTTTTAATGTTGCTGATTCAATACCTATTTTTAAGTTTTTGCATTTTGCAACGCCGGAATAAGTATGTAAGACGTAAATACTTTAACTTGTATATAATAATATGCAGATAATGCATTCGAAGTCTAGGTTTTCGTGATTATTAAAAGATTGATACCATTCCTTTATGGGAGGATTATCTGTCTGTCTGTGTATCAATCTGATCCAACGAAACTTTGGACTGGAGTAACATTTTTGAATATCTTCGGATTATGGAAGCAGAGGTCACCAGCGGAAACGAGTTTTAAAAATGATTTTGGGAAGAGGGTAGCCTTTTTTTCTATACGTCATAGAAAGTCGTGCCATAGCTCGTTTAAAAGCTAAAAGATTCTCTGGATTTATTCAGGCCAATTTTAGGTACCTTATCAGGGGCAAAGGTTATTGACCATTTTTCATTCGTTCGTTCTTAATACCCCTTTTTCTTGGTATAAATGAATTACACTAACTCCATAAAAACCTAGTTTGATTTAGAAACAAAGCAAACCTCCTCGCTCAAAGAATAATTTCTGAAGCAGAAGAGTGTAATTTTAAAAGGTGACTACAGACTTATCCAATCCGACAGTTCACATTTCAGTGGTTCTGCCTGGCTTTGGCTTTAGTAGTACACACTTCACTAAAAATTCAAGACAACAAATCCCGACCTGATGATCTGACGCTATCCCTGATTTCCTAGGTTGTTATGATCAATGTTGAATCTTTTTTATAATAGAAGCAAGATAGAGCTGATAGATAGATTCAACAAAATGAAAATTTAAAAATAGCTTATGCAAAATACAATACAATGGAGTATTTTTCATTTACAACAATGAATATAATTACAGTCGCTTCTTTCAAATTGGAAGGGAATCTACGCCTGGATTTTCAACCTTTTCAATTTTCCTATGATAGCAACGCTCGTGCCTGCAAATTGATCCAAGATTTTACTATATAAGCCACTAGTTTTAGTATCTGCTGCTAGAATTATAAGCAAAAGTTTCACATAATACTAAATAAGGATATCATTTGTAGTTCTTGACAAAATAGGGTTTCTTATTTATCGCTCAGCAAGTAGCAGACGCTTTGTAGTCAATTGTCAATTGTAACTTTGTTACGGAACAACATAACTTTATTAGTATCGAGCACTCCACTAGATCGATCTCGATGCTACTGAAATCCAGACAGATTCCAGATATAATGAAAACTAGTTTAGTGAAAACTGTAATGGAAATTATACTAGGGGAAGCTGTATCTCTAGGTACTAATTCCCCATCAACCTTTTCTTAGTCTGGAGTATAAGGACTTTTCAGCATGAGAATTTAATTTGGATAGACATTTTACTACCATGAAAAAGTAATGGGGATGCAAAGAACTGTGTGAGATTCGTGCATTTATTTGTCTCAACACTTGTAACTCTTTTCTTTGTATAGCGGAATGAATTTTCAAGACTTGATGGTCCGCCTAGGAGTAGTGGACTCTTTACCAAAAAATCCATTTATTCTGGGGTCGGAGTTGGTTGGTGTTGTCACTGTCGTTGGAGAAGGCGTTGAAAATGTTAAAGTGAGTTGAACATTTTATCTTTATACGCATAGCAATTATATAAGAGATTTTTGCAAGAAAATAATACGATACTTAACCAGCTGTGCAGTGTAGCTCTGCCCCAAGACAATTTCTGCGATTCTGCTAGACAATGAGATTTTTGAGGAAATTGGTTTTTAATTTAATTAAAAGCGTATCTTATGCATAGGAATTCTTTAAGCTTGACATATTGCACAGTTTTGCAAAGTGAAAGCATATTTTATATGAAATGAATTTTTGATAATAACAATAGGTCAATGACACTGTTTTCGCTCTGCCGGAGTACGGAGCCTGGGCAGAATACGTAAATGTGGACTCGAAGCTGGTATGGAAATGCGACGAGACAATTGGTCTGGAGAAATTGGCTTCAACACTGCCGTACTTGCTAGCAGATTTGCTAGTGGAAAGAGCAAGAGCTCAGGAAGGATCAGTCATCCTTATTCATTCTGCTGGAGGCTCTGTAGGTCTAGCAGTCAGGGATTTAGGTAAGTCGATTCTCAATAATATAACTTAAGTATCATTTTCAACTTATTATGATTGTTCTCTTTTAGCTAAATTAAAAGGGATATCTGTCATCGGGATCGCTTCACAGTGGAAATTTGACAAGTTGGAAGGTTTCGCCAGTCTTATAGACAGAACAAGCGATTATGTTGCGGAAGTCAAAAAGTAATTTCTAAACTCTTGTCATACATTTTCTAGAGCTTAAGTACTTCCATTATCATCCCATAGCTTCCTTATAACAGTCTGCTTACCTGTTTTAAATGTAATAATATGGCAATTACTCAAAAAGAGGTCGATAGTAAGTATCCCTTGTGTAGTAGCGTGGAAAACAGTTTTGGGCATCAAATTACCAAAGAATGCAGCATTGTTCCTCGGGGAATACTCATTGCTTCCTAAATGTATAAATTACTTAAAACTCTTGCAGGGTAAATACAGAGTAGGAACGTAGGAAATGGGTATTATTATAAAAATGACCTTGTTATTAAACCTTGAACAGACTTCATCCTGGAGGAGTAACAACCGTTTTGGACCCACAAGGTGGAGATGATTGCAGTCGTGGAATCTCACTATTAGCCCCATGGGGAACATACATTCTCTATGGCTCTGCTAATATCGTCACAGGAGAAACGAAAAGTTTTTTCTCGCTGGCCAAAAGCTGGTGGCAGGTGGAGAAAGTCTCCCCGTTGAAATTGTACGAAGACAACAAATCCATCACGGGACTCCATTTAAGGAATTTAATTAAAAACTGCCCAGAAACCATTCAGAGCACATTGAACAAAGTCTGGAAATTGATGAAGGATGGAACTATACAGCCCACTATCGACATCACGTACTCTTTTGAAAGGGTTAGTCCTCAATTTGCTATTCACAAACTTTTGAGACATTTCGCAAGTTCTTAACAAAAGATCTTTTCTGTTGTAGGTAACATTGGCGATGCAAAGGATGCATGACAGGAAGAATGTTGGCAAAATTCTAATTGTGCCAGAATCTGCGGAAGATCCAGTTCCTGCGGAACCGGAACCAGAACCAGAGAAACCTTCAACCTCAACTAATGGAACAACTGAAAGTACTGCAAAATAATTTTGCAAAAAAACTCGTTAATTTCTCATTGAGAATTAAATTCCTTAAAGTTTACTGCTTGTGATTGTTTGCATCGTATTGTGTGTAAATCCATTTGCAATGATCTCCATCTCTTCGAAACTTCCTTTGTAAAATTTTGCCTAGCAAACTTTCAATTTACTGTATTAATACTTCTGTGTAACTCTATTCCATTATGTACTACTATGTAAATGTTACGCCCGACCTAACAAAGATTGGGAACAATAAAAATAGTTACTTGTGTCGATTCCAATTTATTATCATTTCAGTCACTATTACAAGAAGACTAGGGAAACTGTCACATACAATATCACGATCAAAATACATATAAAGGTGTGATACAGATATTACTTACATAAAACCCCTACAAACATCAATAGTACGTAACTATTCACTATATTTATCTAATCTATGAGTATCTTAACCTTTAAAGCATACTAAGTAAGCACGAACAATTCTTTCCATCTGCAATAACAATCTAGCATGTTCTCAAGACATTAAAATTAACACACATTATCTATTCATCTAATTGTGCAAGACGCTGATATTGATCAACGATAACATATGTTTTTGAGATTTTACATTTTCATCCCAAATACTGTACCGGTGAAAACTACCATTAAAAACAGGTACTAAGTTGAATATTTTAAAAGTTACAATACCAAATATTCCTGAAAACTTTGCTTTCCTCTGAGATAATTCCAAACTCCCCAGAGACAAACTTTGCGTGGTGGAATTATGTATTCCTGAGTAATGTGAATTGGCTTACACCATATGTACTATGCTTAGTTGTCATATCGTTCATTTTTAAGCACCAATACTGCAACATGGGTGGACGTAAATATTGCTGGGTATGTAGCTTTCACTGATCATTAGATATGAATTCACTTTCCTTCATTCGAGCTGAAGAAATAATTATTCGGGAGAAAATAATTGGGTAAATATAAACTTGGTGTAGTTATTATGACATTATTTTTGAAACTAAGTAGATATACATTACATGGCATAATTGCCAGTTGGTAAAAGGTACATAATATACTCACTATAGAACGATAAAAGTCAGCGTGCTGTAAATCATCTGGCTGCACGTAGTCATCATGAAATCGTTGTGTTAATAACTATTTAAGATTTAAAATTGTAAGTATGGAGTACAGACATTAATAGAGTCTGATTTAATTTTCTCCGTTTATTCCTAATAATTCTATGTTGGAGTAGGAGTAGGAAAGAAAAGTAAAGCACACACACGAAACTAATTACTTGGTGTACCGTGGAGTTGTTAATGAGTACCTATGGAAAAGATTGTCACGTTTTCGTAAAGCTTAAATAATTAATTCGTTATTCATCAAAATGAGAGAGTTTGACGTGAGTAAATAAAAGTGTGTCCCTCTCCAGCTTAGACTCTTGTGCAATTACAAACACTTGACTATCACCGACAGGATGTGGAAACAACGTCGCATATTTCACGAAACGTCTAGGTTTGAGATATGCAGTGGCAGTAATTTGGCTCTTATCAGTTCGTTCAATTAAATTTTAATAACTAGTATCTTGTTTGATACATGCAATGCAAACTGAATGTTTATACGTTTCTTAAGCCTGAGAGTACTCAGGTGTAGTTGTTATAATAAAGTCCGGGGAGCGGAGTAAGGAGTTTTATTGCCGTCAAGCTTAGTTTACGATATATGCAGAATGGAAATATGAATGTAGTAGTCTAAATCTACGTTTTATTACGAGTAATACTGTACTACTGAATTATCAAATCTATAAAACACCTACTGGCCTCGATAAGTCCTTTGAAAATGGCAATATAGCACAATAATTGCAGTTACACAGTTTGGTTAGTGTTGGCAAAACTGATAAAATTGTACTATAGTAATTATAGCTTTGTTAATTACATATGCAGTCAAGTCAGAATGATTTATTTTGTCTGCGTTTTCGCTTTGTATTATTGAGACGATATCTTTACGTGGGCAGTTGTACATTTTCTAACAACGATGGAAGTAAATGACAGGAAAAGAATTATCGCCCGAGTGTGGCTATTAAAATATTGTTGATTTCATCATATGGGAATTCTACTGAAGGTATTTGGAAGCAAACAACCCACAAAAGTAGGTTTGGATAGATTTTTGAGACACCTAAAGGTGAGGAAGTTTTTGGACTGTCTAACGGGTTTGAAAAAATGACTTAATCTCTCAGCCAGTAAAACCAAAAAATGAATTTAAAAAAATCACAGTGGCAATAAAGCTCAAGCAGGGAGTTGTTAGCACAGCACCAAGTTTGCTTACCTTCTACGGGACTAGTTCTGAGTATTTTATCTTTAATCTGTATCACAGTATTTGTTTTCATTCTATCGATTTCTTCATTTCGCTTACTGCTACTAGTAAGTGGACTGTAGTTGTTGTCGGACACTGTTATGACACGAACCGTCGATTCGAAATCAAACTGTCCGGGTTTAATTCGGAATCCTATTGCTAACTCAATTGTTTTATTACCAACATCCGATTCGCTGTAATTTGTTTTGTCTGAAGGACTTAATGTGTACGAAGTGTAATTTGCCAAAACAGCTGCTCCTGTTATTCGAGCTAGCTGGAACTTTTTGCATTTTCCGGGCAGATGAGTATTTATATGTTGTACTGAAGCTAAGGCCGACTGCAAAATTATTGGCGATGATAACTGTAATGGTTGAAGATTCGTACATGTACAAAATACTTTTGGGATACCAGCACTTTCGCAGGTCCTTGTTGAAAGAATTGGAGTAAATAGACTTTGTCCTGGGAGGGAGAATCCAGCTTCTCCCTCAAATGGCAGCTTTAATATATCGCGAAGAGTCTTGTGGACATCAAAATGTGTCACCAATTTCCTAAGAAAATCCAAGTATGATATAGATAATAATAGAGCATAGAGAAAAGTTTCAAATTAATGAATTCTGTACCTGGAATTTTTGTGCAGTATTTTTAATTGTTGTTCTCGGAGAATGTTTTTGGTATCCGGGATTTTAATGAAAAGAAATGGCAGTTTTTCATTGAACCAACCATTCCTAGAGTTTCTTTTGTTTTTAGAATTGTCATATCGATATCCATGATCCGACATAAAGATTATGTATGTATTGGGTTGTTCTTTACTGATTTTCTCAAAAAAACTTGCAAATATGTAATCGTTTCTTTCCAGATTTTGGGTATTTTCATGTGCTATAAAAAACAAACTTTCTTGTATATGTAGATCAATAACATTCTGAGAACTAATTTGCTACTTTGTAATAGCATGACATCAGCCTATGCAAGCTCGATGAAATGCAGATTACAGAAAGCTAAGTTACTGTGTCGGAAGTCGGAAGGCCACTTCGATTGAAGCAGTCAATAATTTATTATTAATGTTGACATATTCCAATCCAACGTATTTCTTACCTAAAGATGTAAGCCAATTAAGAATGAACAACGGTTGATTCAAATCATTTTCTGAGTACTTTAGCAAATCTTGAATATATTGTAGCATGAATGATTCCGTACTCTGGCCCGATCCCACACAAGAAAACGTAAAAGTCTGCAAAACAAACTTCTCTTACTCCAAGCAAAAATAAAGACAATTTTCTTTTCAAAAAAAGCTTAAAATCTCATACATTGGCATTTGTCGGAATCTGATTGGCCATCCACATCAGTGGACGTAAATAAAAATCCACGGGTTCTTTTTTGAATCCCACTTTTTTGTAGTTAAAAATGGCAATTTTAGGGGCATCTTCCGCCAACCCGGTCAAGTAATTAGTTTTCGATTTTAAGTCATTCCACAAAAAGGGGCATGAATCGACAAACGCATCTGCAGAGTGGTTACACGGAAGTGTTGCTAGAGAATGACCCGTCATTAACGGTACCACATTGGGATGTGTGTTTTCTCCAACTACAAAAATTATCTCTAAATTATTACTAATTTCATTATGTGTTTATGGATATTGCATACTGAAAGCCTGCTATTAAATGTTGGAGTAGCAGAGTGATACACGGGAACTACTCACCTTTGTTGAATCCATGAAACTCAATCGCTCCTAACCGTTCTAGAGTTTTTCTAGTTTTAGGCATATACTGATGTAAGTGCTGCCTTGCTACTGAGTCAATGCCCAAAATGACTACATGAGGTAATTTGCTTTGCAAATCCATTTTTACGGTAGTGTTCGTAGTAGTATCAGCCTCAGCACTTAATTCATCTTTCTCTTTTTTTGGATGGAAAACGTAGTGGAACTCCGTGCTAGTACCTAAAATGGAGTAACAGGTAACTTGAACAAAGCTTGTGGGTGCATCAATGATATATTCATTAGCGATAGGAATGCAAGGTCCATCAGTTCTGCAAACATACAAGAACATCCAATTATCAACCCAATTACGTAGTAAAAGAACGGAATCTCCTTTCATCGTAAAAGGTTGTAAAATGGGAATCATGCGATCCTCACCTAATTTGCGTATCCGATTCCCGTATTATAACATTGTAGCAACATTGCGCACTCTTTTTATTACTCCTTGTAAGGTTGAGAGCTACGACCTGAAATGCCAATTAAGATAGTTGACTGATAATAACTAACATTCAAACATGACGTACATAGAGTACCTTAGATTGCTCCAGGAGCTAAAACATGCACTAAAGAATTCAACCCTACATTTATTTTCTTCATGAAAGTAAACGACCATCCGGGGCAAGGATTCTTCCACCAGTCTCTTATTTGACCTCTAACTTTGAAGAAAGTATCTGGTATCTGACATCCAGGAGTATCGATAATTAACGATTCCCCTCCTGAGGACAGCTTCGTTGGAGCAGGGTAGTCTAGATCTGGAATTTTTTATTTAATAAAAATCATTTACAAATATTTGCTCATCACACTACACTTAGTATTTATCACACTTTTTTACTCGTAACTCAAAAAACTGATTTATTAAAATTATACAAATACTAACTATGTACAGAGATTATGGAGAATATCATACCTAATCAGTTGTGCATACAATATATCCGAAAGGGAATATTTTATAGTTATGAGTGAAAAAGATATACAATTAGAAGACTTACAATTGGTATCACTGAAAATACTTTCCAATGACTGCTGATCGACATCTCCATCGAAAAACGCGTTGTAGGTAGAATTGGGAAAATCAAAGTAGTAAGATAAACTAGCTAAGATGACTAAAGTGAAGAATACGACTTTCACCTTCCGATTGAGCCGCATGATAGAAAGTTGTTACGTCCTACGGTTGTATTGATTCATTAATCTTAACGTTGGGATTCTTCACACTGGTTGCTTCGGACAGAAGAAGACTGTCTTAGATAATAACAACATAGTTCACTTTGAGTTGCGTTAGAAAAACAGATAAGATTCCAAAGGAGTCGTTTGTCTTAGATATGAGGAAGAATGAGTATATTAGCGGAAGTTGGCCACATAATTGTTTAACTACATTTTGATTGAGTGACATAGTAAATAAAAAGGGAAAAAAAGGAAATAAGTGTTTGTGTGCCAGAAAATGAGTGTTTGGGTTTAGAGTGCGGAGAATGTAGGAAGAAGAAGAAGGTTGAACCTTTTGATGTTGAGAGAGAGAGAGAGAGAGAAAAGGATATTTTGCGCCGCAGTCTTGTGACTTCCCTGTATGGCTCGGATTCAAACTCCCTGGTTTTATATATACGGGCGAAAGTAGCGGATAGAAAACTCGGATTTTGCTCAGAGCAGTCGTTGTGAGATTCTTAAGTAGTTTATTGATCGGAAGGTTGGTTTGTGCTATGCTCTGTTGTGCATCATAATAGAGTGTGCACACAATATGTATTATTATGCTTGGTTAGTATAGCCCGAAACTGAAGGTTGTTCCGAATTTTCTGCTTGTCTGTCATGTCCGTGGTTCCGGCTTTCGCCTACCGGTCCTTTTAGGGCTAATAAAGCGAAACGTTTATTCAGAAAGTTGGCTGGGACTGTGACTCCGACTCCTTAATGAAATTTTATGCTAGCAATCGAATTATACGATCCGATTCGGAGGATTACATTACATTTACATTTCCATTGCCCTCCTTGACTTGAATGTTGAATCCCAGTCAATAATTAATCACCATTAAAGTTCTGTCGCCCGGGTTGTCTCTTGTCTCCTCGTCTTCTGTCTCTGCAATGCACACCCGGCTAACACAGCTCACGCTCACTATCAGATAATTCTCGTGAGAATTTTCTGTTTGTGTCGCTGCTGATGGCTTTTAAAATACACAGCAAAAGCATAGAGTGGAAATCAGAGTGGCTTTGGTGAATACGTAATTTCATCTGCCTGCCTCTGGCTTTTCTTATTCTTAGTTGACGTATGCTATTACTTTTGAGCATTAATATTCAGTTCGCAAGACACAAGGAGTCAGATATATGAATTACTGTTCCCCTACATGTGTCTCTGTCTCCTAATTTAAAGCGGGGAGCCACTCCAGCACAATGTATGACCTTTTCCAAGATGCAAATGTCATTTGGGCTGACTCCTCCTGGTAGTGTCAGTGTCAGTGTGTCCCACTCGAGAATTCTGTCAGTCGGAGTAGAATCAGCTCCCAATTACAGAAATCTAACTTTGTGTTCAGGAGAACAAACAAAGGACAATTACAGTACATTGAACCGAAAATTCAATTTTCATGAATCCTTTCCACATAGCCTCCAGTTAAAACTTTACGATTTTACTAAAGCCCTGATATGTGCTTTATCTTTTGCTTTTTATGCTCTACCTATTGCTCCTTATTTATGGAGATGCTTCAATAAACAGTGCTGCATTAGGGCACTTTTGCTTTGAAATAAACTCTAAACTATTCATAAAAATAAGTTCCAGAAGGATAGATAGAGAAACTAAGTAAGTGCTAGCTCAATGTAATGGTCTTCCCGGCTTATTTATTGTTTATTGTCTGCATTAGTTGGTTATTCCTCAGTTAATGGCACAGTAGGCACACCGGAAAATTGACAGACTCGACTCTGCTCTCAAGTTCTGAAGTTGATTGGACTTTTCCAATTATCATAACTGTATCGTAAAACAGAAGCTTTGTTTAGGGACTCTATATAATGGGGAGATGCTACTACGTGGGATCATACCATAAATAGTAGTAGCTTATCCTATGCATAAAATTCCTGTGTATTATGTATTACGCTATCCTTTAATGGGCCATGTAGGTTATATTCCATGAATATGTGAAAACTCGCTTCCAGAAACATCTATCTGGAAATAATATCCTTCTTCCCCTTGCTCAAATCGATCCCACATAATATACTCGTATTTTCAGAGTGTTATGCATAACTATAACCCACCTGCTTTGTTTGGCAGCAATTCAACCCAAGATATTATAGAGAAAATACGTTTTCGTGTACACAGCTCCTAAAACTACAAACAATAAGGCCATTAAATTAGGAATGTATCTGAGGCGAGCTATGAATGAATAAGTATGCAAATCCTCGACTACCAACTAAAACATTTTCCTAACATTTTGAACGTGAGCAATTTTTATAATTGCCTACCGACGCCAATGAACTTTGCATCCTCAGTGTTATTAAAGAAAGGAGACATGACATGAGGTAGACACATTAGAAATCTAATGTCAGAATTAAACTTCCATAAATATAACGCTGTTTCACCAACTTATGCACAACTCTTAGTACTTTTGGCTAATAATACACTGCAATTCTTCTTGTAAAGCTATTTACAGTTTCCCCATAGCTTTTTTAAGCTAATCATATATCAATATCTAGATTTATCTACATGTACACGGTTACAGACAAAGATAAATGTGGCAATGTAATGCGAGACATTAGATTTACGTCTGACTGACCTTAATTCACCTGTCGCGCAATCTTTGACAGCTTAAGTGAGGAAGCATATTTCAGTTCTACCCCAACTGCCAGAAAAGAGAAATGTTCCAAGATAAATATTTCCATAGGTATAGCCATAATCAACGTTTCTGGTTATTTTACACCACTCTAGTACTAATAGTAGCCTCTGGCAGTGGAGCTGCAATCAACTCTAAACAACACACAAATGTCACTTCCAGAGCTACTCCTAACACTGAATTTTGGGAGACTTTATATCCTGGGGCAATCATTGCCAAAATTATCATCTGGGTCAAAATATTCATATCCATCATAATCAGGACGTTCTTCTTCTACATGGAACATTATGGCAGTTCTACTAGCAGAAGTTTACAAGTATTGGGTGACAACAACCAACTCTGGAAAATCTTAACCCCTATCATTGAAGGTATAAATACACACGCATGATTATTTGTCTTGTAAAATAACCAAAAAAAGGTACTATTCAAGTTTTTTTTTGGTTCTAGGTATTTCATCGAATTTCAACTGAAAATGATAAAATGAAGCAAATTGGGCTGTAATTTTGCATTTGACAAATAATTAGTTTCTCCATTTATTACGTTATTATTCATACACACATTGGTACAACTTAATGGTCAAAAGTAAAACGATACGAGGGCTTTCAGGGTAATAAATTAAAAGCAAGGGCACGAAACAAAATTGTTTTTATACTAGTACAGAATACATTTATGTAAGATGCTAACGGTTCAACTGAATTTCATCAAAAATGTTGACTATACATTTTCAGTTACTGCATCATGAATTTTTTAGTATTTAAACTACAAAATTACCTTTACAGACGTACACATCTACATCGATGAACATATAGTAGAGATAAAACTAACATTTATTTATTTATACACAAATATTATAACATGCTACATGTGTAAACATTATTACATCCTAAAGTTACTAGATTAGGTACAACATTATAATAGAGTACAACATCTTTGTGTACATTTTTCTCTTCGGTTTCCAATAAAGAAGACATGATATTGCAACATTAGGTACATAACTGTGAAAATCAAGAATTTAAAACGTGGACGTTACGTTACATATGAATTTACATAAAATTCACTCTTTCAGCCTCTGATCTAGATTTAAGTCAGTAACAGTAACTACCTCTAATAGAAAATAAGTTCTGCCGTAGATTTCTAAATGCTTACAAGAATTGTATACTGAATCGTATTATAGCGACGATTTTGACGAGTGCTACATAGCATGCTACTTAATTACAACAACAAAGATTCCACTAATTATACATATACATTTATATAATTACTTTCATTGTCATGTAATTTTAAAATATTTTCAATATATTAAGCATTGGCCAATTTCAGTTGTTCTTCCTCTCTCTGAAGTTGCGCTATTTCTTCCCGGTTTATAAAATAGTAACTCGGTTGACGTCCTCTCTGGAATTACCCAATGTACACAAAGGTTCAATACAAATGCAAACTTTGGTAATCCCTGAACTTTCAACAACTCGTATACAACATGCATATAAATTTATATAGCTCAACAAAACTCTTTCTTACCAAATCCTTTACTACCCGTTTTGCCCCAGCACGCACTAAGATCCTAGTCATTTTCTCAACTTTTTCAATGCCCATAGCGTAATGCAAAGCAGTTCTTTCCAACTGAAAAGTTCAAGAAAATTAATGAGCCGTAAGAAAAGTTTATTTTTAAGCATAATGTGAATACGTATGTGTATGCAACTTTCTATTCCAATTTTTGATTTAATATTTAATGCAACTCACACTGTCACCTCGCCTGAGACATTCTGGAAAAGTTTGTGCAACATACTGTACAATCGGATGTTGTTCTACAAGTACAGCCGTGTGAAGAATGCACCGTCCCCAGGGACTCATGGCCGCAGCCAATTTTCCATCCGTCTGTAAAATTTCCTTTGCTTGTTCCAAGCTACCGTGTCGAACCACTCGGTGCAATTTCAAAAGCTTTTCTTGAAAATCGGGTATCGAGCGTAAGAATAAAGCTACAGAACGATGATTAGCTTTCTCAGCCACTTCTACAATGTGTGCATGCGAGGAGTCTTGCACGGTTAAAATATTTGTGTAGCCATCCATCATTAGCTTTTCTAATGTCTCTTGTTCACCTACAATTACAATGAGTAAGGCAGAATTTACTTGGACCAATGAATAGAAAACTTTACACATTATACTAGCAAGTACTAAGCACCACAATTATCGAGAAAACTTCTCTTACCCGATGAAGCTAAGCTTACAATCCAAGAGTCAATTGTCTGTACATTTTCAGTTCTGTTCAGTCCTTCAGCAACGTCACGGGCAGTCCTTAGTTTTTCATCTCTCCAAGCCAAATTCACAGAGGGATTTTGCAAAAACGCAAGAATTGTGCTTGCTCCACCTGGTATTTTTAAATTAACATATTTTTTGTAAACATTCAATTGTCCTATTCGATTGGTAGGTTAATCTCAATTTTTAACTGGTTTAATTGCACTATACAAAAAATTTTTAGCGTAAAATTTACCTGGTCTCGCAGCGGCAAAATGAAGTACTGATTGCCCACGGTCATCCCTCGTTCCAGAGTGCTCAGTTGTAATGGCAGCATCTGTCTCCTCATCTCCTGTAACAGTGTGTATTGCATCCTCATCATCTTCATCGTCAGGTTCTACTTCATCTTCCAAACGTTGAATTAACGGATCGTCCTGTGGATCACCATCAGCTTCCTCTTCCTGAGCTTCCTCTCCCTCTCCTTCAGCTTCCGTTGCTGCTGTATCTTCTTCCACTTTAGTTTCTTCCTCTTTGACCTCCTCTTCTCCAGGAGCCTCTGGTTCTTCAGCAGCAGCAGCTTCGGGTTCCTCTGCCGGAGCTTCCGGTTCCTCAGCAGGAGCTTCCGGTTCCTCAGCAGGAGCTTCTGGTTCCTCGGCTGGAGTCTCTTCTTCTGGAGGAGCCTCTTCTTCCTCTTTTGGCTCCGGATTTTCTTCCGGAGTTGCTTCTTCTGTTTCTGGAGGAGCATCTTCTTCAGCTGCAGCAGTTTCCATAGCTTCTTCCTCAGGAGCCGCTTCGGTTTCTGGACTCGTCTCTTCGGGAGCTGCCTGTTCTTCACTGGCGGCTTCTTCTTCTGGTTTATCTTCATCCTGTTGAATTTCATGTATAGCTGCAGCTCCTGCTGCGGCCGCGGCGGCTACCGGAATGGCTGCTGCTGCAATGGCTAGAGCGTCACTCTTTTCTTCCTCCTCCGTCTCCATTTTTTCCTCGTCTGGAGCGCCATCCTCTTCCATTTTTTCATCTACAACATTGTTCTGCACAATCATTTCTGCCTCTCCCTTCCTATATCCTCGCAGGAAATTAGCGAGGTACTCTACAGGATCATCAGGTCGTTCTTGAGAGACTTGTGTCAGACCCTTGACGAGAGCATCACCTAGCACTGAAGCCAAATATTTACCTTCTTCTGACCAGATTGCTGGGAACTGAGACTTCTCTCCATCTCCGTCCGTTCCAGGGGAGTCGGCCAGTGTCTCCTCATTTTCTGTACATTCAAAATCATCTCATTAATTTACAAATATTTAGCAATTAAAAGAACATGTACAAATCACAAAACAAGTACGTTACTCAAGACCACGAATCTCAAAATTACACAACATTTTCGACACAACGGAAAAGGATAGCAAAGCTCAATAAGCTATCAGCATTGATTGTTTTGTACTATAAGGTGCAAAACAAAAGAGCCATTCCCAAGCACGAAATCATATTCAGAAGAAGACCACGACAATGCAAAACCGTGCTTAAAATAATCAATCTTCTCATGAAATTAGCGTGTGCTGCATTCATTACAAAGCAAACAAATTGAAAATTACTCAAAGTTTACTCGATTTCAAATAAGTTTAGCAAACAAATTAATTGAAAAAGACATGCAATGCAACACACGCTATTACAAACAAGACAAGATTGAAAATGTTTTAAGATTACCTGAAAATGTGAATGGCAAGAAAAAAGTTTGTTCAGTTTTGCATGGTTTTGCTATAAATTATTAACCAATTTCATACAAATTATTACAATATCAATTGCCGTAGTCTTATTGACTGAATATGACTGCGATAGCAGGCCAAGTAATACAACAACAAAATATGGCATAAATATACATTTTCAATAATTTTCAGCTTTATTTCCATTGCCTTTTCCTAATAATCAAGTATTGTTGGATTGTGTAAAGGTATTCGGTAAGTTTCAATTTCTACTCATAATTTCCACGTGTACATGAAAACAGGTTCACACTACTAGTCGCGAATTTTGTAATTTTGCAGTGTGTTCATGTTTTTATAGCATATATATATATTCATCTCTACTACATAATTTCACATCAGGTATGGATGGTTTGACTATAAATTTATCTCAAAGGTTACGTGATTTGTATTTATAATTTTCATCTGTTTCAAGGTACATTATAAAGATTGATATAATATATCTCCAATAGTAAAGATATACTCATTTTGAATCTGTAAATCTCTAAATGTGTCAGGTATATAAATATATTCAGTATGTAGGAGAATATAAATCCAAATGAAGGAAAAAGCATATAGAAGATTCTGTGTATTTTGCAATAGTGGGTATTTCTTTGAAGCTCGTCTTATTTTCCATCCTTCTTCGGCTTCGTTATAGCCAAAACAGCAGCTCTGGCTAGTGCTTCTTCCATTTTAATTAATTCGTTCACAGCCTTCGCCGTATTCACAGCTATCTCATTTTCATTGAAGCCGTACGTGTACACATTTTCAAGCTCGATCCAGTCGTCCGGACTTATTTCATCCGTTCTAGTATACCCTTTTTTCCATTTAATACTAAGATGAAGCTTTTCGCATTCTGCAATTAGGTCTGACCGAGCCAGCATCAGAAAAGGAAGTCGTATTCGGAATGTTATCTACAGTTCAGTAATTACATTACACATTTCAGTTAATTTTATTACAGGGAGACTGCTACATGGATAATCCTGAGTTTTGTATAAGTAAACATGTATTATTATGATAGTGCATGCCATACCTTCAATGCAGTACCACAGCGGAAAGGATCCGCAGTGAGGAATCCAATTTGTGAATTGTAATGGAACTCTACATGACTCGCCAGTTTCGTATATATCTCATCTAACGTTTGCATAATTGGACAAAGTCGGCCATATCGTCCCATGACTATGACGTCTAGATGATCTTGTGCATTGATCCACAGCTGGATACTGTTATCAGGACTCAACATAAACGCACGAGATTTTGGCCAGAATCGGGAGATTTTAGTTGCCTATTGATATAGTAGTCATATTTATAATTTGCAAAACAAATAGAGAATAACTAACAATTCTGGAAAAACATACATCGGGTATCAAAAGATTTCTGGAATTAATGAGCTCATCCCTCTGCTCTTTCTCTAATGTTTCTAAATCGAAAAGATCCCAATCCGGTCCAACATAGGATAGCAATTTAGTCAAAAGTAAATGAACTTCCATCAAATCTTCCTTTTTGAACAAGGAAACAAATGCAAACGGTCGAATATTTCTGGAAAGTCGAACTCGTACTTGATCAACGAATTTACTGGGAAGATCTACAACTGGAATATCCTCCAGTAATGGAATTTGTCCTGTAAATGAACACATTAAGAATTGTCAAGGTGTCACTGACTTGATTGATATGTAACAAATTAATCTTCTAGACTGCCACACATTCTAAACTGGCCATCGAACTGCAGTAGTAGCTTACTCATGATGTTAAGTATTATGATTGATTAGTCACGAACCTTGGAATACCATTGCTGGATGAATTATGGGTACAGTGCTTTGGCCATTGTGGTCCCGAATTGCAGGTATAAATACTTCTTTAAATGTCATGTAGCAATGGGGATCTGGAGCAACGAGGAAGTATTGTGGGAAGAATTTGATGCAATCTAGAAGAGTCGCTCCATACCTAGGCGTTGACCTTGTTTTTATTTCGTGGAAAATTTCTTCCGTCAAATATTTTTTCACGTAAGCTTTTGCAGTGGTAGAATTCTGAGCAGATGTCAACAAAAGTTTCCTCCAAGTTCGAGCCCAGAGACCTTCCTCTTTACTTATCTGATGATAGTACGTTTCCAAAGTTGACAGTTCGGTCGTTTCTATCTCAAGTGCTGGCTGCTGGCTTGTCACTGCTAATTTTTACTGGTTAGGTACTACTCTTTGGATTTTATTCTGGCAAGTGCATATTTTCAGTGTTAAAAGTGGTAGGTAAAACAGCAATTAATCAGATTGAAATTGAAAACATCGTGCTTTAATCCAAAAACGTACCGATACCAATCCCATAACCAAAATAACAAATAAACAAGACAGAGCAGACACACATATTGGACATTGTAGCAAACAAAATCATTTAAAATAGGTAGACAGACAAAGGTAACTGACATAACACATGACGCCACAGATCTGATAGCACAAATCCAAGAGACGCGGATAAGACAAAGGAAATTGGCACATTTAAACTGATATTTTTTAGCTTAATACTATATATACCAGTAAAGAATATGAATTATACATATTTTCAGCTGTCAGCTCTAAAATCTATTACAAGCGAAGTATAAGAAGGAGAAAATTATTTTAATATTTGAAATCATTTAGGCATTTATGTAGAGAAATATGTAAAGCATAAAAGAGAATGTGGAATGCAAGAATTATTTTTTTCTTAGCCTATATCTTTGTGGTTTTCGTTCACCTTTTTTATCCTGAAGAGTACTTGGTGGTCTCTCCCAAGTGTCAACGGAGCTTTTATTCCTTTTGACACTCTTTGGAGCAGCTGCTGCGGGATTTGCACTCAGTAATTCAGCATGCGTCAACAAATCCTTTCTCCGCAAGTAAATTCCAGGGGTATTTCCGATTCTATCTTTCACATTTGGATCAGCGCCCGTTTGTATCAGAGTTTTATACATAACTCCAGAATCAGGAAGAGTTGCAGCATAATGAAGAGCAGAGCGCTTATTTTTATCCATCAATGTAAGTGACTGCAAATATTAACACGAGTTTTTGCATCAATGTAATGTGTTACTAAAATGTTGCATGTTGATAATTAGTGTTATTACTAGAAATTAACTGTGTAAGCACTATCTATTTAAAATTTAAGTGTTTGGGCTTGCATGGGTTTCCCGCTGTGTTCTATATCATTTCTCTTGCCATGTAATAATAGCATTAACGTGAGGAAAACCTAGCATAATTACCTGTGGGTAATTAGATGCCATATAGCGAACCACAGCCGGGTGATAATGTAAAACAGCCTTGTGAAGGGGTCCTCGCCCATGTTCATCTTGAGCCAGTGCCAAACGTTTCCTGTCCAGGAGACTTTGCAAGTCACGCAAATTTCCCGAGCTGGCAGCGTTATGGATCGAAGCAATCTTCGCCTAGTTAGACAATAAATATTTCATAATAACACTCATGGTCACAATCAGAACAGATATACCTAACATTATTGTAGCAAAATGTAGAACTTTGTCCTATATAATCCTATGTCCACTTGCAAGTCCATTTATACCTATACAGTATATATGTATGAGTAATAAATCGATACTTAATTTAGCCCATCCACTAGAGCTTAGTCTTATTAAATAATTATACTTTGCAAATAGGTATCAGCAGTAAAGAAACAGTTGATTTCTAATTGCTCTTACCTTCTCTTATGGATATGATAGCATATTTACATATTTTTTACTACACTAAGTTAATGTTAGAAAAGAGTTGCCTCCTGTATAATTAAAAAGACACGGGTAACTTAAGCACTAATAGCGCATTCTTTACTTACCATATACGCTGGAACGTTTAATAAAAACTCTTGAACTTCAGGATTGTCACTCTCCTTCCCCACTAACTCATTCCCCCGACCTTCGAGAACTCGGTCAACCAGCTTCTCCATGTCACTAGGTCAATGAAGCACAATTAATTATTGAAACTCAGTTTTAGAACATCTCATTTACATGAAATTTACATCACGCAGTTGTCTCTTGCCTCTAATATCTTACCATGAAATTATTTTAACTTAAGTAGAACAATGTTCCTAATAATCAAATAAATAATTTCAATTCACACATAACTATTCACACATTGAGACTTAATGACCAAGTTGTGTTGTTGTTAATTTGTCAAAGGGGTTAAGGTAACTTTTTATTTTTATGTTGTACCACAGTCGATTGGACAGCGGAATAAATAAAGCAGCTTTTTCTGTATGTAATTTTGACTATAAGACATTTTTGCTTTACTACTAGGTTTTCACCCCTATGACATCCCATATGGGTAGTTTGAGACTTCGATCACGTAAATCTCTGAGTCACTAAGTTCTCAACTTGTTTATAGTATTCTGACCTTAGAAAAGCTAAGATTAAAAAAATGGAACTCACTGCTGACATAGTATACCTGATTTATATCAAACTGAACATTATTCAACAAAGATCACAACCTCAAAAAAACTTCGTTAGCATTGATTAGCATTCAAACTTAGATATTTCTCTCTATACAACAACATACTGTCATAATATCTGCAACCATATTTGAATATCTCTCTCAGATTCAATTCAAACCAAATTGTGCTTAATATCATCATTGTAAATAGGCATCATTACATGAAACATCCTTACTTAAGGAGTATAAACCATTTTCTGCAAATGTTCAACCATATTTTTGATTGGAAATACATTAGAAGCTAATAATTGTGAAAATACTTGCACAATTTCTGCAATGTAGCATGATAAGCAGTGCCTATATATATTTAGTAGTTAAAGTATGCTACATTATCGACATTATTGGTTTGATGCTATTCTTATGTAGAGCAAATATTAGTAGTATATTGCCCTGACGTTTTGAGAACAGAAGACATTTCATTTGCCAAGTGGAAGGCGATGCTAATTACTTATTCAATGTTGCGTGAGCAAAACTTACGAAAGCTTCTGATTATGGCCAACGTTTAAAACCCTATACTTGCACACTATCACTAATATACTTATCTAACTACCTAGTTATGTCGTACTACCAAATTGTATACGCCAAATGTTAGGAGCTAAAATGATGGTAATAAAAATATTTATCTGAACATAGTTAAGTACATAATTTTTAATAAAATGTGCAGATAAACGTACCTATAGAGTACATTGACTAGCTGTAAAAAGGTGTCATCAAAGTTCTCTCAAAATCTGCTGTCTATAACCTTTAGTAAATGATAGAGCTCCGTTCTATTGGCTGTAGGATTTTCAATCGATTAACCTTGAGATTTATTTAATCTTTTCTTTTTTCACATGCGAAAGAATCAATGTGTAACTTTTGTAATTTTAAACCAGACACTTTTTAAAGTGTAAAATGATCATGGCTTTACTCTACAATTAATTATTAATTGACTGAAAAAACAATTACCCTTCAAACTATCTTCAAACAACTAAATATTGCATGATAGTTAAGTAGCTCACGCTTTGTGGACTTGGCTAATTTTAGAATTATTACTCACTATCAGTCACTCTGGGTCAGAACCTGCGCCTATCCCTTTTCTACAATTTACTTATTTACATTTGCGAGTATTAATTTTCATACTTGTAACGAAACTGAAGAGGTGAAATTATTACCATCCACAAAGTATATTGCTATTACAAATGAAAGTACTGTTAGAGTCAATAAGGAAACAGTCAACAGTAACATTAAAGAAAATAATTTTCCTTAAATTTTCCCTTTCATTTCCCACTTACAGATCATCCAAATTGTCGATTGCAGATGTAAAACACATAACTTGAACATTTTGTTTTCACACCTTTGAAATGCTGTGACTCGACTGCTTTGTTTCAATGAGGTTTAAGTTCCTGATATTGTGCGACATGTGACCATTAGATGTACAGAAAGGACAAACGGACATAGTGCTTTAATTTCAACCATGCTAACTCTATATGAAATTTTCCCAGCTTTCACCACCAAACCAAACGCATGCGTTAGTTAAAATGATGGGGAAAGTCTCGGAGAAAGTTTGGTGAAAGCTAACATTGGTATAAATAATGAAAGTATTGAAGATAATAAATATGGTCGATGGTCCTATAACATCTACCGGCCACTACCGTGTTTAAAAACAATAATAGTATTCAAAACATAAAATACCCTCTTTTGATGTATTCCTCGATATCCTCCTCTGGCTCTGGTTCGGGTTCCGGCTCAGGTTCCTTTGGTGGCGGAGCGGGTCTGTTTAAATACGGTGATTTGTATGCACTTTTCTTTTTTGTTTCGGGTGGAGGTTCCGGTTTTTCTTCGACCACCGTTTCTTCAGCTTCCACCGCTTCTTCCGCCTCTTCTGGAGGCACGGGACTAGGATCAGGTGGCAATGGACTGGATTGAGGTGGCTTAGGACTACTAGGAGGTCTTGGACTTGACTTAGGGGGCTTGGGACTACTCGGTGGTCTTGGACTTGATTTCGGGGGCACAGGGCTTGATTGAGGAGGTGCTGGACTTTTCGGTGGAGCAGGACTAGTGGGAGGTACTGGGCTTGACTGAGGGGGTGCAGGGCTTTTTGGAGGTATAGGGCTTGATTCCGTGGGCGCAGGGCTTTTCGGGGGCACGGGACTTGATTTAGGTGTTTGTGGAGTTGATTTTGGTGGCACTGGAGAAGGTTCTGCAGGAGGCGGTTCAGCATTACCATCTCCAGCATCTTCTTCTGGTCGAATATCAAAATTGGTGCTAAGATCATATTTTCCATTTTCCATCATATCTTCCGGAGCCATTTCTTCGCTGGTTCTCCGTACTTTTGTTGCTGTAGCTAGAATACTTTCCATAGTAATGGGAGCATCATCTTCTACCTCTTCCTTTTCTACCTCAGCATTACCATCTCCACTGAACTCTCCTGAAGAAATCTTTCGTTTTTGGCTTAAAGACTGCGGACTGAACCCTCGATCCCAACCTATTATATCACCACTAACTCTAGGAGCATCAGGGATATGTCTAAGATATCTTGTGTCGAATTCGGTCTGATGAGATCTGTAGTAGCTCGGTGTTCTTCCTTTCAAATCAGGAATCGTCTCATCTGCTCCAGACCTTTTCAAAAAGTTGTACATGGTTGGATCTTTTGCAGCGTAGTGCAACGGCGTCTTTCCTTCATTGTCAGGTTCGTTTATTAAAGATCCTGCTTCCAAAACAAAAAACTCTACTGCTATTCTGTGTCCAAGACCTGCGGCTTTGTGCATTGCCGTTAAACCGTGGGAGTCTTTCGCCGTAAATACTTCGTTCACTTCTGTTTTTCTTTTTAAATCCTGCAAAATACGGAAGTTGGAGTTTACTCTCTACCATTCACAATCCCACACATACTACCTGTCCTTCGTCGCATTTTAATTATGAAATAGGAAAAGCAATAACACAAACATTTACTCTGAGTCTGAATGAAAACCCATTAGTAGGAAATGTTTCCAACCCCAACTTAACTTATTAACGCAAGTAAGTGCATGCTGTGAATTACGAAATATCATGCATAGACTGAAATTGTTTTTCCTGAAGAGCACATTAAGCTGTAATTAATTTTACCTTTAGCGTGTCAACATCATTATGTATTGCAGCCTTATGAATGCTTTTGATTCGGGATAGCAAATGTGGTACATTGTCAAGGAACTTTCGTATCTTTGCATTATTCGTTGTTTCTAATAGCAGCTTATCTCCATTACCAGCCCAGACTATTCTCTCCAGTTTTGAGATGTCACGCTCATGAATCCAAATTCGAATTTGAGCTCTTGTAATGTTTGGTGACATTCCTGAAGATAAAGAAACCATTAAAGTATACTTATTACAGATTTATGTACTGTAAGTATATAACATTATAACTAAATAGCACTTAAAGCTTTACAAATAGCCCAGACATGTTAAAAATGCCTATTTCACCTAGAAATTCGTTAGCCATTACTAGTGTAAAGTGAAACTCTAGAGAGTTGGCCATTTATATACAAACTTGTAGCCTGTAAGATTGAGCTCCATTATTTTTCAACACTCAGGAAATGACTTAGAGTGGTTTATGCACTCCATTTTGTAACGTCATTACATTTCTACGACTAAGTCTCGGGTGCAACAAAGAGAAAGCCAGTGAAACTAACGACGGCGGCGGAAATATCAAATCATTAGTGGTGGGCTGTGTGTCTGGCAATATGTACGTTAAACTAGGAAATAAATTTGTACCTATAACAGTTTCTACCTCTTGCATGTACATTTGTCTACCAACTCTTGTTTGTTATTTGTACCTCGTTGTGTCAAATGTGAATGTAATTGTTCTAACACACGCCCTTCACTTTCTCCGTAACACATTACGTTTGGCAAACAGAGTGGTAATCAGCTATTCAAAACAATTGCAGAGATCTCTTAAACTAAGAGCTTCAAAGTCAAAGTTATACAACCTAACCAACTATAAGGAGAATAAATAATATACCATATGGCTATAAACAATAGACCCGTGTGTCTAACTTTACATTTCGTATACACATTCATATAGAATGCAAGTACAAGGTCCACTGTATTACACTTTACTTAATGTGTCTGGCCATTTTGCGTCAGATGTATTCATGTATGGAAATGTACCCTAACTACATTCATCTTTCAGTAACCCTTTCATGGTTAAATCAAGTACTACAGTATTGCTCTAAATGTAACTATTAAAGTGATCATAATCTGCAAGTGTTCGTATTGGATGAATGACCTCGGTCCATTAAAATCGTATGCATAAAACAAAATCACGTACACGAAAGGTTTCTCCAAACATGTACAATTACAAGCAAGGCAAGATAGCAATTAATTATTATTAGCAACGTTTTGCAAAAAAATCCGACAAACCTGCAACTTTTGGCGAAATCGGAGAAATCTTTCTCCTTTTTCCACGGGAGAAACTTCGGTTGTTTTGCGTGTTCGGTCCTTCGATATCCAATTCTTCAGGGTGACTGACATAGTAAATGGCCTTCCTACCATGAATGTCCACAATTTCTGTATTCGCTCCGAGATTCACCAGCAGATCATACATATCTTCACTGTCCTTCAAAGAAGCTGTGTAATGCAGAGGAGTACGAGATTCCTTCAAAAACATAATTATCTTTAATCATTCTCTAAAACTGTTATTGAACGATGAACATATCCGAAAGAAACACAAAGGCATGGCACGCAGTCACTTCTAGATTCTAAGAAATTCTCTCGACATGAAAATCCTATTCCTATGACTATGAGTATGACTATGACAAAGAATAGCATTGTAATGCAACTATAGGATTACTATCTACTTTTGAAAGATATTAGTAACAGTAACGTAATTTGATGCAAAGTAATGCGTAGTTTAGTTATAATCGTTATATTATACTGCGAAGTATACATAATCCATATATAGATGTGTACAAAAGTAGGCTGTAGCTTCTAATGATACAAAGATCTGTGCAATATTTACTGTTGACATCATTAAGTCAACTTTGTCGACTGGGGCGATCAAAATATAGGTAATATCTACCATTAGCGTTACATATTATATCATTAATTATTAGCAAAGAAATGTCGTACACGCTGAGATACCTAATTGGCCTTTAGTCTTACAAATGAGAGACAACGAAGGAAACAACTATTTGTTCTGATTCTACATTCGTTATACTTTGTAATTCTATCCTTTTCATGTTAGCATTTGGCAAATTAGCATTTATATATGTACCATTCCATCACTGATTGCATGGTAAGTTGATACTTCTTGTCAGATAATTGTATATTTACATTAGCTCTGGCAACTGGCATACGAAATTTGCTTGGATTAATATCACTTGGGATAATTGTAGTGATTTCAGCTAGGTTATTCATCATTATTAGTCGCTCTTTAGTTCTAGTCTGTTTCTGTCTAAGTATAAAATTATATCCATTGCTTCGATTACAGTCACAGTCGATTTAATGTAGTACAGACGCAGGCAGGAGCATGACAAATTGGTTAAGTAATGGATGGATGAAGGAGAGGAAAGGGAAGCATCTTTAATGGGTAACATGACACGAATTTCAAGGACAAAATTATATTATAGTAAAAGTCATTATTTAGGTATCTAACTCAGCATGTCAAATAATGAACGCAAAAGAAGTTACAAAATAACACAAAAAAACTATACAAAACATGCTATATCCTATATTTATACAGACTTTAATGGAATATTGTGAAAAGGTAAATATATAGAAAGCAAAGTTCTAACAGCAGGACTTTTCCCTTTCTTTGTACCAGCCCTCAGCCTGACATAGAAGTGACTTTTCCTTTGTATAGTGAAAGTAAATCACTAGGACTCCAGGTGCAGTTGTATTATTGTACTACATTTGTGTCTTACTGCCCCAGTAGCAGTGCCATCGTTATCTAGCAGATAGATATCTAAGGACGGTGGTAATATTATGTCATTATATCGAATAAATAATTCAAAAGGGAGAAATATACGTATAGCAAATATCTTAACAATCTCAAGTATAGGCAGAACTGAGCACTTGTGAATTTTGTATTAATCAGTAAATTATTACACGTGGGGCCAGTCATATTACTTTGAAGGTGGTGCAAGCTCACTTATTCCAATTGTAAAATATTTGCTTAGGAATATCTATTGTGTAAAAGGCAAGGTAGCTACTATTAAATACATACCTCTATATATTATTACACAGGTATCTACATTATAAGGTAGTGTGATTGTGTCTTTGCCTTTTATGTCTGCTCATAACATAATTACTTATTGCGTATGAAATAAAATGGTTTTTAATATTTTGCAACTATTTGTTGTCAAAGTACACTAATGAGGCGTGGGGCAATACAAGGCATTGTGCTGCTCGAGGCTCGAGAAATGTTTCGACACAAAAAGAGAGAGAATAGAACAAAAGCTCAGTCTGGTAAATGTGTAATAAGGGGATAATAGCGTTACGTATGATTATATTGCATTAGCTCAGGATTGTAGGGACGGAAAAAGGGAAGTCAAGCTTCAAAGCAACAATATTGAGGTATTAAGCAATCCATTGGCAGAATGAAAAATGTATTTATGCCAAGTGAAAAGGCATTGCATGATATTGTAGTAATGGGTGTAAGTACATATTAACCAAGTCTACCGGTACTATCTGTGTTAGTTATTCCACTTATGCACTACATGCATAGTATATTCAGATGTATTAGCACTAGCAGATACTACGAAGGATGTGCAGTAACGCAGAAAAGGTATCTATTAGTCGTGGTAGTGTCTGTCTGGTACGATTTACACTTATTGTTAGAAAACACAAATATAGAGCGGGCTAGAGCGTAATACGTTTCTATGCTATAAATTACAAGTCAGTCACATTCAATTCAATTGAATTGATTCAGGTCGCTCTCATATGCAAAATCAATAGCTTAACTAACATAATATTTCTATTTGTGCATACCTGTACGTTATATGTTATAGAGTTATTCTTCATTTGGATGGGAAGGACTCGCTGACCGGCTTTGTTTATGTAGCATGGTCAAAAAAGTCAGACTAGTGTCTTTATGTGTCATGAAATGCAATGGTGGACTTTAGAATGTTGACTCACAAAACAATGTCTGATATGTACTATTTCTCCGTCTGAAGGAAAGTAGTGAAAGCGATGGCTATTGTAGTTTTAGTGCCTAGTACCTACCTATACGTAATGTACGTGTGCCCACGTAATACACTCCTACTATCTCCAAAACACATCATACTATTATCATTTACAAGTATTACTCTTCTATTGATATAGGTAGCTGAATTAGACTGTAACCTCGTTCCTTTTGTCCTATGCTAAATTATCAAGTATTTACTTACTTATGCCTATCTGATGTATTGATAAAATAAGACATAACCGAAGCCACAGCAAATGGCTCAACATTTTCTTCTATCCTACCATTTATTTATGCGTTTATGCTGAGATAATAATAAATTGCTGCACCTTTAGATTGCTAAATAAATTGCATCCATTCCACATGCCCCAGATTTTAGCAAATTATTATAAAATGTATACAGGTGAAATGTGTCTCTGTCCTTGAAATTACTATTTGATCAAAGAGACTTGTCCGGAACTACCTCCTCATTTTAGTTTTATGATCATTTTTCAAACAGGACTTACATTATCTTTAATTTGGATTGTTTCTGGGTATTTCTTCGCCAGCCACTCGACTACAGCCTTATGATTGTAGAGAACGGCCTTGTGTCCCACTCCTCTACCAACGGCATCTCTAGCAGTGGCCAATTTTCGCTTGTCGATTAAAGCCTGTGTCTCTCGAAGGCTTCCTCGTACAACTTTAAAGGAATCAATAAATAGGCGAAATGTTTGAATTCTCTTTACCATACTTTTACTCAAATTACTGAGTCATCATCAGACTAGTTAAACAATAAACGTAAGAAACGTATCATTACTTATTCATTGGTTATTCTACCATTGACGGAGTTCTCTATGAATTAATGTGTGAATAAGTCTCACAATTACATTTGATGTTTCTAGTATGTCATGTCATAGCTTTGCAATTTCAAATATAAAGACCCGTATGACATAACTGTCCAAATATAAACGAAAAGATATATTTTGTTGATAGACTAGTAGACTAGAAGAGATAAAAATTGACATTGTGTCACTTATAAAATGTAAAATTGTAAATATTCTTGTTGACTTGAGTAAAATATTATATATCTTATATATCAAAGTACAGGCTTACTTGGACAAATTAGGTACCGGTCGCGGTCCTACAATAGTGAAATTACAGTGTAAACATTGTTGATGGATCATTACTGCTATGACTATGACTTGCTGACATTATCAATGAAACTTTTAGACAGGTACGCTAAACTAATGTTTAGGTATTGACGTAAATCAAAATTGGTTATTTATGTAACACACGATCCTAAAACACATGATGGGATGGGAACAAGAAAATGTTTCACTAACCTGCATCGTGAATAAGGTCAACTTTTGCCATATATCCTGGGATGGAACGTAAAAATGCCTTAACTTTTGTGTCACCGGTAGATTCCATCAGTCCCAGGAGTCTTGCTCCTTGACCTTCCAGAACTACATTTTCTAACTTTTCTAAATCGCCGTTTTTCACCCATTGGCGAATTGCGGCTCCTTGGCCGGAAACCGCTAATCATAAATAAAATTAAAATTTCATATATCAATAAAATAGGAAAAGCTTTTTTTCTTTTGCCAAGTACAAAGTATATAATCATTATAGAAACATATCATTTACCTTTTGGAGGACTGCTGTGAATATAAACGTTATTCTGTGTGATTGCCATCATAATGACAATTTGGTACAATCACTAGTTTTCCATGTTTTGGTAAATATCCCACCCGGAACAAATCGTGAAATTGAAAATATTCTTTGTTTTCGCTGCAAACCAGGAAGAAGGAACAAACGACAAGGAAATGTAAAAGTCGAAGATAAAAGGGCACTGAAAACCGGCGCTATCACTTTCCCCCAACTGTTTAGACAATAATACTTTTAGGACATAGTGTACGTAGGAAGAGGACTGTCGACGTAGACACCAAAATGTACAGGATCTAACAATGAAGTGACGGAAAGAAAGTTGTCGGTGTAAATCTTGAAATTCTAAATAAAGTGTTAATCCAGGCGGAGAAAGGAGTTTAGCCTAATAAAAGGAGAAAACAATTGAAGAGGGGCATTTTGTTGGGTTGTTTGTATTGCTGAATGTAGGTACGTATAGTTTGGTGAACTCGGCTTAAGTTGGAGTTGCACTTAAGTCGAAGGAAGGGAAATTCCAAGCGTTCTTAAATGAAAAATGTTTGCAAGCGACTGAACTACAAGAGTGAGCACAGCGAAGCTTTTTATGTTAGGAAAAGGCAATCAAAGAGAAAGAAATATCAGAGCTATATATCATTATAGTGGGGTAAGTAAGCCTTAAACCTCCATTTACTTAGGACCGATAGTAAAGTAATGACCAAAGTCGTTACATTGAGCTCGCAGTCAAGTCAGGCTAAGCCAGTGTTTGTATGTAGTAAGTAGTATCGTGGTCGTCGCACAAAACTAAAATCGATAGTCTTTTATTCCTACTATTGTGTATAATGTAATACGTTGGTTCACTGGTTTCTGGAATAGCTTTAACAATACGTAGCAGAGTGCGTTGTCTTATATTAGGTTGACATATCTTGTTCACGTTTACTTACATACGTCCGAACTATCGGTTGTTGGTCGTTTCTGTCGTCCTCGTCACATCAAATTCCCACAAATAATTGATTATGTATTAGCTTACGTCCCTATTGCATACAACTCCAATAATTCTCTTTCTCTGCCATTACGTCGTATCCTCCATTTTTATAGAACCAGGAGAACATGGAAGAAACTCTTGGCTATTCAACTTGAATTAGTCTAGATACGACGTTCTGAACTTGGACAACTGTGTAGTACATAAGTGACACAAAAAGACACATTTGTCTATAAACACAGTGCAGTTTCATTCAGGTGACAGAATTTAGACAACTTACCTACCATGTCGATTCCAAATGCATGTTCAGTACAGAATTCATGGAAAAAAGAACCCAATTCATCTATTCCTTAGACACATAAAGCATTGGCGTAATTTATGTATGGATGTATTTGTAAAAATCTTTTCTATCACAAGACAGGATTATTGAATTGTCTGTAGATTCCATTCGCCAACTCATCAACTTTGTTTTCTGCCCACATTTCTCCTATACATTGATATCCTTCCATTTTAATTATTCAAATCTTCTAAGTAACAGAAAACCCATCGTTAGTCCAATTTGCCTTCCCTTCGTCTTAATTCTAGGAACCAAACGAGGAATTCTCATCCAACTACACCAAATTACATTCGAAGTAACGACATATTAAACCCACCAGTAACTGCCAATACCACTAATGCACATCTAAAATTCTTGTTCTCTCAGAAAAAAGACTAAGGCAAACTACATTACATATTAGTACTTTAATAGATTACTATTTATTAAAGTACTACACTTTCTCCTCCATACTTTGCTAACTACATGAACACTGACGAAAACCTCTATCATTACTGCTATCCTTTGATATGCTTCTTTTTTTCCTAGTTTCACATACTATTAGTAGCATGAACATTCCTACAGTAATAATATTTGATCATAAAAGAAGGAAAATGCTATTGCTATACGGTAGAATATGTGCAGCGCTCTCTGCTCCTTCAATTACTAATACCCGACCACTTTATTCCGTCTGGAGCAATCAATTTGGAAGGAAAACCAGAGAGAAACGCCAAAGCAATTTGTATGCAACGAGAACATTACTGAAATGTGTACATGTGTATTTCAATACTTACAAATTTTTCTCCGGCTACAACCTCTCATTTTCTGTTACAACAATTTCCATGCAGGCATCTGGTTTTATATACTCTTCCACTCCACGGTCATTAGACTACTACCTACAATTTTCTGACTAATAAATACCGAATGTAGATAAAAAAGGTCCCTTGCCTTTGAGTTCTTTAGACTCTGTGCCTTTGACTTTGTTGTCTTTCTCAATGAACCTGAATAAATTATGAATGCTATGGAACGATGTAAAAAGGAATGAGAAACAAACACGTCCAGACAATTACTGTAAAAGGAAAAGTAAATAGAGCCCTGGGATTTCTTTGTAAGTTATTTGGCACGCGAATTTCATTGTTATCATTTTTGAAGTTGTTTTATGCGAAATAAATATGGAAATAAACAGTATTCAACAGTGACATTATGCGGTTGTCTAGGATAATAGAGGTAGTTGCCAAGACAGTTGCCAATAAAATTTTGCGTTTTTCTGAAAACCTTTCAAAATTCGCTTATGGAAATTCGGGCTCCCAGGGCTCTATTTACTTTTCCTTCGACAGTAGTTTACTCCAGATTGTGGTTGAAAAACTACCTAAGGACATACAACGTTTTCTTATGCATGAGTTTTTGTAACCTGAATCATTTAGTGGTTGTCACATTATTTATTGTATATGCAGCATATTCTCAAATGAAATTGCTGATTCGGGATCAACAACTGTAACCTTATATTTATCTGTACTATATACTTTCCAAACCACAAAGCCAATAACTCGCAATACGAAATTACTCCTGCCAGATCCCCATTTACAGAACAAAGCAGAAATTGCTGATGTAACCAGATTATCCAGAAATTAATTCACTTATTTTGCCACACAGAAAAAGTACTTTTAGCCTAGGTGTGCAAGAATTGTGATGGTTGCAATTTATGATATCTGTAACCAGGTTTGAAGGAAGCAGTTAGTTATATCCAATTTTGTAATTCCATTAGATTGCTACTACCAGTATTTGTATACACAGCTGTCAAACATAAGTTAGACACAATCCATTGTTATTAATCAGGTTGATTTTGCATTTCCTAAATCGGAAGAGACAATCCTTGATGCACTGTCATGCAAACTAGATTATTTTGAAGATGCATCGTGCATATCCTGCCTTTGTTATATGCAGTACAGAAATATAATATAAAGAACTACTATAAGTAGACGTCTATTATAATTGCTTTTCGTTACTAGCAAACATAATAAAGGTAGTTCAATAATACTTGTATTTACTAGCATTTCTATTATAAAAGTTAATTTTCACATTTACGAACAAGTTTAGATAGCAGACAATAGTTGAATAAATCGATAGTTTACTTCTATAGTCTAGTATGTACCGACTTTGTTTAGATATGAAAATGCCATAGCGCAAATGACAAAAAAGACAAACATAAGTTTTACAAAACAGCTTTACATATGTAAGAGTGTAAAGATAGAAATACTAAAGAAAATGCACATGAATATTTAGAGGGAGAGCATACGTATTTCGGTCTAAATGGTTTTATTAAACTATTCTTAACTCACATAAATTTTTATCAATTGTTATACATAATACATTTGTGTTTCTGTCACACAATCCTCTAGGAGAATCGTTGTGATGGTGTTTTTGCATAAAACATGGCAAAGGAGTTACATAATGCAAACTCCCTGGTGTGGCACTCGATATTTAACTGAAGTGAGGTTAGTAAACTTACGGAGGTAATTGTACGAATTGCACATTTCTTTGAAGTAGGAGAGGCGGACATAGATATACAGCATGCATAAATACTAAACGTCAGCCTAAACTACGTAACTCAGCTATTGTCCTCGTACTTAGAGTAACAGGGTACGATTTTGCACCTGGGTCTATTCTCTGACTAAACTGCCCTACTTCTCCGACTTCATATTTCTAAGGACCATTTGTATAATCAGATTGCTATACGTAACTACCATCTTCAAACTTCTGCATTGTACAATATTCAGTACTTATACCATTCCTATATGCACTCAAGTTAGCACTTGTCAAGTTTATGGAGAATATTATTTGCTCTTTTAGCTTCCTGTGTGTCTCTCAGTGAAATGATAATAATAGTTGTCCGCTTCAGTAAGTAGTTCAGTTCATAGTTACAATGCACTAAAATTCGCAGAAAAAAAGTAGTTCGAGAAATACACAATTCCTGGCCATTTTTAACTCTTTGCACTTGCAATTAAGGAGTTAGTACCTAAGTCAAAAAATAACTACCAAATCATGATTAGGTACTACTACCTGCTAAATGACAATTAGTGTACCTATGTACTGCAAATAATTTACTGGATATAAATGGACTTTCTTTGTATCTGTTACATAATTTAAAACTTTTGTATATGCATTTTACGTCTCATCGAACACCTATATGTTTAAGTAGTACTAGCTTACACACAGCTAACACAACACAATCTCTTACAGATACCTATGCAGATATCACGCATAGCTCTGAATTTCCAATTTTTCTGCAAAATTGCAGTTAATATAAACAAACACACATCGTCAGAGATAATACCGGTCGATCAGGTACCTAAGTGGGAAAGATTGATGATAAGATTAGGGTCTGCCGAATATATTGTCAGGGTGTCCAGTCCTTGTCTCGATATATTTTGGGAAACATGGACCTAAAGTTATTTTACTAGATGACCTTTGTAAATAACGAATTGCTTTTGTTTTCCGATTAACATAATGGGTTGAGGCTAATGTTAAATTCAATGGTTATGCGGAGTAGCGTTATGCGACCTGCACTAAAGCCAGATATTACAATATCGTGCACATGCATAATACATCAGATAGATTTAGGTACGTTTGGCTTTAGTTTCAAGTTTCTTCTAAAGCAAAAGTAACTCTAGCTGTAAAGTACAGTTAGGACTATCATATTACATTTTACATTATGCTTGCAATACCTACAGTTAAATGCATTTCACTTCGCACAAGGAGGTTAATATAAATTACTGTTGAATAACTCGTCTACCTTTATTTACGAATAACAATCTGCTTAGTTAATCTATACTATACATTATAGGTGTAAATTAGAAAAGCTTTGGATGATTTTTTAAGAACTTGAATTATAATTTAAACTGATAGAAAATCCGATATGTAATTACTTGTGTACAGTCCTTCATTGTTTATCAATGAAAATGGCGAAAATGGCATATGCGTCAATGTCGATTTATATAGAGAACCCAACATTGCATTTAATTGTTATTCGTTTCCTATATGTTGAAATGTACACACAGAATACATATAGCTTCCACTACATTATATAGTAGCCATTGGGACATCGTAATAGCTATGTCGGCGCAGCACTAAAATTGACAATGTAATAACTTAATTGTCAGCTCTGTCTGGTGCGGGTTCAAGAAAAGGACAAATCACTTAATCACTGCTGGAGCTTTAGAGCATATTAAATAAAATATTAGATTTCTGCAGTGCTACACAATACAGAACATCAAAATGATCTCCCCAAATTTAGTTACAATTATCATACGGTACACGATATACGAAATGAACTCATTATATACTACTATTCAAGGCCAGCTTAAAGCATTACCAGTTTTGTCTGGCTATTCCCAAATATATTGAGCTAGTACATTTATTTTTCCAAATTTCTTTATTGTCCAATCATTCGTCCACGATTATAATAATTACGGGCAAAGAAGTGGAACAGATATAAAAATGCATATAACATGTACATAAATGGCAATGTCATTTAAGGCAGTCTCATGTTGTTGTGAATTACAGAATCGTCTATTCGATGAGGTTGGCACTATAAAAGTAAATAAATTATCCAGATTTGGAGAAACAAGCCTTTTTAATAATACCCATGAATGCTATTACTAAACCTTCGTAAACATTTGGAAGAGGGTTAATTGGTGTATTTGGCTATTTGAATTAAGGTTGTTACAAATGAATGAAAGATCATAATTTGAAAATAGAACATTTTGGTAATGAGATTTGAAAGCAGAAGTAGAGGTATATTTTCAAATAGAGCAAAGAATATGCAATTAAAGTAGATAGCGTGCTGCAGCCGTATAGTTACCATATCATTAGTATTGCATCTTTGATGTACACTATAGCAATGTTTGCAATTTGCAGTCGAATGAGCCCAAGAAACTTTTTATACTCTGTAAGTGAGCTTTTAATGTGAAATTAAGCTTGACGGATTAATGAAAAAAGAAAAAAAAGCAGAACTCGTAAAAAGCCACAGCAATCTTGTATGTAAGTAGCAGAAAGGCATTTATACACATCAAATGAATTCCGATTTGCTGCGTCTTATACGAATGGTATTCTGAAGAAAGAGAATAATATATGACAGAGCTGGTAGTTTTTGTTCCAGCTTCGCATTTATATGTTAAAGTAAGTAGTTCACTTGTGAGTAGGATTGGAAGAAAATAAAAGATAGAGACGAGTGAGGTAGGTAGATTGTTTCTGAAGAGATTGGCGCCCTCCGTACGAAAACCATCTTCGCATATGTCAAACTCAGACTTGTACTCAAAGCTAAGAGACTAAGGGGATAACCTACTGTTTTCAGTTTAATTTTCACCCTTGCCTGTTTATATTTCATTTAAATTAATTTCAGTCTGCTATATCTGTGAAGTTTCTTAATGAACACAAACTTACACTCATAGCTATTGTTAAATGTATTTAGTAGCTGATCAGAAACATTTTAACTAGAGTTAGTTTATTTCTACATTTATTTATGTTTGATTTAATTTTGTAGTCTGTAGATTGTAGTGTATGTACGTGTTTGTATTAATGTAAGTCATGCAAGTATTAATTACTCTGGTGCTTAGTGAGACGAGGGAGGAGAGGAGTCAATGGATTCACAAATAATACCAACCATCTATAGGCTACGGTATTTAAGTAGAGAAAGAAACCAACCACAGCTGCGTTAAATATAATTCAATTATTATTGCAGCTCAGATATCTCAAAATATCAATACTCAAGACACGTACAGGGGAATTGAAGTTCTTCTTTATCTAAACGCGTAGACTTGTTTTTAAGTTAACCACAGTAGTTTATCAAAAATGTCAACAGAACGTCAAAAAGGAAGAAGAGCTCTTCAAGCCAGAGTTTTACAAAATCAAGACGAAGATCCTCCTGAAGATCGATATCCCTGGATGAGATTTTTATGTCGTCTTCAATTGAAAAATGAAAGGCCTTTCAGCATTGCTCCACTTTTTGCTCTGGTGAGAATTTACATAATAAAGAGAAGAAACTATATTTAATTATCTCTAAGTATACTTGTAATAGACCTTCTTTGCAATGTGTTGTTTATTTTCTAGGGTTCAACATTATCGGAATTATTATTCCTTTTGAAGCTCACAGGGCTGCTTAATTTGGATATGATTGCACTCTCATCTGTGTGCATTCTAATATTATTAACATTAGTTACATTACTATACATACGCTTTGACAAACTCACGCTACTCTCATTCCTTGTAAGTTCTTACAGAATATCTTTGCATTCGTTATGTAAATCATATGTTTTGAATTTCCACGGTGAAAGGAATATGAACAAACTGTACATACTATCATCAGGCTTAATTCTTTTACCTTGCAAATTGGTCAATTTTTTAAATTGGTGGATTTGGCTATTTTAGTTACTTTCAGTATCACTTCTCTGTTCTTCGACATACCTTGTCGTTGTGATCTCAACAATAGAGAGTGAAGCAGCAGCATCAGTCACTGAGATGACTTATAACGAAAGCAGCAGCGTTAGCAGCACAAGAATACCCACTCCACGGGGAATAATTCTTCATCATGGAGGAGCATCTGCATCTTCTCACTTAAATTGGATCTACGAAATCCAAAATGAAAATGTACTACTATTTTATTAGCATAAACTCGTATAAATAAGCATTAAACAGTAACGAGACTTGTTAAGGAAGTATTTAGAGAATATCGTTTAGGAAATTCATCATACTTTATTGATTTGCTATTTATTTATAGCAATGTTGCGGCTATCTGAATTATACAGACTGGCTGATGACAATGAACAGAACAGAACTAGAAAATGAACAAGAACTTTTCTGGGTCACATCGTGTTGTAACAAAAATATCTCGCGAGAAGAATCTGAGTGTTTGTCCAAAGCATGGACCACCGGCAATGAAGATCTACACAAATTAGAGCCTTATCTTTACGAAGAGGTAAATTCCGTTTGATTCTAATACAATTCCATCATTTTATTAAAGAGATATTATAGATAGATCCACAAAGAGAATTGCTGATATTTATAAAGTAGAAAACGTGAAATTAACGTGTGTGTTACTATGTATTCAGGGTTGTGGGCACTATCTTGATAAGAAACTGCAAGAAGTAATCGAATACAAGTTTCGGTCTAGTACAAGTCTAGTTTTCTGGGATCTGGTGGTTCTTGTTGATCTCGTCGTATATACCATGTGGAAGAAATTCCATACAAAAACGGCCAATAGCGATATGGAGTTCAATGATGATGTATTCACTTGAAAAAGCTTTAAACCTGCCAGCCATACAATTGTGGTCTAACTCTAGAATCTCGAAATTAAGAGGTGTCAAATCCAAATACTAACAGAAAGTGCACATATAAATAGTGGCTTCATTTCGACATTCCTGTTCATCAGTCCACTAAGAATAGTGAAACAATTCTAATTCAAGTCAATATACCGAAATAAGTCATATTAATCACTCATGGACAGTATGTATGTGAGTATGCAAACCAGAAATTGTATTTGTAGCAATCTCCTGACAAATTAAACTATAAATATAAGTGAACAAGTAAAACTGTAGATTTAGTAGAGTAGCCTTATTTTTACATATAGAAACATTTAGACATACTAGATATTGTTGAAAGTTGAAAGATAGAGTACTAGATTCTGATAACTAGTGATTCTTTTAGTTATTAAAACCAAAAAATTAACATGTGTAATTTGTAGAATGTAGATTTGCCATTTTCCCCGCAGAAACTGCATTTAAAACTTATTTTTAGAAAATAATTGCTATTTGCTTGTAGTTAAATTTTCCGAGCATGTACGGATCAATTTAATATCACAACATCATTACAACTTCTCAGATACAGTCTAAGTATAAAATTAAATTACATTTTCTTCTGTTATCTTGGTGGAGTAGCAGGCGTTCTATTTTGTGGTTCGGGGTTTGTGACAATAAGTGGAGGAACATAGATAATATTTTCTGAAGTCAAAATAGTACTTTCTACCCCCGTGTAGGAGGTTGACTTGTATTTGGAGAAGTTGCTGTCGGATTAGAAGCTTGTGTAGAAGGTTGACTTGTACCTGGAATAGGTTCTGTTGGATTTGGAACTTGTGTGGGAGGTTGACTTGCATCTGAAAGAGTTTCTGTCGAATTTGAAGATTCATTATTAGCTCCAAACAAATCCCATCCTATTACAGCTAATAAATGCAGAGTCACAAAAGACTGCATTCCAGAAACAGCGTAGAAGAATTTCATCGAAATTTTGTCTCTCCATCCATTTTCATACCCATAGTGTATCACCAGAGAAAAACAAGTTATAGTGGTTAGAAACGCGACTGCATTTGTGGCAAACCATATTTTTTTAACAAGGTCTTCTTGTTCCTAGTAATAGGATTAGGAAAACCGGAAAATGATTAATAGGGAAATTCAAACTCATTCCTTGAAATTTAGATAATGCATAAGCTTTAAATGATTTTACCTTAAAGACTAAAAATATAGCGGAGATTAAAACTTGTACCACTCCAGCCACTAAACATAGACTGGTGCATATTTGTAATAATTCCAGCTGTTTTTTCAATGGTCTGAAGTCAATAAATCTGTCTATGTACGTCGGTTGCCACTGCCATTGTCTAGGTTCGAAATTCTTGAGTCCCAATTGGAAGCCAGCTTTGGAATACAAAAGTTTCTCCTCGTAGTTGACGTCATATAAAATCCAGGATGAGCTTCCACATTGTAGTAACCCAAGAGTCTCAAAAAGTAATCAAAACTTTATATGAATTCATTGAGTATAAGCAGGAATTACCTCGGAACAGTAATCTCTTAATTATAAATGATCCGAGCATATAAGCAATGATTATTATTGCGAATAGATAATAGTTAGTATGCAATTGTACAAATATACCAGATTAATGCAAACGGCGATTTGTAACTGATAGTTGTTCACAAGTTCAAATATACTCATTATAATATACAAACAGATAAATAGTACAAAGAAATGTTGAAAATTGTAAAATTAAATATTTTCTATTGATTCATGGAGAATAATCTTCAGTTATGTCAACAAAGTCTCATTTGCGATTTACGGGAGAACTAACCCAGGAAGTTTTATTCCTAAGTCAAGATTTTCATCGAGGAGGAAGAATTTGCAAATAAAACGCATTTCCTCATAAAGCAGTGACAAATCTTAAATAGGTCAGTCGACTGGATTTACTCTATGTACTTATTCATCAATTCCAGTTTATTTATTTAGGTTTCTTTCCTTATGTTGGCCATATTATGTCTTTTGTAATTACTTCCTGAGTTCCTAAGAAGCAGAAGTCAGATGAAAAGGAAGAATTACTAGCTTATATGTCAATGGATTTTCCACTATACGCATTCACATAGAAAACAAGAATACTTTTTTATTTGTTCAAACATACAATTTGTCATAGCACACTGAAACATACACAGCAGAGTAGAGCATACACATTGACATAGGTATATAGGTACTTCTTCTTTTACTATATATGGTACTTAGTACTTTGAAGATTACAGTCTAACACATTTCATTAGCTATAACAGGGCAAGGTACATACGTATTTCATCGTCTAATAGCTCTACTTTTAAATACTTAGCATTCTGTATGTTACATGAATATGTGCACTGTAATTTAACATTGTAATTCCAAATACATACACGAACAACACAATTATTACATGAATGATTTCATGACGGAATAAAAAACTAAAATTCTCAAATACAATTAGGACTAGAGTCTAGGAAAAACGTGACCATTTGACCTTTGCCTTTAACATTAATGCTACCCCTACAGCTAAGCTTGTAGCCTTTACTCTTGAGAACATCTGCTAACTCTTCTGTTACTTGGATATGATCGAGTAAGCCACACGAATCCATTCGACTAGCTACGTTAACGGCATTCCCCCAAATATCATACTGTGGCTTTCTTGCTCCAATTACACCAGCTGAAAGAGTTAAAAAATTCAACAGTCAATAAAACCCTGGTATTGGCGGACAGACTGGAACTAAAATTATTTGTATCGACTAAATAAAAAGTCATGCTGGAAAGGGATGTAATTGATAACTTACCTACAACAGGGCCCACATTCATACCAATACGAATTTTGAAATTGTTAAACGAATGTTCATTAATTTGCGTCAATTGAGATCGTAGTCGCAGAGAAAAATCAGCCATTGAAGTTATGTGATTGTACGTTTCTAAGTCGCGGGTTGTCTTCGTCAGACCTGTTCAAATAAAACCATAAGAAAATCATCAAACCTTGCACAAAAGGCGTTCCCCTGAGCAAACGATTCCTTTGACACTTTAATAAAACAATTCAATCTTTGCAAATATTATTAAAAACACCTTAGTGTTAAATGAATCTTGCAAGTCAGTTTTGTAAGATGTTTAACTTTTGTTATTACTTCACTTTACTTGCCCTTTCTAGTTAATGATTTTACAATGCTGCTGACAATTAGTAATGCGAGCACCTTGAAAATTTGTTGACAAGTCTATCGAATTGCTTTACTATACCTAGGAAGCAATTTATACTTCGATAATGATCAAAAACAAAACACAATAATATGATCCTAGATATAATTTTCTTACGCATCTCATATATACATTTCTCAGAATGAAGTTTGCGGTATACTTGCGTATTGCCATTACCACATCAAAGCAAAGAATTGCACGATAAATTAAATCCAAACAGATATCTGTACATTTCAATTTTTCGCCTTATGTTTATCTGGTTCCTAGAAATTCTCTGACTTTTCCTTGCAGAGCAAATGTTATCAAGTTTCACGAGACAGAAAAATAAATAATAAAATCAAATACATCTATACATCTTTAGTTTACAAAAATAATGCCCCATTTGACTTGCAAGCATATCTATATCATTATGACAGGGGCAAATTTCCTTATATAGTAACCTTGTTAAACCAAATTGTCATAACTTGCTTTGTTTATTGTTTCTACCTTACACGATCATGTTTTTCTATGATAAAAGTCTATTTGCCCAGTACTTCTGTAGCACGAAGAAGTTAAGTTTCAAAGATTTTTAATTTTCCTCCCTCTACATTAAAGGTACCTATTACATAGCTTAAAGCATAGAAACTTTAATGACATTGTTCTGATTCCAGCAGCAGCATAACAAATTGGTACCTCAGCACATGTTTGGCTTCCAATTCAACTTCCAGACAAAGACAACATATGACATTTCTTTGATGTCCTTTTAGTGGCATGTGTTTAGCCTGCACTTACGAAATATTTGCTAACAAGCAGGAATATTGTATATCAAAGAGATTTCAAGTCAAGTGAGTTCCAATTCAAGTTCTCTTCTCCTCCGTCCTTCACTAGCAATGAACTGCGCAGATTTTTTCCCCAATATTTTTATACATTTTCTGAACTCCTGAATCATACTCAGGATATGATAAAAATTCTACACCTTTACAAACCATAAGTTTACAACAAAAAAGCCACATTTTTAATCATTCCACGGGTAAGTTGTATTGCCATAAAAATCGAAATACAACAAAACTCTGCAGGACAACTGGCCAAGGACCTTGCTCAGAAAATGAAAACAAAAGCAAGCACCTGCGACGAACTTATTCTCGTAAAAATTATTTAGTTATCTCAGTTTTATGAGCATATCATAACATTTTTGCACTATTCTTTACATACCACCCTGTTAATTGGGGACTTCAGAAAAATACAAAACAAATTAAGATAACCTTAACACACTTGGCCACTTTGAACCCGGATTTTACAATTTTTACTGTAGTGACTGTGGCTCGTGCCATAATAGAACTTATGGACACATCCGTTAATAAAATGCTTGTAGCTAGTAATTTTTTGCAAAAGAGCTACTATATTACTCCATTAGCGAGTCAAAGATACTTTAATGTTAGCGACACGGTAGAAATCGGTCTATATAGAGAGTTTGCATAAAATAACATGTGGACAATGTAAAATGAAATAGGACCTGAAGCTGCCATGTAAGTAGCCCCTGTAGTCTTTATCTTCTCTATCCACCGGAATTGCTCTTCACCCAAGATCTCATCAAAATCTGCAATGATTTCATTGAGAAGTCTCAAGCACTCAACACCTTCGTTATTCGCCTCCAGTTCCATGTAAAAGTCCCAGAAGTTCGGGATCGATGCAAACATCACGCAGACTGAGTCACACTGCTCTGCGTACAGCTCCTACAGAGTCAAACCAAACGAACATTAAATACATACAGTCACATCAAAATTTCATTCATTTCATTTTCGTTTAGCGCTCTCTCTCTCACTTTCTATTAAATTTAATACTAGGAGAAAATTGACTTTAGCTCTACAGACTGTCGTTTCACTATTTATCGACAGATTTATAATTTAGACACTTTAACACATAAAACCATTTCGGTTCCTTTCACTAACAACCCTCGTTGAAATTCCATTTGATACGAAGACTAAACAACTTGTAACTCCATTTATGCCACCTGTATTCATCTTTTCATTTTGATATACAGCAATAATTCTTCAAGCTGGTCTGCTCGATTGATTCTTATGCTTTCATAGTAGAAGCGACACTTTCCTTACATCCTTGAAAGCATCCTGCAGTTTCTACTAATCTCATTAGAATTACAACAAGTTATGGCACTAAATAAAACGCTTACTACGGTCACACTTTATTCACCAGACTTACAAACTTACGGATTTATTTGTCCAGACACTCATCAAAAACAAAATATACACTAAATTCAGAACTTTTAGCAAACTGCGACTCAGGATACTAAATTAATAATTTGACCCCATTTGTAAGCATCAGTTTAGCTGAATTGACAATCCTTTATTTTGTAATTCAGGTAGGTTGCTAGAAATTAATGAAAATTGGGTTGCATTTAATTACCTACAAGGTTGCGTTGCGAAACACTTTATACTGCCATGTGCCATATACAAATGATACATTGTGCACAATATAACGCACTGTGCATACAAAAGTAGCTCTACTTTTCCACCTTGTATATATCTCTGAGAATGAACTGTGAAACACAATGGCAATGTAGCCGAAAATACTTTTCTTATATAAGCTCTCTTCCTCGGGCGAGCTAACAAGGTTGCAAGAACTGACTATTACCTCTAAAAGATAAATATCTCAATATATTGCACGTATTTATGATTCACAATCACAGACATCGTTTTCGTTAATAGTACTAAAAATGTCATTGTAAAAACTTACATCGTACAGTTTATCCGAAGCAAGAAAATGATCGCAGACAAAAAGTGGCAATATGTTTGCAAGAAGTTTTCGATTGTAAGCTTGCAAATGCTCCGTTTCATCCTTCTCATCTGCCAAAATTAATATTTCATCACAACCCATTATTAAGTAAACAATACTTAATATTTAACATTAGAAATTATACAGTTCTACTTATAGAAGAGTCAGTGCAACAAAAACGGAAGTTATAGTTATTTGCCTCTACACAAAATCGAAACAATTACTTAAACGAGTAGGGAATTCAATAATAAGGACAATGTAATAATGGCATGATGATAAAATATATAAACTAGAGACAGGCAATTCGACTGCTATCATCAATTTAATTAAACATAAAATCTTAATTATAAAATTCTGTAGTCATTTGCTGAATTCTGATTCAGAGAATTGGGACTAAGTAGATTCTCTGAAACGGAAATTACAATCCTTTCGATATAGTAGCTTACTAAATGAGGATACAACGGCTCTCCCTATTTTATACACTGAAACTGTTTCGTTCTTCCACGAAATGCTTAGACATTAAATGATACCTGTAGCTTGCAGTTTCCACAGGAAATCAAGTCTGGCTGTGCTTTCCGTTTGCCTTGCGTGTATAGCTAGGGCAAAGAAAAGCATTAGCAGTGATGTTGGAAGTCTGTATTTTCCGGGCATCCCCTCGGACCTAACAACAAATAAGGATTATGATAATGAGTTAAGTGATGAAATGCTTTCAAAATAGTTAGCCATATAAAACGCTTTACTGTAATTGTAATTACTCAATACCATACTATTGTCCCCAACACTAGGCTTCTAATATTTATTATCATCAGAAATAAATCATTAGAAGAGTATTATAATCTTCATTGGCAATTTTTGACCCTATACTACGAGGAGTGAATGACGCCAGCACGAAATCTTACATAATACGAGTAAACAGCAGGAGGACATAAAAATACTCAACCAACTTAATTAAAGAGAAACTTGAGACACTCTAGATAAGGCCATGAGGATGTTGCCGAGCAGCATTTACCATTTGTTACCAACGGATAGTAAATACTCGGCGACTTCTCCCCGAACTAAATAAAGTGAAGGTCTGGTCTACTTACAACTACAGTTAATCTAGACAGTCCAATAAAATGTCAGCATACCCTGATGAAAGAGACATCCTGTGATCTTCTTCCTCCAGGACACTGTAGTCGACCAAAAGCAGGAATCCTGTGATGAGTATCGCATTCAGTATAATCTTAAGCGTGCTTCCGAGAATTTGGTAGACGCTTAGCGAAGATAGTATTAGAGTTAGGAGGACGCTAGTGAACTGCAAAACAATATTGACTTGTTAGATTCTCTCCTTGATCAACCTGAACCTGATATAGTAATATATTGTAGGTAACTAATTGTATGTAAGCAGTACAACTGCATTATCGGCAATCGAAACAGTACCGCTCACTTACAGCTAAATATAACACGCAAAATTATCCTACTTTTGACCCTAGTCTATAGGTATTAGATATATGCCTATCTTGATTTAATATAATACAAAAATATTTTTTTCCAATTTAATTCTAGATTAAACAGCCCATTTGAAATAGATTTTACACTCAAAGCGATCAATCGATTATTTCCTACTACCTACAACTACAATGGTTTACCTGAAAGGAATAAATCTTAAATTCCCCTACACCATTCTTCACCCACCAACACCAACATTCAACTTTTAACCTTTAAGTTTTTTAGCTATCTGCTAAAAATGAATAACTACAAATTATGGATTTTCTGTGTATATTTATTTACTGACATAATAGTCGGTAATTACATACTCGTCTTCTATCATGTTTATCTATTGAAGATGAATCTACATGTATGTAGGTGAAATTACAAATTATGTAGATCATTTGTTTGACAATAAGGCCCATCATATCCATTATAAACTACCTAAGCACTTTCGTCATTTCTAAATTGCTGACAATCGTGAATTTCGATTTGAGTAAGTTTACAGGGAAAGCTTTCACTTATCTAAGTATTTAACTTTCACTATTTCTCACAGATGTGCCTAATGTGAAAATGAACAATATATTATTGCTTCCTCTCGTGGAATCAGTACATACTATAGCTAGATTGTTCGGTTTCATCAAAATTATAGGTAGTCAAATAATGATATTGATGTATTTTGCTATCATCTAGTTTAACCTATCTTAGAAACAAGAAGAGTTAAAAATGCTGACACAGAAATGGGCACACATCATAAAGCAATTATTCCTTGAAGCGTCCTAGCATAGAATAATAATATTAGCATGTGAAGGAGTTAATTGTTGAAAAGTTTTTACATCGGGAAGAAGTATGCTAATACTAATGTCATCTTCGTAGCACGAATCTGTGATCAATGTTCCATTATGAACTGAGTCAGTGAGTGTGATGTTTTCTAATCCGGCGTTCGTAGTATCATCCTGAAATCCTTGAGCTGATATGGAAGCGACAGTTGGGGACTCGGTCGGATGACAGCCTGCGCTTCCGGCTATCAATTTTAGAATTTTGTCATTGAGAAGCTGTTAGGGTTAAAGAAAAGTAAATTATATAAGTATATAATTGCATTGTAACTTATATCGACAACTGTGTTTATCTTTCGTACTCTCATTAGTTACTCAACCAAGCTACACCAAACATAAATTAATTATAAAATTATATAACACATTTTGAAAATTGGATGCTGCTTTGTCGGTATACACTTGACTATAATATACGGTTAGCCACGATTACAGAATTGAATAAAGATGAGGGAGCTATGTAGTCTTGTTTTCCTCGTTTGGTAATATTATACCGCAACATAATTATGAATACCTTTTCTGATGCATTGTGTTGTGGTTGTGGACTCGCGAGTTCCAAGTTACATGAATTAACTACATTACATACGTACAAGGTTTAAGTTCTGCGGTTAGGTTAGTAGGGTAGTGTAAAGTAGATGAGAATGAGAGAGGTTGAGGTAGATGAGCATTAGATGTAGATGAGACAGAGTGTGCATGTACTATTCAAATATAGATAGGTACATAACTCAGTATCTAGGTACATACATTATTGATGCTGTGAGACAGAGCATTGAATTACATTCTAATCTAAATATTTACTTTTACTTCACTCACTCGGAAAGGAAACTGATGAGGGTGAATACAAAACTGCCATAGTATAGTGGCTAGAGAACTAAGAATTCATTCCACCCACGGATACGGATTTGTATAATACAACGCTCAACGTACTGATGGAATATTTTGCCAACAACTTTTCCTAAAGTCATGCGTGTATGTACTACAGTTACTCGTACAAGTTAAATAATGCGCTATCATTCTACATATATAGCATTATGTTACAACTCTAATGCAGTCTTGATAAGATATACGAACTTGTTCTATAAAATAGCTCTTAGGTGGAGAGAGAGGGGAGGAATAAAATGTTTTGCATTTCCCAATTCCTAATATCTGAAAATGTCAAGAATATTTCTACTAGAGCATATTGCATACAGGTACTACTACTGTTATGTTTGATATTGTTCGACTACCACTTTGGCATAAAATACTGATAATTAGCAATTAGGATCCATAATCAACTTTCGATGTACCTGGTATTCTTAATAAATTATTATTGCAACAATCTGCGTGACAGGGTACATATAAAATTACTTAATTTGCAATGTCCTTGTAACTTCAACATGACCCCGCGTTTCTACGTTGTTACTAACATTCCAAATTATATGTTGCTAACCTTTGTAAACATGTCTAAAAGGTACATCTGTAACTACACTGTGGATAGACGATAGACTTATCTCGTAATATAGAGCAGGAAAATTCAAAGAAAAATCGACGAATATTTTTAAGACGACATTTTCCACAGATAGTGAAGGATATATACTTGTAGAATGGCGTGAAGTAAACATTGAGTAACTGCTTCATGCATACCTTGCTAAAAGGTAAGCACCATGAGGTTCATGAGATTACACAGAAGGAAAACAGAATGCATTATACTCATTTGTGATAGTGAATTGATAGTATGTATAACTTACCCATGGAGTTAAAACAGCTACAAGGAAGAATTGAGAAATGATAACAAAAGAGGCCAGAATTTGTGCGATGGGACGATCTTTTCTCCTTTGGCGAAGACTAGGGTTCCTTAAGTTGAACTGTATTTCATTCAGGAAATAACAAAGTATATTGAAAACAGTAGTTGATTCATAGGCTGTGTCAAATCCTGACACACAGATAGATTATACTTGTAGCAGTAGACTCGAGAAAATGACGATAAGGCGATTACCTAAGATAATTGCGTAATTACCTACCTAGCTACTTTAGAAATTGATTTCATCGATCCTTCTAATGAAATAACTGAATACATGTCGGGTCTTACTCAAATATTATAGTTAAATCAACAATCTTAGTTTATCATGCTCCGACAATGGTTTTATTCAGGTAGCAACATTAACATTATACCTATATCTGTATTTCATTATACAGGTAGGTAAATAAACGTATGTGGTTTGCGGTTTAAAATGATCTACTACTATATAGAAGCTGAAAATACTAGATCACGTATAAATTACATAGCAAAGTAATTGGCAATGTAAGAATGAGACTATGCAAACTCTTGAACTCGGAGGAGCGAATAGCAAATTAGATTTTGTCTGGATAATGTACGAGATAAATGAGATTAATTTTTAAGAAGTGCACTGGATAGAAATGAAGAGAGGATATTATGTTAGAAAAGAGAATTACTATCATAATATAATATACCCGCAGCTCACTATTCGGTTACCATCTGCTACCAAGCATTCTACTAGAGAGAGTATAATCAAAAGAAGTTAACTCACGTCTGAAAAGTAGAGAATGATTAGGACATGAAGACAGAACACAATTCCAAAGGACACAGACGAGATAACTCCAAATTGAAGAAAGACAATGTGGAGTACTGTGAACAGAACCACATCGACGAGGAGAGATAGGCAAAAGTACCAGTTAATCATCATGTCAGATTCAGATGAGAACTGGAAAATAAAAAGTAATAAATAGAAAACTTTCATTTTAAGACAAGAATTTCAATAATAAAACCAATTTTTCATGCTTGAATAACTTGAAATAGAAAAAAGCAATCATAATGACAAGAACATTAAATACTCTGCATGTTTCATAACATATTAATGCTTCTTTATTAGTTTTCCTTCTCAATATGTCTCCTTATTGACTACCAAAATGCTTATTAACTTTTCTTGTCTTAGTATCAGCAGGGCTCTCGTTTCAGTCTAAATGGAAACCGTACAATTACTCAATTACCATTTCTCCGAATACGTCACTTCCATAAAACTTTTTCTTCGAACCTTCCCTAACTGTCAGCCACATGTAAGCATGAATTATTGCAATTTAAGAGAACAGAAAGAAGTATACACAGAATAAAAATATTAGCAAAAAATTAATAATGATGCAAAATGAGGACGTACCTTTTTCTCCACCTTAACATCCTTGAAATTTAGACGCAGCCTGCGGATATTTTCACATTTTAGTCGTTCGATTGACCTCGCATCTATTGCTCTTGCAAGGTATTCATTAACTTCCTCAAATGGGGATTTACTTTCTCCTGCCAGAGCTGCCACATTCCTAAACGGATTTTTTAACATTTCAATTAAATAAGATTTTGTTTCTATCACATTGAAAGCTTACAATGTGTGCCAATAGCAAATCTAAAAATCTCACATAGGTAACAGTACCTATTTAAACAAATTTAAGTACAACTTGAAAAGTAATTTTGTCATCCCATTCAAACTACGTTCTGTGGGATAAACTTGGTCCCTGAATGCGACCATAGTAGTAACTACTACTGTACACTGCGTATGCAAAAAAATATTGTTCTTATATATATAAAAGTGATAGCTGTGTTTTTATCCTGATTGAATATCTGTCCTACACAGTGGACACTGTTATTACTATTGTCAAAACAAGTATAGGGAAAAGTAGCAACTTTGTCAACAGTTCGTGGAAAATGAAAAGAGATGAGAAAATAGTTTTAAATTGATGAAGCATGTAATTCAATACAAAAGTTTGCTTGCCCTTTCTCTAGAAAACATCACATCTACTTTTATCCAAGGTTTCTATAGAGATCCCCTTAAGAGGTTAGACGAAGCGGGAGTTGGCAAGTTAAAAATTCACTTTTTTCACCTCTGGAGGACAAATCCTATAATTTGTCCTCCACTGCTTGGATAGGATAATAGGACCTGACTTATTACCATGGTGTTCCAGGCAGGGGAATTTAGATATGATAAAAGTTAATTTTTAACTTGCCAACTACCGCTTCGACTAACCTGTTACCATTAGAGGAATCTTGACTTTTATCATTTGTTATTGGTGGAGAACCTGGAGAAGTTGACTATCACATAAAAAGGACAAAAATTGTCTTGTCTATGGCTGATAGTTAGCGTTCAAGTGATCATTAATTTCTATTTACAATTTGCCAGAGGAGAAAGCATCTTTTCTACCTTTAGTATTGGATACCACGTGTATCTTATTTATACTTTGAAGAAACTTATTTTAAGAGTGTAGGTGTATATGTAGTTTTCTCTAAATCCGTGTAGAGTAGCCAAACGAGTTTATTTGTCGTCATAAATACATGGGAGAGGAAATATTGAATTTTGGCCGTAAAATTCTATAACCTTTCATCCATCCTTTTTTTACCGAGACTAAAACACCTTTCCATGGTACAACCATATAGAAATTGTAAGATGGCAAAAAAGGTTTAGGCAGTAATAATAGTATTAAATACAAATACACTTATATTGTTAGGACTTATGCTATATAGGGTAATGGAGAGAGCAATAGGATTTCCTGGGACAGCCGTATACATTATTTGCCCCTAAATCCGTTTAGAGTTATGAGTTTGTGCGAAATAAAACAAGAATGCTAGAGTCTAGGACGACAACTGTGTACACATAAAATACATTATACAAATAGCACAAGAGACAAGTTATTGTTATAACTTATAACCTACACTTACAATGTGTCACTGAGTATGTTTGCCTTTCGTTGTTCCAGCTAACTGTTTAGAAGTAGTATAACACGAAATGGACTTAGTGATCTTGTCTATCATCCACATAGAGTAGAGACAGAGTGTTAAATTACATGTATTTCTAGGTTCACTGCGAGGGAAGGCACTTACTTGTTATTATGTCCCATGAGACGGAGTTCTTTCGCAACGTTTCCATTATTGGCTTGAGTGCTCCTTCCACCGGTCTCCAGCCGAGAGTCAAGAAGGTCCTTTGGTCTGGTAGTCAAAGCTCGAACAATCAGGAAAGTTTCAACTGATAATAAAATTGATATAATTATATAATCACATGCTTTGAATTGATAAAATAAATTACAGTACATCATAAATTAGAATTACTATTGTGGTCCCGGAGGAATGAGTCCCGTTCAACTCCATTCCCTGGTTCTACTTCATAATCACCTTTCAAGCAGGATAAAGTGTCGCTGGTGATATGAACTCGTCTGTAAAGCATGCACAATTATTGAAACCACATCTACAGATATTGCCTAATTGACTAATTTGCATCACATCAAAGAAATGAGCCTGCAATAAAATCCTTTTCAAGTATTGGCAGATATCTTTGAGTCAATAATTTTAGTACTCTATTATACTACGTAATTATATGGTAGTTTATCATCATCTAAAATGGAACAACAACAAAATTGCAGAAAGTTATTGCAGTTATTATTCATTTACAACAGGAACATAATGAACCATACGGACGGACGAAAGAAGGATGTTAAAATTGATTTCTACTCGTGTCATTTATGGTAAGTAGGTTGTAAACACTACACTCAGTAACTAAACCCCAAACTGCAACCCATCATGGAATTTAACTAGAACCTAAAACACTCGGTTCATTTGAAAGAATATTTGGAAGTCATAATACAGCAGAGTTTTCTAGCCATTTGTTTTTCCCATTTGAGTTTTAAGGGAGAAAATAAAATAAAGTGTTATTGACTTACCCAGGAATACCACCCGACTCCATATGGTTTGCTAAAGTTACATCATTGGACCAGACATCGAACTGCCATTTCCTGAGTCCAAGGACTCCACAAAGAACTCTGCCCGTGTGTATGCCAACCCTCATGTTAACATTTACTCCCGTCACTTCCCGGACCAATCTACACAAACCAAAAAAGCAATCCTCCTCATCCAACTTCTCAACCAGAGTGAACGGTGTAAATAAATAAACAAATAAAAGGCTACAATCTAAAATGGTTCAAATCCCTAGTAGTTTAGTTTACTGATTCGAAGAAAGAAAAGCACTTTGTGGTTATTTACTGAATTCTGACTCTTCTATCTCTATTTACAACCGATTTAATACTTGCTACTAGCATTATTAATGCTTACTTTGCTTGCTACTTATGCATATCCGCCAACACCAACCACCAACCCAAAAGGATTGCAACAATAAAGACCACGAAAACCGGAAACTGTGTGTGCACAAATGGAACAATGCTTATGGGGAGGAATGAGAAAAAGCTGGTGGTTATTATGATCCTGCCGGCAAAGGAATTTCATTGAAAAAATTCTAAGCTCTAGAGACACAACTGTTTCCTATTCCTCCAGCATGGAGCAAAGCTTGAGAGAAGTGCTCATCTCTGGGGAACTAATGCAAATGAAGACAGATGTGGATGTGAACGTGAGAAAGAGGAAGACAGGTCAGAACAGATATGCACCAAAGAAACCAAAATCCAACATTACTATATGAGACAAGTAAATTGTACTGACTTGATAGCATCGATCATGTCAAGACCCATTTCAACACAGCAGTGAGCGTGATCAGTCCGACTTTCCGGTAGCCCAGAAACGCAGTAGTAGCAATCTCCTAGGAGTTTAATTCGGAGACAATGATTTTCCAAAGCCAGTTGGTCAAATCTGAAAAATATAAAAAGGCATCAGGGAAAATGACCAAGATGAATCTATTGTTTATTACATGGAATAAACCTAACCACCGAAAAAATGACGATAGGCAAAATAGCAAAGAAAAAACTATCAGTTTTTAGGGAATTCTTTAATAAAAACTAAACCGAAAAAGCATTGCATAGTAAATCCATAAGAATTGATAAGAAAAGACTTTCAAATGCCTATTCAAAGTCAAATGGATCAGATTTACTTGTTTGTAAATATCATCCATTTCTATACTACATCTGTACTACAGTTTGTGATATAAATTTTCTTTCTGAACATTACAAATTAAGCATAGTAAATTCCGGTGTGAAAATTATTTGTACACGGAAAGGGAAAGAGATAATGCGTGCAAAAGAATAGAGGACGTAGAACACGAAATCCTGATGGATTCGTCTGTCATGACTTACATACTAGGGGTTATTGCACAATGTTATGTTCGTGCAAATGAGTTATATAGCATGGAATGTAAGGTTAAAGTTAAAGTAAATCGATAGTAGAGTAGTAGAAGACAGAGAGGCTGAAATACATTTTGACAGAATGCAGACAGTAATATATGTCAGTATTATCTATAAGTAGAACAAATATATAGGGGAAAGATACGCACCTTGCAAATAGCTCATTGAGCAGACGAACGAGTTCTTCAGCCGAACACTGGTCAGATAAACTGGTGAATCCACAAATGTCTGCAAACAGGATGCTGTGTGTATAACAAGATAAGAATATTCAATGACAGAATGACGAGGGTGGGTCCGTGCTTAGCCGAACATAAACATTTTAATCTACCGTAAAGCATTTCGGCTTTTCTTCACAATTATTGTGACTAATCCATTTGTTTATAATTCCTAGCCAATATCTAAATTATGAAACATTTAGTGTATTAATTAATCTATAATATAATCCTAGACTTTTTAAATTTATCCACCTATGTATGTATGGTAGGGAGAGCCGAATGATTTCATAATATGCAAATATCCAGTCCATGTTGTAATCCCAGACTTGATAAGCACTATGCACAATTTCTAGTAGAGAATGAACAGGTAAATAAGCCTTTCCTCTGACCGATAATAATGGTAATAACGATCCATTAGATTACAAAACTATTCTTGGCTTTTTTTGAAAGTAGTACAATAAAATTTTGCAATTTCACTTGCGTAATTACCAAAGTCATAATAACGAGTTGGAAGTTTTAATGTATCATTCTGGCTTCCACCGAAATGAAAGTCAGTATATCAAAGATGTAACTTAAGCTGTTTCAGTCTTTGTGACGAGCATATTATAGAACTAGCACAATTAGATATAAATAGTAGGTAGTTCTGAGAATTTTAAATTATGTGCACTATGAAGTTCACAGAGAGAAGTTGGAGCTGCCTAAGTAAAGGGACCTAATGTTATTACAGTGATACATTTGTAACGAGTTGAATTAACTTCATTTTGTGAACAGATATAGTATTTTAGAGCTGGGTTATTTGTAGGTAAATAAGCTAACTATTTGTGCATGTATTATTCATAGTTCCGGTGCATGGAAGATTCCATGTCTGCTTCTATGTATGTGTCGAGGTATATATACCTTTTTATGTTAACATTTTAAAAGGGAGTAAAAGGCAAAGCTGACTTATAAACTTTCTATATTTCATGCTTTTAAGATTTTTTCGAGATGAGTTTTTTCATGTCGATGCGATATGCTGTAAGTAAGTTGAAGAGAAAGTGCTGAATTGAAATAAGCTCGTTGAAACTCTGAATGCCAGCGTAACTTTGAAAGCTAAGCTGTCTATATAGGAGTAGGGTTGCTAAGTGTGTGATGTCATAGTCTGTAAATATATTCAGAACCTGACTCCAACAACTTGCTGTGAATCCAACTGACTGGAGTAAGCTACCCGAGTGTTGTTTTGTTTTCTCTCTACTTGTTAAGAGTGCTTAAGCGTATAGCACTAGTATGTTATATTATAACAACAATAATACTGTTGTCACTCAAAATAGCAAGTTGTGTATGCTCTCATTTTTTCAAGTAGAAACAGTAGGGCGAAAGCTAAATACTCATTGCAATGCTTACCTAACATTCTCGTGTCTCTGAATGTAAATCTTGTGGAACATTTCTTCCTTAGCTTTCCCTGCAATATCCGCTTTCATCTCCACAGCCACGTGACGGGGTAATACTGACAACAGCAGTCTCTCCTATAATAAAGAAACAAATTGTAAGAAAAGAAAATTCATGCATTGTACTATATAACTAATATATTAAACCACACACAAATTGTAGTTAAGAAGCCATGGCTGGAAACAATATTGTTCATCTGTGTAAATCCAAGTAAAACCATCTCTACCTGAGGAAAAGTAAATTTCCTACTTACTACTACAAATAACTCATCTGCCACAGCATGTACTGCAAATACCAAACTCCCTACAATGATGAGAAAGTAGAGAAAGTAAAAGGATGTCAATAATCTTGAAACAGGAGAACAAACAGTACATACAATGCGTGTACTTTTATATTGCTTAAGGTTCACTCAATTCTCATTCCCTCTCGCTTCAAATTTCACAAAACGAAAATTGTTTGTCCTGCTTTCGTTAACGTTCTTATCGTATTACATATTATGTAGTAATAATATACACAACGATGAAACAAGAATCGTCACCATTTATTTCACATTCCTAACCAAACAAATTGCAAAATATAAAAATATTGCTAGCACACATATTTAAGTACTTTAGTCAAATTGGTAGCTGTTTTCGAAAAAATAAATGCTGAAATTAGTTAATGAAGCCTCCCGAATGATACTGAAACGGATCGAGAAAATAATCTTCCTACACTTTTCGACTTTATTTCAGAATTTGATCTTATTCAGCAACATTTCGCAACTTAGTACGTCATTCTGTTTCTGTTGTTCTAAAAGAAAGTCTGTCTGACGGATCAAGAATTAGTAACATATTTTCTTTCTTTTATGGCTTAAGGAAGACGTCTATTATATATCTACACCCATGATAAAAGTACATTGAAGTAGAATAAAGTTACTGTGGTATATTTTTCACAAAGGAATTCTTGTGCGTTGTTTACTTTTTTATTTACTTTGCCCACGCGTGTACACAAATATTATTTTAGATTATACTCATGTGTGCATGAAGGATTTTGAAAAGAAACACTGCAAAATGTTTCTCATAATAGCTTCTGCATTATATATTTATCCCAAACAACATCTATAGTACAAGGATAACAATTTGGTCTATAGAAAATTATTTTACACAGTCTTTATATTAGTACTAAGATGGGGAAGTGAAGTTTATCTTTCCGTTTGCATTACTTGTTTATAATGCAAATTGGCACAAAGAAATTCGTAAACGTGATCATTGCTTTGTAAAGTGGATGAGGCGTTTCTGATTTGACATTTTGTACTCAGATAGGGAGTGGAAGTCAAAGTCATTACATGTTAAGCCACATAACAGTTGTAAGCTTTCCGTTTGAAAACCAAAGAAATCGGACTAGTTTATTGCACTGTGTCGAACCGAGGGAGTTTCCCGTTGGATTTGGAAATTCCCTTACGGCCAAAAGATACTACATCAAGCTCGCTATGTGTTTGTGTACTATCTCGTAGCATATAAGAAATACGTTCTACGTTGTTTTACGTTATTTGTCTTTATGTGCTCTGTATTTACTTAGAGAATTCTTGGAAGAGAAAGAACCGTCAACTCGAGTCAGAATAAGTAATCATCCTATTTCTCTTTTCTTCGAGACAACAATACTGTTCAGACAAAATCGAAATGGATTGAGATGGTTGTGGACGAAAGCTTTACCACCTTATCTCCACATCCTGAAACTCTAACTCATTGCCTTTCAGGTAAATTATTTACAAACACACTATGAAAGTCTTCCTTGAATCAATTCCGTGATCTATTTTAAGAACAAGGAAACGTACGGAGAAAGAAAGTAATCAAGAATTTTCAATTTACTCATGTAAGTGTGTATGCATATTAAGTGCCCTACAGTGCATGACAGAATATTTTCTTCATGCCTGCCAATAGATATTTTTAAGTTTTCTTTCTACATTTTCTGTTTACAGAGTTTCAGGTCTCGGTTTATTATCAGGGTACCTATTGAATTTATGTCCGTTAGCAAAACGTTGTATTGAAGATCCGTTGTATGTCGCATTACACAATAATACATCGTAAAGACGAAGACAAACAGCGCTAAGTAAATGTATGAGTAACTACTATTGCTTCCAACATTCTCTTGCAATATTTATTTTTTCCTTCTCAAAATCTGTTCAAGATTTATAGCGTAAACAGGCTGGAGGAGCACAAAGTATTATATTGCAGCTTTTATGTCAGCTTCACTTCATCATCTGATCAGGAAAGGAAGAGGTATATCTTTATATACAATTAGACATCTATCCACTATCTAATTCCTGTACTATAGATACATTCAATAGTTACTTGTATTGACTCTTTCATACATAATAAATGTATAACCAGGTAGAGCAGCCACTAACCTATTTCTCATTCACTGGAAACAAAATAGAAATGTTTACCTGTTGCTGGTTTTCTCTTTGAGTTGAAAGACGGGCTTGCACACAACCTCTTGTTTCAATAAAGGCTTGACGTTGTGCCTTTTCGCTCGGATATAATGTACATAAACCGGCCAAATTCCCTCCTATCAGAACCAAAACATTTCCAATCGTGACCTGTAACATTTAAAAAAGATTATGCGGTTTATTGTGCAAATTATGCTCCATAGCATCCCAAGGATTTGTTAGACACATCCACAAATGTAATTTTATTCTACCCCTTGTTTCCTGATTTCCTGTTATAAATGATGAATAGTCACTTCAGAGTAATTTTCAATCCTACTTTTAGTTCATTACAAATGTATTTACATACTTACTACATTATAAAGCATTGCACATTACTGTAATTCTACTCTATCTGCACTCCTAATGGTTGTAATTATGTAATAAAGGTAAAATAAGCAATAAAAAGAAAATTGCCCTCCATAACGGAGGTATATCGTTGTAATCCTAATCTTGATTGCCTGTGAATTAGAGTTATTACAATAATTGGGTATTACCATTATTAGCTGTCTTTGCTTTATTGTACTTAATTACAACCGATGTGTGAAGTTATAATTTTTTATGTGTATAATATTGCACTGTGTAATTAGATTTAATTGTAGTAAGAACAAAGACACCTACTGTGAGTAACAAAACGATACCATTCAACAAACGTATTCCCTGGGTATATACATTCCTGCAAAATGAACACATTTATGAGGAATTCGTTTCTCTTTTTCACATCATTTTCCTTTGACTGCTTACGTCACATGGCCAAATGAGTTAAGTCGTGATCTTAAAGGCTTCCAAATCAATTACCAAGCCAGTTTAAACCACTAATTTCTAAAGTAGCCTCACTGTACACTATACCCCTACTTATACTCTATAGCCTTTATGGAAGAAGTTCTTCTAATTACTTCAGATGAATTAACTTGGATATCTACTGATCCCTTTTCATTCTTTGTCTGTCTGTATCCCATTTTATACTACTACTTTCCACCAGGCACATAAAACATAATAGTATGGGTTCCGTCAGAATTTTTGTATACTGCTAATAGTCCTAATTTCTGAGTTTAATCAAAAAAATTCTGTTCATAAGGGATTTTCGAGTTTTTCCGTAAAAAATCAGTACCATTTCAGATTTCAGAGCATTTTGCAGTAATGTAAAACATACTACATTCAAAACTTAAAATTACATGCACACATTATCACAACTTCCTTTCCACTTGATACGTGTAGATACCACATACAGAGGAAATGCATAAACATAAATTACATCATTACATCTACCAGTAATCAATGATAATTTTAAATGCACTGAGTATGTTTATTATTGTTTGGCGCTGAAAAAATGAACAATGAAATAATTTATCAAATTCAAAGAGAATATTGTGATTCCACTTTGAAAACCCGTTTCATATTAAACGATAACTTTATACAAGCTACTGTTTACAATATGCTTGCTTTATATTATCAGCCAAATCCATGCCTTGAAGGGGGTACCTCATAATCACAAAATATACAAATATTATATGCTCATACATGTTTTCAGGATGTGCAGAAAATGATCATCGACTAATATTATCGACCAATATTTGAATTTCCGTTTCTGCTGAGTTCCGGTAGATTACTGTTGTTATTAGGAGATGTAAAATGTTACACGGCCAAAGTTGATAAAATCTGTAAAGCCAAATTTGTATTTCTCGTATTTATTTCTTTGCAGATGCATGTAATCTAAGTGATTAGCATCTCCGTGAGGATCTCTCGAAACTAACTGCTGTAAGTAAAACCCTGTGTTGCACTAATCCTTTTTTGCATAAAGGCTTACACCAGTGTGACTAAAAGTCTTACTCATCTTACACCTTTCACTCCACTTAAATTAATCAAGTCGACACAAGCCTCGACACACTCATCTCATTAGTTCGTGACAAGAACACCAACCAAATAAACTACGATGACTACGAAGTGCAAATCAACTACCTAAGTCTTCGTGGTATAAATACTATCTTGTTCATCTCTATCTCCCAGCGTCATCCTTAAGATTGCAAACTGGTTTCTTGAAAACTACTTACCTAAGGTTAATACCCAATATATCCCTCTATAAGTTATTTCACTCCCCACCTATATAGCTATACGATTTTAAATTGCTTCAGAAGGGAGCCCGAAAAGAAGAAGACCGCAAGCTAGTTGGGCTTCTCTGCATAACTTGTGACTTTTTGATGACAACTTATTATTCCAAGTGGAGAATTCGTTGACAGCTTTAATATGAAGTTATAAGTATGATATTAGCAAGCACACTTTCAGACTTGATTGTAGTACTTTGCCTCTTATAAAGTTGTCAAATAACTCTTTATTTTGTTAACTTGAGGCAATGCCTTTGAAATTTTGTTAACTTGTCACCATAATCAAACTTCATGAGTAAGTAGTAATCACTTAGCACTAAAAGTTGCCATTTATAGATACTATTTATTCCCTGTGGATATATGTCGTAGACACTGTTGATACAGGCATAAAACTCGTCAGATACTGATCTACTTTCCTCAGCCAACTTGGCTACATGCACTCTATGTCCAATGAAAAACCCAAATGCGATGTTTTTGTTTGCACTAAATAAAATCATTAATTTTACTTTTGATTAATATAAATTATCTTCATCTTATCTAATGATCTATAATCATATGACTACTATATAACCATTTCTATCTCTATTGGTAAACAGTTCATGCGAATTTCAAAAAATAATTGTAATTTATATCGCAATAAACTTGGTACTTCAATCTTTACAGTAACATTATCAACTAGAACAAAGCGGGTTACCAATTCCATCTGAGCCTTTGACCTATGTGTTATTCATTCGGTTGAAGAGTTCTTTATTAAAGTAAAGTGGAAAGCACAACTTACAGCTATATGTATCATCTTTCTGCAATCATTTTCTATCCTCCAACTGTGTCTGGTATGGTTGTAGTAAACTATTAAGTGGCACACTTTGATGTGCTTCTGTAAGGATGGATACCTGCCTCTAAACATTAATATTTCAACAACTTGATGTATATTAATTGTTATCCTATGTGAAACTGACTAACTGACAATGAGTACCACAGTTTGTCTGGAAATAAAGAACTGAAAAAAATACGGATGAGGAAATTCCAAAACTTGAACACAATATCAAACTATGTTTAGCAAATATACAACAGCTAGTGTTCAATTCTGTAGCAGTAGAGCATCTGTAACTTTTTGCAGACAATTTATGGTCAGTTAGGCTATAAAAATGGCTTCGGCGGTGTCTGCATTAAAAATACGTAAAACTGGACAGATTTTACGATTATGAAAATGCATCAGAGATATTTTTTGGGGCAATAGTATACATTAATTGACATTTTTCTAGTAACATTCGGGTAAAACGTTACATTATTTAATTTTAAATTACAGATTGGTTTACACGACTAATGTTGATTGCTACAACTGACCACTGTGCTGGCTAGTCCAGCTGTACTAATTTTTCAGTATATAGGGCTGAAAGCCATTTAGGCTGACTGACTGTATAAATTGGCTGGAAGATGTCCGTAAATGCATTTAAGAAAAGCATAAGCAAACTAGGTATAGGGCTAATCAGTTTGTCTAGTAGAGAGGGCCTTGGCCAAAACAGACCAAAAGTTGGATCTCACGGTCGATATTTCATCTCGAATACATGCATACATGGTATTGACCTCTTTCTTGACTTCCGTCCGCTCTTTAAGACAGAATTTCTTTCATCGTGAAAAGGAAACTGCTCTATATACTTCTATTCTGCTACACCGTTAGAGTGGTTCCTATGCCCCTATTAATGGTAGTACTAATACCTAGGTACACATCTGCTCTTCCTCTTTCCGATCCGTACACAATGTCACATAAATAAACACAGCCTATCTCACCCACCTACCTTCAACAACCAAGCATTAAGATTTCTCTTCCCTCTCTTCCCCTTTCATACAAAATTTTTGGCCTTTTCAACTCACCATTGCATTATTTTGTTGCAAAAACACTAAAAGTTCTATACTTTACTAAACTGTAACTAAGTATCTGTAAGTATATTCTACTCCCACGTACAAAAATATAAAACTTACTCTTTTAAGTGTATACCAAATGATAACAATATTCCCTCCTGTTGCTTTTGAGTCTTTTGCAATGTCACGAGCCTTGCGAGTATCGTTTACCTTTATTTTTCGGGAGATTAAGTTACAAAAAATAATGAGAAAAAAATACAGAATAGTGATACCAAGAGCTCACGTCACTTCACGTAGAAAAACATAATAAGTACAGTTCTAGAATTTCCGATCCACTGAATTTAAATCCTATTGCCTAGAACGTAGGCATATTTTATATCATTAATTTTTTGTACCTATAAGGAATATGGTTAAGGAGGACTTATAAAATGTAAGAAATGTGACTACGTATTTCTCTGGCCTAAATAACTTTTTCCGTTTCTACCAATGGTAATTCTATCACACATACAGGCAAGATGATAAATTGAATTTTTGGTCAGAGAAATTTTGTAACGCAGATTCTGCGACATGGAATGGTTCCACATCCCTGACGTAGGTTGTGTGTAATCCAATACAAAACTATGACATTATTATTGCAAAACAGGTCACAAGACATCGTTATCCATAAATATTGAGTTAGTTGTAACCACATTGGATTTTTCCATACATAACATACCATAATACCCCATGCTTGGGATTTTTCCTTACACATCATAATATACCCCATGCTTAGAATTTTTCCATACACATCATACTAGTACTAGAATGTACACAATCGTCAAAAACCGAGTCGATAACAACAAATATGGTGCATTATTTCTAAACAATTAGCATTGACACTTAAGAGAAACTGAAAATGCATATTTACGTAATGAAACGTAATAAACCAACGTAAGTGCAAATATTCTTCCAGGCTATCAAACATGGCATGATGCATTGGTATCAGCTTATGCATTTCTATTATGAATATAAAAGGGTAAAAAGGATCCAGAATATGTAGTTTTACACTGGAAACTTCAAATAGGGCCAACAACATATTGGAAGTAGGTATAAAAATATAATATTAATCTTACACTTGGTAGTCCTGACTGACATAATTGTGAAGCGTGGAAGTCTCATCTTCAGCTGCAGTTTGGGTAGAGTGGAAAGGTAGGAAATAGGTAGGTATAGTGTAAGAGACCAGGATGGTTTTGGTGCGTGAAGGAAAACCGAGGTAACCCTTATGCTCACGACATAACGTATTATCTTCATCATTTTGAGGTTGTTTTGCTCCTAGAGCTAACAACAAATATAAATGTACATTCAAAATCCTTGACTTGAGTTTGGGCTGAGATGAACACTCCTCGTTCTTCTCTGAGATGAGCAACATGGAAAAAGTTTCTAATATTCCATCCCTAGGGAAAACTGTTTCAATCCTGCATTTACTTTTAAAACTTTTACATATAAGGGTTGTTAGATGCTATACCAATACTATAATACTGGTAAAGTACAAATCTACATTACGTTCGGTAATATGTGCATTGTAGTATGTGTGTAGTCACAATAAATAAATACAAGTCAGGGAAATGTGATTTGGGTTGACTTTGTTCTAAATCTATATAGTTGATTACGCAAAGTTGCTGTAGCTATAGTGATTTGAGTATCAGGTTACCTCTTCAGAATGTTTGAAAAATGAAAATTCACTTTTTTCATTTGTGGATCTAAATTGGACGATTTAGATCCACAGCCAAATCAGCTCTCAGTTTTGACTTATAAATACTATGACCCAAAGGTTGGTTGCCATTGGGTACATACAGCTATATAGCTTTGAGTGCAGATTTGGCTGTGGATCTAAATCGTCCAATTTAGATCCACAAATGAAAAAAGTGAATTTTCATTTCTCAAACATCCTGAAGAGGTAACCTGATACACAAATACACTGCATACTAGCTAATACTACAGGAACTTTGTTGATTACGTCATATAACACGCTATATAGTTGTTTGTTGCATGCCTAGTAGAATTGGATCTTACATATACCATAATTATCTTCATGATATACGTAAATGGGGGGTTTATATATCCTCAGTTATCATTACGTACCATCAGGAACAAATAAGCGAAAGAACACAATCCTAGAAAGATTATTTCTATCGTAAATGATTCCTTCCCTTACTTAGAAAAAGTCTTATAATATGGATGGACAAACTCTCAAGACAAATAAAATAACTAGTGAAAAGATTCTCACATTGTATTAATTTAGGTAAGGGGAAGAGAGGTTTATAAACGTGTGTTTTGTTGTCAGGCGTTTTCAATGTTAGGAATTCAGTTAGTATTATTTAGAGAATGAGTTGGTATTGACTGCTTGATATATTTATACCGTAGCAGTCAATCAACCACCTGAAATGAAATGTTCTCCTGTCTTGTCTTGCTTTCTTATCACTTTCTGACGCATCCTTCTTTGGATTAGACAGCTTGTTTTTTAACATTGAAATGAAAATACGGCCATATGAATTTCATGTTCGTAGAAACCTCACCTGTCCTTTCCTGTCTATGGTATATATGTTAAATCATTTTTTGTTAAATTAGCCACAAATTTGAATCGATAAGGATTAAGTGGCGTGATATGTGAAAGACTTAAACTATCTGGAACAATTCAAATGCAAGGAATAATCATAGCCACGACACGACAGAACTATTACTTCCAAAGGGCAAAATATTATATAAGTACACTGCACAACTGTTGTATCTCTAATTGTTATAGTAAGAAGTCTTACTATATTATAGATATAGAGTTTTATGTATGGTATAGTACTTACAGAAATAGAAGAATATTATCCACCAGGTTGAATTTATTAATGCTATACTATATTGCTGAATTTGGTATTATGTCTTAAGATATCTCCATAAAACTTATTGCTTATTATATTGCTAGAGATATTATGTATAATGTGTATAAGTGAGGAAGTAGATTCATATTATGTTATTATGCTACAACATAAAGCTCCTGGCTTCATTTCATTACTTTTCTCTAACCATTTCTACATTTATACGATACATTATGTATCTACAAAGAATTTCAGCATCAAAGCTTTGGCTTTTACTTAGGAATAAATAGGCTGTCCTTACATGTGAATTTATCATGCAATTTCATTTTGTTGGTTCGTATTATTAGTAGTAGCTAGATGAATGTTATATTCATGCATGTATTTATAGAAGAGTGAGAACGCTTTTGATAGAAGTGAGGTGAATGGATAATTCCTTTGCTGGAATATGACATGACATGAAGAAGCAAGAGTGCAGGTTTCGTAAAAGTTAAACGGGCACTGCGATTGAAATTCATATAGCGTTCTTGTAAATACTCTAATGATAAAATATGGTGTACCATTGAATCCTGTGTATATTACTCACAACCATATACGGAATATATTATGGGCTATGAAATACAAATAGCCGTCATTCGAACTTTGGATAATAGATCCGGGTGACTAGTGAACAATCTCCTACAAAACAAAATTCAGTAGGTATCTTAACGGATGCGAACCACAACCAGATACCTTCATTTGAAATACAATGGTAATATATCTATGTCAGTTTACTGTCAACAGCCTTAAAATCTAGCGATAATGAAATCGTTGTTGATGCACAAAATGCGCACCGGTAACTGGGTCAAAACCAGAAAAGTGGAAAACATTTTTCAAGCAAATCGTGTTTTACAATCACCCACACGATGACACATTTGTATTGTGATGCAGAATGGGGAAATTAAATATCAAAAACATATAAAAGCTATCGCATTTGTCGTTTTGATGAGCAAGTGACGTAACATAGCCAAAAAAGATAATATTTTTTAAGACTACGATAGTGACTGCCCACGTCGTAGTAGCAGTAACAACAAGGGTTAAAATTTTGAAGTAAAGTACTGGAAAGCCCGCAACGCCCACAAGTTATCTATTGTGGTAGATTGATTGTTTCACCATCTGCGTCTTGGAAAATTAAGACAATTGTGTATTTCCCAGAATATTCGCAGTTTGTTTACAATCATGCGGCTTATCAAAAATATTCTACAGTAAAGCGTCTATAAGCAATTGTGAATGGGCTTAGAAACCTGAAGTTAAAGCATAGTATAGTTAATTGTGTGGAAAATATTACCTGATATGATGTAGTCGAACCGAATTCAGACTGTTGAGTGAAGATGAAGTTGCTGAGGCTCAAAGAGGTTACCACATGGACTATTATAAGCAGAGTTCCTATTAGTGTCGCCTCGAGGACCTGTAATGTGCAGAGTAAGTCTTAGTAGTAATAGTTTCAAATATCAAAGAGTTTTTCCCCTACTACGAGATGTATTTCCGTCAAGGCTGTCAAGTTAGCTACAGTTATTACTACATTGTGCTCACCGGTTAATTGTACCCAACTGACACTGACATGTATCTTTGTAGCTATTCATCTCTGTGGGGAAATGATTTGATTCGCTATTATTTATTTGCAACTTAATATTGTGGTTTGGTACAATTGATACAATTCATGTTATTATTACGATAATGTAGTAGAAAATGATACTCCCTGACATTTATTTTCACCAATATCTCATAAGCAAATGTACTTTCTTACAAAAAGAATTTACGATATTTATACGCATGAATAAATACAATGGATACAAATACTACAGCATTTCATGTTATCGGTAATTTAGTCGAAACTGATACTTTCTTCCTGATATCTATGTTCATCTCATTAGTCAATGTATTTTATTACAGAAAACAATTACGATACTTAGTAACTTGGAACATACGCATGAAATGTTCATTTCTTGTATTGTTAAAGGTTCCTTCACTCGTTCTATCAATGATAAAAGAATGCTATCTACAAAATGCGCAGATGTATAACGTGGTAGGTATTTATTGTATCTGTAGTAATCACTTATTCTGAAAATAGGAAACTTGAATTGAGCTACAACTTAATGTAATGAAGGCTTTTCTGAAAGTAGGGAACTTGAATTGGTCTACAACTTAATGTAATGAAGGCTTAGCGTACAAGTTGGTTTCACAAGGAAAAATGAAAAGAGTATTTTGACAATAATATATTTTTGTGAACAATGGTAGCCATTGAATTAGATGGAATTAGTTAGAACGAATTTGAAAATTTACGTCAGGAGTTTCACCGAATTCTGTTGTGTACAATAGAATAGAGTGATTATTCGGTAAACGTAAGGACGAACGGGGGAGATGTATTGTTTTAACAAGGCGAGCTCGAGAGGAGAACTTCAGATGCAGGAGGGACTAAACTATGCTTAACTTGTTCGAGAGAATATGATAATAATGTGAAGCCCTTTCATTGAACCATCAGTAAACGTTTGATTTCAGTGCAGAGCATTGTGCTGCTTGTAAGTAGGAATTATTTCGCGAGATTTGGAATAGTTGGAATAGTTAGGTCGTAAAGTACATAATGGGAGAGCATAATAATGATATTTTAGTTAAGGTAAGAGTTCCTACTGTCTAACAAGAGGTAGATGATTATGCTGTGTGAGTATAGTGGAGAGTTGTATTATTATATTGGGGATTGAAGTCAGGAAACCGTGAGTGTTTCAAAGAACAAATGTATATTTTAGGATCATATGTCAGCGGAGTTTGTTTTTGAACATTAGTGGAGGAGAGAATAGATAGATAGAGGTTGGTAAGTAAGAGGAGATGGAGGGCATTTGTTGAGTTTGAATCTGAATCTAATGAATTGTTAATACCTTGAGGGGAAGCAGAGCATAGAGAATGTATGTGCAGAATAAAGTGATCCAGACGGACGAGACCGAGTCCAGAGTCTCAATTAGAATGAGTACAATAAAAGAGCTCATGAGGAGGTACGTCACAATTGTCAGTCGAATCTCCGTCTGTCGTCTTGCTATAGAGCCCTGTTATAATATCCATCCAAACATCATCCCAATCCAGGACGAAACATGCAAAAGTAAAACAGTTTTTTTAATTAACCTGTCTCTTCCATCCTGCGTCTCAACTTTCTGAAAATGAGTTTCACAGAATGGAGTAATAACTATTATTGTATTCTATTTGTGTGCGTCTGTTGTTACGAGACAAACTTCTTTCAATTAGCTTCATAAAATCATTAATTTTGTATATATCTTATAATAGAAGTTGACTAGATGTAACAAATTGTGGATTTCTTACAAAAATGTATATATTTACTTGGCACGACTACTACAAACAAAGGAAGAGAACTTTACTATTAATTTTCACATCAGACTTAATTAGTATCAAGCTGTTAAATGAAGGCATAAATATGTACAACTTGCACAAAAGTTGTTCTCAGATAGAAAATAATGCTCATTTTTTGTAACAACTTTTTGTAATGTTGCTACTGTACTTAGCAAATAAATGTAAAAAAGAAACGTTCTTTTTTCTAAGAATTGTGCGTTTCTCATCCCATAGTATTTCTATGTAAATGTGAACTAGATACCATGCATACATCCCATAAACTACATAATGTATGTACATAGAAGTGTGTATTACTAACTAATAATATATACCCACCCACTTACTATTGAGGTACCCAGAGCATTATTCCCCGATACGAATCACAGTATTTAATGGATAAAGTATGTAAATGTAATGTGCATTGTGTATGTAGTGCTTAAAAAACGGAAGGACTTACGAGCAAGATGGCGTAGAAAATGGCTAGTACCGGAAGGACATACTCGTACAATCTAACTCTAGCTAAAACACTGACACGGAGAATGAATATAAACGTAAGAGAGGAAATTAGGAGGACAAGGAGCCCCTTCAGATTCGACGAGAGGATTTTAATAAAGTAGCGCTGGTACAAGCACTCCACCTGAAATAAAAAATATTACAATATTCACATAATCCACGTCATTCCTCCTTCTGCCCTACTGAATTCTTTAAACACAATTGAAAGGATTTTCCACTTAACAATCATATCAAATATTACTGAACTTTCTTTCACTCCCGAAGTTTTCTGTTGTAAACCATTTGTTACAATGTTGTGCAGGGAGAAGAGAGAATCACGTCCTATTCTATAATATCATGTCGACGCTATCGTCATATTTCATTCATGCCATGAATAAAAAACACAATGAAGTAACAAAGATTTTATATACTCGTGCACACGTTTTTCTTTAGCCGTTTACTCCGAGCTTTGGTGTTACCTTATTATTACCTACTAATAGAAAACTTGTACTATAGACATGTAATAACAATAACAAATAGTTTTTATATATACTGACTAAGTAGGCATTTGTATTCCTATCTCGTTGACATAATATCCAAGTAAAGATTAAATAGTTCAGTCAATTCTAACTGTAAGCAATGAATGCATGTCTACTTTAACAAGTTATCCTTGTCTCACAGACGCGATCCAAGTAAATAGCCTAGCTTTACAACTTTTAAACTTTTTCTAGTTATTTCTCCTATAAAACTACCTAACACAGATCTCTATCTTTTATTATTAAAACATTTTATATGTTAAATAACTCACCTGAGCATTACGGAACCGGTGGTTGCCAAACACGTGGAGAATCGACTGCCAGCCCTGAATAAATACAGGATACATAAAAACTATCATCTACAAGTGCTGCTTATATAGACACATTAATTAGCCACAATAAACAATGTAGCCAACATCCCAGAATTGTTCCATTTTAAGCAAAGACCAAGTTTTAATCATTGTCTTTCAAAGATCTTGATTCAACTTTGGCCTTAACTTCATCCAAGTGAACTAATTATGCTAATATTATCTTACCTAACCAAATTCTATCTCCATTAAAGATCGACCAAGCAATCAGAAGTATATTGTACTTAATGCTTTCAATACATGAATTGAAAAAGTAGTTACGAAATCTAATAGTAAACTACATCTCAATGAATACACACAAGAAAGATTTCAGAAAGCGCTTTGTAAAAATCAAAGAAAGGATACAAATGCTAATATTCTAAAAGAAAATTGAATGCTTTTCTATACTACCTCCTACACTCGTTAACATTTTGCCAAAATCAAACAGAACGGTTCAGCGAATCGCCTAATTATATGGTATGAGTTTAGAATGTATTTTACTTTCCCTAATAATACCATTTAGCTTACCAATGCCATTGGCTTTACTTCAAAGAAAAATACCCATAATGTGTTACGCCACATCATGAATCTGATAGAGGTACTTATTCTCACAAGTCGGATAAGCAGTCCCTTTTCCCCCAACCCAAAAATTTTATTACGCCCACCCATTATTATAATTTATTTATTTTTTATATTTCTATGATAATTTAATTTGTCTCTATTTACAATTAATTATTCCCAGCTAAAGTAATATGGCCAATTTCAATTGACTAATTACATTCCATAATAGTCGGCTTAAAGTACTATTGAGAAAAGCTATTTTTTTAAATGTACCTATAGAAGAGTGAAATTTTGTGTATTGAAAATTGTGTTGTACATGGCACAAAATAGTGACAATGTAATTTAGTCTACTAAAAATTGGATGTAGATTCTAAATTCTCATAATATTTCCCAGGAAAATACGAATAAATTAGTTAGTACTTCTGTAGGAGAGTATAAATGTGGATTGCGTTGTGTATAGCACAACATAATAATGGTCCATCCGATCTTTGTGCATTAAAGCTGGCTATATTGCTTAGTGACTGTGCCATAAGCCCTTATTTCCCCTTGACAAACAAACTTTGTAAAAACCAAGATATGAATTTTATTTTGTATACTAAATGTTACACTTTCTTGTATTTACTTCCTAAGATAAAAATTTATCTCCACTGATAATACGTATTTATAGCAGCGGTAACCAATACTTCCTTTCGTTAAACATTATAATATAATGTTTACGTATAATACAGAGGGTATTATAGTACGGTTCATAAACTTTATAGCTATATTAAGTTGGATTGATATAGTAAGTAGAAGAAAATTTTAATTACATGAGAAGAGGATGATGATGACCTCGTCCGAAGCAGAAGCCGGGAACCCTCCTACATACATATTAAACACTCATTACAGAAAGCTGTGACAGATCAATATGGGTTTGCGGATTAATTCCGAGAAAATGAAGTGGGTTGAATATTCTGTCAGAAGTGTGAGAAAGAGCAAAGACACAGACCTCAATAGCCTGTTGATGTGTCGAACTTGAGGAAATTCTCGGAGCACCACCACCACCGCCACTTGGACTCGGCATAGTTCAATTCCTCCCCACAGTCCTTTCCACCAAACCAACTATTTCAAATTGAATTCTTGTTCGTTTTACATTACGCAGCCGAAATAAATTGTATTTATCAAATTGTGCTCTGGCAAAGAGAGAGAGAGATTGAGTCCGTTATCAGTTCCAGTAGAGTCACACAGCAGCGTAGCACAAATAATGTAAAGCAGTAATGCGATTGTTATGTTTTGCTTTATTTGTATTTAAAGTTGAAAACTGTGGCTAAACAGAGCTCGGCCTTATTCAACAGAATTAAATAATGAGGAGAGTCGTTTGGTTTAGCTCTTTACGTTAGCTTACTCGAACGCTTATTATGTCATGAAATGAATGAATGAATCTACTTAACTGTGTTAAAAGGTATTATCATGTATTTATGCTTTGCATGGAGTACGTAGAAGCACTAGCGTAATGTAAAATGATAATAATAATGGTTTGATTCTTTTGTATGTACCAAGTGCAAGTGTATCACCATTATCTAGCTATCTATACTAGCATACTATCAGTAGCCAGGCTGTGCGCTAACATTTATTATACAATAGGTCATAGTCATAACGTTCAACTACCTATCTCTATTTTAACATAATGTACAATATTATTATTTAAATATGCACTACTGTACCTATTATGTCAGTATCAATATTACTCAGATTTAATAATAATAGTGACTACTCCACATGTTACTGACTGTGCATATACTTAACTATATAGGAGTTATATCCCAGCCTGTTAAAGCCACAGTACCTTAAGTATATAGGCAGGCCTTAATCTATTTAGTCAGTAAGCTATGTCATGTATGGTATAATTACAATTAAAATAGGAATGTATGCATAGGTATATGCTTGTTTGTATATCCAGCACACAAGTCTAGAGCAACACTTATATGAATTAGACGAGTGGTATAGGTAATGAACAGACAGAGAGGCACACTAATACTGAAACTGACCGAATGTCTTACATATTAATGCATTAATGGGATAGTGAGCTGCTGGTGCTGACTGTTGTGGTGTGACGTGAGATTTAATTGTTTCACTACAGTAAGTATACAGGTATGTATGATAAGCTACGTACTATAGTATAGTACGTATATAGAGATAGTTGTAACACAGGCTAAGTATGTAGAGACGAATTATGCATGCGTGTGTATGCAATGCAAATAATTACTATTTAGATGTAATCTATTTGTATTCTATTTATCCTTAATGTGAAGGAAAGTGTCTAAACGAGTGTTCCTACTAATGTAGTTACTTTAACAAATTGATGGTATCTCTCGCTTGTAATAAGAATTAATGTGCGCTAAAGCACGAAAGATATGCACAGAATCCAGAGAGAGAGGACAAGTCAAGGCAAGTTAGACTGGACAGATCGACCATTGGGTAAAGACTGAGAGGAATTGCAAAATTGCACACACGTTTTCCCAGACTGACAATCTTTGGCTAGCTGAGGAAATCATCTAATATAACGCACAGGTGAGGTGATGTGAGTCGCATAGGATGAAACACAGAGGCTGAACTCAGACACATTCTTTGCAGCAGTAAATATCCTCCTGTACTAAACTAAGTATGAGTAGTGTAGTTGAATAATACGCGACAGTGTGCAGGGAAGTAGTGTGTATGTAACGAGACGAAAGAGAATTCTTGTCCGACAGAATCAGAAGAACTAGAGTAGTGTTGGTTGGGTAAGCAGTACAGTACATAGAGATACATAAGCCGTAGTTGTAGAACTTCTGATGTGATGTGTTGTTGTGAGTCAGGCGCACTGGCTCACCTGCATCGATTGCCATCACCAAATTTTATTCAAATATTATTATTACATAGGTATATAATGTATTGTAATGTAATTTAATGTGGCCAGGTAAAGGAGGAAGGTATGGAGCTATTAGCTAAATAGGAGAACAGATGCACATACAACATTACAGATAAATAAATCATATCAAACAGAACGCAATGAATAATGATGCGATGACGTGAGGAAGAACCGTTGAGTCCAATCCAATCAGAAGTAAACAAAACACAGGAGAGAGTATGAAATTACTAATTTAAATACAAGATAGTATACTTACATACAATAGTCACTTAAAAACAACAATAGAATGTAAATATACTCCCTAAATAACAAACAACTCCTTTTGATAAAATATGCATGCATTGTTAGAGTGAAAGTCTTAATTTCTTCCTCGCCTCTTCATACAGATTACAAATTACATTGCTCTCTCCGGTCACTACAAATCTACATCTACTCTGCTACAAAAAGTACTTTCAATGTTTCTATGCATAATCTTTTTATTTCTTTTATTTTGCTTTGCATTCTAAAATCTACAGTATCTAGTCTCTTTCATCCGTATGCCATTCCAGAATTGTTGTACACAACAGTATCAAAAAAATCAGTGGGTTCAGTTTCTTTTACCTCTAGTGAAGTAGAGATGAGATTAAAATCATTTGTCATTTAAAACATCCTTTTCTCATTAGTCTCCTGAGGATTTCTTAGGCTCTGATACTTGCTGCTTGTGTCCGTGCTGCACCTGATTTCCGTCTTTAGGCTTCACTGGAACAACTTGAACTGGCACAGGGTACACTCCATACTGTCCATACTGCCCATATTGGCCATATAGACTGTGTGGGTAAGCTGAGACTCCAGAACCAGTTACTCCAGACACTCCAACTCCTGGTTTGTACACGTATGGGTAGACATACGGCGTTTGAGACACGTACACATAACGATGTTGCTGTTCGTCGTAGTATCCCACATAAGGAGAATTGTTGCCCACACCGACGCCCACGGATCCAGAGCTGGAGGATGACACGTATGGTTGTACAGCAGTCACATACGGATATTGGTATTGCCCGTAAGGGTATGCATAAGGCACGACCACTAGACATGCAAAACATACGAAAAAACAAATAATATCTGACACACCAATTTATTTACAAAAAACCATAATGCCTAAGCTATTAGCATAAACCCATTCCTTTTCTACATTGTAACACAACAGTCAGGGATGAGCTATCGCCAAATTGGAATTACTCTGAAAATATACTGGAAAAATGAACTCTACTATAAAATATGTATCCAAAAAGTACTTGGGAATTATTAATTGGAATTTTATAACCACCGAAAATGTACCTATATTTCATTCAATAGAAAATCAATTGATTGACTAATATTTACTATCGACTTTTTTCTTCCAGTTTTATTTTCCATTTTCTTCCAGCTAACAATTGAAATTCCTTTGGCACTGTCTACACGAGACAACTACTTACCAAACCGTGTCATGTTGCAAGCACAATATAAAAGGCATGCTGATTAGTTTACGTAAGAAATAGCCGTGACAAGAAAAAAAGAGTTCGGAAAATTGGAAACTTACCAACGTTACTTTTGGATGGCGGAACAACTCCAGTGGGTCCGCTGTAAACGACAGGTTGAACGACAGGCTGGACAACTGGTTGTACCACAGGCACTTTGTCAACTACAGGAACCACAGGCTGTTTCTTCACTTCGGGAACAACCGTGGATGCTGGAACGTACACATAGTCCACTGGACAAGGCACCAGAACTTGTTGCTCTTTCACGTTCGGATTCTGTCCAACGAGTGCTTGTTGACCACCGACTCCTAGCAATGGGTTGTAGTAGTAGCCTACATATCCAGGATTCAGTTGCTGGTTCAGATTCGATTGCTGTTGCAGTTGCTGCTGCTCACCTCGATTCTCTCCCGTTGAAGAGTAGAAAAAGACGCGAGAGCCCACTTGTTCAGGTCTGTAACGAATACTGATGCGAAATATAATACACGTTTAAATATGCATGTAACCTACTCTACAAGATAACAGCAGCGTATCCCGTAAAAGTAGAACAGTAAAATGTTATAGTGTTGAAACCCGAATTTTCAGAATTTTATAAGGTATAATTTATAAAGTTATATAGCATTGTAAAAATAAGATTAGAAATTGCAATCCGTGTGTTTGTAGGAGAGGAGAAAAGAAGATAATGTTCATGTCAGCAATGCATACCAATTGGGGAAAGCTGAGATGTGATGTGATACGATTTTGTTTGATTTATTACAAAGACAAAAAAGAAAATTGGATTTCTGAAGGTAATCCCCAAAAAGATGCATGGAGGAAAATGAAATGCAAATTCAGGTAATGTCACAGTTACATAAACATACCGTTGCTCGGATTTATCTATAGGTGAGCTCTTGGAATCAAGTTGACTCCTCGTATCATAATACTTGACATGATAGACGAGCGGCCTGTCATAGGGCGCTGTTGGTGCTACTGGTTTGTCAACTTGCTGCTGTTGGGTTTGTGTCCCCCCTCCGAAGAGCGTGCCAAGAGTTCTGGGGTTCCGAGGCTGATGCTCTGCAGTGTCCGCTGTTGTGTCCGCTAACGACACGCCAACAAGTAAAATCCCGACAAAGATCTGTTGTTTACAAAATCAGAAATTATGTCAAAGAATATTTAATCACTTATAATTATTTATTTTCTGTTACAAAAGAATATTTGATCTAAGGATAATCTAAGGTTAAATTAAGTTAAAATATTTGTGAGATTTATTTATTTGTATGGAGTAGCAGTTAATAGCTTTGGTCAATTATGAGTAATAGCTAATTTGGGAAAATATTGGTGTTGTTGAGCCTTGTAGTATTTGTTGGGAAGGTGCAATAAACTTTTACCCGTGTGAACGCCATCGCTGACAGTTGAATACTGTCTTCGGTCCAGTCCAGTGTGTCTGGAGATTGCTGTGATTTCTTCTTGTGGCATCTAAACAAGTTGAAGCAAGGAAAGGCAAAGTGTTTAACTCTAAGTGCATCTGTGAGTGAGGGAGTCGTCCCTTTAGCATTTTTTAAGTAAGCAATAGGTATGTCTTAAGGTATAACATACGTAGGAGGATTTAGATTGGATTGCATTGGATTCCTCATGGCTTTTCGGCTGGTTTCATTTCATGTATTTAACCTGACTTGGCCAGAGCAGGACCAGGCCATGCCACTTGTATGCTATCTGTACTTTTCAAATTGGATTCAAAGTAAAGGGATGTCATGTCAGCCAAAACGTTGTATTTCCTTTACATACACTATAAAGGTTAGTTAACCAGCTTAAACGAAAGTATGCATCTATAGTATAATAGATGAAGGAAAACCAAGCTCGTTAGATTTCTCTTGGAGAGAGATACGTTCCAGACGCATCTTCAGTTTCAGATTACCACCACACGGTAATATTATGGCTAGACGAACATACCTTGGTCTAATAACGCAGGTATATTATGTATAGGAAGACACAATAGATAATAGTAAATAAGTAACTCTTCATTTCGTTGGGAATGAAAGGAGCGAAGCAGTCCATCCTAGAGCAATTGCCGATGGTAATACCGTGTGTCTGTGTGGCCAGAAAGGAAAAGTATTTTTTTGCTCCCTCAATGATCCGTATCTGTTGAGATGTTGCATTGTTTTACAAGAAATGGTCTTTTGTGCTGGGGCACCGACTCCAAAGACTACAGCTCATAGATCAGAGCCTTATTTTTGGGCATTTCATTCATATGCTAATATATTCTATGATGAAACCATTAGATAGATACAATGTGTTCACTAATCATTATACAAAGAAATACAGTCACTCATACTAACAACCTATTCAAACTGTTATCATTACGCATTATTGCTTCCGCAACTTACTTACAATTAGCTACTCGAGTTCAAACAATTTAATATTGGGATGGTGGAGGAGACAAGAATATGAATAGATAGCACAATTAAGTGTACCTATACATGTCTATATACGGCTATCTGGAAAAGGAGTACAAACATGTAACGATTTTGTTCGCACTCTCATAAATCATTCTTTAATATGATTATGGTTATTGGAGATCATAAAAACATTATCTCTTCCACATATGAATTCAATTATTTATAACCATACCATGACATTTAACATTGCACACTTTTACCTAAACGGATGCCACAATGACAATATGCATAATATTATGGGACTCCAACAACTATCCATCACTGTCTATTAAAAATCTTTTGCAAGAATTAATAGAGTCTGTGAAATCATCTCTGTAAATTGGACAGATGACAAGTCAAAAGCGTTTACAGAAATAATGAGACGGAAATTCATTCCTTCTAGTCCATTCAATTCTGTTCTGCCTCTGTGACCAAGTCATGTCATTTCGAGTCTTCCTTTGAAAATCCTTTTAAAGGCATGCTATACCCATACAATACACACAATGATAAGTTAACTCAATCTTTTCTTTCTATTTTAATATAGAAGGATATAAGAAAAATTTCCTTTGATTTCGTTGCTCTTGCTCTGCTCTGCTTCATTACACAAAGTATCTTCTCACAACTAGCTTCACTTTAGGATGTTCAAACACAGCCTTGTAAAAGGTAAGAGAAAAGAAAGTGAGTTTAAGTTGGCTGATGTGAAGCGCAACCCTTTGTTGCAACAATGCACTCATTAAAAAGTCCACGCGAGCCTCTCCCCGAAATACCATGGACGATTTTTTACGCAATGCAACTACAAAACTCCGGCCAACTCAACTCCTCTAGACTTTTCAGTTTGGCTTGGGTTGCTTGCTCTCATGATCTAGCTATGCACTATGCATAATGCATGTGCAATGCATTGTTGGATCGCTATATAAGGAGACTCTGCATTGTTGCTTCTTTCCTTAACCATCTTAAACTCTCTGTGCAATCTCTATTATATACTTGGACTGTAGATATATACCTAATGTATACATTACTTACTGCCTATATGTGAACACATGAAAAAATTCATTTGCCTTGCGTTCATAAACCGATACCTGATTTTCTATGATCCTAACGCTAATCGTAAACTACTATTACTAAGCTACTTTCTTACTATACACCAACTGTTTATACAACCTATACATTACTAATAAACATAATGTTTACCAAGTGTACTTCCTTATACACAACTCTTCGTTATATGACTAATCATGAAACGTACAGCACATTATATCTATAAAACAATAATAAGTAGGTACACAACCAACATAACTATTTCGTTGCATACCAAACCCAAGACATTTACAATTAAATGCACACATGCACGTTATTACTATTCTACAACTAGGTACATACCATCTGTACATGTTTACATACACCTATACGTTTATAACATACATCCATACATATACAACACTACTACAATGTAAATATTATATAATATCATTATGCCATTGTCATTTTGACTACTTTGGGATCTGTATAAGCTTACCTATGCACATCCGTAATTCTGTAATTAAATAAATTAGGAGAAATTTTCATATTTGTAAAATGTTTCAGTAATGTTTTTGACTTTTTTGAAGTAAATTATATCAGAAAATTATTTGAATTTTGTCCAATTCAATTATGCACTTCACCAGCTTTACTGCGTTTGGTTATTATTTTGGACAAGATTATTTTCTTGACATTGTTTTCTACAGGTGTTTTCTACAGTTTCTTCTTGTGAATCAAAAATACACCTAGAGTATGACTTAACGAAGCCTTTGAGAGATTATTTTGTAAAGAACTTCCAAAGATGTATCGAAGTATTGAGTCAAGAGCGGATGTATCACAACAATCTCTTTACGTGGGATGCGTAGAGAAGTTGTATAAATTGTTGTATTTCAGTGCGTTGCGTTTCCCTGCCATAAAATCATCAGTTTCTTTCTGCTAGGGATAATTTTCCTGTGAGTACAATTAGCTTATGGATAATAAAAGGGGTGGAAAAGAACCGTGAGACTTAGTCTGGGGATAAATAGAGACATCTTTAAAAAATAATCTTTTCGTGAAGGATTTGAAGAAATTCTGAGTCCAATTTAAAAATGTTAAAAGAAGATAGTTTGAAGATTGAGAGTGTTAGCTGTAGGTAATAATCTGAGTTATAGGAAGGCTTTTACCTGGTAGTGGATTACATAACATTTCGCTACAAGAACGAGTGTCTATAGCATTTGTGTGTAGCAGGAAAAGAAGCCAGGGAGAGATTTGTATGTTGCAGGAGCAGATTGAGCGGAGAGCAGACAGCCAAATTCTCCTAAGTAAACCGAACAAGCATAAGACGAGACGAAACGAAAAGAAAAGGGATCCCTTGACCCTGACCAGGAAGATAACTCTTTTTTTCCTGCTGGTTTTCCGCATCGGAATGTAACCTTCATTTTTATTTCTACGCTCACATCAGAACGCATCAGAGTCTGGAAGTCTCAGCCAGTTCTTGTATTGTTAGACTTAACAATCTTAATGTACAATAGTGCCCATATTCCATCCGACTTGGCGTAGACTCTCTCTATCTCTGTAATTCTCCACTTAAATAACAATATACCTAACACTTTTCCCAAACTTTATGTTTGGATGATAACTTTAATGTGTAAAAGAGTCTTACTTTACTTTGTTACTAATCTCTGTAGCCCTAAAGATAAGTGGAACACTTATGGCTGATTCCAGAATGCTATTGTAAGTTAAGTATACCGGATTGGACTGGACCTGAGCCAAGTTTATGTCTGGCGAGCGACCGACTTTACTTTTCAAAGACAAACATACAAAAGTCTGGTTTGGCTTGAGGAAAGGAAAGTCTAGATAGTGCCAGCAACACAAAAACACAAAAATTACATTTTGTAGAATTGGATGCAACTTGACTTGACTAGCTCTGCATTTTTGGCTTCGATAACAAATTACTCTCAAAATGAAAATGAATCGAAGCGACTGTCATTTCCATTCAAAGAATTAACTCACTCATGTGAAAGATACATATTATTCACTGCTCACTTATTACTCCTTTGTGTATACACTGTACTCAATTCGCATTATGGCTTGAAATTCATACGGAACGCGTTTGGAAAATAATTGATTCCAAGATAAATGAATGTGTCAAGCAATAAAGTAGGTACTACATGAATTACCATGTCTTGTAGTTACTCTGCTTATGCTGGCATGTAGTGAGTAATTGTAATGTGATATTCACAAAGCATACTTCTCGAGTTTAATGCTTCAACGAAGGCTATTTGTTATTTTCCACCATTTCCACATTCAAATTATTTCTGTATACACGTGGAGCTACCTTACTACGTGCTGTAGGTACATATGTATCTATCTGCCCACCACTTATTCCATTTTGTAAAGACAAGTCAAGAAACTCAAGTCATTGACATATACTAGCTATAGTTGACAATGCAATCCTAGCGAAACGAATTTGACAACTACCACTAATAGCTTTTCCCTGTTTCATTATAAATAGTACTACTCTTTTATTTTCACCTTGCAGTCTGTCCTCCACATTCAGTGTATTTATACCAATCAATAAATAATACATTGTTTAAACGCAGACAACTTTTACACATTACGCACATCCATCATACTTATTCCTGGAACTGTACACATCTACACCTTGTATCATCACATACTCCTATTTCCACAATACCACTCGACACACAATTGCATAAATTCTATATCTAAATCTAATAAGTTTCCAAAATAGAATCGACCATGAATCTTCGGAATAACGGATACACCCGAATTTTCCAGCTATGGGGGATAATTGTACTTTATATTCTCAATAAGAATCAATACTATGTAGAGACCAAAACAGGTAAAAATATAACTGCCATGTGTATATTTCAGAAAGAATTTGGCACAAATATTTGTGTTTATATAGTTTTAATTTCTGTACAATTTAATACGCAATGAATAATGATACATAAATAAATAATATTATTGTAGTTCAATTTAGATAAGATAGATTACATTTCGCTCTACTGTATGTTACTCTATCAAAGGTGGGCAAAAGTCAACGAATTTCTGGTATTCAAGTGCGTATTAATTTAGTTACTCACATCATTAATACTTTTTATTCAGTTATCAAATTACTGATTTACTTAGGTATAACAATGCATAAAAACATGTACACGTACGTTAGTTTCACTAGATTTACTGCATATAGATTCCATGGGAGAACAACAAATTGTTATTACTGAGGAGTTAAAAGCAACCTGTGTGGATTACGACTATAATTTATTCTCCTGTAAGTAAAACAAGAGGAATATTATGCAGAAGTTGTCACTGTTGAAACTGAAGCTCGAAAAATTATTGTGTTCGATATTAATTCTCAGATTACGGCTGCAATTTGTAAACGGTAGGTAGTAAGAGATAAGGTATAGAGGCAGAGTACACAATATTCATTTCATTCCCTTATCCGACCTACTATTGTATTTGCATATTGAAATAAAGGTTTGTCTAAATGGATGACTGACATGAATTGTAAATGCATAAGCAGGTAAACTGTCATCAATCCATTTAGATTTCAATAGGAACAAATGTATGTATGACATGTGTATTTATCTATCTACAGATAGGCAGGGCATATCATGCGTTCTACATAGGTACAGCTATATTATCATATAAAGGTGTATAATTTGTTCCAACACTACAACAATATGATCTTAACAATATTTAATGTATTCTTTTAATTAGCAGGAGCAAAGGATGATTGTGATTCAGTCAAGTTTACTGAATTTTTAGGAGGAAAATACCACATTGGCGATAAATCAGTAAGTTTTGACATTTTCACTGCGTGTATTTGTGGGATAAGGTTTCTGTGTGTATTTCTTTAATGAATATGTAGTAAAACTACTACTGGATGAGTACTACTTAAACAATGATCCTAACATTCCAAGTTGTTTATCAAGTGATTATATTTTACAATAGCGCTATGCATCACAACTTGATATGTTTAGGGGATATACTACGAAGTAGTCAATTTATTATACGCAAATACGCCAAAATTATACGGAGGCAATAAAAAACGCATAAATACAAAGTTGGCAGTGTGGCACGGTATAATATATTAGCACTTTGCCTAGCTTTACTATCTATAAACACCTTTAAAGAACAATAATGAAGAAACGCAGCTTTAATAAATGGTTAATGGGTTCTTGCTTTGCTTCTGATAGACAGACCACTATTACAAGGGGTAGCTTCTGAAACACATGCAAATGAACAAGCCCATGGTTTTGTTTTACTACATATCTACTTAACTTTCAATAGCTACAGTTACTATTTACACAAATTAATGTATAATACATGATAAAATGCCAACCTTCGACCTGCAATAATAATTAATGCCAATGAGCCTGACAGGCTGACCTTTTTCGTGGGTAGAGGCCAAACAATGATAATTTCTTATAAAACAACAAATAATATTAAGAGAAACAAAGAAAATGTGATTTCCATTTCAAATACACTGAATTCCTTTGCATTACACCTTGTAATTCTAGACGTAGATATGCATGAAATGCATTAGTAATTTAAATGCATTCGTAGCTTTTTAGAACAAGTTCTTTCTTGCGTGTGCTTTTAATGATTTTGCTCAATTTGAAGTACCTTTGTCATGAATATAATATTATGTTCCCATTATCTATTATGCATGCATACTACCACTGTTACCAAACACTCCATTCTTACCATTCTAACCATTTAAAACGGCAGAAATGTCAAAAATGGCAAGCATTAGGTAGAAACTGCAACTAATTTGTGTAGAGACCATTAAGTTATATAGTACCTCAAAAAGATTTTAGCCCAAAATTGGGAACTTCTTTATGAAATAGGTACATGCTCTTCCTTGAATCTCTTTGACGAATGTGACGCTTGTAAATATTAAATACTTATATATAACAACCAGATGAATTTACAGAATGTTCCTCTTTCTGGCATGAATAAGCCCAAGGTTATTAAAGCAGAAAGCATATAGCACTCCTAGTTTATCTTTCACCGAAAAACAAAAACAAAACACTGATTCGTAGAAGATGAAAAAGCCTCAGGATAACGTCATAATTTTTCAGAATTTCGATACCGAAACCGTGGATGAATAGAGTTGAAAATAGTAATATGAAACATTGAAAATTGCAATTCTAATTGTATCTAACTTTCGATATACTAGTTAATATTATTATTGGGAATGGGAACTCTATGTGATCTTAAGGCTAGTATAATATTTCCATTGTGTTACCTTTCAAAACGGTAATAAATTATGAGAACCAATATTATAGTTGACGAATGTAAAGTGTTTTGAATGCTGAATAGATTTTCATTTTGCATACTTACATGACACAAAAAAGAACCGCAATAAACTAATTACCAGCACCTAGAGGTATAATATAAGTAGGTACTGTATAATATTATCTACGACATCAATGCAAATGTTTGTTCAATGTTTATGACTTGCATAACACATCCTCAACCTATACATACTCTTTAACTAACAAAGTTAAGAACTCATCACACAAGCTGAGCGAAAATTAAATGAATTAGGTATAGGTGAGTTAAACGTAACTTCTTTCGAATGGGTAAAATAATAAAATTGCTTTTGACTGACAAGGCGCGTGTCAAGGGTAATTCACTTAAAACGTAGAAGTATTAAAGTACGTGAATTTAAAACGATGAATGAAAACGTCACTTCAGTTTTCAAGTTATTGGACACTGTGAATTATATTACATTACAGTTTTGATTATAAGGTCGCAATCAAAAGGTTCATTATTCACAATGGATAAGATAATATTGATAGTACAGGTAAACCTTATATATACTTCCGTGAGGTAAACTGACTGAACAGTGGAACCAAATGGCATTGCTGATTTTTCTAATGTTTGAAATTTCTACGAAATTAGACAAACAACTTATCGGAGAATTTTTATCTTTACCTAAATCAAATAATTTATTTCGCACAGAAATATTTTTAAAAATGCCAAATTCACAATAATACAGAAAGTTTTTGTAGCTTTAGCTCTCGGTCTGGGAATTCCATGCACCACATGTGTCTCCGTTACATACAAGTAAACAATAGGCAGAGGAGGGAGAGGGCAATACCTGATTACATAGCATATTCACTTTTCTGCTGACTAAATACATATAATATTTGATTTTGAATCTGTTCTGCTTAACTTGAAAATGAATTCAACTTTAATAACTGCTTCTAGTCAAATTATTGACTAGACTACATTTCTGAGTAACAAGGTAACTAATGATAAAAAATTTCTGTTCACTCAGATGACATGGGTGGAAGCACATAAATGCTGTGCTAAGAAAAATCTCAGACTAATGTCATTGCAAACTGAAGAAGACACACATTCTCTGGCAAATGAAATAGAACAAAAGTGTAAGTATACCCTGCACACGCACAACTTTACTAATAGCACAGCTCAGCATGCTTTGAGACGCAAAATCGGATTATTATTATTTGGCCGCAATCTTCTTACTTAATAATAACTCACTTTTCCACTGAATAAATAAACAATTGAAACAAATTGAATTCGAATAAATTTTGATAGTATAGCATTTTAGTAAAATAGAGTTTTGTTCAAATACCATTTATTTCTGTGTTGTATGCTGTATCTGGGATTTAAAGGCCTGACCAATAATGTTAAAAACTACAAAAAACTATCTAACTGGTTTTTTTAAATTTTTGTTTTTGTGCAATTAATTCAGTGAGTATAGCTACTGAGCTGTGGACATCAGCTCAATCTGTCTCTGGAATACACATTTGGACATCAATTGGACAACCTCTGAAAAATTACACCAGCTGGGCTCCGGGTCAACCTACTACAAAAGATATTCCACATGCAAAGAAAGAATGCGTAATTGCTAAACCCAATGGGACAGACAGTATTTTATGGAGTGATGAAAGCTGTGATAAGACCTGTCTTGTCGTTTGTGAAAGACACCCAGGCTGTAAGGATGGACCTGCTGATAGAATCAAAAGTTAACAATAACTATTATTTTTAACTGCTTTACTACCTAACCTGTATATATATACCTACAGATTATACAATTCTCATACGTCTTTATAATATTATAGACCAATTATTGCTTCTTTATCTCTACTGCAACAAATTGGTCCTCTACTCACAAAATGTAGGGATACTTTTTTTAACCAAAAGTTGAGCATAGTTGAGACTTGAGACTAAAGGACAATTCAATATTCTATTCAAGTCAAACGATTATGTATACTTTACACTATATCTAGTGTCTACCTTCCCAGTACTTATATGATGTTAGTGTTCCAACCAAGGTGTTACAACTAAACATTTTGGTGGACCAAATTACCAAAATGTTCAAAACTTTGTTATCTAATTGCATCTAGTAACTTCTCCATTAAGCAAGTTGTCTACTAATGTGCGTTTTTGTTTATTTCCAAAAATTGATATATTTTTTACAGAGATGGAAGTAAAAGATGCAACTACTACGGAATATGGAGGAGCACAGTATGCTTTTGCAAATGAAAAGGCAAGTAATATTTATTTACTATTACTATCTGAGAAATTATCCAAGTGTCTAAAGACAGTGGAATAACTTTTCAAAGCTAAATCAACCACTTACTTTCCTAAGAAAGAGGGCTTATCGCCAAACGACCCCTAATACCAGTTATGTGCAGTGTGCAGTGCAGCTTCGTTATATAGACTATCAGCTTAAAATAGTTTTACGGTTAACTAATATAATTAAAGATATTAAAAATTAAATTGATTTGTGAATTAAATACGAATAGATGTTGTTTAAAGTAGGATGTTCAAAGTGAAATATTATATTTGCCAGTTGTAAGTTGAATGGGACGCATGTTATTGCCTGTTATGTTAAAATTTTAATTATTCACACTGATTACTAAATCTTAAATAAATAAACAAGCTAGTTTTCAACAATTCAACTTTTCATATTTAGAATAGAAATCATGGACTGCAGGCTATAGATACTGTCGTAAACAAGGCCTTCAATTAATCTCACTGGAGAGAGAATCGAAATCTCAAGAAATTGTAAAGCAGTGGTTTGGGAAGCGGAAGGGTAAGGCATGTATAAATTTATGCGCATATGTAATGAGATATAATAATAAATGAGCCTGACTTCATATCTGCATATAGGTAAATAATAATACTTTTTTACTTCAACAGTTTCGTACTAATAGTAAGTATTTTTCATATTATTTTCCAGAAGGCTTTTGGACTTCGGGAACCGAGGTCGGGCGATACGACAAACACTTTTATTGGGCAACCCTGGGAAAAGAATTTGGATACCATGCATTTGACATGCTTCCTCTTCCGAAGAGAAATGCAAAGAATTGCATAGTAGTCCAGGCAAATGGATCTTGGACAGACGAATATTGTTGGAAAGAGTATGGAATAATTTGCGAACCATACACAAGCTGTGACGGGTGCGCTTAAGTATTGGACGTGGACATGGCTGAAGAACATTCATCATTCTGCAGTTCACATCTAAATATGCTAAAATTGTACCACATTTAACTGTAATATTTCGTTTCACAAGTGTTATCTAAAAGTACTATCTATAATGTTTTTGTAACATCCTTCAACATAATACTCTATATAATATACGCAAAACTACAGAACTGATTCTATACTCTATACTATAATCTTACTCTATACTTGTTTACAATAATAATTAATTCTACCAGTTAAGTTGATCTCTAAGACCAATTTCTATGTTAATTATAGCATTTTAGTACTTGAAATGTTTCAATGTCTGTAGAATTGCCATTCTATCGATTTGGATGAGCTGAAGAGCCTAATACATTAAAAATAATGGGGCATCGCCATAAATTGTGAGAAAAAGGAATGAACCTCATCTCCTAGATTCTAACATTTCAGAAGACAGTTTTCTCACGTGTTTTGGTTTGTTCTTGTTTTGAAAAATCCATTTATCTATTAAAACCTTTAAAGACTCCACGATACACACAATTTCCTAAGCAAGCATTACATTTACATAACCTTTTTGGAATAATGTCAATGATCATAATGATATTTCAGTCAGTCTTTCAATTTCAATCACCGATGCATTACTGAATTGTAACAAAGTTGAAAGTTTCAAAAACACGCTTTCTCCATACTTTTACTAAAACTACAAATTACCTACTCTGTCGTTTTTGAATAATCGGAATATGACGTTTAAAATATGTTTCAAACAAAACAATTCAACATAATACTTAGTACAAAAAACTACGCAATTTGACGGTATTCAAATACTATACTTTGGATATTTTCAAGAAAAAAAGGGAAATAATATTTGAAATAAAACAAAGACTTTCCTGTCGGATGCTGATCAAGATCAGTTGCAGATCTGTTACGAAATCTAAGGTGGAAACAGAATTAATGAAACTAGAGCACAGATTCGCAGATGCGGTAATGCAGTATGCATGCAGTAGTAGGCGTCAGGCGTAGTCTGGCCAAGACGTAGGAATGCACAAGCACAACATTTCTGTTCAAAGGATCGTAACTGCCCTCGCTTAGGATAGAGTAGCAACTGGAGGGGTAGGTTGTCCAGCAGACGTAAGAGGTCCGCACGGTGTGCGGAATGAACTTAAATGTGGATTGCAGAAACACAAGCTCTGAGAGGTCAAGAAGATAAGATTTCCCACTTTATCCAGATGAATGAAAATAATTTATTTCAATTCCATAATTGATTTGAGATTTTTGAATTGAGATGAGACAGATGATTTATGCAGTATGGAATTCGGTATCCTTGGCCCGGTCCCACGCAGTCTGCGGGATTATTGTGTTGTGGCTCCTCAAAGTCTATGATGTGTTTATTTATAAAAAATCAATGAAATTACACGTAACTTAACAGTTTTTACCTTAGTTTTTGCTATTTAATTTTATTGTGCTAATATGTGACTTTGTGCTTAAGTGTTACCTTACCTCCACGTCATTTTTATTCCATTCTGTATCGAATTGGGGAATATCCAAAGGTAAATAATAACATTTTTTACTCTATAATGGCTCATGGTTTTTGGGTTTCAAACTAATGGATTTTAAGAACTACTAAACTGAATTGGGTGAATTTAATAGTGGTACTTACTTACCTTTCCAAACTATATATTTGTCAGTGAAACTTCCAAAATAGTGTGCAAAACAGCAAGTAATATAGATTTATGTTACTCTGATTCTTATCATACTTAATAGCACTTGCTCGAATGTTATTTAGTTAGACTTAGTTTAAATGGTAATTTAACACGATGTTGTTGTCACAATTAACATTTACATGTACAAAACTCATATGCTAAGCAAGAAAGACAAAAAATAGATAATCATACGCAATGTACAAAACTTACTTTTAGTTCTGGAGAAGGAGTTTGTGTGTGAGACGAGACGACCGCAAAGCACAAGTGAAATAAACTTTCACATGCCTTTTTAGTCCACCGAGACTTCCCGGTCATTTAAATATTCCCTGTTCATTTATTTTTGTGCTGTGTCGTGGCCGTGTCGTTCGTTACCCTTCTAGTTTCCATTCCGTAATACTGGAACTGGATTTTGAGAATTATGGATATTATTGCTAAGCGAAGCGTTAAAGGTTTTTGGAGTTTCCGATGTTGAACTTCTATGTATGAGATGAGCGTATTCATACAATTCTCGCTAATCTTACAATCTTAATAAAAATTTCTATATTATGAGACTTGTATTGTATTATACTTATGCATGTACGTAGAAAGAACAAAATGTACATGCATAATATAATTGTAGTACACGAGTGTATCTATGTAGCATGTAGTAGTGTAGTATAAGTGGGTATACTTATGCTAGATAGTATTTAAGTTGATTTCTGTGTGCATGTGCATATCTTGAGTATTATTTCTTCATTGGTAAAACTTTTTGGCTGTTACCTGGTCTGGTTTCGTTTTTGGTTTCTTGAAATGGTTTAGCTTGGCTTGGTTCTGACCACCGAGTCGTGAACACACACCTGCACTCCGCTCACGTGGTTCCAGTTGAGAGATGAAGTGCGTCTTGCTCTTCTTGTTGTTGACTCCGGCCGGAAACTACAACACGTGCCCATTCATTGAATTGAGCTACACTCTGGTGTGTTCTCAGCCAAAGGCAGGACGTAGAGACGACAACGAAGTCGTAGGACGAGACGAAACGAGCAGCCAAAAAGAAATGGAGAAAACCATCAACCATGCCCATGGTTACGATTATCATTAATTCCCTCTTCTATATAAATGTATAATATGATTCTTTATGCTGCAGCCTGTTAGACTAGCCACTGTTTTTCTATTTCCATCTTTTTGGGTTTGTGTTTCAAGAGAAGATGTATTATTATTGTCTTATTTCCTTCCATATTTCTACTATTGAGAATTTAATAGATCTCGGTCGGGGTGGGAAGTGGGAAGGTAAAGGTAGGCCGAATGGTAAGTGCAAGGGGTCTGCAAGGATCTGCCGCATTGAGAAAAGGACTAAGAGGATTATCCCAATTAAAGTCGAAGTTGACCGTCTGCGAGCAGGAAAGGGTTTATTTTTATGGTTGTGCTCGCCTAGGGTGGCTGAAAATGTTAGGGACCCTTCCAATATTTTGGCAGCCAAGTAACTACTTGCATGAATGCAGCACATATTCATAGGCATGTAGTACTCAATGGTGAACCAATAACCTAACCTAACTATAGGGGCTGTTTAGTATGTGTTATAAAATCACTTTGTATTATGAAAAAAATTACTGCTGGTAATATTTAATTGCGGAAAATGCTACTTTAGCTAATAATAATAGAAAAATATTCTACAGGCATAAAGAAATATTATGTTACATATATTTTCTAAAATAGAATTACAAGAGTTAATTTCTTATCTTTGTTTAGTTTTTATCAGTCTAGTAAATTAAATGATTAAATAAACAATATATTAATACGCATATTCATGGTGCAAAATATTTTTTGGTCTTGCATCAGTATTTAATTCACTACATATGCTAAACTACTTGTCTACGCTAACTGTAGGTAAATAATTTAAAATAAGTCAGTATTTACTTCACTACACTAAACTATAAGCCTATACTAACTCTAGGTAAAGCATCTAAAATAATAAATATAAAGATGAAATTATTTTAAAACATAAAAAATCCTTTTGCCCATTTTTAGGAGCATAGAGACCAATTTTGTGAATGTAATATTCTAATGTAATAGCATTACGAGAGTAATCAACTTTGAGATTGGAATTATTTATCTCTCTTTTATCGCTTTTGGGTCTCTTGTATCTTTCAATTAATTTTGTAGAGCTAATTTGATTTTGACGGAAATGTAGAACTGTTCTGATTTCTTTTTAAGTTACTGTGCCACGGTTCAAGGGAGTTTGTAGTTCGATGATAAATTGTATCAAAGTGGTTCCAAATATTCCTGAATATTATTTTTTGTTATATTAAGTGAAACAAGAACAATAATGAGAATGAAATTGCATAAGTAGACAATGTTTAGTTCAATACCTGTCAAATATTGCATCCATATTATCCACCCATGTGTAAATTAAATAATCAAGTAAATCATCTACTGCAGCTAAATTTGGGGATTCTGAGATAATAAGCAACCACACTTCGTCAATATCTTGTAGATTCACTAAAGGCTGTAAGTTATGCTTGTGTATACTTATAATTTATGCACAATTTTCCATTGCATTGATAATTGATTTTCATTCAATTTAAGATCTCATTTTCCAATGTATATTATATTCCAAAAGCAAATAATAATCCTAGTAAAGTATACTGCCAAGTATGCTACCTATATGCGTGAGATATGGTGTACAAAGCATTTAGCATTTATGCTTACACATTTAAATACATATACATTTACATTCATTGTAAATCGGTTGATTTTTACATACATAAAACCATTGCTGTCACATTCACATTATAGTAAGAGAAGTAAGTACTTGACAAGCACTAGAAGGGGGCACAACATTTTCACAAACACTTTACAACTTAGTTTTTACCTGCTCCAGAATTTCTACCTGCTCCCGATGCTTTCGACCTTTTCTAAAATTAAACCTTTCTCGGCTTATCGGCTTACGGCAAACTAACACACACCCAGTGCAAGTAGTATAAAAGTAATAAGAGCCTTGTTTGTGCTCTTTTTGTTTGTGCTCTGTGTTGTGTGTATTTAGTTCTACATGTTAAATATGTATTATTCCGTTTCATTCTACAGAGATTCATTATTATATTTGAGTTGGCTGATGGATGGATGCATTCGAAAAAGGTTTTCGAAGGACTCTCTCTTTTCCCTTATGCTTACGGTGTGTTTTGGAATCTATATGATATACTGATCTGATGATAATATATGGAGAGAATCAACAATCTTCTTCCCTTGCACATGGACGGATGGATGGCTAGGCCGGGTGCTCCACACTTATTCAACAATCAACAGCACCTCGTTGGAAGCAACAGGCAGCTTTGAAGATGAGGAGCAGATGTATTGCAACTGGCTCGGGTCCTGGTCTGGTAAACAGTTGGTGTGGTGGACCGTGGCACGCTTCTCTCGTCACCAATTCAAAAAGGAACTCACAATCGGAATTGAGAGCATTGTTATTTAAGGAGACTTGTTTTTATTTTCGAATCCTTCATCCCCATATCCATCCATCCGTCCATGTGCTTTTGGCTTTGTTTAAATCTCTGAGCTTTAACTTGCCTTCCCTTCTGTTTTTCAAGTTTAAAGCGCAGCAGATGAAGTTTACTATTTAGTGTAGGATTTCATGTCATGTCTTGGCTTGTGCCTAATTCCTAATCAGCCGGATAAGCCAAAGCAACTAGTTGTGAGTTGGTTTTTGGGTACCTAACTACTTAGTAGTATATGGTAACTAGCTGTTGCTGTTATGCTATGTTGTTGGCAATGGAATGGTCGTGCTTTGTCAGAAAGGTCTATATTGCATGTAAATATCTAATCCTAAGCTGTATATCTCTGCAGCAGTTAGTATGATCCCTGTTGAATGTGTATAGTAGATTGGACAGCCGTGTAGAGTGAGAAGAAACGAGAGATAAGGAAAACTGCACTGCAGTAGAAGAATCAACAGGCAATGGAAATGGCAACAGGAGGAAAGGAAAGTTCTAGTCTACAAAAAGAGAGCTCAAAGAATGAGCAGATGATGATAAGACAAGACAGTGAAAGAATGATTTCTTGGAGAGAGTATTTTTAGCGGAAATGAGTAACTACGCCGGAATGTGTTTCTTTGTTAAAGTGTGAATGAAAGAAAAGAAACGTCGGAGATATTGTCTTTTAGGTGCTATGCCGTACTTTTGCAAACATCTAAACTAGCCAAAAACGAATTTGCTGCTTCTGTGACGATCACTTTGACATCAGAATGTCCTGTTTACTTAGCATGACATGATATCCCACTAGTTTTAGTTTCACAACTCGTTTTTGGCTCCTTCCTGGTGTACTTTGGCTTTCGTAATTGTAGACCCGTGCAATAACGTATTAAGAAATAGGAATTCATACTCTTTTAGTCATTTTACTTACTTGCTATTACATTTTAAAATAACATTTAAAACTTTTCGGTTCGCCTCCCATCTCAAAGTAAGTGTCATTATGGGAGTGTGTGAACTGAGATTAATGTTGCTCTACCTAGAAAACTCAAATAGGACGTTTTTATTACAATCTACTACTACGATGTACAGTTTTGGCACTGGGGACTTTAGCTTACATGGTTCAGCTCTTCGGAAAATGGTTCAGTAAGTTGATGTCTGCTGTTACAGAGAATTCGTATAAAATCTGCATTACCATTAACTGCGGAATAGAAGAGTGGGTTGAATAACTAGAAATGAAATACATATCTGTACTTAACTACTTAACACTATAAGTTTTCTCTGGGCATTTTATTATCTTGTTATCAAGGGAGGAATAATATCCTAACACCCTAACATAATTTCCAGTCGCATTCGGTTGTGATGTTCAAATTCCCCGAAGTAAAGTCCCAAACTTTATTCATATTCATGACTCACTGCAGATTTTGGGTTTGCCCACCCGGTTTATAAAACACTATTGGATTGAGAGGGAAATCAAATTATAAAACTCTTGTCAGTCTGTCTTTCTTTTTAACCATTAGTCTCATTATGTGGAGCTAAATTGCTTTTGCTATATTACTCTTAAAAAAGGGTCTTCTACAGCCTTCTAGTAAAAAGTGGAAAGGGTCGACAAGTAGGATTGCAGATATAAAGTGCCTCTTCTGAAGTAATGTATTTTATTATTCAATTCTGAGCTAGTTGTGGTTTCGTTTCATTTATCGTTAGTCTCCTTTGGTTGATTTCGTTCATTTTGTTGCCCTGAGTTAGAGATCAACTTTACATTATGATCAAATAATGAAACGGAACGAGGGATGGTTAGAAGAAGAGCTGGAGCAGAAGAGATTAATCTGCGTAGCCCAACACAAGGGATGAATTAAACTGCTATAAAAGACTGAGATAGTGACAGAGAGAGAGAGAAAGATGAAGGGTGGGTTCTTCCCTCTTCTGCCTATCTCTGCCCTCCCTACACAGTAGTCGTATAAATATCTAATACATTTAGAGATTTGTGAGCTTAGTTAGCTTTTTTGTTGAGCGGAAGGATTTGTATCAGCTGACGCGACATGGACATGACATGATACTCTTCTCCATTGATACTGTTGTCTATGCATCTTGTGGTGGCAAAGCCGTATGGAGTACGAAGTATCCCCACGATGATGATAATAGGATGATTGGGGCTTTTTGATTGATCTATTCATTACGATTTCCTCATCCTCATCTTTGTTCTGTTTGAGTGCACAAAACTCTTTGTTGAATATTTTATCAGCGCACACTTTACTATTTATACAGTGCAGTTGTGTGTGTATGCTTTCCTTTCTGAAGTTTGCTGAAGAATTAGGGAGGATGTAGGAAAATGAATGTGCCTGTGAATGCATAAGCAGGAAAATAGAAACTGCATAATAATGATATCTAAAAGGTAAGTAAGTACTTGATTTTTTGGTTTAGTTTTCTAAAGTTGTGACAATAACGATTGTAAAAGTAGAATTAAGGTAGGATGCACTATGCACGTCAGTGTGGGACAGATATTTATCTTTTATTGGCAATAATGTGCCTGTAATATCACTCGAGTGATTGTGAGTTCACTGCAAATGAGCGGAAAGTTGGCGTTGAATAAATATGCTGGTAGTATGAGAGGAAACGTGTCAAAAGACTTTTATCACTCTCTGACTGACCAAAATGAAATCTTGTTTTATTTTATGGTCATTTCGTTGGTTTGCTAGAAAAGATCAGGTAGTAGGTAAGTAAGGTAAGTAGTAAATGAAACGGAATAGAATCTTTAACTGAAGTAATTAACATTATGTATGCTATGAATATCAATGCAGGAAAGGAACGGATACCAGGTACACACTTCAACTACAACGTAATAAACAGGGTACCTCACATTTGATTAGTTTCTCCTTTCTTTATAGGTAATCTCTCTCTGTACTACATAAATGAGTAGGCATATGGCATACCCACTCGACAGACTGTAGATTGCAAAAAAGGTTTGCTGAGATTGAGGGTGCAGGTACGTAAGAACAGATTTATGTAAAAGTTACTTAAAGCAATCTATTTATTGATGTAGCCTGAGTAAGTGTTGTATTGGGTTTCACATGGTTTGCTAAAGTAATTATTTAAATTAAAATTAATTTCCAATTTCTTGGTATAAGACACTTTGTCGGGTTTTGGTATTTCGAATGATTAAGCCAAAGCTGAGAGGGTAAAGAGTAATCAAATGAAATTATGAAAAAGCTAAGAAGAATGTGGAGGAGATGATTCACCGAGTGTTAATCTAGCATGAACATCTTCTTGGTTGATTAACTGTTGTATGTAGTAGGTACATCTAGGTAGGAATAATGTGCCAAGTCAATTCTAGTCAGACAGAGTGTAATAGTAGTAAAGCTAATAATTGACAGGCCATGTTTGCTAAACAGGAGAGTTGAAACTTATTTTAGCGAAGGGTTAGATTGTGTGTTATTGCTAGCTAAGTAAGATTGACTTGGTAAGTTTGAAAATATTGATGTCACACTATAAACACCTCTTGATTGAATGATTCTTAGTTTTAGGTTTTGTGCCTATTAAGCATTGGTAAGCTGTCTGGTGGGGAAACACGATTTCCTGAATGATGTTATATTGTGCATTGCATTAGTGTGAGGTTGTGCTTATTGGCAAGAGGTATGTTATCGTTGCTCAACAGTAAGTAAAATATTAAGTGAGTAGTTTGAACCTTGAATCATCATCGAGAGATTCAAATTGAATCGAAACGAAACCACATAAGTTAATAATGGTAATATACATTGGCAAAGTAAAAGATTGGAGCTGAGGTATTTAGTATTATAATATTATAGAGAGGCATGTTGTGAAGTAGGTATAAGTACATTAGGCATATGGCTCGGCTGCATTTCATCCATGGTAGTGGCAACTTGTAAATTCTAGACTTGGCATGCATGGCACAGGGATAGAATATAACAGTTCAAAGAAGTCGGCGAAAATTGTCGAAAATCCTGAATTATAAGTTCGTGAGTTGTTTGTACTTTTTTTCCAAGTCGTGGCTCGGGTTGGGTTGGCCATGTTCATCTTGAGAGAAGGAGCAAAACAGAAGAAGTACTCAATCCTCAACCTCCTTATTATGTAGGCATAAGAAAGAGCATCCTGGCTTGACTACTTACTATTATTACAGACATTGCTTATATTATATTACTCACATTAACTATCAGATTGGTTTTGTTGAATGCATTGTAAGATTTCAAGAAAGACACTGGAGTTTTCTGTTGCTGAGTGCACAACGCAGTGCACAGCAGATGCGGATTTGAGACTTTGGGACTACTGGAGTAAGTTGAGAGAAGCTGATGCTCCTGGGATGGGACAGATGTTAAGGAGGTCACTGCTGGCTGCCTGGCAGTTGCTTTTGCTTACTTTGCTCCCCTCCATCTGGCTTTTTCGCTGATAATAAGTTTTTACCTGGTCTTGCATTATAGGTAGGTACTACCTAGACTCTCAGCAAGTAGTAGTTGTAGTACCCTTTGAATCTATAGAAATATATAGGTGCCTTAACTTTTGTTAAGTGCGAAGGGAAGGCTCTAGCATTAGTAGGTATCACTTCCAATCATTGTCAAACTCATAGAAACTTAGTAGGTACCTATGCCATGTGCATAGAAATGCATAAGTGTCTGTCTGTAGTATGAATTTATGAATATCTACTACTATCGTCTATAGTGTGGAAATAGGTACCTACCCAAGTATTCCTTTAGGTTGGGATGAGTGTGTATTCGGTCCGTTCATTTTTCTATTTGTAAATGTCTGGAGTGGGATTTGGAAGGTAGAGAGAGACTTGTAGATGTGAAATGAAAGGGCGATGGCGATGCCAGGTGTGACAATCATCAAGTATAATAATATATGGAGTAGTAAAGCAAAGCAACAAGTTTGCTTGTAGCATATATACGATTTCCCGTCCGTGTGTGTGTGCGTTGGTTATTTGCTTATTGTGGAGTATATGTAGTAGTTGACTATTTGCAGAGTTTTGTGTGATTATTTTAATATGCTGATTATGCTCTGCATATCAGTGGGGAGATATAGATATGAGATGGAGAAATAACTGACTGTTAGAGATTGTCTGCTGGAAATCAGCGTTTGTTTCGAGATAATATGAATGTGGAGTAAGTAAATGATGAGGATGACATGAATTGGAAATGCGTTGAAATTGTCGGGTAGCACTATTATATTATAATAATATTTGTGTGGTAATTGGGATGTGTTGCTGTAGCTTGTTTTCTAGAGGATTTTGGCAAGGATGGGGCGAAATTGGACATGTTTAGCGGATGTGACACACTGACGCAATTCTGTTCGTTTACAGGAAAATGGATAATTTTAGCCTAGGATGGACAGAGAGCGGGTGTTTTTTGTGCGTAGATGTAGATGAGATTATGAGATTGCGTGCTGAGATAAAAATCTTGTGAATGACAACAATATGATTCTTTGGATTTCAGGCAATTATCCTGGAGTTGGGAAGAAAAGACAAAACAAGGTTTAGGCTGGTTTGGATAAGGGAAGCAGAATTGGCGTGGCGGAAAAGGATGACTACGACTAGCAATACATTGACAACAACTTGGACAACAAGAATCATAAGAACTCGAAAGAAGGGCTGAACTGAACAATCATCAAAGCAACAGATATTCGTAGTGGTACATTGCACAGCTCTCCTATAATAATATTATACTCTAGTTACTACTTATAATAAAAGACCTATATATCTATCAACTATATATACTAAGTGAACGGACGAATAGAGTAGAGAAATCCCCCCAGGTGTGCCAGAGAATAAGCGTGGCAGGAGTTGGATTCTAAGTCTCTCTTCTCTCTGTCTGTACGGACTTACTACTCGGTTGAATGGAAACGGGGGTCTCCAGGGGAAAGTGGTTGAAAAAGCCTTCTGTTCTTGTTGCTGCTGCAGTTGCTGCCGAGCCAGCAAAAAATATATTCTCAGAGTGTAAAGTCTGGTCTGTAAAGTAAGGATCATAATATAAGTAACTACCTAAGCCCTAAGTTCTACTCTACCACCAGGTCTGACTGAGAGTACCACCACTAACATCGTACTGTGTGTACAGACTAGTCTGCTCTGTACTGCACCACCACCACCAACAAACCCCATCCATCCAGCAGTCAAGCAGAAGTTGATGTGGATAGTCGACGAGTAGCAAGAGCCAGGAGGGGATTCTTGCCAGCAGTCAGTAGCCTAAGCGATGCGGTGGAATCACATTCTATCGTTCTCCTCCGTACTCCTCCTCCTCTCAGCACCTAAGGTAAGACTTTGACACTTCGTTTTATCTCTATTTTCTCGAATTCTTATCAATTTCACAGATATCTCTCACGAATTTTCTTCCAAGTGCTATTTACTTACTACTATAACCGACCTACCTACTCCGTTGATATTCTAATATACTTAGCATCGGAAAAAAAGAATTTAAGTGTTTTTACAAAGTTATATTTGAATATTATCTACGGTGAATATTTATATTAACTACTTCGGCTGCTACTTTGGCTACTTGCAACTACTCACTTACTACAGTACAGAAGAGAGGCAAGAACTTTAATACGAAGTTGTTGAGACTTTTAAGTCTATGGATTGGATTCTTCTAAGACTACATACAAAGTTGCGGTGTGGAGAATTAGAATTTTATTACGAAGTGACTTAACATAACTGATATTACCAGTTGCTTACTACGCAGCTTTTTAGTAAATTTTGTCCGTAAGTCGTTCGTAGTGCGTAATGTCAGGATAGTGCAGCAGGTGTGTGATTTCCCACGGGAAATCGAGATAAAGTTCAACCACTTGAGGAGAGTGGAGTTGAGCTTAATGTAAGTAAGTTGAAGCTCGAGCGAGTAGAGCCAAAGAAGAAAAACAGTGTAGGAGAAAAAAAACTAGTGCTCGCTTAGCATCGCGAAGTATTAGCTAGCTGGTGTAGCTAAAGCTAGATAAACCGAGAGGACTATGTTATTAAAAGTTTTATTATCTGTCTACTAAAACTAATAAGTAATACGTAAAGATGTCTGTGAGATTGTAGGAGTAAATTTATGTTTTGATATGTGCTAACCAAATGATTGAATGTTTTTTTCAGGTGCGGAGTCTGGGAGGAGTTTTTGAGTTGCGACTCCGATCATTTACAAATCCTATGGGGACAGATGGAGAAGGACTGTGTTGTAATAGTGGTAGTTCTAGTAATAGTGTTAATTCAGTGCAAAGTTATAATAGTAATAGAACTACATCATCACCTTCGAGTTCGTCAAATATCCCTTCAGACTTATATAGCGAAGGAAAAAGTACTAGTGAAGTGCTAAATCATGTCAATTCCTGCAAAGGACAGTGTTCTACTAAGTTCAGAGTTTGTGTCAAACACTACCAGGTCACTATTGACCCTACACCTCCGTGTTTTATTGGAGAAGCTATGACGGAGACCGTTCATTCCAATAATGTCAGTGCGTCCAACTCCAAAAATAATACTAATTTTCATTTTGAGTTCAAATTCCGATGGCCGGTAAGCTCAAGTCCCACTTATTCTCTCTTCCAACCAACTACCATTGTTTTATTTATCTCTCTGTATTCATTGTCCGTTTTATTATGCAACGTCTCCTATATATACAAATACATGTACAAACTTTTACGTTAGTTTTCCTACCCCCCACACGCTTACTGTTGTAATGTAAGCACTAGCCAGAAGTTTATTCCATTATGCATAGCTGCATACTTTACATTATCGTATATACCTACATAGGTAATAATAAGTATAGTAAGATTCCACTCTCTGTAGAGAGTAAATAATGTAGGTAAGTTTAGTCTACAGTCCAGTAGACATAATAGATTCTGCTCCTTTTGTTTCTCCTTTTCTCATCCTGTTTCGGCATACCGTACATTCAAGTCAAGCGAACCAGTATTAAGTTTCAATTCATTCACTGGTTTTGTTTCCTTCGGCTGAACAGAACAGCATCATCTCACTTATAGGAGAGAACAGTTCTTCGCGGCCATACATAGCACGGCGAGTCAGATCACAGCTGAAGTGGAGTTTATTGCATTCGGAAGAGTTCAGACAGAATTTCCTTCATGGATCCTTTCATTACAAATTTCAATGCATGTTTAGAGTGGAGAGATGAGGTAGGCACAGTAGTAGGCTTTCCTTCCCATCATATTTCACAACTTCAGAAACCCTAACTTAAATCATGTCTCAAGCTACACTTAAACACATAAAGTAAGGAACACACATATATGGTCAGGTAGTAGTGAGAATAGAGACAGAGATAGAGATGGACGGCAGGATGATAAACATATATAAGTGGAGTAGCATTAAAGCCTAAGGTAAAATGGCTCCTTTACAACCTTGGGGTCGGATGCTCAGGAGAAAGAAAGGTATACTAATAACCAAAAGTACACATAGACACTACAAAGTAATACAGAGTTAGTGTTGACTCGACTGACCCTTCAAGGGGTCATCATCATATCGTATCAATGATGATGATCATCATGTATACATAGTAGAGAATTATCTTGAGAAAGAGAGAGATTTATACGGCAGCCACGCCCCTCACGATCCAGTAGTTCAACTTTTATGAAATTCGGTTACCCGTCGAGCAGATCAACGTGCAAGTACACGCCCTCGCACTTTCTGATCCCATCGACCGATTATTATTTAGTTGCTCCTTATGATGCTCCAATAGTTAGTTGCAGTGCAGAATGAAAGCCTTTTCTATTAAGATTAGTCACTATCACTATGTAGCGAGTACAACAATGCAGTGCAACAATGTACAATATAGATGAAACTAGCCAGTTAGGTTTACAGGAATCTCAATTGAATTGATGCGTTCTGATCTGAGAGCGAGCTGACTAACATTTATAAGGGGAGCAAGATAATTGGATATTGTTCTCTCTGTTTTTCACTATTACATTCGATTTCGTATTGTATTTGAATCTGTAACAACCGTGGAGCACTCAACTCTTCTATTGTAACTATATTCCCACTACTCACTACCTTAGTAGCAATAATATGTGTTAGTAATGTATTCGTCTCACATCTCTTTTATATTTACTACTACATAGTTGACGTGACACTCGATTACATTACTTACACGGATTCAGATATCTAGTAGAAAAAGAATTGCAATGCAGTGAATTGTCAGGTACTTATCTTATCTAGCAAACATAGAGATACTACTACAACATTGCATGCAGAATAGATAGACGCTCCATATAGGCTGTATAAATAAAATGTCCTACCCATTACAGAATTGCATGTGTACTACTTAGTTACTGTCTATAGAGAAGTAGATTGATAAAATTAGGAACACATTGATGTTTTGGCGAGGGAGCAAAAGGAAACGCATCAAGAGCAAGGCAAGCAAATCAAGTATAGTACAGTAAAAGGTAATTGTGTTTTGTTGTCGAGTCGACGAGTTCGAGTTAACTCTGTCTGCCAGAGATCATCAGATCACAAAACGACAACGTAATATGCATCTGTGACTATTACGGAACAGAGTTGGAGTTAGACCGTAGAGATGATTGTACTGTGCATGGCACAACTGAAGTGTTAGTTAGGATAGGTATAAATAAGCAGATAAGGGAATTCTTTGCTGCATTTCATTGTATTGTTATTGTGTTGTATGAGACAATCAATGTGAGACAAGACGTCAAGTCAGAGTCACATCAGACAAGATGTGAAATGTAAGCTAAGTACCTTAAGCTATGTAGTTTAGTAGTGTAGTCGATGTAAATTCGAAATAATAGTACAATATGTACAATAATGCATTGATGTTTGAGTATGTATGTGAGATGGAGAAGAGGGCAAAAGCAAAGCTAGTTTTTTTGTATAATGATTTGATGTGTGATGTGATGTTTTGTTGTTGTGAAGTAAATAATTTGGTAGTAGTTTTGTATTTTTAAATGTGAGTTTTTAGCTAGCAGTTGTGAGATCTATGTGAACTAAGAAAGAGTCTTGACTTGACTTGCCTGTCTTGTCTACCTGAGCTACCTTACCTGAGCTGACGTTGACGTTTGCCCTACCTTGCCTTGCCTTTACCAGTAGTAGTTATAGCTTATTAAGAACAAGAAGGAAGGTGAGAACGAGAGTCGAGCGAGACGAAACCAGGTAGTCTTAATGCAGAGGAGAATAATTTCATATCTAGAGAGAATTATAAGCGTATGCAGGTAGGTAGATATTAATATTATATATGAATGGTAATAGTAGACCAAAAAGGTATAATGTTGGCCCTGAATTTCCGCGTAAAACCAATCCATTCTATAGAATAGGGTGATAGTATAGGAAAGAGGACCTTTTAAAACGATATAGCTGACGAGGGTCTGGGACATGATATGAGAGGATCCCGAAAGTCAATAGGATCCTTAGACCGTGGGAAAGACTGTGTAACAAAAGAAGAAGAAGAAGACGGAGAAGAAGAAGAAGGTAGTTAGAGAAGGAGAAGTGTAACGTAAATGTGTAAGAAGGTTAGTTTGGTTTACTTTGGTAGTATTAGGTAGCATACGGTAGGCAGAGGCAAGGGAAGGCATAAATATACTACTATTGTGGTGAGTGAGTGAGTGTGAGTGAGAAGATACGAAAGAAAAAGAACCCTTAATAGTTCAACTATTACTATAAGTAGAGTAGTTAAAGCGTAGCACTTACATTTGAAAAGGTCTTACCTGAACTAAAAATCTTTTTCTTTGAACGCAGGGTACGTTCTCGCTGATCATCGAGGCTTGGCACCACGAGCAGAATGGTAAGTTCAACTTTTCTCTGTCTTTATCCATTTGAAATTGTGCTGCTGCAGAAGAGTTCCTTCCTAAAGTTAGGGCTTTAAGAGCGATGCAATGATGGCTTAAAAGTTCAAGTCTGAGTTTATTCTGCTTAACGAAGCTGTGAGGCAGGCGAGGCGAGTTAACACAAGTTGTGAAGCTTGGAGTAGTAGAGAAGAGGGGAGACCCTTAAGATGGAACATCCTGTTGCCGCAGACTGTGCAGCAGGAAACAGGAAATCTCAACAGTTGGGGAACTTCCTTTTAACAAACCTGAGGTAGGGGAGGGGTGCGTTAGGTCACCGTCGTCACCAGTAACGCACTGGAGGTCATTCCAGGTTCGGATGGGTCAGTTCCAAGCACGAGCCTCATCTTTAAGGGCGTTTTCAAGACTTTGACCTCACCAGATGAGTGACGAATGCTTCCCCAACAGTCTATTTTTGAGGGAACTTATTTTAATTGAATGGCTCAGTCTGCTGATTAGATTGTTCTGGTTTTATTTTATGACTGCCACATACTACATACACTGCGAACCATTAAAACCATACACTCTATGTAGTAGTAGTAGCCCTAACAAGCATCTTAAGACTTTTAGGTACAAGGTACAACACAATAATTATATTATGTACAGCTGCATCTTTATTTGATTGTATTTTCTATGCATTTATGCATAAGAACATGCAGCGAGTGTATAATATAGTATTTGTTTTACGAAGGATGCCTGTTCTATATCGGTATCTACATGTGCGAGAGAAAAGATGAGTATCGTATATATTACTTCCTTCCTCCTCTAAATTGAATGGGCTCATTTGAATTTCAATTAAAACTAATGAAAACGTGTGACAAATTAATTTTTCCCCTGTTCACTGTTGAGATTTCTGCGTCTTATCTTGAGTGGAGTTTTGAAACAAAGATAGTACCTTAAGTAGTTAGTACTACTACGGGAAAATTTAGTAGTAGCGTGAAATAAGTAGTAGAGATAGATATATGTGGTTTGCAAATGGCAGCATGCCCAGAAAGTCTTTTCTTACTATACATTACTAATCGGTGGCATATGTCTCTTGTTGATTTTGTTGACGCAGCATCCCAACGACTTATCACTCGAATGGCAATCCAGCAGTATTTGGATATAGGGGAAGAATGGAGGGCCCGGGAATGGTCAGGAGGAAATTCGGGTCAAGTGAAATTAGAATATGACTACCGAGTTCGTTGCTTGCCTGAATACTATGGGGACTCTTGTGACAAGTACTGTCGTTCGAGAGATGACAAGTTTGGGCACTACACGTGTTCTGATCAAGGGGATATCAAATGCCTACCAGGATGGACCGGATCTTACTGCGAAAAAGGTATGGATGTCATTTTCAAGTTTTATTTTATGTGATGCAGCATTGTGTAACTTGAGATAGCTCTTCGGGGAGATCTTTCATTTTGTGTATTGCAATGAGTTATACATGCCACACTTAGGAATTGAATTTGGGTAGTAGTTGCTCACTCCGTTGAAATCAATTGCAAGTGTTTCCTTCTTTGTCGCGCGAGTGTCTTGTCTGGTTGAGGAAGTTGTCCGGACATATCCATCCTGATGCTGCTAGTTTCGTTTGGTTTGGATTGGCCTTAGTAAGTTTTTAAGAGATATTTCCCGGATGGAAATATGATAGCGCAGCTGGGCAACATCCTGGCATGGGACGAGAGTTTTACTATGATGATGATGATTAGTAAAGAGAATCCTTATTTCTGTATGTCGAAAATCCTTGTCTCTCCTTACTACTGTACTGTACTGTTTTATGGTGCACTGCACGTCCTTTCCATTACAATGCATTAACACTCGTGATCATTATACAGTAATACTCTATACAGTATGTACCACTGTACCTACTAACTCTGCTTACGTATATAGGATTTAAGTTCCTCGACTGTGACTGTATGACATGTTGAAGGAAAATCAGAATGAGTTGGGATTGCATGGTATGGGATGGTTTGGTAAGTCAAGTCAAGACATAGCATGTCAGAGAAAGAGCCGAGGTCGTACACGAACCAAACCACTCTCTATTTTGCGTACCGTAACATAGATGATTACAAAGAAATTGTTAGTACGGAGCAAGAGAGGAGAAGTGTAGCTATTGTGCAGAGCATTGTATTGTGGCGTGAAAGGAAGAAAAATTATTTACCAGAAGCCACTATAGACACTAGATATTTCTAAAGAATTAAAGAATCTGAGTGGATTTGATGATAGAGTGGCTATATAGGTAGTGGACTATATAGGCTTTTATTACATAGGAATGGAAAATTTCAATGCAGGAGCAGTATGACGTACTTTGTGCATGTAGCCGAGTATTCGCAAGAAGGGTAGGCAAAGAAGACTTGAGATTAGTCGGTCAAAGCCGAGCTTTTAAAATCTTTTTACATATGGAGTGACTCCGAGTTGAGAGTTAGGGACTGTACAGTAAAATAGTTTCAGATTTTTTTAGTCATGATCGCATGGAATGAAGTCTGAGCAAAAGGAAAAGCATTGGATTGAGTTGAGTGAGGAGCAGTCAGAGCGAGCGAGAGCCCCTGTATATAATATACTTTATATATACATTGAACATTAGGAATGCGCGAGTCGTGACCAAATGATGAGAGAAGTGAAGAGGCACTCGCCTGGAACACTGAAATTCCCACCGGCCCCTCTTCTCCTCTCTCCTAGGTTAACTCAGACTCTACTTACGAGACTCCTCCGATGGAAACTATAAGGGGGATCCGAGCCAAGAACTTTAGTTAACGTAACCAACGTACTGTATATTATTATTTCACTGGCTCCGCATCACTATATACACAGACGTATAATAGTAAGTGTAGTACTTACTACTACTAGACTGATAGGTAGTAGTAGTGAAGTGAGTGGTAGAGACTAATATATAGTAATGTATGGAAACCATCCAAAGCCATCCCCCGATTTAATTAAAAACTCTTTTTCTAAAGCAGAGCGTAGTAATATTCAAGGGAATTCAGCAATAGTCAGAGTCATACTGGGTTAAGCGAATTACACCATTACAAGTATTTCTACTGTACACCTAGAAAATTATTGCACTGGTGCTATATATCTGATTAACGATGAGAATCACGTAGTAGTTAGTAGTGGGTACGGGTATTTTCACTATTATAACTATTCTGAACTCATAAAATGAGTACACTGTTAATATGTAGTATCTGTAAATACTCGTACACACTGTAATGGTAGTAATCTTCTCATAATATAGTACAATGCTATCTATATTCTATTATGCAGTAGTGTTACACACATTTTTTGATGTACATGTAATACATGTACCTATGTATTCTTGGTGTAGAAAATGATTTAGTTACACGTAAAACGTAATATTAAATGGAAGAGTAGTGTATAGCATTGTACTATAGTTCATAAAATGGGTCTACACGCTTAGGTACATAATATGCATAGTTGCTCACTTTGTCTGAGTAAAAATGTATGGCAGTACTGAAAGGATATTGGCAGGCAAAGTGGATGTGGGATCTGGTGACCAAATGCAGAGGTATGGTAGTATTAGCAAAGCACTGGCACTAAGAACAGCAACAGCCGCTGGTTGAGTTTAAGTTGCCATGGCCTGGTCTGGTTAGCGTTGGTTGGAGAGACTGACGAGGCAATAGGCAAACTGTTGCAGATGGTGCCAATGAAGGCAGGCAGGCAGGCAGAAAGAGGAGCAGATGTTCCACGCGCGTCCTCTCGGCCCTTACCCATCTGGCACGTGCCCTTTTTGATGATAAGCGTGCCACCAGTCTCTGTACACCAACCAACTCACCCTATCGCATATATAGAGTATAAGGATTGGATTCTGGAGAAATGACGCTATTAAACCCAACATGCCAATATAATATGTATATCGAGTTATGTGATGGTACGCAATGCCCTGGCCCTGGCACTCCATGTACTACTTGCACTAGTAGTTATTGTAATTGTTCTACCTTACCACGAACCTTCAAGAAAAATACGTAATAGTACGTGCATAAATGGCAGACGAAGAATATCTTTTACTACTACGGCTTTACTATAGATTGGGAGAGTTTGAATGTTCAGGTTTGTTTGTTCCATCTAGGTATTATATAAAGTAGAATGTACCTTTTCCCTATTATTTAATTCCTTCTTTTGAATAGGATCTGTAGACCTTTGCAGTGCAATGCATGCACTTTCCACTTCGGATTGGTTTGGCTAGGTTGGTTGGGTTAGCTTCACTTGCCTGGCTCGCTGGCTCTTCTAACTATTATTCAGTTGAACTTGTATGGAATGAATTGAAATGAATATGATAGGGAGCCATGTCATGTCATGCCATTTGGCTTCTGGAGGGAAATAATCTTTGTTGCATCTTGGATTGAACTCGTTTGAGTCTGAGCCATGCAAGCTTTGATTTCCAGATCCGCTCATCTTTTGTATGTGCGCATATGTAAGATTTCCAAGCTATGCCGTATGTAGCAAGGACTTTTTTCCTTTAATTAATCTGGTATGTATGTTGTAGTGCTTTCTTGTTATGAGATGAGATGAGACTGACCTTACCATATGGTGTTTGTGCCATGCATGTGTACAGAATGAAATCGCATGGCATTTCTTGCGAAAACCTGGCTTATGTCATGTTGGATGTTAATTTATATGGTTGGGCTGTGGCTCTCTCTCATCATCTCATCTCATTGTGATTGAACAGTCTGCATGCATGCTGACTGTTTATTAAACACAGATTGCAAGGATGAGGCAAGATGAGGAAAAGAAATCTTGGCCGAGAATTAATTCTGGCGCAATGCAATTTGCAATGCAAGTGTAAAAATCCAAGAAAACATTCTGGTTGATTTGGCTGAGACTGATGAATACTAAAAGATTATTTTGGAGGGAGGGAAACATCCTGTGCATAAATATAGGTGAGCATGTCCAATGTGAGTTGATGAGGATGCATGTGGGCTGCTTTGACTTTCTGCTGGCAGTTTCTCAGACTTTCTGTTGAATTATTTTTTAAGAGATTTTTTACAAGTTTTTGTAATAAGAAGTTTAGAAGACAATGCAAGATTACCCTGTTTTGCGTTGTTATTTTGCGTGGTGGACAGGAGGAATGATATTATTCAGGAGAATATATGTACAATGTAAGAAATGACGAGGAAGACACGGCGAAAGAAAACACGACAAGTTTCATATCGCATGAGCATCCTGGGCTCATTATGATGAATGACGACTCCCATTATGAACAGTTGAGTTGAGCAAAGGAGGATTCACATAGAGAGTAGGGAGAGAAATGTTACAGGGACTACGTGGAATACGATGACACAATAACTGATGAAGTAATGCTGTGAAATGAGTGCGTGGAATCAGAAAAGAATAGAATCGAGTTTATTTGAGCAGCCAACGGCATATCTAGGGAAGAAAACAGTTGAGAACAAGTAGGAGATAATAATGTTGATGTTTGTTGCTGGGTTTGTAAGCTAATGTGGTGGATCTTTGTGTGTAAGTACGTGTTTGGTTCGTTGTGCGAAAATAGAGTTCTCCGAGTTGTTCGAACAGTAGTTCTTTCCAGTATCTTTATCTAAATCTCAGTTAGACTACATATTTCTGCATGTGAACCTTGCGTTAATCTTTCGCAAACTCGGTTGTTGTCAATTGTTAAAGTGAGCTTCCTTCTCTGTTACGTTTATCCTTGTAGTTTTGTGTTTGTGTGGTGTGTGTAGGTTTGAGGCGGTCGTCTCTTTACCCGGCCCGTCACGCAAACATATTAACAATCTCTGGAAATTGCATTTTTTCAAATTTTCCTATATTGTTCCTAGGAGTTGGCTGTTGTAACTGGTGCGAAAATCTTGATTGAGGAAGTATCTAACTCCTAATCATGCATTGCGCTTCTCTGTTGTGTCTGTCAGTCCAGCCTCTATATTAAGCTCTACACATGCTAAGAAATTGAAAGGCTGTCACATAATGCTCTCTTTTCCGGACTCATCATTATCATTAAGATCATTAAAATTCTCTGTTTGCCATGTACTAGTATGTTTTAAAGGGTTCAAGCTGTCAATTTAAAAAGAATGCTTGCTTGTTGCTTCATACCTTTCCTGACAATGGGACCCTTTCCTTCCTTGTGTATATGTATGTCAATATCTATAGGTATCACATGCATATGCGTATATTTACTTACGTGAGTCCTTATAGAAATGCAACTCGCTTCTCACACTCTGCACTCGCATTCAACACATGATTAACATTACCTCTGTAAGTAATCTGATCGTGAGTAAATAAAATGAAGCCATATATATATATAGGTAACCTTCGCCTATGTCACAATATCCCTAGCTAATCTCACAAACAATGGTCAAAGAACATGCGTAAGATTTAAAAAGTAAAAGGTTCTCATAGGTTTTAAAGGAAGCTCAACTTTCACGGGAAGGACGCAGCATAGTAAATACAAAACAAATTTTACATCTCTTCTCCATTTGAGAACTGGTATTAGTATTTGTTGCTTCGATATATCAGCTACGTGATAAGTCTGCATCATATGTAAAATCTCTATTTACTACTTAGCTGTGCTTAAATAACCATTGTGTAGTTTTTGAATGAGGAGACCATGTACTGTGTATGTAGATCCCTTTTAAAGTCCCCGATATGATAGTGATAAAGTTTTTAGGTCGCTGCTCCGTTGTTGCGTATATATCTTTAGTGATAATATGAATATGATGATGGCGGACAGGACGATAAGTTCAGTTAGGTTGTCATGCTGTTGCCGTACAATTTCATATGGAAAGAGGATTGAAAACAAACTTATTTAGATCGAGTTGTAATAGTACGGAAACCTGTAAACTCACTTTTGCTCTGCTGATGTGGCCTGGCTAGCAAATGCTGCAGCTGCTCTCCGTTTTTCCGAACAGTGGGTACAGCTGCGTATAGGTCAGGAACATCTGCTCTTTTCCCCACACCAAAACTCTCTCTTCCACTCTGATCCTTTGGGTAGTGTGTTAAAACTTTTTCGGGGGTCATAACCATACCCATACATCTTTTCGAGAATGGGTAGAACAGAAGCTGTTATGTTGTTTGCTCCTGTTCTTCAACTTTCAACTCCAATTGGAAAAGTAAATGTCTCTAGAATATACGACCACATATTAAATATACCTAGGTTTATATAACTGTTTACAGCAGCTATCCTATATATACTAGTAAACCTCTATATACTACTGACTATCTATATAGATTATATAGGGGTATATACGTGTTTCCTTTGCTTTTACCGTATTTTTTCGTGATATGTAGTTCAAATATAATATAAAGGTTGTTGTACATCGCACAATGTACATGATACACAGTTATAGCATACTTGCTCTTTAAGTATATACCTACTGTTACTTAGTATTAGGGTATAAAGGAAGATCGTTTGCGTTCGAGTTTTAGCTGCGTAATTATGTGGTGCATATTAGATGTATGTTGACTCTGTTCGGAAGTATGTATGATGTTGTTGTGTTGGTTTTCGGTATGAAGGAAGATACCCTATTGCTAAATATAACTCGGGTATAGATAGGGGACAGAGTGTACGGAATCAACGGATCTTTTTTAAAGGGATCAGCACACCGTAGTTAAACTTATTCACGCCACTCCACTATTTCTCTCCCTTTTTTACTCGTTTTGCGTTTCTGTCTGTCCTGTATGGCGTTACGTAAGTGAGTAGGTAGACTGGTTATATTATTCTATTCTATTGCTGTACCTACCTTTCTTTTTAGCATTTTAAACGTCTAAAGTGAAATAGAATCCGGAGCTGATGTCTGTCTGTTGCGTTCGGATTAGATATGTATTTTTGCTTTACTGCTCTGAGGGCTGGAATTGAACGACCGTAAATAAATGCAGGGCTCAAAGTCGCCTTAGCTATATTTACTGCATAGCTTTCAGGATGAAGAGGATGATCGATAGAGTTATCATCGATTTTGACATATGCTAACTAAGTAACTGAGTGAGTAATGCAAAACGAAAACACGAAATGGGATGCAAGTTTAAAACGTTAAAAGACTCTTTCACTCAGCTTTAAAAAGTATCCGTTACAGACAGAATAATGGACATAAAAATACATAGCCGCTATCGCATACGTTGAACGTTTCTATCTGTTTGACTTGACTCAAGTGACTCAAACTATCTCCCGCATCTTACCACCATTTATGAAGCAAACACTTTTGTCTTAACTGTCGGCATTGCCTTTTGAGATTGGGTGAATTGTGACAGGAAACTGTGTGTTTGCCTACTTGAGTTGAGACATTGTCTTTTAAGTACTACATAATATATGATAAATATTATAGCATGTACTTTACATATGTACGTACAAGTACTAAATGAACCTGAATTGCGGACAAATGGACAACGCTCTTGCTAAAGGAAAACTACGTTTTATTATGCAATATGCATGGGAGAAAGCTCGAGGATTTGTTGTTCTGTCTAGTTTAAAATGTAAACAGACAACCAGTGCATTAGAGTCAAATCAAGTAGTACATAGCTTTGTACAAACAAACTTGAATTAATGCGTAGTAGTTGTATATTTCCAATATATTATATCTGTTGTACTTATATATACAGCTAATGAACGTAGTAGTATGCTATGTAAGGGTATTATGCTAACTAACTTGGAATAATAATAAGTACAACCAATATCAAGAGTTGAGTAATGAAAACATAGTTACTTACAAGCAGTACATAGACAGATCAATTACTTATGTCAAGATATGAACAATAGTGTAGTAAATATGTTGTTGAGTTGGAGTAATGAAAATGTAATTGTTGGAGTTGAGTGACTGTAGTAGTGGGGTTGTTGTGTGTGGAACTACTAAATAAGTGTAACTCATTGAAAATGAAGGAACAGAAAGGGATCGACGGAGGATTTTAATGAAGTTTGTATTAGTAGCTGATTGTATTTTGTTGTGTTATTACCTACAGCGGTGTGCCTGCCTGGATGCCACGAGACTCACGGCTTCTGCAAAGAGCCCAACCAATGTGAATGTCATGCCGGTTGGGAAGGAACGTACTGTTCTGAGTGTAAACGCTACCCCGGATGTAAACATGGTCGTTGTACGAAGCAATGGGAGTGTGAGTGCGAAGAAGGATGGGGTGGATTGTTCTGTAATCAAGATCTAAATTACTGTACCAATCACAAGCCTTGTTGGAACGGTGGAACTTGTTTCAATACTGGACAAGGCTCCTATACGTGCTCCTGTCCTGCTGGCTACGCTGGGGCGGACTGTGAAGTCAAAGTTGAAGGACAGTGTCAATGTGTCAACGGCGGCACTTGCAGAGTAAGCTTCCTCTCCATGTTTTTTGTGGCTTTGTAATTATGCATTAATTAGTCCACTTCGACTCGCTCCTCGCTGCTTGACCACTCTACTTGTTCTGAGGACGCAGTACGCATTTTAATGTGCTCTTAATTGAATATTTTATGACAACGTTTTTTATTTTATGGCTTTGGTCGAGTCAAGGAGCTGAGTTGAGTGTCGGAAACTAAGTGACTGCGGTTTTCTCATGAATGGCTCTCTTTGATTTTTCAGGAGAACAGAACAGCTTCTTTTTGTCAATGTCCGGAAGGATGGTCCGGAGCTCACTGTGAGACTTTGACGGTCACATGCACAGACTCTCCTTGTCTCAATGGAGGAACTTGTCTGGATGCCACAGCTCACCTAACTTGCGCTTGTCCACCTGGATTCGGTGGTTTATTCTGCGATACACCCATTACATCTGGGAGCGACTCTGTCTGCAAGTGTCAAAACGGTAAGCACTAGGTCTATTTCCTAATATTAAGTATCAGCTGTTTCCGAAATGATTTTACATACGATTGCATTACTATTATTACTATATCGAGGGTACTTATGAAAATAAGTATGTGCACGGTATAATAACTACCAGTGTGCAGTATGGAGAATCTGGCGGACTAGTAAAGGGGGAATAATGAATGGAAAAATGAATGAGTCAGTGAATGACTGTTAACGTACTTACTGTTACCAACACGGATGTTGTGTAAGAGTACTTTACGATACCAGCCACTGCACACAGGATCATAAGTGTGTGTACATGGATGAATGAATGAATGAAAAATCAACGGACAAAGTTTTAACGTATGTTTTTTGATTTTGTTTGTGCAGGCGGTGTGTGTAACTCGATCACCGGCCGGTGCAAGTGCCCACCCGGATACACGGACGAGAAATGCTCGACCCCTTCGGATAATTGCGCGGCTGTAAATTGCCAGAATGGCGGAACTTGTATACCTCTCCCTGGATCGTACCGTTGTCAATGTGTCTTAGGCTGGACAGGTGAAATCTGTACAGTGCCTGTCAATATTTGTGCGACGCTGCCATGTGCCAATGGCGGAACTTGTCACCCAATGCCCAAGAACAATTATCGATGTGACTGTGCCCACACCTTCGGAGGCAAAGATTGTTCGGAAGTGTGTAGTTGTGAGAACGGCGGGATTTGTCGCGGAGAGGAATGTATTTGTCCACCGAATTTCACCGGACTTCGCTGTCAATACTCGAATACGACTTACACGACTTTGGAACTTCAAGTCAAGGCGATTGCGGGCTTAGGACTCGACACTTCCGGTGGAGACGAAGAGAGTTTGAGCGCGGAGCATGTGGTTCTTGTTGTATGTGTCTCTGTTGCAACGCCTTTGCTCGTTGTCCTGGCTGTGGCAGTTGTTCTTGTGCTCAAAAAACGGAAACGACAGGAGCAAAGACGAAATGACGAACTGGCTCGTATTCAAAATGAGCAAAATACCGTTCAGTGTTTGACTAAAAAGTGTATTGATCCGCATATGATTGTCAATACTCTTGACATTCCTAAGGCCAAGTGCTCCAACCTTGATCTTAGTTTCAACAAAGGACTCGGCTATCCGTCGAAAACTTCGACTAGTTGTCTCAGCAGTAGCGATTCCAAAAGGTGAGCTCAGATTCAATTCTTTCTCTTAAAGTTATTTATGATGGCTTATTGCTGTTAGTTGACTATATACAACAAACGTTTATCTTTCGTATAGCCATCGACTTACTTACTTAAAGCTCTATATTCCATACTTTATTTTTCTCATCTTTCTCAGACATGCAATCCAGTTTGCTCCGTACATCCAATCCAACTGTGCTCGCTCAAATCTTCATTTTAGTGATAAATTCTTAATCTTTTTTAACACTGGGAGTTTACTACTAAGATTCATGACTATTTTTTTCAATTTCCCTACTCTGACTAACAAAACGAGCATAAGCTAAAGTTAAGCATCAAGAGCTGCTTATGTTCACTTGATAAGACTTATATCCCATAATTAATGGAGGTGATTAGGTAACTCAGCAGGATAACCAACTATGTTTTTGAACATGCGTTTTCTAGACTGGACTTGTTTTCCACTGTTGTAGCCGATGCAGAGTAGACTTCTTAGTGTAAAAGGTACTGACTTATTCTTAGGTAGGCCTTTCTTTGAGGGCCCAGACAAACACCACTAGAATAATAAGTCGTATTTTTCAGATTTCCACAATAATATGACTTTAGTTTTATTACTTTGTATTTTCTATTCAATTTCGTGTGGTTGTTGGAAAATGATCATTAGGATTTAGAACGAACGGTGAACGGTGCCGGGCTGGAGGAAAAGGGCTAATAATGCTAATCTCGTAAGCAGTACAATGTTTAGTTAGTGTGGACAGAATTCAATTCATATTCATGCACTCAGAGTAGCTCCAGCTCCCTACCTTGGTTAGTAGCTGTTCTTAACGATAAGACACCTGTGTTGTACATTAAGATTTTCTTTTGTGTACCTCACTGTTGGACTTTCATTATCTCTTAGGAATGTTTCAAAGAAAGGGTTAGTAGTAATGCTTCTTAATGTCTACGTGTTTTTCATGCAAAATCAAATCACCTGCACATTGCATCATTGCATCTGTAGCTCTGTGTAAATATCTCAGATCAAAATAGGAAAATGGTGTCAATTTTCATTTATCACATCTGAAAAGTTTAATTCCATAGTTCACACTGCAGTGCAGTTGAGTCATAAACAAGTTTCTTATCGGATTGGTGATGTACCTTTTCTGTTTGGAAAAAAGTTCGATATCCATTAGTAGGAGTACATAGTGATGACGCTATGTATAATAATGCAAAGTGCATAATAACCTTAGGATTTTCTGGTCTTTTATGTCTACTCGCTTAATTATAAGGTGTCGACTATCACTTTGTCTATCTTTACATTGTTTGTTGTCTGTAGTGAATTATGGCTAATCGTTTGTGTTGTTTGTGTGAAAATGTTTATAATTGGTTTTTGTATTTATTTGTAGCGACCTGCTGCACCCATGTGCGGACCGTGGAGGTGGAGGTGTTTGTGGGGGAGGCGGAGGAGGAGGAGGACTGTTAATAACTTCAGTGGACCCATGTTGGCCACCGCAGCATCATTTGTATCATAGCAGTAACCACCACAGTCCCAACTCGCAAATGTCAACGCCGCAGCAGCAATCACCTGTGATCCACCACCCTGGGGATGATCAAATATCCATACTTAAAGACAGTAATAATCACCTGGCTACTGAAGTTTAATCTCTAATCTCTAAGACTAGCCCTTAGTTTCGAGGGCTTTTTGTTCATTTTTCTACAAACTGATAACTACAACGATGCTACTTCGTTTTCAAAGAAGTGGTCTCTTAATTTTGCAAAGAAAACCATCGAAACGTCATATCGATTATTATATAATTATATTTAATCTGACTGGACTCTTCAACTCTTCGTTTCAGGGCGAGCATTTGTTGTTTTGTAAGAAGTTGCATCAGAGCAATTGCATTTTGCATGGTAGATGGATGGGAAACGATGCTCTTCTACAAATCGCTGCTGGGTATGCCTACCGTACTTTTACTATAGAATAGTTGAAAGTATTTGAATCAACGACTACTAGAAGGACAAAGGACGGCGGAGGTGAGTAGTTCGTTGTGTACGTAGGGCCTAGGTAATTTAAGAAAAAGGGTTAAGAACAGAATTAAATGCTGAGTAAAACAGAAAGGGATGGGGAAGAAGCTAAAAGGTTCCAGCCTAGTCTCGCCTTACTGAGAAGAGTAGGTGTGGGCCCTTAGCTGGGCCAACCAGGCCTTGGATGTTTTATTTGACGCCCGCTCGCTACACTAGCCTAACTAACTAAAATGTAATATCTCGTCAGACGCCAGGCGGTTTATTTCCTGTTGAAAAAAGCAGAAACCGATCAATATCAAGTAGTAATTGCTTACCATCATAATGAGAAAGAAGTTTAAAATGATCTCCCAAAGACTGGTTCGTTCCTTAAATAATTTTTCTCCACAGAGTATAAATATAATTTATTTTTGTTTCTACTTGTGTGTTTACTTGTTAACTAAGTCATAATAATATTATTATCATTATTATTATTATTATATATTATGATTGCTATTTACTACTAGTATAGTATACATAATACTATTATCCATATTAAAATGTTATTATTATACACTAAATTACTACTGCTAAATATTATTAGTACTTATATACCATAATGAATGATTATACTTAAGAGGTCTAATTTAAATATGTTGTCTAAATAATCATCGTGTATCTGTACATACATAAGTACACATTATTATGGTAGAATTGAATTCAATATACAGAAACAAACTAGTATATGTATAAGTAGAAAGAAAGGGATTAATGTTCTCTCCCAAAAAACACCTAATTTAATTACCAATTCATTACCAACACAAAGGATAAATATGTACAACTGAGAAATGGTAATGAATATATGAACATTGATGATGATTATGAAGAATTCATAAGAAATGAGAATAAAATAATATTCAGAAAATAATAACAAGTGTTTGTTGTGTTGGAAAAAATTTAAAGGGAGACCTGATGTTCATCTTGTCTTCTTCAAACTTGTTGGCAATGGCATTGGCATGGCATGGCAGGAGTCAGACAATTGTATTGTTGTGAGTGACTTGAGTCTTGAGTTGAGTAGGTTGAGCATCGTACCTATAAACTAATGTACATGCATGCATAGATAATAATAATGAATACATACATATTACTTAGCATGTGCATTAAGAATTAAAGTTAGGTTCATGACTAGTCTATCTGTCTGTTTACGAGAATGCTATAGAATGTAGACGTAGACATTTTATGCTTTATGTTATGCTCCATCCGACCGATGTCCGACAGTGTTCATGGCAGCGTGCAAAGGAAAAATCCAAGTTTAGTCTAAGATTCTCTCTTGGTGTGAGCCTGCATTATTACAGATACACACTAATGGAAGCATAATGTCATATCTTCCAAATTTGGAATGGATATTCTCGTCCGGCTCTGAATTATGTTGTCCTACTATTATCCTTTGATTGAACTGGAAATTAAGCGTTGAAAGGTTGAGATGGACACTGAGAAAATTTACCAATGAATTCATTAAGAAGTGACATGGAAAAATCCTCGAGGAAATGGAAATTGTCATGAAAAATCGGCAGAAAGGTTAAGGAGGACGATATTAGTACAAGGAAACCTGACGAGGAGAGTGGTATAAGTAATGTAGTTTTAGTGCAGTCGAGTTGTACAAATAGAATTAGGATATGATATAATAGAAAAAGAGTTGCCTACCTACTAGTGCAGTAAATAAATATAAAAGGTTTAAGTTTAAAGGAACAAGATAGAAAAAATGGAACTCACGGGGAATATAAAAATTCTCCACTCTTGCTCTTACTTATTCCTTACGTAGTTTAGACTTTTCAAACGTAGCTATTATACAATATTATAGAAAAAACAAAGTATAGATATAGATATAATATATTACATGTGTTCTATTAGGAACGAGTGGTGTAATAGGAGAAAAGCATTAAGAATAAGAAGTAGCCAAGCCAGTCTTATCAAGTGAGTTTAGTTCCAGCCTAAACTAATATAAGTATAGTGTGTGTGGAGATATAATACGTACGTATAGACAAGAGGGAGGTTTTGGTGCAGTAGAAGCAGCAAGCGGAGGATTTCCGGTGGACAAACATAATAAATGGTATAATTAATTTACCTTTAGAGAGAAGACGAAGAAGAGAGGGAGAAGTTATACAAATCCTCCACACTACACTAACTTACTTAGCGGAGAGCTATGTACATAGGTACCTATACTACTATAGTAGTAGTATCCAAGTAAACGACAGAAGAAAAGTTAAGACGAGCTTCAAGGGGGTTTACTTTACTTTTAGTTACGTTCGAGTTGAATTACATTACATTACAAGCATTACGCTATATGATTATTACATTGCCAGGATAGCATTCGCATCGGATTCAACTCAAAGCCAGTGTAAAAACTCAACCCCTTCGTCCTGCATGTACTAAATGTATAGCTTCTCTTCTTACTCCTTGACTTACAGAAGGCAACTAGTAATGCAATGTAATAGAAAGCAGTCTGATTGCATTGCCATGCATTATTATGTATTACCCTATAGTACAGCCAAGTCACCAGAGGTTTTAAACAAAGGGGATGAGTTTTTTGTGTGACTCAAATACATAATAAGAGATACATGCATATAAAAGCATACTTACTTATCCTTAGTTAGTTAACTTTGCTCTCTCTCTCTCTCTTTCAGTCTTCAAGGTTGATCATCCAGGCGGGCTCTATTCTATTCTATCTAGGCACTCAGCTCTCTTTCCATCATATAAGCCAATCTCTCACTCCCATTTGAATTTCTGCTCTTTCTAGCTTAAAGCCAATGCTAACGACAACTAACGTAAGAAATTACCCACTTCTTACACTACTGCACTGTGTGTATGTATACTTGCTAAATATAAAGCAGGCCTACTGCATGCTACTGCTCTCCTCACCTTTATCACTCACCTAGATACCTATAGAGTACTGTACATATATAGCATCTTTAGTGGTCTATGTAGTTGAGTTCCATAGCTCCCTCCAGCCCTCCACCAAGCTTTGCTTTTAAAGGAGGTGAATTAAATACCTGTATTCCCTACATACAAGTAGGTAAGTTTAGCATTCCTCATTTTGCTCATGCTTCGTTTTCATTAACTTTGTATAAAAAGAATGCCTACAGATAGCTTTGATTGTAACTTCTCGGATTATTATAAATTACTTAGGCTATATAGAAGGAACAATACTTTGTATGCATGTATATTAGTTGCTTTGCTTTAGGTTAGTTTGCATTGCATTGGTGTTGGTCTTGGTCCGCTACTCCTCTGCTGGACTCCCCTTTTTATATAATATTATTTATTTCGTCATATTATAAACGAGTTCGGTCGGGACGAACCACGGAGACGAGAACCAGAGTTGACTTCACTTGCATACATAGCACAACTTAGTCTACTATAGAGATTGATGCACAAATAAATGTAGGTAGAGGGAGAGTTATAAGAAAGTATGTAAACAGGTAGGCATATATAATCCAAAGAAGAAGCGGATTGTGAGCTTCTTCAATAAAATTACACATCACACAAGAAAAGAAGACAACAACTTTGCATCGGACGGATGGGCTTCGTTTCCAGCTTTTTTACGTTGTTTATAGAGAGTCTACTCTACATAATAGTAAATACAGATTCCTTATACCTGCGTCTTGCCTCTCCTCCTCCTCTTCATTGTTATTACTCTACTCCTCTCTGCTCCTTAATTATTATTCCATTTTACTTTCTTGACTTGTCCTGCTTTGCTTTCTTTTTCTAGCGCTTTCCTTTCCTTTGACTTATGGCACTATCTATCATAGTATAACGATATATAAGTAAATGGGGTACCTTCTATTAATTGTATAGGCACATGCATGATGCACAATTTAATAGTGTATCGTGGGGTTTGCCCATTTCGTTTCTACGATTATTGGTTACCTTAGCTGGGCTATTACTTTTAAATGCATGGCTTTGTTGCTTTTTCAAAAGATGATTACTTACAGTTACGACTTGTTAATTTTAAGGTGTACATCGTAATAAGGGTATTTACGGAATTCTCTCTGTCCTCTGTTGTCTCTGGTTATTAGTGTTATAGTTGATTTGAGAAGGTACCCATGTATATAGACATAAATTAAATGCATTTTCGAGAAGTGAAGCCAGAGTGCGTGTAATGGGCACTGTCAGTCAGAGACAGAATTTAAATTGCAGTGTATAAAACTTAGAAATGCTAATTAATTGCATACCTTCTCTTTAAGGTAGTTTCCCTTTGGACTCTATTTCGAGGGCTGAGGAGAAAACGACAAAAATTGTTAATTTCTCCACGCCTGGCTGGTGATTGCTAATGTAACTGACTAAACTAGTATATGGTTACGTGTAATAGTCTCTGTAGTAAGTAATGTGAGATGTGCATAAATAAGAATACAAACGAAAAATAATACGATTCATTTCCGTTCGGACGAACCATTTATATATTTATTCTGAACACTGTACAAAACCACTTTAGTTCTGTTCCTACATTTATCACTCTACTACAACATACTACAAATACTATTTATACATCACTTAGTACGACGTAGTAGACGAACTTACCTTACCTGTATTTGTAGTAAGACCCACATGAGAATTTTCTATTTTCTGCTCAGCCATTTTTATCATATACATTACTTCACATTACGCAACAGCAGAATACAATACAGATGCAAATGCAAATCTATCATAATGAGCCCAACGTCAAAGTGATTGTGAACAGAATGACATTCTATCAGCACAAGTAATCTCTATTGAATTCAATGCAGAAACTCAATAGTGTCTACTATGCCCTCGCGTCTACACTTGGGATGTGGTCGAGAGACACACTCCAAAGATACAATACACAATGCTAAAACAGATAGTAAATACTAATAAGTACATATGCATTACATATTATACACCGAGTAGCCACTATCCTGACAGACATAGACTCGATATTTACTATACAAAACACTACTGACTTGACTCCTTAATACAGATAGCTATCTCCTCCTGTCCATGCCATGCCCGTTTTTGTACAATACATATTACTTGGGTGAATTCAAGTCTATCCAGTCCAGTCAATGCATTTCTATTAAATTCTATTGCTTTACACCACATTTACAATGCACATACCTACCTTATTGTTGTCTTGTACAATCACTCAAGTCAACTCGCTTAAGACCCTTATATTTTATGATACAATAATCTCATTATAGGTAGTAAAGCACCTACTGCAGCTACACAATACAATAGTACCTACCGCCAGGCTATTATAATGTTGCTCTTATTTGTTATGGAAATATTAGCCAAACTCAGATGAACTGCTTGAACTCTCTTTACATACCTACTAGATTAGGTAGGTAGTACTTTTAAAAATTCACTTAATGCGTCCCGTACCTACTTACGCACACACAAATCTCCCAATCAGCTACATACAACTACTCAGCCTCATCAAACAATAGTTGAAACAATAGAAGATAGATTTATTATGTTTAAACAAATTCATGTCAATACACATTTATCCTTGTGCAAACATCCGTCCATTTCTTTCTCTAAACGCCTTTCTTAGTTTCTTATATTCTTCTTTCAATAGTAGTACGAAGTAGATTATCTTCTAATGTTAGATAATGTAAGAACATCTCTGAAATACAATTATCAAACAAGAAAGCAATATGTAACATGATATCCAGCAGTACAAGATTATTGCATTATATTATAGTAGAGGAGGTACTAACTAAGTACGTATCAGTTCGTAGGTATTATAGTATGTGTAAAATATTGTGTGTGTTTAGTCTCTTTTCTCTGCGTCTGTTGTTTACTCTGCTTCTTATTAAGTAGATTTTATTATATGATGTACTTATAAGGAAGATACGTAAGAAAATCCTTTCCGCTCGGAGATGAGGATATCTATTTAATAAGAAATGAATGATGAGGACAGCGGAAAAAAATCTATTTTCAGAAGGTTCCTCTCCTTTCTGTGTACATTACATACGAATGCTGATTGTGAATGTGAATCTTTTAGTATTTGCTTGTGATGAACTGCTCCATTGTCAGTTCACTCGCTACCAACGAACATTCTTATCTTCCTGTGCTAGGTACTTACATAGTTACAAATAAGAAAAATATCTTTACATTATTATGAATGCCTGCATGACTATCTTTGGTTAGCTAGATTAGATTCCCTGTGCATACTTTTCATAATTGTATATCTATAAGTATAGTATGACTATTATTATTGGGAATGTGAATGCACTGAGTAAACCTACACCGTTTCTGAGCAAATAGCCAAATAAAAGGTAGGCAAACTGCAATATTATTAAACGTATGCATGTAAAATGTAAACGCAAGGGAATCCTTATTAGTATTAGTAAATGGAATTCTGAGATATCCACTTAGCTAGAGACCTGTCTGTCTGTATTAGTTATTCGGATGTATGTATGTATGTATTACTATAAGTAATATTATTATAGGGACAAAGTAAGAAGTCATGCCAAAGCAAACCAGCGCAGCGTGGCATGAGATCTTGGAAAAGCGCATTCTTGTGTGGTTTTAAAATAGTCAAATTGTTTCCATGAGCTTTAGCAAATACTGAGTATTAGCAAATGTATCTGTAGGAGTCGAGGCAAGTATAGGATCAGATAAGTGACGTGTTGAGTTGAACGGTTGAGCGTTTGGTTATTATATTAAGAATGCGACGGGGACGATAAAATGAAAGACATGGGAGATGCCTTGGCTTGGTTGAACTGGAATCCCAGATGGAATGGTTACATCACATTAAGTTACAATACAACTTACTAAACTATTGTATCGTTGATATCTGCAGTAAGCTATGCAGATGTGATTGTGTTTGGCTTCACTGGCCTGACTCTAATGGAAATAAACTCTGCTGCTGACAGTCAGGACGGGAATGTGCACTGCAATGAATTTTTTCCCTTCGTGGATTCCTCTTTACTTGAAGTTGATTTCAATTGGAAACTACTACCTTGCTCTTCCTCTCTTATGGCCACCGACATTGCATATTTGAGGATAATATAACTAAAAGTAAATAAAGTAGTCCTGCTACATAAATACTATACCAAATAGTTGCGCTGTTGTTGTTACGGATGGATTAATATGTAATGTAGCGGAATACACGCAAATAGATAATTTAAGCATAATATTTAAATTAGTTCAGAATATTATACATAGCATTACCTCACCGGTGCGATGAGATGTAACTATTTAGTACTCTTGTGTAGATATTATCATGGCTACATAGATACTGCTATCAATGCTATGTAATATGCATGTAGATTTATTACATTTAAAAAGGTATATGGTGAACTCAAGAAAGTGAACTTTGACTATAGTTATTAAGTGAAGGAGTGGACTGACTGGACAGCCTGAGTGAGACAGAACAGGACAACAACAACAAGAGCTAAAGAGTGTTTGAGCAACTATTTATTATGTTGTAGTTTAGTAAAGTATTAAATTAAAAGAGAGTAAGTAAATGTATACGCTATGTTATAGTGCGCTGTAAAAATCCTGTATAGATAGATAGGAGGAACTATGAAGTGAACTTAAGTAGCAGAGACTCACACAGTTAGTTAGTTAGTGTTGGTTATAGTAAGTAAACCAGACGAGAGTATAAGGAAAAGGCATTCCGACTTTTTTCGCCTATTTGGCAAAAGTTGGTTAACCTTCACTTGAGCCATGCAAAAGCAGTTTGCATTATATTCTGTCCGGCAAACTCACTCGCCACCACCTTAGTTTCGTTTCGTTTGCTTGGACTGAAAGTGAACTGGAGCTACACTGTAATTTACAAGAATCCTGCATTGGTGTTGATCCAAACCAAAGAGAAGCTAATGAAAACCAGACTGGCAGACCTAATGGAAGCGAAATCTTGTTTTTATTTATATTGGTAAAACCGAGGCATAAGCAAAGCACGAGCGTATATAAAACAACAATGTCTGTCTCCATAATATATTTGTTGGCGTATGCACAAGCAAATTAAATAGATAAGTAATAACAGATACAGCGACTGTGCCCGCTTAATTGTAATTATATTGGCTATTTATATGCTGTTCTTTATAGTTAATTGCATGCACAATGCCTCGCAAATTGTCGTTGAGGCTAAATGATTTCCTGGCATTTTGTTCTGCTCGCATGCTATCCTTATTTATGCTAATACTTACCCTTTGCCTCACTACTTACCTGACTAAACTGACGATCAGATATCACAAGAAACATCAAAAACAACCAACACAGCTCTCTTCATACATTTACAGTAGTTACGGAATTGTAAATATGCTATTGTGAGCAGTTGTTTGTTTGTTACACTAAATTACTTCACGTTACCTACGTAGTACCGCTCTCAACGTAAATACAATTCTCTATGCAAATGCACATGACATGATTAAGAATGACACGGCAGCTCTTTTCTCAATGGAACCTATTTATTTTATAGTTATTCCGCAAACTACTTTATTACACACACCATACGGTAAAATCTCAAATCAGGAAATTGGGTTAGCCGACTTTGTGTTCTTTTCAATCATAAATTACCCACTCCTGTGAATAAATACAAGCAAATAAACACAGTCACACTCAGAAATAATGACCGCAATCTTTCTACACTTGCTTATTACCTACTAATAGCACTAAACCTATTCGCACATGATAATCTTCATTTAAATATAGCACTGATGCTTTTTTATGATATGTGTACTACCAGCTGCATTATAACTCTATTTTCTATTCGCGGAAAGTGCGTGCTACCCTTTTGCACCTTCTATATTGCTAAATTGTCCAATTAATTTCCTTGCAAAATGTCAATCTTACAGTTACACCATTTCATGTTCAATTTATTTCGCCTTTTATCCGTTTGCTTGAATAAAAACAATAATAATATTTCTCTGATTCTAAATTTTGGCAGGTTCCTCTGGTGGAAGTAATATAGTTGTGTAAAATAAACCAACTGCATTCTGCTTCAAAATTTTGAGTTTCTCCCGTTTGTTTGAATAAAAACATTAATAATACGTTGTAAAAGCTATCTAACCAAACAAAAAGGGTTTGAACGCGATTTAACTGCTTCCCTATTATTGTAATTAATTGCACTACTGAGAGTTGAAACTAGTAAATAGTAAACTAAATACCCAGATTCCAGAGTAGTTGCAATATCAGGGTAAAGTTGAATAACATGTACCTCAAGATCTAGAAGTAGGAAATTAATAATGAGATTTAGTAGCGTTTATTTACACGGCTGGATATTTAGCTAATTGGAAGAGAAGTGGGTAATCTTATTTTATGTAGTACAATATAAAGCTTCAGAGTTTCACATAGAGATTATCCGTGGCTAATATGGTTAGGTTTATTGTTGATGGTATGTGTAGGTATAGCTATATGGTAGTATTATTATGCTGGTTCTAACTAGTTTTACTATAATTATTCTTTATTCATTATCCGTATCTTTCTCTCACTGCATGTAGTTACTATTGCGCACATAAAATAAAAGATTTACAGTACTTTTCTCACTAGAATTCTCGGTTACGTATGATTCTTTGGTTAGTAAGTGTGTTTGGAGTGGAAGCAGAGAGGATTTGTATGTGTTTGTATTTTCACACACTAACTTCATTATCAAATACAAGTATCATCGAGCAGAAAAGAGTTCAGTGCACAAGGCTTAGCATGGGATTAGCGAGTTCGTTTTGAAAATTGGCTAAATAGTATAATTCCTGGTAGAGAAGTGATCATGTCATGTCCGTGAGTAGCCAATCCATTAGGAAGCAAATCCAAACGAGTGGCACTGGCAACAAAACAAGAGCAGTAAATAATGATTAACTTACCTAACTTATTTACGTTGTTGTATGGTGCATAGTAATTGCAGTTTGAAGGAAGTTAGCACGAAAGAAAGTCTCTACCTTATAACATGCACGGCATCAACATAGAATTCATACACATATGTATAGTAGAAGGTAAATATCTAAATGGACAGAGAGATTATTATTTATTCACATATGTGTGCATAATGTATGATAAATATATAATTATACGATTCTCTTACCTATGCTTAGTTAGGCTTTTGTGCACGACAGGGAGAGATACTGAAAACAGGACACTACAGCTTCCATTCACGGGTAGATATGAAAACAGATAAATGCCAGATACGTCAATACACTACAATCTCAAGTGGAACTTAATCGTAATTCGTACTTCCTCTTTCAAAGCCTCGATTATGTAGGATGAAGTCAACTGTGTGTGTGTGCAAGACACAGACAAGAAGAATTAAGACAAGGCAGGAAGAATCTCACACAGAACGATACCATACATGACACAAAAGTTAACTTGACTTATTAACTTCCTGAGTAAATATTAAGATAAGAATATGAAAAGCATCGTTGGCTATTATTCCATGAGTCAACATTAAGATTTACTACATCTCCAACTTATTCCTTAGCCACTTACATGTACAAATAATGTAAACTCACATCCTACTGAAAAATAATGTTCATCCGCTCAGAATTTTGCATACAGGTCACTGTGCTGCCTATTATGGCCTAATGTGCATGCCGCCACCACCAAATCCAGTCACAATTCAATAACAGCACGCAGACTGCATACGACCAGTTAAGGAACTCTAAAAACGAGTTAGAGAAGTCGGACTCCTCAAAAGAAATTCGATTGGATTTGCTTAAATGATGCCGTTGCAACCGTCTCATCCTCTGCTCACCGCAATCCCTATTTGAATTACATAAAAACATCATATCTATTGACAGTCTTTACAGTTTATTAGCAGTTATTACTGCATGTAAACCCGAAATCCAAATGTAACAGTCGATGATGTATAGTTGATAGGTACCGTTTCCCTTCATACTGGTATATTTAGGAGATTTAATAATAAATGCTTTCAGTTTGACTACCTAATTTAACTGTTCAGTGATCTGATTGGATTTAAGTACAAGGAAAAGCGATGTGATGTGATGCTAGGTAATAATAATATGAGTGATGATCTCTCATGAATCTTTCTCTGTTTTTCCGTTGCGGAGGTAGAAACACAATGCACAGCTATAGCTACATCAGAGAGTAACAGCAGGTAAAAAAAAGATAGCTTCTTATCCGCTGACATTACACGTTAGACCAATAATGGTATTAATAGACTAATTGTACAGTGCGTCTTGGGTATCTCCTTCTTCCTTGTAATGAAATGAGAAGGAGCCGAGATGATGAGATGCAGTTGCAGAGGAGCGCTTAGAGTAGGTTAGGTTAGGAACTCCTTCGAATGCTACAGGTATCAATTATCAAATGATATATTTAATGTTGTTCCGCCTATTGGGCCGTAGGATACAATAGGAAGAAGAAGCTCTTGTTCTTTAGTAATAGCCAATTATCATGTGGACTGGCCGGACCCAAACCCTCTGTAATTTCAACTGTAATTCCATAAGCTCTACATAATATAAAGATTATTTCTGAATGTGCCAAGTTGTGAAGCTGTGTGTGCCAATATGGATGCCAAGTCAAAGCGTGACTCCTGATTACATACATTAGATAATATTATGATATACTATGTAGAAGAATGCAATTACATAGGTATTTATCTCGTATCTCCGCTACAATATCAACTTCCTTGACAAATGGATCCGATCACATTTGCTAATCTTGCAATTAGAACTGTAGTGACACGACAAGATAGATCCAAGTAAATGAATTAGGAGTTTATCTGCCTACGTCTTAAGTGGCTATTACAATTAGCAGGACTGGAGTAGTAGTGTTATAGATGTAATACTACGAGTTATGAAAGTACCTAGCGTAACTCTAACGTTTTAGGTTACGTTAGATATATGTACTAGCTATAACCTAGAGTGTTTTATCCTAGGTGTGATGAGCATTATGGAAAAAATAAGAAAAAAAGGTCATTCACATATCTGAGATAGAGATAATACGGAGAGAGAAAAGGAGTAGTGGAGGAAAACCCGTTATAGTTTCTGAAGAGAAATTAGAGTTTACCTTTATGAATGTACACAATAGAGGGAATCGAGAAAATAAGTTGAAACTTAGAGCTATTTGCTCACCTTTTCAACGGACGGACGGACGAGCATGTGTTTCTCAGTCTCCTATCCTTCATCGTCCTATTGTGTACGCAATACAATACTCTACTATTTAGTTCCTACGTCTTGACGGCAAAACTCAAGGAAAATGGTATAGCACAGACGATGATATTATTATAAGACTCGTCCAGGTAGCCAGGGAACTACCTACTAATAGGAATAGCATGTTAAAGCAAGGACCTCCCTCTCCTATGTCTTTCTAATCTATTCCTAAAATCTATATTTGTTCCTTATGTTTTATTTTTCTGGCCTTTGTATCTCCTTTACACTAGTTAACTCAGGCCGGGATGCTTTGCAACTCTTTTGTCCTCTAGCGCTCTCCTATTAGAACCACTCACAGCTAATAGAAATAATGTGTATAAAATATGTTCAGATATGTGCTACATAGAAAAATCCTAGACCAGAGCGCATTCTCTCATAAGAATAATCTGTCTACGAAAAATAATAACACATGCAAAGTATATATTAGAAACTGCTCTACTAATGAAATCAAAGTAAATAGCTAACTATAAACTAGTTACTTAGCTGATACTTATTATTACTTCAATATACGCAGACACACACTTTACATGCACAAAGTCAAGAATTAATGTAATGCAATGGAGGAGTTGAGGAAAACGAATTCCCACAAAATTTTTATCGGCACAATATCTACATAAACAGTCTGAGTAGAAGTACCTATATACTTGTGTACATTGCTATCATCCTTCATGTACTCTACACGATCATAAAATATGCCTACACTTGCTTACCTTAGTTTCAGTTAGTTAGTTTACTTGGTTTACTGTAAAGCACATTTATAACATGAGTCAGTCCTTCCTTTTATGTGTAGCTACTACAATATACTGGCTCTACAGGTACATTGTATACACATATGCAGTTTGTTATCCTTTTTTCCTGCCTCTCACAAATGATGTTCTCTTTACAACTAATTAACCGGAACGACAAGCCAAACGAAGCCCAGTGAGGAAAAAGTTAAATGCAATACTAATACAGACTTGAGAAAAGATTGAGGTAAACTTTATCTTTAGTACAGTAAACTATTATTTTCCCCATAGAATTATATCTGCCTTTTGTAGGGGGCACAGCATTTAGAACGTCCATTTGGAATTTAAAGTCAAATTCATATTTCCTTTTGTTAAGAGCAAAGTGACATTTCAGGGGAGGCAGAAGAGTTCCTTCGTATTACCCTCATTATGTAAAGCCTTATCGTTCTACAATGGAAAATGTGTTTGTTAGATACGGCTTTATGGCTTAAAACACGCGGTTGCATTTACTTTACATTACTTTACTTAAGCTTATCTATGCTTACCTTACGTGGCATGGTTTGGTTTTGTTATGATGATCATGATGATGATGATGATAAATGTTTGCCTTCCCCAACTCTAATCCATGCATCAGTTTTTTTACATCTTTTTATGTACCAGATACCAGTAACTATTTATCTCTATGACTAACAAACAAGAATAGGAATTCCATATGATTTCATAATATAATATTAAAATCTACCCTCATCCCTACTTATCTCTCTGAATAGATACATCCTAGGTTTCATTTATTTTATAATAACCCAACTAGGAGGTAATCTACAAATATACATAAGCATAAAAATCTTTCTATCTTGTGGGATAAAAAATTAAATAGGAAAACACGTTCGTATCAATGTAGATATTCACCAGTCAACAACACCAAAAAATTTTGCTTACGTTCATTATCGTGAGATGAAATTAGGTGGCTTGGATTGCCTTCCCTTACATAAAGGTACAGTATCGGAGATTGCTACCCGAATAAATCAGATTTCATATCACCAACAGCATCCTCCTTTATTAATCACGAACGAGATCTCCAGCCTAAGAATAATAAGCTAAAGAAAAAGGAAAATCAAGATAAAAATAGTGTGGAAGAGGATGTGCTGCGTGAGTTAAATAAAACCGATTCGAAATTTACTGTTGTCCAAATACAAAAGTTTTGAGTGTACCTACTTAAAAATCCTAATCTAAAGCCAGGAAATGAACATTGACTCGCTCCTGAATCCTCCATTTTCAGAATAGAGCAGACTAGACGAATTCACCATTTCTTCGTATGATTAACATTAACTAGTAGTGATAGGACTTATATGTAATACATTATCATTATCATTATCACCCTCAATGATCCAATCTACATGCATCTGCCTTCATTCAAAAAAGCATAGCATATAGCTACTTAGACTCTATTACCTTCCTTAATTTACCCAAGTACTACATTAATAAACCTTTGGGAATCACGTATTCACATCATGTATTTATTTATACACTAGGGAATAGAAGGAGCAACGAAACTTTAATATAAATACTGTTTATTTGTAGGGTATTGTCTGTTTTCCTGTGATAAACAAGCTTCATAGTTTTTTTCTTCTTTTACTACATAAATAAGAATATTAAGTATAAGAATAGTTAATAGTTATACTATCTCGTGGTGATAGGCTTGTCTCTTGGTATCTGTATCTTAATTTTATTCCATTTGACTTCATTTAAGTTGCACTATTTAATAGTTAGTGGTTTGAATGGATGGAAGTGCTATCGTAATCTGTGGAGCAAAAGGTATAGATTGACAGAACCGTTCTTGAGTTTTCTATAATTGTGACCAGGAAAAAGATGCCTACTTGACTATTTCTATACTGTTACAATAAATAGGTAATTTATTACGGATATTAGCCAACAGAAAAGCTTTAGCATTAGTGTTACACTAGTTAGGTTAGAGAATGTATGAGTTGATAGGTAGTGGTTCTTTTCTCCTGATATGATAAGTAGTAACAGAGAGGAGAGTCGATGAGTAGGTAGTTTGTGCTAGTAAGTAGCCTTATCTTCCTTAGCCTAGATTCCACATCAGAGAGAGGAAATTCTAAAAAACTGTACAAATCCTCTTTCCGCCAAATGGTATAATTTATCGAAGTTTCGTAGATTAGCAGTAATGACTTTGAGTGTATGTCTACCCTATCAGAGGAGAGCAACTAGAATTCAATCAGTTAACGTATTTGTGTATACAATAAAATTTCACGCTAAACTAAATATGAACTTGGAAAGACCAACTGTTGCGTTGTGGTTTAGAATTACGTGCTCTTACAATACAATTGACAGTTTAATAAGTAATGAATGTGATAAAATTATTTGAAGTAGCAAATGTAGCTTTTGGGTGTAGATACGCAAATACAAAACAGAAATGATAATGATAAGATGTACAATGGGTTTAGGTACATATTTGTATAACAAGAAAAGAGGGAAACTACAATGAAACGTAAAAAATAAAAAAGTTCACTCAACTGAACTGAGATGGAGAAATGATTAAACGAAATGAAATCGCGGACAATATACACAGAGAAATATAAATTAGCTTTTTGTGGCAGGGCACAATATACGAAAAAGGGTTAAGATTCTTGTGTACATACAAATGCAGGGATTCACAATGGCTGTATAATAATACAATCAATAGAAGTATAAACACAAACAAATAAGTTTACATTGCATTATTCGCATTAAATAATATACGTATAATGGAGGAGGAGAAGAGACGATAATGATTTGGAGCTAATATGTACTTCTTATAGGGTTGCATTGTCTACTGTTTACTTTGCTTTCTTATACGCTTTGCATAGATTGAGAAGGCCTCCGGGATCTTTGGACCAAATCGAGACTGCATTTTCCAACTTGTCATCGTTCCTACGTTCGCACGACCTCCATGATGCTCACCTATTCGAATTCGAATCAAAGATAATTAAATTAAATCCTTTATGAAAAATACATTGTCACACGTGATGAGTTTCAAGTTATTTCTTCTGTGGCCCACACACTAAGTAAGCAACTAAAATAAGCTGATGTTTTCTTAATGCAATCCACCTCTACATAACCCTATAATACCTATAGATATATAAATAGCTAGTAGTATATATAATATAGAGTCTCTAATCGTTTTTAAATATATTACTTTACACGAAACATTATACTTTAAACGTGGAAAGTAGTCGTAAGTAACAAGATACAAACATTCGAGGATAATAGCCAAGGAGTTACACAATATAGAGATAATGCCTACAAATGCATTAGATTAAATAGATGCCATCCTTTGAGCAGAAAGTTTCTTCTTTGGCTTCTGGTCTCCTTCGTTGTTAAATTCTCTTCTTCTTGCTCATCGTCGGCTGGAGTTAGTTCTGAAAAGAAAAGAAGGGATCGGATTGGATCACAGAGAAATAGATATAGTAGCATTAAACATTCAAAGCTTTCTGCCAGAATTATTTAGACTGACTTGTTCTGGAGTTTACCTCTGCAATGTATATTATGCTAACTCATATAGTATATATAGGGAGGACAATAGTTTATGGAGAAGAGGCAGAGCATAATGGAAGAGACGTGCATTCATCAATTCACCTGCAGCCAAAAAGTTACACAAGTTATATAGTAGTAGATAGATTGAGATGGTCGGAGACAAGAAGAGGAGTGCCGTGGTATAAGATGGAAATTAAGGGGGACGATGTGCGATGCCCAGACTGAGGCTTGTTCAGCCAACCGTTGATTTTGTCCCGTCATTCACATTTTATACTAATTGTTCAGATTATCACCAACTATGTTCTCCCTCACTCAAGTCAGCAAGCACAACTATCTATTTAACCATAAGCAATGCTTCCTTTAAAATCAACGCTAAACTCAAGTTCACTGGCTAATAAGTGTCCCCTCTCCACTTACCTTTTCTTAAGTGTATATAGCACATTGCTAGTAGTATTAGCTACTTAAAATGTGCCCCTGTCTAGACTTATTAGACTTCATGTAGCTAAGTTAAGTATATAATAATAAGCATAATAGGAATTAGTGCTTGAGTGAATGCTCCCGTACATATTGATATACTCCTCCTGCTCATTATTTACTTGAAAACTCTGTCTACATTTATGTAGTTTGGTGTGGCAAATAGATAAATAGAATTAACGTGCGTATAGCGTCTCTGAATTATATTGTCTTGCAGTAGTGTAGCTCTATTTGTATCTATTCTGTATGTATGACACAGAGACGACATAAGACAGGCAAGAACCATTATTGCCAGTTTTTCCGTGGAAATTCCTGGACAGGTAGCAAAAGGTATTTCTGTTATGTATCTGTATTATGTAGCTAATGAGATAGTTTTCGGAAAGGACAGGACAGGACAGCCTCATGAGTCAAAATCAGAACAAACTTCAACAAAGAATCCACAGAGCGTTTTATCATTTCTCCAGACCATTCCAGTTTTGTCAGTCACTTCGTCACGCACTGCATCAAAGGTATGCACCAGATAAAAAGATACATATCTAAGCACAGAGAAAAACTCTAAAAACTCCAGAAAACGGATTTACACGAGTTAAGCATCTCTCTCGGAATGAAAATGAAATTGGGGGTTATGATAAAATGTTCTTATGAACGTGACGTGTGATAGAGTAAAAAGAATGAGTATAATGCTACGGTACATGGATGACCCCCTACTTAAGTCTGTGACAGAAAAATCACTCTCTTCCAAGACTGTGAACTAGATGTTCAGAAGAGTGAAGGATAAAAGGATGGATTCCTCCGTTGAATAGAAGCCAGGGAATTTCTCTTGTGTCAACCAATTATTATTATCGTTCATTCATTATTAGTTACTCCATGCAATAGACTCTACTTCAAGTAGTTACAAAAACGGACTATTATCTACCTTTCTTGAATCTATCAATCCGAAAACGAAGAAAGAACGTTCAAGGAACGGAACCTGCTCTCGCTCCATAGGATCCTCCGCCTTTTACAAATAATGTTCTTTGACTCGTAAACGTGTGACTTTGTCTCTAAGTAGGAATGTTCACCCAAGGGATCTAAACAATCGCCAACTTACTTAACTCCAGCTTATTGTTGACTGACTTTGGCAATAGCGAAAAAGGAACTATCTCTGTACAATGTATTTACAGATTGGGATATAATAGCGTTTCCTTTTTGCTCTCCTCCACTCGCTGTGCTTTTGCTCACGAAAAGGTTTCCTTTCATTATGCACTACTTATTATAAGTTAGTGTAAGCGTTATTAGTAAGTCTGTGGGACGAGACGTTCTCTCTATCAAGTCTGACTGACGGACGGACGTTTGTACGTGAGATGAATATTTTTCCTCTCAAACTCTTCGGTTTTCTCAGCTCAATTCAACATAACAGTTAGTACTTAAGTTCAGTTTAAGGGTCTCGCTTTTTTGTGTCCGAGACTTGAATTGAGTTGACTACACTCCAGCCGACCATTTTGTACCCTCTTGTATATACTCTATAAAAATGATTTATATGATGTGTGTATGTAGGTGAGTAAAGAAAGGTCTGTCTCTATTAGTATTAAGTCAACTAAAGAAAACAATAAGGGAAACTAAAGGAAACAACCAGGTATGTTTCTGTCGTGGCGGACTCTTGCTCCTACTCTCATTCTCATCCTACTAAAGAATTAACTAGTCTCCATTCTTCCTTCCTAACTATAACATGTATATACAAAGTATCTAAAAACTTTTTTAAGTACAGGCAGGTACATTACTAGAGCAAGTTTGACTTCTCTGTAGTAGTAGGTAGTAGACTACTGGTAGAGAGAAAGAGAGTGACTGCTGTAATGCGTTGTTCTTGTTGCTGGACAGGCCTGGAAGTTGGAACAAGAAAGAAGTAAGTAGTTGTTCCCCATGATTGGTCTCCATAATTGGTCGTACTAATGCTGATGCGAGGAGTAAGTAGGATCAGAAGGGGACTACAAAGGAGCTTTCACATAACATTATTAGAAACTTTTATTTTTTAGAGGATGTATCAACACAGGTATAAGTATAGACGATTTTTTATATTTTTGTCTTAAGTTACGTATTGGGGGATCATCTGCTCGGATGTGATCGCCTCGCTTCCATGAACTTTTCTTTGCCTCCTCGGTTAGTGAGCTGAACAAAAAGCGTGAGAATCTAATTGAGTCATTCCATTCCCTGGCTCTTTGGGCAAGTTTCTCAGTTTGCTTATTTTAGGTGAACTCTTCCGATTTGTATGTATTTATGTATGCATAGTAGAGCAGCCACTTCTGTGGGATCTTTAGTTCAACTTTAGTGTAACCATTCACATCCATGTCGTCGTCACAAAGTAGAGTAGAGACGGTTGGATGGATAAGCGAGTTAAGCTGCACGTAGACGTAGCTCTGTCTCTCTGCGACGATAGATTGGCATTTTTGTTCCCAATTGAAAGTAACGCAACAACTGAGAATGAGTAAACGCTTTAAAAGTCTCACTCACTCCACTCAACTTGGAAGTTAGTTAAGTTACAAGGTGCAAGGCTCATTAAATTACAATTTTTAAGAAAGCGTCTGCCGAAACGACCGACTGTCATTCCATTATTACCTTGCCTCCATGGCGGTAATCTATATCATCCTGACTCAACCAGAATATCATTACCGCCTCAGTATTTAACCTTTGCTCTCCTCCATTAGACAACTTACCCCTATATACGATTCATAATAATCAGTCCCTATAATATATGATTATTATTTCCCGTACACTTTAACATACTCGAATATTTTTGTTGAGCACACTACTGGCCAGAGCAGCTCATACTTTTTAGTTTATATATAAGTTGTGTATGTGTGCACTGTCACTCGACTTGAGACTCTGAGTTAGAGACCATCGGATTTTACGATGAGAAGCAAGTAGTGTGGAGAGAAAAACATATTTACAGACACAGAGAACTAGTATGCTTATGCTACATGCATCCACTACTCTGGGTGAAGCAATAACTTTTTATGTAGGTACTTTCCTTCGTAAATGTATTTATTGCTTTGGATAATTACCTGTAATGAAATAAAGTGCGCATTCGTCGCTTATGAGTACAAGGGACTTGACTATTGACTCCAACTTACCTATGACTCTATTTTAGTTCCTATTTACAGACAACTTATTCGGATGTAGACATTAGATGTTACGTTTTGTGGAAAGCAGTTCATTACTACTTATTGTAATTGCAAGTCGTTAGTTTAAGGTTATGACTTGACACGACATCGCATGGGAGAATGTATGTAGTCTTATTACCCACATTACTAGCTCTATATATATACATATACACAAAACAATCATCCTACTAAATACTAAACGCTAGGATTCCAAGAAAACTCAGCGACAGTGACAACGATTAACGTCTAAGGCGGCGAAAACGATCATGAAGGTGTGTAAGCCGCGTATTGTTAATTACCTTTCAAAGGCTGACTTTGAACTTGTCGATTAAACTCAAATAAATATTCTCTCACACACAACGGAATGTCGGAAGAGTAAACCATGCTTGAAAACCGAGGTTAAGAAAAGACAGACAATTGACAATTGTTATTTCTTTGGTTTTCTGACTTTTGACTAGGATTGACTTTAATAGGATTCTTATCCTAAGCACATCGTTAGTACGTAGCTGTACATAGTATTATATATGATCCTCCATCCTCCAAATAGACATGTCTGACATGGAAATATATTTAAATCCTAATAACTCTAGTTATAACGATATAATTATGGGACAATGAAAACTCAAGTCTTTATTCTGTTCATTGACAAACAGCATAACGTTTGACTTTCCTTTACTGAGAGAAATTGGCTTTTGTCACACGATGCTATGGATGAGTGGAGTTAACTGATATGAGTGACGAGTTTTCATTAAATCCAAATACCTTTCCATTGTCCATCAGCTCTAAACTAACAGTATGTAAGTACACACGCAGAGAAGCAGTTCAACTTGCATTGTGTGCATATGCAAAGGTATTAAAATGAAGTAGCTACTTAATCATATGCATATAAATCATAAATGCATAAATAATGCCCACCTACTTACATTACTCACACGCAGGGCAGGGGGAAGGAGTTATTTTAAAGGCCAAGGTAATAGAGAAATGAAATGGCTAGTTGACATGATGACATAGCGTGACGTGATGACGGCTGACCTGCCCTGTCCTGTCGAATACTTCTCAACTTGAGATATTTCTCCATTAATGCCACATGACACTCACAAAAAAAATTGTCAATTAAAAAACAATCAACAATTCAGCATGTGAACTCAGAGAGAGTTCATTTTAGAGCTTTCAACTGTTTGCTGTTGAACTATTAAGCTATTACCCTACATTTATTGTGTTTATTGTCAGTAGAGAAATGTTATTCCCAAATAGTCATAAAACGATGAATCTGTGTGGGATATGCAAACATGCCCAGTAGAGTAATCCGCAGATGCCCAGATAGAGTCATCAAAGTCCCAATGGCCAATCAAATCATAAAAATAAGGCCTAGCATCGACGTAGGTGAGGTGAGGTTAGTTCTTGGCCGAGCAATTCAGCCCAGAAAAATATATTTTTCGATTTTGATAGGGGACACTTTCATTTCATCGCGTGCCTGGCAAACACTTTTGTTTCAATTGTTGATTGTATATTATAGGACTGACAAGACACCAATGTGCAACAGAAGGAGAGTGAAATGAATGCGAATGCTCACTGGGTGGCTTTCAAAAATTATTTTTATGACTTGATATTATATTATAAGGATTTCATTCCGGTGTGGCGAACATTCTGCTCCTTTGTGCTTTGGCTTTTATTTTACTGCTTTTGGCTTGGCTGTGCATGCAAGAATCTACCAACTAGCAACCATGTCATATATCATGGCCAATTGCCCTGACTTTTGCCTTCTCCTTCTACCTACTTACCTAGGTACCTATATCTCTAAGCTATTTCTATTTCCTCGACAAGGTAAATCCTGAAGTTACAATCTCAGCAATAAATATGTACCAAGAAAATTGTTGACCTGGCCCGGGCCATCATCTTTATCTCTCTTTATCTCCCTATCATCTTTGGAGATCCATCACCACGGAGGTATAATAACTAGAAGGTGAGATAGAAGACACCTTCGCAGAGATTACTTTAATGAATATCTATACCTTCTGTGTAAACAATGATTTTCTATAGATATAGGTACTATTGTCTCCTATATGGTCGACGACACCCGAACTATTGTCTTGACTATTGACTCTTCGTTCTTTTCACGGTTTTCACCTAACTGATTTGAGTTTGCATTGAAGGTAGGTGTAGCTAAGGTTTGTCCGGAGCATTGGAAATGACAAGCCTGAGCAGGGAGCAATATAAGTGGTAAAAGTTGATTTGATTTTACTATACGTTGTAAAACTGCCACGACCTAATTGATAGACAAGAAGGACAAATCCAATATTGTGTAAGATATTAGTTTCCACTCGGTGGACTAATTTATTAACCTGAATTACTTCACTTTAGTTTCGTTTCAACTGTTAAATGTGACATCTCCGATTTGGTTTAGTAGTAGAGTCTCAAATTATAGGCACGTTTATTTTATGGATTATAACTAGGAAGTAATAAATATGGTATAGTAGTGTTTGTTATCTTATTGGATATTTGATTTTCAGATGCGAAAAGAAGCCCTCGGCCGATAACAACCAACAAGTCCGGCCAAAAGCAATCAAATTCGTTTGGCATCAGGTTCTATCTCCTATCAAGCATCTTCCAACTACCATTTGATACCGAAAAGAAGTGTGACTTTAGTAAAACTTAACTACTGGGCGGGCGGGTGGTGTAATAGCTTATCCATAACTTGGCCTTTTATTTAGTGTGTAGCGAGATGTAAACCAAGATGCTCATGTCATGCGAACAGCCTCTTTATTTGTTATTGTGCATTTCGTTATCTTTCTCTAATAATTTTCTTAAACACTTTCCTCTACCTCCGAGCGATTTCTTTCATTACAATAACTATTCAACAAAACGACCTCACTACAAATTGCTTATTGAATATTCTACCATACTTCAGAGATTAATACGTGTATTTTCATCAATGATCCTCTTCTTCATCTATATTCACGTCTCCTCATTCATATTGGATTAATAGTTTCAATTTTTCTAAATTAGTAACTCAAGTTCACACTGGTGGTTACTGCCCAGCATTTTGTATTCAAATCAGGCAGAGAACGGAATAATCTCCTGTGAAATAAACGCAACTTTGTTTTCCTAATACCATTTACATTTTAATAACACTAATATAAATATCGTACTTGAAACAGTCTATATACAGATTGTGAAAAGGCTTGATAACCCCACTACTTCATTGGTAGTATATATACTGTGGTCATAAAGAAGGTAGGATAAGGTCGGTAATGCAAAGACGAGTGAAACATCAGGATCACACATCCTTTAGGAATGTAAGATGCTACGGAAAATCAAGTAAGACCAGAGTCATCGACTATTGTTTTCTATCTTAATGTTTTAAGTATGGGTTCTCATATCTAGTTGGCTTTATTGTTTAAGATTCAACTCTGTATTACATTGAAGGTTATTATTCCAGACATCAAATTGGATATATACATAGTACTTTTATATGTGATGCATTGCATGAGGAGCATGGGTTGTGTAATACGTTTTTCAAGAGTAGGTAGCTGGATTGGATCTTGTAGTTTGTGATAAGTTGCTGATCGTATTATATAATTCAGTTGTAGACGGATACACAAGAACGACCTGTTTTTGTTTCCATTTAATTTAATTTAGAGGCTCTGAGTCTGAAGTTACCCGTCGAGAAATTCCCAACACCCCGGAATCCAACTGTAATTCAAAGTAAAGTCAAACTTGATCAGTTAGCTTCATTTCTTTCAGCTCACGTTCATGTTCATCATTTTTAGAGCAAACCGAAAATTCTCATCACATCACATCACTGCCTCTTGTAACTACTTGATTTGATCCTCTTCCACAATCCTCAACTCTCATCCAGTCTATTCCACTTCATGCATATCACATTAAAAATCCTTTGCTGGACTTATTGGAATATACATTCGGAGGTTAGGTACTTTTACTTTGTTTCTAATACATAATCAATTACTATAGGATGAACTTGAAGTACCTGAAACTCTCTACATACCATTTTCAACTCTTTTAAACACATTAAAAGTAATCCTACGAAGAAATTCACAAGATATCTCTTACAGACCAAGGTTTTATTTTCATGCTTCTTATACTAGTAATATTAATTTGCTAATGTTCATCCTAATAAAATACCTATATGGATATACTGTGATAAATTATTTATATACGTAGAAATAGCAACTGTACTGTGTATAAACCACCCAACAAGTAACGTTGTACGTTCTAACTTGACACTAACATCATATAACAATTTTGGATTAGGTCTTCTTGAATGCATACATAATAGAGAATGTGCACGTAGTAGGTAAGGTAGGTAGTCGGGAAGGTAATGAAGGTAAATGCTACAGATTCGATTCGTTCATACGAAGAAGACGAAGGATAACGTAATAAAGTAAGATCATAACATAAAAGCCTAATCATGATTCACACAGTCAAGTCAATTGAACGTCAAAGTGGAGATTCCAGAGTCTTTTCTCTCGTCTGAAATCCTTCCTTTCTTTTAGCCCATCTCATCACCACAAAGATTCTGTGAGTTGAAACAACAACGTTAACCTAACCATAGCAGATTACGAGGATTTCCATAGAGAGATGAGAAATGAATGCAGACATTCAATCCTTATCTGTTATACCTTAAATTTTACCTACATCTTCATAAGAATAATCTGTGTAGCTTTTTTCATCAAAATAAGGTAGTCAGTCTCATGATATCGTCGACTCACTCAGCATTACATTCAAGATTAGCTCATATCACCAAAAACTCTGAGAAATAAAGAATGAATGCAATTATGTGTACCTACCTACCTGCACTGAGTGTTATCACAGCAGACAAGACGTCCATGGAGATTAGGACTCTTTTAATAAAATGCTTCTGCACAGATCCTATCTCTACACATCATATCATATCTCATGAGTAATATCACCAACTAACTCATTCACCTCACCGCTAAAATAAAATAATAGTTAGTAACTAATGCTACGTAAACTCCCAAACTCCAGGGAATCTTCTATTTTATTGCCCATTACAAGTTTATAGCACTAGTGGACTGGACTGAACTTATAAATCATTGCAAATATTAATCAGACTATGCGTAAGAACCTGTGTAAATTATCCCTGTTTGTGCCAGATAATAAAAGAGACAAATCCTTGAAACTAGTATTCTATATTATTAGCTAATCTCGAATGTATGCAATATATTTGAAGCATGAATTTCTATCTATGAACGAGCGTCTGAGCCGGATGATAAAAATGCCCCTTTCTTGTCTCTCATCTTTAATCTTTACTATTATTTTGGTGGGTTTGGTGTGTACAGATACAGTACAGTACCGGTAGTATAATTATAATCTGTATGTAATGCTATTGCCGACTTGTTACAATAATATTATTATGGATGTACAATTAGAATAAGTATAATAGTAAGCTAAGTAAATGTATTTTGACTCTGTCCCTCGTTGAAATGAAGTTTAATTCTATTCTGATAATGTGGAAAAGGATGAGGGAATCTTTGGTTACACTGCAGTGCAATAGTTGGATGGCAGGAAGCAAGGCCCATTACGTTGTGGAGACCGCAAAAGATGTGATATTCTGATGGGAGAAACGGTTTGACACGGATCTTGATTTCTCTCTCGCAGTCACTGAGCTTTTTCTATAAACAGAAGAACACCTGCTTTATTCTATTACATTGAATTACGTTACTTAACACACAGCTCTGTGTACCTTCAACTTCATACATAATCACATAAACAGCAAACATAACATAAGAAATTTTTTTCATAGCGTTGTGTACACATTTGAACTTGGGACTACTTGCTTAGTCTCTCCTCCCCTGCTTATTGTTATTATTATGTTTATAAGGGGGATGTTGTTCACTTTGAGACAGACTGCGTCTCCTGACGTGATGTGATGATTTTGGGGAGACAGACGCACAAAACTTAACACTAACAACTAGCAAGGGAATTTAAACCGAGAATTAAATGAATACTCTTTACATATAAAGTCATAAATGCAAAAGATTATTGTTGCCTGTATTTCGTCAACCATACTAATAGTACATTCAACAAGATATTAAAGAGTCAAGTATGGCACACACACACAATTTCCATAAGCTACATAACAAAGGATTGTGTGTAGAAGTCAAAAGGAGGATGTGCAATGGAAGAATAAATTCCTTTTGCAGCCAAGCAGTTACTTTATTCTCTTTGCCCAAGAAGACTCCTGATTTCATACTTACATGAATACCACAACACAAACACTACAAATATACATATCTCTAAATTTATAAAATGCCGTGTCAGGTACATCTTGTAACCAAACCGTAGCATCTCAAAATTCAAGGTACATCACATACAGAAGGTGGGCAAGTATTAAATATAAGATTTCTCGTAAGGAGCCTTGCATCCTGTCGTAATAATAAGAATATAAAAATATCATCGTAAAAATTCACCAGCCGAAGAAAGGAAAGCATCGCAATCTACCAAACGAAGGAAATGCATATACACAGACACTATATACACACGGGAGGTAAGGGAAACTTTTCAAAGAGCAAGGCTAAGGCTAACTATATACTTAGAAAACTCAGCCAGGCTAAAACACTTTAAAATATACAAACAGTATTGTACAGCATATGACATTGGGACGGAAATATATAAATCTTGTATCTAGCTACTATAACATAAGTAACTCATCGTCAGCTCACAGCTATAAATATTAATATGCATATATTCCCCTACTACAGACAGGAGACACCACAGATGCATTTTACTACTATTATAAATGCGTAGACACATTGTTAGTACAAGATATATTTAGCTGGGTGTTTGTATTATTAGATACATCACTCCTGGTCTCTATATTTTATTACATTATTATGCATGTAGGTATTACTACCCACACTACTGCCTTTTCGCTATAATACATCACATCACCGAACTCATTCATACATTCACACTGAATGCATTAGCCACATCTTGGGGGCTACATTTCATTACATTAAATGCATAATGCATCTTTTCCGATGGAATGCGCGTCGACTTTTCTTCTCTGTCCATGTCGTCCAAAGCAAAAGGAAATCTTTATGAACCGGCATGACATACCTAGACTCACTTTACCCAACACAACAACAAAGGCTACCACCACCTTTTTTGTCATAACACATAATAATATAATAATAATACAATAATGAGTATCCTTTCTTGATGCCTAAAACACATTCCTCTTCTAAGTAACTCCGTTTCCATCTCTTGTCCTCTTACACAAAGGACTCTCCATAAATCATGGCACTCTCAATAAACTCTTCTTTTAATTGATTCAAGCCATACTATTCGTTAACAGTTTAACCCTATTCGTTAACATTCAAATTGAAGACGCTAATATTTTTAACTGCATCAACAATTAAATTATCTTAATCAATTTTAGGTACGAATTCCACGGTTGGGTTCAAACGTTAACCTTCTTTAATAGGCAGTTAGTTTTATCCCTTAGTGTAACTTTGGGCTTTGCGTAGGGTAAGTCTTTACGCGGCTTCCTTTTCGAAGCTTACTTACACTACGGTTACGTAGAATAGTTAGTGATTTTCCGTAAGTATTTGGTTGCTAGGTGCCACAATTTCGAAAATTAACTTTGTAGAGTAAACATGAATAAATGCCAGTCGCCTGGGTAACTACACCCTGGGAGGGCACAAGGGCACTGCGTATGCCCGTAAGTCTGAAACGTAGTGTAGTCGTTTTTACGTTTCGTAACTCAATTTTTTTGGCGTAGCCTAGGATTTTTACGGAAAGGGGAGGGGTTTGACGTAAGACTTACACTACGGGAGGCTCATTCTTACACTACGGGAAAAAACTAACTGCCTAATATCGAAATTGAGGACGTAAATTTTTTTTCGCATTTACTATTATTAAATACAACAATTCAATGCAGATGGAGAAGATTTTTTAATATACTGTGTTAACTTAATTTAATATTATAGTGACATGTCACCAATGCCTATAGAAGTTAGATTTGGGTTACGCATCTTTTACATTAAAATTGAAGACGTAAATAATATTTTTTCCACTGTATATACTAAAAAATCTATTTTGCTCCATTTCGTCTTTCAGTCGGTAATGATAAAAATGTCACCGATAATTTTAGAGGAAGTCTGTCCAAGGTTTATAGAACGTCCTTTGTTGTTAGTTTTACATTTACACTATCACTAGGTGTTAGTTTGTCTGACTTGTCTTTGTTTCGTTTCACTAAATCTTTTATATGCATGTGTGTGTTAAATTTTTTATTCCACTCTCATCTGTCTGTTAGTTACTTTTATTACTTTTGCCTACAATTAGGTACTACTTGTATGTATAACTGGGTGCACGTAAGTAGTTCGTACATGTGGAAATATGGAATATTATCATGAAACTGAAAAATGTCTCGAGTCGAGTTGGAAATGCTAAGTCAGAATGGATGCGGAGCACACGTTCTCACTCTAAATAATAACACTCATTTGTGAGCTAATAATAGATCGTTTATGGAAATATGTGCGATGTGCTCTTGGTCGTGTTACTTCTTTAATCATGCTTGATTTCCATAATACTACTTTGTCTCACTTCCCTTGCATCTATTGTTACAAAGATTCTCTGCCCTGCTCTCTCTATGTGATGGTCCACGGGATAATTATTTTCTAAAATGTATGGACATAAATAGCTAAGGTATGCTCGGCCTTTTGTATTCCTCGCCTTTTATGCTTCGCTTGCTAACAATGAAGTGCGATGTGATATATTAGGCATCATAATTATGTCTTTAAAATCATAACCGACATATCTTCATTTCTCAACATCTTCTAAGACAAGGCTAAGAGACTATTGAAGATTTAATGCAATGGAAAACGTAACTACTACCATTTTAGTCATAAAGTTAATCAAGAGATCAAGTTAATTGCTTTCTGGCTAGGTATACGCAATATACAATACGTAATAATACAATATTATATATAAAAATAAGTATCTGTATGCAGACTTGTAAAAACTGTAGATTAATAATTGGAGATGGGAGTGGTTGCATTAATATGTGCACTGAAGACCAACTATACATTTGTCGTGCAAAACAATTAATTAAGCAAATGAATAATTTTAAATGGAGGAATATCGGAAAATGTACTAAATGAAAATAATACAATTTGACTATAGTTAATTGTTCTGCATGATAAATAGTAGATGGTTGAAAACAGCATGAAAGTGTACTACTATATCTGTATGTTCAAAATACAAATGACCCGGACTATCAAAACGATCTACAATATTGACCCAAATAAAATAGATACTATGATTCTACTTTATTTGGTGATTGTTAGTTATGATTTTATGATAGTTTTGATCTTTATGGTTTTAAGGAAGGGAGGTTTGAAGAAATAGTCTTACAAACCATTGTGATTTTAGTAGTAGCTAATAAATCGAAATTTTAGTCTTCTAATACCTAAAAAAGAGGTACGAAGAGATAAGTAGTGCTTTCTCGTGCATGTAATTAGTCTGCACATTTTCCATGAGTAAGGTGTCTGAGTGTATAAGTATGTAATAGTATAGCTGGAGAATTAGTATTAAGAGATATAATTGAGTGGGATAGAAATAGAATATTAGTTTGTATCAGATGAGTGTAGAAAGGAGAATCTCATTGAGATGGTTATCTGTTCGTCCCCCGTACATTACATAAAGTTCTATTATTCCATTGTCTGTGTTATGTTAGCATGATAAAGAGGAAAGCAATGCATTATATTTTCATTTGCATTAGTAGGGAAATGCAATGGTTTAGCATTGACTTTGGCTAATAGCATCAACATTAACATCAACATCAGGGAGGGAGATTAGATTCAGAAACAGAGTTCGTGACTCTGCACGCATGACGGCGGATTTTAACAGAGAAAGAGCAAAATTAACATACCTTGAGTAAAATGTTAAAAACTCACAGTGAGTGAGCTAATGCTGTTGTAATGCACATTATTAGTGGCTATGAAATAGTCAAAGTCAACTCATCCTCAGCTATTTGGATTTCTTCCTATTGACGTTGACGACGTCTTTTGTCGTCGTGTGCTCTACTCACAAACAATGATAGGACGCCACGCCAGCCAGCAGAAGAGCATTCCAGGCAGACACAGACGCTAATCTCTGCTTAAGGTATCTTTCATGATTCTAATAAAACTACAATTATTATTTCCTTCGTATGTAGACAAGAGAGACGCTAATTCTTCCCACCACCTACACTTAAAAAAATAGATGTACCTAAGTAAGAAAGTGTTCTGCATTCTATCTGGTCGTGTGTGTGTGACTTGCAATGAATGAATATAATGATGATGATCCATAAGAGAAGTATTTTTAGAAATTGCTTTTCGAGATTCTCATCTGGTTGCCTTCGTCTGGTCTGTGTGTATATATGTGTACAAGGATTACTTACGGATTTGTGGGGTGGGATGGTTAAGTAAATGGTAAATTGTAAATTATACACAAGCAAAGTAAAGTCATGTCAAAAACTATCTAAGTGCTCCTAACAAATGGAAAGAGTGAAGAGCAGGACCACGACACAAGTTAGCAACAGAAGCAGTCTGAACGTGATCTCTCTGTTTTTTAAGTGGATTCGATACTCATCCCTATGTAACAGTCAAACTCCTACCTACCTACTCACAGGAGAGTGAAAGAAGATGCAGATGTGATGCACATCTTATTAGAAGTTAGTTATTACTATTACTCACATCCACCCAACATTTCATTCTCATCTGCACACTTCTCTCCCTGCCTTATTCACTTATTTACTATACATCTATACATTTCACAGAATACTACTTCAAGACACACTCCACGCTCACTCTGATTATCCACAAGATGAAATATGGAACATCCTCTGTCATTTAACCTTAAATCCTCAAGTCAACAAAGAAAACCAATCTTTCCATACGCAATTCATTTGCCTCAACTTTATACGTTCATTGAGCTTGCTTAGCTAAATTATGAGTAAAATTAGCTACACTTTAAGTATATATTTAGTACTTCTATAACTATTCTCATTCTTGTACAAGATACTATTATTATAGACACCAGGGACAGATTTACAAATTGTATACATGAAATCCAAACATATAGCACATTCGCACACTATTAAGCTTAGGTTTGTATGAATTTGTGGTATGTTGTGATTTTGTGATGCTATCTGTGCTAAGCCCTTTCAAACACAATGGGAACGACTTACTCTTGTTTCTTCAAGAAATAAACCTAGTACCATCTCGCTCGTTTTTCTTCCACTGAGATTTATACTAAACCAGAGGTATGAAAGGGTTAAGCTAAACTGTAGATGGAGTCATCAATGCAATATCTGCCTTCACAAGTACATAAACGTTGCCAAGAATGATAAATTCTAAGACTAGCATAAGTTTTCATTGCATAAGTACATAGACTTACGATATGCAGATATGGGTGCAAAGCTTTTAGTGTCAATGTCAATTGAACATGATGAATGTCTAGAATCCATATACAGGTCCATATACAAAAAATGTTAAGCAATTGTAATCAACAATATGATGAATGGTAAAATGAAAACGATTTCATAATGCATTTGACTCCATTTCAAGTCAATATAGTTCTCCAAGCAGAACTTGGACATCATACGTAACAAAAGTAAACTGATTTGACTACAGTTTATTCAGGATTGATTGCATGGTAATAATTTTTATTCTTGAGATTATGATAACCTGACTTTTACAGTATAAATTCAGTCAGTGGTAGTATGTATAAAACTATTATGAGAATGTTGAATATTTGAACCATTACTATTTAATATTAATACCTAGTCGACTTGCATCGAAGAGAACACTTTTACTGGTTATTATTGGAGCAAAATTATAACGGATGTAAACCGAATTGTATGGGTACTTTAAAATCTTAAAAAATATTCTTACGTCCATCTTTGAAAAGTATTTAACAAAAAAGATTATACGAGTGACTGCAATTTGTTTTTTTCCTTAGACTTTTTCATGGCACTGTCATTAACTTTGTACTCTGGTGTCTGAGGATTAGGAAATCGAATTGCAGATGGATTTTTTGGCTCTGGTTGCTGGAATTGTGGTGTAATGAGAGTCATCATTGTTGTATTAGGGATTTTAGAGTCTAAAATAGAATTTTCTGGATCAGGAACATTTAAATATTCCGGGGCTCCAGTGTGTTTCCACCACTCCTCCTCTGTGGTGGCGGATGCAGCTTCAGTAGTGGATTGTTTCGTGTCTGTCCCTTCGTCTTCTGCGATTTTGGAATCTTCCGTGTGGGGATCTTCGATTTGGTTTGGACTTTCTGATGATGGGATAACGTTTGACCGATCTGATTCCGAAAATTCCTGAAAAATAGATACAAAATACGGTTGTGAATGATTAACATGTAATTTGCACAAAGGTATATCTAAAATATTATTGCAAATTGTGCATAATTGAGTACTTAAAGCCAAGCGAAATAATACGGACCTTACCGTATCTCCGGCAGTCAGTTCTGTCACACTACCCATGAAAGCAATGGAATTGGTTGTGATATCCCGCAGAATAATTAAAAATGGCCTGTCTAAGCGAAAAATCTCGGGTTGGGAATTAAAATTACTGAGAGGGATGAGAATTCCTGCGGTTGCTGCAGCGGCCTTGGTCCCTTTTTCATCCATCTCCATTACCGTCTTGTGCATCATATTGCTAACAAATACATCATTAGGGCTCCCTTTTGTCGGTGTCAGCATTCGTGACAAATTTGCTTGAGGAGTAAAAAGGGTTGCTAATCCCATCTATAATAATAAACGTTATTACTATTAACTAATTGAATAATTTTTGGCTACGTTTTCTAAGGGCACTTTAAACTTGTCAATCTGGACTAATTGCAAGAATTTGTTTAATTAATATTAAAAGGAATATGATTCCCCTAATTACCTTTACGAGAGCTTCTTGTACTGGTACATTACTTTCTATGCGCATTTTAGGGATGTAGACTTCCATTTCTCTGGGCTCCATATAATTTGATAATTCGTCCACCACTCCGTTTTCATTAACAGCCTTCCAAACTGACTGGACACTATTATTTGCATCAGGCAGTATGAATTGGCAAACAAATGATGAATCCTGCAATCGAGGATACAACGTAATCATAGTCAATACTATTATATGCTAGCGATTAAACGATGTACCGTATTGACAGTTGCATGTGTGTACACTGTATATGCAAATATGTACAGTAATATTTTGTGCAAATAAGACAAGAAATTGACCGGTCATTTATAGAAAAAAATAAAACAGTGATAGCTTTGATGCATATTGGTTTAAAAATTCTCACAGCATAATCCATTTGAAGAACAGACGCATTTATCTGTAATTCCTTAAGCTCGCCGAAATTAAAAGTTCCTTTCTGTTTCATCATGTTTACTGCAGTTGAATCCTTCAAGCCATGGAAAGTTTCACTTTTGGTCACTTTTACATCAAAAGGATTTTTCCACTTCCCCTGAAACAAATAACTACAAATTAAACCCCGCCTATACATGCGCAACTTAAGAATGTATGTATGAACGTGAACTGAATGTATATGAGACAGATAAAGTTTTATCCAATCTTTTAAAAGGTACCAACCTAACCTATAAAGCTGTTACCTTAAATTGAACCGCATTAATAATGACCATCTTTGTAGTTGCCGATAAAGAATTTGCATCGATAATTTTTTCGATTTGTCCACCAGTCTTATTCTTAACGATTTCATTGATATATAGTGCAGACATAGTCGTGTTTTTGAAATTCATGGGCTGAATGTTGGTGCTCATCCCTAAATCCTTGTTCGAAGTGGAACTGACTACTTGTTCTTGATATGATGGATTTAAACTGACACCGTCGTCAAAAAATAGCCCAGTGAATGACTTTAGAGGAGAATTTGGCGAACTCTACATTAAAAAGTATAGCTTTGTATTTTATGTTAAAGTCAATCTTTTACACAACATTCATTATGAAAACCAGTCAACAACCACAGAAGAATTATATAAGGTCACATAAGATAAAAACCTCCGAAATAAGGAAAAAACGTCCGAAAATATATAATGGGAAAAATTATTTGGTTAGACATAAATTGAGCAATGTTAGATTTTGTCTTTCTACATTGATAAATCGGATTAGCATTTTTTATGCATGCAAAATGCAGAAGTAAATGATGGGAATAGAGCAAGCAAAATTTCATATCTATCTTAGAATCTTAGAAAACAGACTAACCTGGATTAAATTAGTTAACATTTCGTTATCATTCTTAATAGACATAATATCTTTCATTTCTTGTAAGGTACTTCCGTCAGCTCCTTTGTATATAGCCAAAAGGGCTGCGTAAACACTCAATGGAGACCATATCATTGGTGCTGAGTTGTCTTTCTCGTTGGATGATAATAAGTACTGTTAAAATTCGTTGGATTATGTTAACCACATCAATATCTTCAAACTTGTAATAAAAATTATTAAAATTAAGATAAGTACCTTATTTAGTCCTGAAGCAAATAAATTCATACTATTTGTTTTTTTGGGGGTTTTTTCAGTATTTGTACTGGCAGGAGTAGTAGTAGGAACTGTAGCCGAATTTTGCATTAGTGTTGTCTTTGTCCCACCTGGTAATTCCGTTGTAGCTTTGTTCAATTCATCACATAAGACCATGCTATGTAAAACACCCGACACTAGCAAACAATAAAAAGGTAATAATTAGTTTAAACCTAATACCATTGATGCACCTAAAAATTTGGTAATAAGACATAAGAAGTAATGGGATTAAGTAGAAAATTACCCAAAAGAAAACCTAGCAGTAGGACCATTTTCGTGGAAATTTGTCACCGATGCTGACCACAAGTTGTAATTGCAATTTTCTGGAACAATCACAATGGTAAGAGATATTATCTCAATTCAGTAGGAAGAAATTGTTGTGAAATGGATTGAGTAGTGATTAGTAAGCATTATTGTCAAAAATGAAATGCTAGAACTAACCTGTGTATGTAATTTGGGATATTCAGTTTGCGTCAGTCAAGATACAAAACATATGCCCATAGAATGACGAACTTTAAAGCAACAAAAAACGGGTTTTCTAGTTAAACTGGTTATCAATACTGGTAGTATATTACTGCTTAGTGCCTGTGATGACGTTATCACTGTAATGTCACGCAGCTTTCAAATTATGCCTTCAACATCTAGTCTCCCTTATCTTTGTCACACTACTATTATATAGTCTTGCAGACATACAGATAGTAAACGCAATAATGGTGGGTTTTTATTGCTTATTTCTATAAATTTAAGTTTTCCAATAAGTTTTGGTTTCAGTTGAACAGTAAAATTACCAAATGCAAATCCCAAGTGGGACACAGAGAACACAATTTAACATGTAAAGTTGAATTACGTTAATGGGACATTTTTATACAATAGATTGCGGAAGGAAAATACGAAATAGCGCCTACTACCTTATATTATTGGTTTTTTCCTTAAAGATTTATAGTGACGGACATGGCGCAATGAAGCGTCTTCCAAGGAATAATGGTGACATATGGATAGAAATAACCTTCTCCAGCTGTAAATAGGCTTCTAGTCATAGTCATACAATAATAAAACAGGCAGAACATATATAACAGTTATACTTAACACAATTACTAAGCACGCGACAGCGACCTTCATTGGCTACCTCCTAATGATTATGGAAATTAATCCAGTCCAGAATATCACCTTTGATGAACACTGTTGTATATATAATTACATGCAAGCCCAATGAACCATTGCATTCCATTCTAATACAATTTTTCGGCTGAAGCAAACGGCAACCCTGAGATTAAGATTATTCCCAGAGAAGGAGAACCATATGGAAATTCATATTAGAGAGTAAATCAGGGGAATTCTCATGTGTACTTAGTCATGTCTTCTTGATAATGCTTTTCTTCTCGTTCGTTTATTCTACATTATATGTATGCATTCTCTATGTATTGTATCATTGTTCGAAAGTTGGAAAATTACATTAGCAGGATGGTAATTGATAAACCAAAACCTAAAATTACATTTCTTGGATACATTGATGAGTCACTTCGCCAAGTATACTGAAACTCTGATTTTCGGGAATGTATAATGTATCTGTCTGTTTAATAATTTTGAGGTTACTATTAATTATATACCCTTAAGTAAATTAGTAGGTAAATTAGTATACTGGTGGGTTGTGTTGTAAAGTAAAGTAGGTACCTGATAAATTCTGCAGTGTTGTATTTACTAAAGTAATGCATACATGCGGTGATATTATTTTAATTACCTACATTTTTTAAGTTTAATGTACGTAAATATAGTAAATAGGTAAGCAAAGCACATTCTCACGGTCAATCAGACAAGTAACCATTGCAATTGCATGCACTGTCAATGTTGATTTCTGCACAAGTACCTAAATGCATTCTGAATATGGCTTCCACGTGTATTTCGGTTTTTCCATTTTTAGTGCACTTTGAAACGCGTCGACCATATCAAATCAGACCGTACTATCATTATGATAATTAGCTTGCAAAGTGCATTACGTATTTTTAGTATGTCGATGTGAATGCATTGCTCTATTAATTAAGACAAACAAGAAAATTTTGATAATAAAAATGCCTTATTTACATATAGCTATTAAACACTTGAGTGTTCCAGTCGTTTCTACCAAACAGACATCCTTATATGCTAAGATTTTACACATTGTGGGTGTAAAATGATTTATAGAACCAAACTATTAACGTTGCGCAAAAAAGGGTTCAGGTCAATACTAGTAGCTGTCATGTTTTAATAACTACTGTGTCAAATCAAGTAGATACAAATAAGCATTCCCACGAAAAAGAGGATATGTGTTGATGAGAAAAGTTCAGAAGCCAAAACTATTTGTAAATTCAATTGACTATTCAGATTTTTCTGTAACCCTTTTTAAAAGGTAGTCTAGAATCCCAGGTTACATAATTTGGAGTACACTGTACAGTAAGTATACTGCAGTTGCATGTACTATGCACAATGTAATATGTATTCTGTCTGTCTGTAGTCCGTACCTGGAAATAAGGATAATAATAAAAGAAGTTTGCAATTTACTCTTTATTGCTGTATTTGTTTTAGGATAGGTATACACACATATCATGCGAGCTTTTGAAACTTTGCAAAATAAACTAACCTTCACACTTTGTATTTACTTGCATAGCATGGGTAAACGTGTATCCTTGATATTGTTCTATTTCATTACAGCCAGCAGGTAGTAATTCGTGAGTCAGACAAGTAAATCAAATCCAAGAAGAAAAAAGCTTATAGTTTGCCTTTACCTGCATGAGCTTTAAAGAATAATAATATTTATTAGCTAATCTACTGCGTAATCGCAGAATTATTATTTAAATATCTGTGAAATACTTTACCTTCGTGAGTGGTAATTAGAAAAAGGACTTAAAACATGGATGTTGATATGTTCAATGATAAGTATTAGGTATTATCACTACGAAATGTACTAACAAACCTGTAAATAAGGAGGTAAACGTTTGTTTAGGTACCTGGATAGGCCCCTTTTTTGCAAAGTTGACAAAAAATATATAATTAGTAGGTACATGTAATGACACTCAATTTTACAGTAGTCAAATTAAGTACCTAGCATGGTAAACAGGTATACAGTCTACAGGTATCACTATGTACACATACTATAACCGTTCCTATAAAACTGATATAGAAAATACTTAGAAGATAGCGTGTAATGGATAATGTACCTATAGAGTCATGTTGTCTATTTGCATTATGGTGTCGTGTTTTTTTGTGATCCAGTGGACCCTATAATTATAACTTATGAGTAGGTATTTTATTTACGTTTGTGCTTTGAATCGTAGCACTTATTAGGTTTTCGCAGAGCGTGATTAAATAGAAATGGCTAGTGAATATGTCTTGAGTCTTTCCGGAAACATTTTAAACGCTATGTAATAAGATCTTAAACAAGATTAAGTAATTATTTACATTACATTGTATGAAATGTCCACACATTAATTGCTTGCTTCGTAAAAAATATCTAGGTATTACTTTTATTAATATTCCATATGCATAATATATTAGTATACTTAACAGGTAATATAGCATATATATAGTTACTAGTTACATCTACATCGATTTACATACACAAATAGATTAGACGATTACGCATTAGACGGATAGGTCAATAACTAACTGACCCCCTAATAAACTAAAGAAAAACGACAAATATTATTTCAATCGATAGAAAAAATATGTCGTTCATTGCGGTTGACATCAATAAGAAATTAATTGATTTGTACTAGCCATTACGAGAAATACTGATTATTCTTTAGGATTCCCAATTACATATTTTTACAACTGTGTAAACACATATCCTCACTTAAAATCTTAGAAACCGATAAATACAGGGTATAGATAGTGAATAACGAACGTTTACAAAAATTATTGCAATTTGAAGCTGGCTACTTATTTCTACCACTGCATTGCCAAGTTGGTAAATTGGTTTTCAAAAGTATGCTGTTATTTTCTACATATCTAAATCTAAGGCACTAAATTTACAAAATACCTAATGGTTTAGTTTCGATTTTCGGACGATTCCTTATACTAAAGCTACGCAGATTTGCCACATTGTATTCCAGTGCACAGATATTGAATTCATCTTTAAAATGCTTCATTGGTTTTCGAAAAATGACGAGGTTTTTGGTACACAAGTTTGTTATCGTGTTGAGGACAGCAAAGAACTCCGTGAAAGTACAAATTAGTATGACAGTCCTTTCCATAACCGGCGGCTTTATCTTTTTTCCTAAAAAACAAATGAAGTTAATCAATTATTGGGTTAGTGTCTAGTGTCAATTGTATTTTAGTGCTGGAAGGATTACATTATATGAGTATAGTAAATGAGTTTACATAAACATTAACTTAATGTGATTAATAATATATTTAATAGATATAATAGATTAATAAAAATATTATTTACATTTTTTTCATTCTATCAGAAAAATATTTCTTATTAAATGCCTAATGCAAGAATAAGCAAAGCGTAGACTTGCAGAGGATTATAGTGTATAACTAGATGAATTTTTTAAAAATTGAATATTTCTATAATCATACCACAACATTCATCTAGATATGCATCATAAATGCGTATTAAAAATATTAGCAAAAAATTTTGTAGTTACACACTACTTTATGTATGAAGTACTATGAGGAGTCAGGTTCAGGGAGGCACATGTACAGAATGTCAAGGTATTTTGTCATCACAGCACGTAATATAGGAATTATACATAATAATAATCCTTAATGGTGGAATCCATAAGTATGGGTGATCTAATGTGACCACAATTTTCCCACAAATCAACATACTTATAGTAAGATAGTGCATGAGATAGAAGAACAATTGTATAATAACTGAGCCAAAAAACATGTATTTAGCATACATTATGCTTAGACTTTTTACTCAGAGTATGCAAGCAGAAAATGGGTACGTACAACAAAGACAAGATAGTGTGCATCATATTATATTATTGTATCATACACATCATGTCAAAGTCAAATGAATTCAATCCAATAACCCAGCTAATGTCAGTGAAAACTCGTCGTAGTCGTCAGAAAGTGCAAAAAATCTCGAATCCTTAACCTTCAATCTTGGATCCCACGCTCAAACATAAAAATGGGAAAGGGATAGGGAATGCGGTACTAAAGGACATTTTGTGTATTTATCTCAATAAATGCTCGTCAAAAATGCCCAAAGTTTTGTAGCGCTATTTTATAATTATTCATCTATATAAGCATTTATAGTGGGCATATACACGATGCATATGTATACACACCTACATATTATACAGATATACTTATACTACATTAAGTATCTATATAGTTGCCAATTTCATACGTATGACCACTATATGATAAACCTTGGGATATCAGCAAGTAAGAGGTGAGAGGACTACTACGTGGTAATGAATCCAATTCTTCCAGTGTTTACCTATATTTATATGTAAATATACCATTCGTCTAGTCGTAAGTAATTTACGCAATTTATCATCTGTCTACCTACACGACTTACTACTATACTATTAGAAATGTAGAATAATTGCAATGTGTACAATTGCTTGCTCAATGTTGCTTCTAGCTGTGTTAATGGCATCAACAATGTAGTAAAAAAAGTATCACTATTTATATATTTAAAAACTTATCGTACATGTGAATGTGAGAAAAAGCAATGCCTAAGGCATATCTCAAAGTATTCCCTTTTACTACATTACACTACAAAGTTACAAACATGATTCTGAAAGCAATTTTAAATGGAAAACATGACAAACACAATTTTATGGATTTTACAAGAAGTTTACTTCAAACTTATTTACTGCTAAACAAAAGACGAAGGGAGATAAAAAATCAATCAAATTGTCATCTCCAAATATGACAAACGTATGTGAATAATTTTCAAAAACTTTTGGAGACTAATTTTATAAAAGGGGTAATTGAACTAAGCAATTTTACAATAGTAATTAATGTTTCTAAGTTTTCAATAACTATGTATTACCCTATGTTAGTTAAATGATGTGCATTGTGCTGAAAATATCACACACCCATGCAAATTCATACCTTCGAATATATCTATCTCAATGCTTCAGCAGTTTTCTAATATTGCGTATCTATCATCTTACAATGGTTTATATATAGATGCACACACTGGTACATACATCATTACAGCGAGTGTACAGAGTACAATGCAATAATGTATAAAAACGCGTAAATAATTATTTATATCTAGTAGATCTATGCTTATTTATTACTTTATTGCTATTTTAAAGTGCAGAGGTAACTAAACCAACTTACACGATATAAGATCAGACTTTGCATGGAACTAAGTATTTATTATTACCTTACTTTAATTCTCAACACAATGCGGTATGGGCACTGTGTACATTATAGCGCTATAATAATACAATAAGATTGCATCAACTCTTTAGACTGAAATATACTACCACGTTTATACTGTGAAGTTAGGTAAAAAGGTATAAAATGCGTCATAAACTGGGTATCTAAAGTCAGTCAGACTTGAGTTAAAGTAAGTTTCAAGACAAGTGACTCGCGTGCTCACTCACCCATATCTGAAGGCGAAACATCCTGCTGGTAGTTTGTCAGACTTCCATGAGAGTTGATCAACAAATCGATCTTTGTGAGAACAAATGCCCCATCCTTCTGCTGAGCATAAAAGTTTGCCCATTTTCAGAATTCCTGACGGTTTGAGTGGTTTTGCGCTTTGACAGGCTCTGACTCCCCCGAGTAGCACAGTACTTCCGACAACTTTCTTACGGCAGCCCATCGAAATGCTTTTTGAGGCTGTTCAATCAGTAACAATTGTATAATATTACGTACATTTAGCATAGCACAACAAATATGCAACCACATAAATTTTCATAACATGAGATGCACAAACTAATAGCAATAAACCCAACACAAATGAGATTTTAGACCAAAAAAATAAATCTCTGTTGAATTACTGCATTTGTGTACACAAATAATTATTTTAGGCCTAAAGTATAATTTTAGCTTATTATCATTACATAAATTGCACTGCTTTGTCAGTCTATCTTAAATCTTAATTGTACGTCGAATGGTGAAAAAAGTAACGAAAAAAACTATTTGCTTACCAACAGCATTGAAAGACGTGTCTTGTTCTTGAAAGTACTTGCTCCTAGTAGAATGAGCTACTTCAACCTGTAAAATTAATAGGGCAAATGCACCCAAACACAATGCGAACAATCTGTAACTCGTCATTCTTTGTCTCAACCTTGCCTTATTTACTCACAAGCTTTTGTTTCGATCGAACTACTAAATTTGATAATAAATGAGGAGATTACAAAGTTAGATAATTATTATTCAGGCCACCATATACACTAGTGTTCGCTAAACCAAAGATTAGAGCAGACTAACAATCAACTTTTAGTCAAAACGAAAGTAAAACATAGTATGTATCACCACATTAATGTAATAGTAATAATACTCAATATGTGCAAGATAGTATAATGGCCACTGACTCAACATTACCTTCGCACAGGTAAGTGTATAATAATACAATTAGGCAAGCGTCAACAAGCGCTAAGCTGAAGGCATGGCAAGAAATGCAGTGGACCATTGCACATTCATTTCCGGCGTCTCATATTATAACCATTTAAGATACGCTTATTCCTTTTCGTTGCAATTTTGGTTCACCCCTCAGTTGAACACAAGTAAAATCCATGTTTATTGTTCCCATTGTTAGCATTATTGTAAAGCTGGATGATGAAGGTATTAAAGTGGGGAGGCTTGACAGCGACAGCGTAGCACTAGACAAAGATTTGGTGGCGTCTCTGATATCTTCTGTTTTGCAACACTATCTTCTTATCTCATTGCCTTAGGAAGAGAAGGCTTTCATCATTGTTTTATGTATCCTGCATAAAATTGATGATAATAATACACCTACAGACATCGAAGAAACAGTACAGGATTGGAGACGTACACAATACATTATTATGCCCTTTTTGTTATATGCAAAAATATTTGTACAAGGTAGTAGCAAAGTTTTGTGGTTTTGCGCGATAGTATTAGTGAAGGCAGAAAAGCCATACTTTTAAGAAATCTATCAGTTTACAATGTTGAAGTGTGACTGCGCGATATCTCACGTTTGCTTTGCTTCCATACATAGAAATTGGAAATATATTCTATGGTAGTAGTATACTCACAAGAGTTATAATTTTAAGGCCAACTCTGTTTGATTAAAATACCCCGGTAGAGGTATTTTTATCCAATACAACGATTCTTATAAATAAATACCAACTTTTGACCTACATTCAATAAGAATGATCCTAGCTGACAAAAAACCTCATCTACACGTAACACCTTTATCTTACTACAATATATTAACTTGTTAATTGACAATTAATTTAATAAGTCACTCAATGCAGAATCAGCAGTAATTACTAATATTTTACCACAAAAAAAATTCATCAGTGACCAAATAAAGAAAATAATATTATAACATCGCTTAAATACAACAAAAACATAGGGTGTCATTAAAGCGTGACCCCTGCTTTACAATTGGTCATTAGATAAACTAAAATCTATTATTATGTTATCATACATCTACATCAATATTATGTTTCTTGATTGTCAAAACAAGCGTTTTAGTAAACGCGATTTCGAACTAGAAATTATAAAAAATCTACATCATCTTCTTATTTTCTTCGACGAGACAAAGTTAAGAACCTTTTCATATAACTATTTAGATTTTCATCTTTTAAAGATGCCAGAAATTTTGTCGAATCTAATGAAAAAAATTTGGAGAAAATATACCACAATTCATTAGAAAACAAAAGAACTTCGTGAAACCGTCTGAAGCAAAATCAAATATGCTTGAATGATTACCTAATCTATAAGAAATACAATACTCACCTTTAGATTTTTTCCGACGTTTAATTGCTGGAAAACCATCAGGAAATGACGGCGATATACTTACTAGCTCGCTAATAAAAGTACCTTTAGAGGTTGTCAGTCCGTTTCGTTTCATAAACGGAATCAGGCAATTTACTGAAATATATATGTTTACACTGTCATTGATTAGCAGTCATTCTAAATTCGGAATCCAATTTACTACATGAAATTGTTTACCTGTATATGTTTCAATGAACTTCGCATCAAAGCATCTTATGATGTCACTTTCTTCCATTTGAAGAGACTGGACTGTATCACAATAATGTAATAAGCGATTTTTATAAAAGAATCGCACATCAGTAGTCTTGCATTTCTAAAATTATTAATATAACAATATTAGCAGTAAAAAACCGTTACCCAAAGCAAACACAAAACACAACCATTCATAATAAAAAAGCATATTTTTACCAATCGTGTTCGACAGTAATGATCGAGTACATCATATAACTTGGATGTTCTCCTCAATTCGTAGGTTTCATTGACACTATCAACCGCTTTTACTTGGATTACTCTTATTGAAAACTTCTTTGCCGTTTTTCTTTTAGTACTCCTAATATCTACTTTCTCCTCGATTTTTCTTTTCTTACAATCTTTAGCAATAGTGTTATCAGAGCCGTCACAGGAATCTACTTCATTTTCACTCATTATTATCCCGTCTTGATGGGATTCGATTTCATGTATCGCCTTAATGCTCCCCTTTTTTTGTTCTGCAATTGGAAAACATCATAGAACTCCGGTTAGTGGTAGAAAATCAAAAAATTCCATAAATATCAATATCATGTATAGTTACATTTTTCATGATACACAGACAACGGAGAGTACCTTTAATAAATATCATAGTACAACGAAATAAATGAAAACTTACCTCCTAAATAATTGACAAACTTTGAACTATTTCTGATTGCCAAATTCATATCTGAGGTTGAAATATTTGGCTCAGTCAAGTTGGAAACTAATAAATCCGATAAAACCGAACCGCAATTATATGTAAAAAATAATTTTGTTAAATCAAAAGCCATGATTTTTTCGAAATAAAAATTCCCGATAATCTGCACGATACCCAAATAAGAGTTAAAATCTGTTGTTTTCCCCGGCGGAACTTTCATGATGCCATCAACGTCATTGTAGTCGTCTACAATTAACAGATGCCCAGGAAATTTAGGATCTAAAAGTATTAATAAGCATTATTAGTAGTACTATATAGGCTACTATTATATAATATACCAATAAATGCAATTAACATCTAAAATTATTAGATTTCAAAAGTATTTTTAATTTGCCATAATACAATACCTCTGCGGTAAGGAAACAATATCACCATCTCACTAGTTGATGGGACATCTTCTGGAGCAACTTCTGCAAATTAAAAAAAGACACCAGATTTCATTTTGATTTCGTTGTAATCTATAATACATAGAACGCGCGGACAAATTATCATGGATTTTAATACTCACTTCTAATTTTAGGCATTTTCGTTGCTAGATTTAAGCAACGGTTTTTGTTGCCTCCAAGTTGCCTCCAATCGGTCACTTCATTTTGTACCTCCATCTGTACCCTTGTAGCCTCCGCTTCGGCCTCCTTTAACTCATTCTATGTTATTTCTGTTACTTTGATGAAAGGCAGTGCAGGTATTATATAGCGCTTTACATAGCACGATCTGACCAATGCTAATGCTGGATATCTAATACTAGTGAACCCAGCTAAGGGGCGAACCTGGCACTCAAGAGAAATTAAGCAGGCCACCCATCACAGTAATAAAAACAATTCCGGGTCAAATGGAAAAATTCCTAAACCAAAATAATAACTGTATTTCGTAGTGTCCAATACAGGGAATAATAAAATACTCTATTTTTAATAAACACCCCAGAATGTTCCCCTTTAAAATCAGAAAAATATGATTCCGGGATTTTAGAAAACGGATTGTCTTCTTTAGCTAATTATTTTTAATCAATCACCAATAATAATCTTATGCGAATTGTATTATTGTTCTGATGTTATAATAATATGAAACAACTCATTTCGTTGGTTTAGTGGGAGGGGGCATGCGCATTTTGCTTTCGTGCTTTTAAGGAACGTGCATATATTACGTTTATAGTTGATGGGAGGAGGCGATGTCCAAAAGAGTTACAGCTAGCACTTGCGCTACACTTGGGAGAGGGGGTTTTAGGTTACGTAATATATGCAGGTTTCCTAGGCTCTCCTACCAAGACATAGATAGTCAGGTATTAGTGCGATTATATTATAGTGCGATAGTGCGATTATATTATAGAATCTATGGACCATTACCTCTACTAGAGAGGGGGTACTTTAAGTTATTGGTAGAGTATATTATTATTGCTTGTTTTTTAAGTATTAAGTTATATTAAGTTTGGAGGCAACAAACAGTGGAGGCAACAATAATTGGTACTAATATTATTACAACTTTGAATTTATGACTTACCACTATCACTGTCGTTCTCTTCAAATATATTTGAATATCTCCCAGCTATCAGAATATCGTCCATGTTGATACTCATTCTGGCAATTTCTGTCGCTGTCGGAATTCGGAAGTTTTTTATATCTGCAATAGCAGCCAACCCCGGTCATAAAACAATCTACCAGTCAAGTCTACCCCGGCTCACAACGTGAAACCAAAAGTTGGTAAGAATCTAAGAATATTAAAACTTTAATTATCATTTTGTTAATAAATAATATAAAATTAAATAAGTAAATAATGAGTCCCCAACATTTATTATTAATCATAAAATCATAAATAAATTATAATAGTTATTTTTTGTCATCTTTGTTACCTTTATTGACATTAAATACATTTATGTTGGTACTTACATGGGTACTCAGAGAATACTGGATTTCATACTAAAAGGCAGATAGCTCTTCGTTGCATCATCCCAATCGCAGCCCTCAAACATCAAAATGCACTCATTGCACTCCTCCTTCACCAAGCTCTCGTATATGACTATTAAAGAACGCGCCCTCATCAAAATCATAAGAACCGAATCAACAAGATAATAACACGAGGTAATGTTAAAGTCAAAAGTATATTATACATGATTACTGGTAAATATAGCCCAAAAGTTCTTATTAAAAGGGCCTCAAGTCAAAATCTAAAGAGCATTATGTACAAGGAACAAGAGGAAGACCAGCTTAGGCTTCTATACGTCTCCCAAGTATATCTCTTATCAAGAGTTCCTTGCTGTTGCTACAAGGTACGCAGCCGTTTTGCTATTGGTCGGACGCAGCCGCTCTCTCATTGGCTCTCGTATGTACCTACGTGTATTCTAAGTGTGGACCATTTCTCTTATGGAAGCTGGTCTTCTATAGTGAAGCGCCAGCTTCACAGCCCCATCGGTATTCTATGATTATGTAATAACATTTTAAATCTGTTGACTAGGGCAGGGAAGATTAATTATTAAGAATCCTTCAATAACAATTTTATTATAATATAGGAAAAAATTTGGGTCTGAGGATGTTGACAATATAATAATGGGGAGACATGAAACATCATCAAAATTCAGTTATGACGCATTCAAGAACTGTTTTCTTGGACTGACTCGGCGCTAACTATTTCGATTGGCGATCAAAGGGCAACGATTGTCTTCTCCCGGTTTACTTTGAATTGAAGTTTGAGGTATTACATTAAACAAGTAAAACAAGATTTACGGAGATATTCTCCAACCAATCTCTATTCATTTTCCATTCTATCACCTGTATTGTCTAAAACTTGTCATTAATTATCATTGTTATACCACTGTTATCATTTTATCATTGTCAGCTGACTGTCGAGAGAACAGTTCACCGAAAACCGTCGCCAAAAGCAGGATCTGGCCAAAATTGGTTGGAGGTTGTTATTACTGTGTTGAGGTAAGGTTTTTGCTTTTATAATACAGCTTCAAACTTGTGTAGATGAGATTATTGGTTGATTTAATATTTAGTGATTAAATATTATTATTTAACTTCATTTGTGCATAATGTAGGCAAAGCTATTCTAATGATAAAAGTCTAATTTTATAAATTGCTTTTTCAGCAATTGAAGATAAACAGTTGCGATGAGCTCCATTACTCAGGACGAAATTGACACCAATGCTGTAAGAGATGAATTGATTATCAAACAACAGGAAGCAATTGATAAAGAGGTAATTCTTTTGATTCATTTACTATTGACTATGTACATACACGATACGCTACAAACTTATTCACTTCACTTGGCACTTATAACTATGTATTAGCTGTTAGTTTGTTAGTAAGGAAGGATTCTTTTGCTCGAAGAAATGGGTTGTGTACAGAGTACAGACGTTTAAAGTAAGAAAATGTATTTTTAGGATATAAGAAAGTTAAAAGTTATTCAAGTGAGTGAGGTTCTAAGACCTAGAAGCATAATACGAAGAACTTTTTTGTTGATGGTTTATAAAGTCTAATCTAAATCTAAATGCTTTATGCCTTTTATTTTCGTATAACGTATAACTACTGTTTTCAATTTTAAGTACAGCTAAGCTAGGACATGAGTTGAGCAGAATTGTTATTGGTGACTGCAATGAGAGCCACCAGTCTGTTAATATGATCTAGATATAAATTGATAAATAATGTAAGAAATTTTTTTGTTTTGGATAGATATCTTCTTCTATTCCATTAGTCGGGAAGAAAGAGCCACTGACAGTGTTATTGCCTGATTACTCAGAAGACCCTATATATACAAGCAAGATTCATGAGATAAATAAGACTTACGACAATTTACGCCGGATGAGACCCGATGGAAACTGCTTCTTTCGAGCCTTTTGTTACGGCTTATTGGAAAGACTTATAGCAAATCCCAACGAAAATAAAGGTTTTCGAGATACAGTAGTTGCTTCAAAAGATATCTTTGTACAGGCTGGATTCACTCAGTTCACTGTGGACGACTTCTACGACAACTTCGTCGAGGTACGTATATTCGCACTTTTCGTATCCTACCGGGCACCGGGATTAGTGTTTAAATTATCTGCCTGGCCATGTACTATGATCGCCAAATAACTTTGGACAATAAGATTGAAGAACAATAAAACCGATAAGAAAATATAACAGGCGAGTTCGCGGTTCAGTGAGCAAGAACAATACAGGAGTTCGTGCTTCAGTGAGCCTTTGTTCGTGCTCACTGAACTGCGAACTCGCCTATTATATTTTTTTATCGGTTTTATTGTTCTTCAATCTTATTGTCCAAAGTTATTTGGCGATCATAGTATGTTTCAGCTTTTCTCTTTAGTTGTGAATGCCTTATGATGCTTTCACACGGTGAAAGTAAACAATGTCGAAATGCCGTCGACTAATTCTAAATTATTTAATTTGGGTTTAGATTGTCGATAAGGTGGCAAAAGGCATGACTGAAGCAGAATTGAACGATGCCTTCACCGAGTCAAGCTTTGCTGACTATTTGGTTGTATACTTGCGGCTATTAACGTCAGCTGAACTCCGAAATTCTGAAGATTTTTATACTCATTTTATCGATGGCGATCGTACACTTTCTGAGTTTTGTCAACTGGAGGTTGAACCGATGTATAAGGAGAGTGATCACATCCACATCTGCGCTATAACAAAGGCTTTAGGAATTGCTGTGAGGGTGGTTTACATGGACCGAGGGGTAGGGGCTCAACATGATTTTCCCGACTCAACTAATCCAGTAATTCATCTCCTATATCGTCCTGGACATTACGACATCCTCTACCCTAAAAACACTTCGCTTAACTGATATTACCAGCGTATGTACAATACTAATAATCCTATTCAAATGAAAATCCTATCTTGTAGTGGACGTACGTTGATAGTTGATACGCTGTTCGTATCTCGTGTTTATTTATCAATGTTCGACTTTTGTTATAACAATATACATATGCAACCTATGCACTAATATTAGTGTACATAATATAATATTTTATAAAAAAGCATTCTTTTTCTAACAATGCTTAGCTATTCTTTCCGATAGAAATAGTAGATCAGTCAATCTAAATTGGAATTGAAGTATAAAAATAATTTCATTTGTATTCCTAAATTAAACATAATGTTCAGTTGTAATATTATCGTCATATATATATTTTCCAATTCAGCAAAGAAATGTACATAGTTAGGCAGGTACTTGTATAAAGTAACTGTCTAATGTCTAAAGTAGTACCCATAGAATTCCAAAATTGGGTTTAGAAGCAGAAATCAAATCACTGTATCTGTCTATCACCTTGATATGACAGTAAATCTTGTATCAAAACAATTCCTATGATTATATAAATGGGATTTGCACACAAATCTTTCTAAGGTGTAATAATAAATAAGAAACACTTCAATAATTTAAGTCGTTGCGTCTAACAAATTGAAATTGATATAGTTTAAAGACAAATTCATTCATTCGTTTTGAAAAGAACACTTTTTAAACATCCAATAATTACAAAAAAGTTTTTCTGTGGAAAAACAATTGTGTAATTATGGATTGATTTGGTCATATTGCACGTTAGCTATTTTAAATAAAAATTTCCTGTAGGAACAAAGGGTAAAAGTAAACAATAAACATTTTATTAAAACAATATTAAGAAACTTCAGTAGGCTACCAGAACCTCCTCTTTACCTGAGGTGTCCTTGTTCTAAGTGATATAATATGTAGATCGATTGGATACTATAACTAACTACACCTACTTAAATTGTAGGATAGCATTAGCATGCCAAAATTCGTCTGCAGTTTTTTAATTGACATTTTTTTGCAGAATGTAAGGCCAATGGTACTAAGATTTTAAAGTAATTTGGTAGATGAATTGGGTAGATGTGTGAAGCCTTAAAAGCAGCATAATGCATAATGTTTTTTGCCAAACACAGCAAAAGTGTTGAATTGAGAAAAAGAATGGCGATATTCTTTCTGATTGGCTGAAATTTTTTGAAATCCAGCCTTCTGATTGGCTATTTCTATGACGAAAATTCTATAGATTACCCAAATGAGGACATTTTAGCAAGTTTTGAATTGTTGCAAGCTACAATGCAGTCATATCATGAATCATCTATTTTATTGCCTAATAGTTTTCATTTCAAGTAGACATTCATTCTGGAATATGATATTGAGCGATGAGAATGAGAAATGCAAGGGCGTATCCAGAAATCAAATTAAGGGGGTGCTAAAACATATGAGCTGATTTTTCTTAAGTATAAAACTACTTTACTGATAGTTTCAGTAGTCCGTGAAACCGCTATTTGGGAGTTGCACCTGGATACGCATTCTGATTGGTCGAAATTTTTTAAATCCAGCGATCTGATTGGTAATTGCAGTAATGAATATTCTATAGATTCCCCAGATGGGGGAATTTTAACATTTTGCAATTACTACAAAATACAATACAATCCATGAATATTATACACAATGTATACAAAGTTTAAACGTTGCAATATACAACAACGAAGTCGAATCATTATGAATCATTACCCATAGTAATATAAACACTCGTTTTGCAAAACACCAGCTATAAACAGAAGTACAAATCGATGTAATATGAACATTAATTTAAAACCTTGTTGTTGAAATGCGAATTCAATATAATTTTACTACATTTGGTTACGTTTACTAAATTGATAACATAACAATCCCAATAACATCAGACAGAACTCTGTAGAACTCTTCGGCTGAATTTAGGCAGCGGTATTTCGTTCCCGCTGTTGCCGCTAACCCCAATACCTCCCAACGGCAACGGCGGCAACGTAGTACTGCTGCCTAATTTCAGCCGAACTCTTCCTCTGTTCTGATGTTGTTGTAAGTTGTTATTGCTATTGCTATTATCAGTTTGACATTTTCCATCTTTGTATTAAAGATATCGCCATTTCGAAATTACAAAAAACTCATATTTTAGTGTTTGTAACTTTGAAACCGTGATATCTTCAATACAAAGATGGAAAATGTCAAATTTTCGACAGGTCTTCTCTGTGCATTTTTTGGGCATTTACACTTCTTCGTAGGTCCAGTAAGTTCAGATCCTTAGGGAATTTGCTAAAAAGAAAAATTACATTGAATATTGACTTCTACTAGCCTTGATTGAATATGATAGTCACAAAACGGCCTGTTGACTGTTGTGTCTGTGTCCTTCTTAATGGCATTATGGATAATGGCGGGTTACGTTACTATAGGGTTACGTACGTTACTCTAGGGTTAGGGGTTAGGGTTACGTTACTCTCCCGTCATTAGGCAGTTAGTTTTTTTCCGTAGTGTAAGAATGAGCTTCCCGTAGTGTAAGTCTTACGTCAAACTCCTCCCCTTTACGAGAGAATCCTACTCTACGCCAAAAAAACTGAGTTACGAAACGTAAAAATGACTACAGTCGTGTGTATATTCATCTTGATACTGCCCTAGTGTAGTCAAAGAGTGGTATGAATAAGGTCTACCTTATGCTTTTACTTAAAGTTTTTGAAGTAAAAGGTTCCTTTGGTATGAATAAAAATATTAGCTATTACTTTTGCTTATGCTTAATCTAGGAGTAAAAGTATTTTCTAATTTTCATGAAGCATTTACTACCGTTAGAAGTAAATACTACATTTTGGTATGAATAACATCTTGAATTTATTTCTACTTTGAGTATTTGCTTCAAAAATTTGAAGCTTCTCCGATAGCAACTTCACCTTTTATTTCTCCACGCAAAAGAGTAGGATTAGTAGGATTCACGATTAATTTTCTAAAGTACCTCATAGATAACTCGGACCGGTTACTTATAACCATGACCACGAAATTGCATTTGTGAATTGAAGAGTATAGGTGTGATTCGTTGCTGGTCTCTGATTGGCTGAGTCATAGTAACCAAATTTTGTTGTGTACAAAATGAGAAGTAAATACTACAATTGCAAAGTATTTGCTTGACAGTAAAAGTTTTCTTTTATTCATTCGATTTGAAGCAAATGCTTTTGCTTCTACCTTTTACTTCAAGTCTAGACCTTTTACTTCTACTTTTTACTTTGTAGTAAATACTTATTCTTATTCATACCGCTCAAAGAATCTAGCAAGGTAGGTAAAATTTTAGATTGTCAGGGTGATACGGCATAAGGTAATTTCATGCTCGAAAAACTTGATTTTTTTTGCAACCACATAAGAGGCAACATTGCCCTTTGACCCCTGCAGTTACCTGGTTTCCGTTGCCATTGGCAACGAGGAGCATGAAATTACCTTATGTCGCGTCCCCTTCAATCTAAAATTTTACTTACCTTGGAATCTAGAATAGAATATTGAGTAGTATTGATAATTTGATTTGGATCATTCAATTTCTAGGAAAAGTTTGGAAACTCAACTTTTCCATGGAGAAAGGTAGCTATGGTTACTTTCATCAATGGATGGAGTAAGCGATTATGGTGATTATTCTAAATTCTAAACTCTATCTACGATGTTAGATGGAATTATTCATTTGTAAGTAGTGCATGTGAATGGGTGAATATCAAGGATAGTATAGTGAATGCCATTTGATTTCTTTGGAGAGCCGGTCATCGTCAAATTGTAGAGCAGGCAGATGTAATGTATTCAAAATTTCCGAGTTTGCACTAAAATATTATCTGCCTTAGATAAATTTTAGCTTAACTAAAGCAGACAAGGAATATAAAATTCTAAATTAAGTAGATTCGGTTATGAGCTCTCAAAAGCCGAGGAGATGGATGCCTGTAAGAAGCAAGCATTTTTCAGAAAAAAGTGATCATCACTCACCGAAGTCTGAAATTGAAAGCTATAGTTATGATCTAGACGACAGGAGAAATGTTGCAATGTTGGCTGACAGGTCAAACGAAGCAAGGTATCCTCGGGAATGGGCAGCTCCTGAGAAACGGATGCGGAAATCTACTACATTTGAGCAGGAATCCGAATTTCTCAACCTGCCAGAAACCGTAATTATAATATCTTTCTCTGTTTACAAATAAATGTTTGTTTATTCACCTACAAGATGTTGGTTCTATTTATATTCAGGTGCGAGTGAAAATTTTAACGTATTTAACTTATGCAGAGAGAATACTGACACAACTCGTTTGCCGTCAGATCAGAAACGACATTCGTTTACGAGTGGGTCTCCTAACGAAAGTTGACGACTCATCTAAGGCTGGCTTGACGTTCATGAGAGATGTCATTGTTGAATCTTTAATAGTTGGAAGATATGATAATCCTTATTTCACTCCTCTTAAAATGCTTTTTCAGCCTGAAAAAGTTCTGCGTCTTACTTTTGATCACTCTATTCTCATAGCTTATTTCGACGCATTTTTATCACGCTGCCAAAACATCAAATTTTTGACTATTTATTCACAAGTCCTGGATGGAACTCCTCAACCTTCAATTTCTAGAAGTATGTAAATATGCATCAACTCCCTAATGTTTGTAGTACATAACAGGTTATTACAGTTCAATATAAGGATGGTATTATTAGTTTGAATCGTTTTTAGATATATACGGTGGATTCGAATGGAGATTTCCTGAAGCAATGCAAAAAATCCCTGTCAAGCTGGAAGAATTAGTTAACCTTGTTATCTCTTTTCCAGGTCATGGAGCTAGCTCAGCAGTTGCTCGAATATTGGCCATAATCCATGCACCGAATTTGAGCAATTTACAAATAAAACTATCAGGAGTTATTGATACAGAAGACACTACATCAGTTCATTTCTCGATTATCAAGTTTCTGAAAAGGTCGAAGAAAGTGAAAAATCTCATAGTTTCCACAGATCAGAAAAAAGACTGCATGAAATGGAGGAACTATCAATATTTAGGAATTCCTCGAATCGATATTAATACATTAGCTACCAGTTTGCAGTTTGAAGAACTGGTACTTACCGAACCCTCTGTGATCTTCCATACATGGTGCCCTATTTTGTACAGTCAACAAAATTTGAAAGTTTTTCAAATATTCCATGCCATGATGTGGCCGTTTTTACGAGATGTTATTTATTTTAATTGTAAAACACTTAAAACTATTGGGATTCATGTAATTCTCTGCGAAGAAAAAGAAAAAAGCATGATGATGGATTTAACTGCTTTTGGGCATTGCATAGTCCTGAAAGAGCTTTACATTTGTGTAGCAGGACCTTGTGATGTTGGTAAGATTAATAGTTATCATTGTTCTTACGTTATTACTTTACTTTTTAATCTAATAAACTAACCCTGGAATAAAATATTTTGTACGTAATCTATTTATAGGACACGCTGACTTGATTAATTTCGATGGTTTACCGATTTCTTTGGAAACTTTATCTCTAAAAAATGCTTCCTTCAAAACAACTGAAGTTTTACACTTTAGAAAACTCACGAATCTAAGATCACTGGGTTTGGTCAGTTTTTTCAACTTCAAAGGATATGGAATTACAACTGCAGCTTTCAAAAAGCTTATTTTGATTCGTTCGTTAGAAGAGCTTCTAGTTTCGGGCTTTTGCGTTAGTACTAAGACCTCTAAGGAATTAGCTCTACTACTGAAAATGACGGAGAGTCGTATGAAAGAGAAACATTCAACATGCTATTTTCATAATTCAAAGGAAAAACCTCGCTATTTCATTAACAACAATGGCTTCATAATTTTTAACATTTTTCCAACTGGTATCACCATCGCCTAATACAGCATTTGTTAACGCCCTGTTTTTTAAGTACCGGTCACTACAAAGTATCCAAAACTTTTTCTTAAATTAAATTATATGTAAATTATGAGTACACTATCAACCAACTTCTACAACTATTACTTCTCATCGCTGTCATTGTAGTATAGGGGGTTAATATATGATAAAATCAATATGTGAAGATTTTAAATTATTTATTTCCATCAAAATAATATCCGTGTGTCTAACAATGGACTAATATCGTTTTGCACATAAAGTTTATGAATGAGTGGATTAATATTTAAAATTCCATAATGCACTCACTTTCAGGTGGGTTTTTAAAATTTTTGAGAACAATACAGATAGATGAGCTGTAATACCTAAAAATATTTAACGAAAGAAAAAGACTGCCTTTGGGCACTTGGGAAGCAAGAGGATTGGAAATCGGATAGCTAAATAGATAATACATAAATCTTAGTTTTGTATGAAATAATTTTACACTACCCACCATCTAGTAATGGGAGTAACTATGTCATTATTGCCAAACGGGGTAATTTCTTGGTCAGTTTTTGAAGATAAACCTGGAATAGAGGAATCAAATGATGAAATAGACGGTAGAGAATTGCAGCGTTGCCCTTCAGTAAAAGTTTTTGCAAAATTCTTGGAAGCTATGTATGAATCTGGGGCTCCCAATGGATATGATGTCGGCCTGGCATTGAGTTTTCCATTGCGGACGAGTACTGGGATTGGAATGTGGGATGTTGATTGTGATGGACTTCTGACTCCATCCCCCATCGACCCTCCGTCGTCTTTCTTCTCCCTGCTTCATACAAACTAAATATAAGACAACATTTAGTGGTTTCAGATGCTAATCTCTACATTTGATATGTGGCTATGTGGGCTGTTTTAGTTTACTGGCTAATGGCTACATACGCACCTCTTTGTTTTATATCGATGATTTTGAAACCAAATCTTGACTTGTGTGGGAGTGAGTCTAATGACAGAAGCTAAGTGTTCTCTTTCCGGAGCAGAGAGGTATCGTTGTTGTCTGAATTTCCGCTCCAATTCATAGGTTTGAGCTTTGGTGAACAGAATTCTTCGCTTACGCTTCTTTCCACCTTTTTTGTCGCTGCCACTTTCTTCATCTTCACTTCCGGTGTACAATGCCGAGGAACACGTACTCGTTTGTGAGTCTTGGCGAACCAGAGATAATTTTCCTGTTGAGCGTGCCAAATCCACAGCGTTCGATTCCATACTTGAACCCGACAGAGTTCGTCCTATTACGAGGAAAACAAATCAATATATTAGGATACTAAAAATAATTGCCTACATTATTTTCCATCAAAAAATATGATTTCGATTAAGCGTAATGTCAGAGTTCAATTATGTACCCAATGTCTCTGTAGTGTGAGTATTGCCGTTGATATATTCATCTTTGACTATTACAGATACCCTTTCTTCTTTAATTGTATTATCAGAGGGCATTGGGGAGTCATTCGTATTTGTACTATCTGCAGCCATTATGTTAACAGGCTGTTTAAAGTCGTGGTCACTAAAATATCACAGTAAGATATTAATTTCATGATTTTTAAAATGCATATAGATCATAAAGTCATATTTATTATGATGGAATACTTGGAAGGAGCGTCCAGTGAATGATCTGCGGAGCTGTCATGAGTTACCCCGCCATCAATGCTCTTTTGAAGAATATAGCTATCTGCTCCTAGTAAATGATCATCAAGCATTCCTATGATATACAGTAATTTGTTAATAAAGATATCATACTGATATTCAGGATGTAATAATATATAGTCTGCTCTAAGTATTTATATTCACCCGATTCAGTAATATGCGTAGGTTGAATTACACTCCAATTGGGAATAAAAGGTGAATTAGTAAGGGACTCTAGATGGTGGTGACTTGGTTCAAGATGTTCAATGCTGTAAGAAGGACCATAATGATACGGTGGGTAATGCATTTGGTGTGACCCATGAAATATAGATTTTCCACTTGATTCAGTTGGTTGTAAATCTAAAATATCTTGTACATTGAAGCCTCTCGGTTTCGCTGCGAATGGACCAGTTGGATGGTGAAAGCTACCCATTTTCACATCACCGAGTCTGAAAATATACATAATGATTTAGTCAATTCATGAAATACTATTACTATACTCTTAGCATTTGGAGTCGTATTCAATTAATTACTATACTAACTACTTAACTATCAACTGTTGTGTGCACCTTGTATATAATGTGGATTTCACCAATCTCATTGATATCAAAAAACCCAAGAAGAAGAAAACCCTTACTTTCTTCATAAATCTGTCTGTATGAATTTTTAACATGTGCTAAAAGTACATCCCGATAAACCACGTATTTCTGTAGTTTTCCCAATTCCTAGATCGTCTCATATGGCTTTTCATCTCCCAGTTTTCTCAAAGCGTTTAGTTCTAAAAACAGTAAGCATACCCTGTGCAAGTATGACACTTTGGTGTGCAATGTACTGTGTCATTGTGTACCTAAACGCATAGATAGTATAGAAAAACATGTACTCATTTGCATGAAGCTTCTAAAAAATAACGGGGTGGAAAAAGGATTTAACAGATATGCATATGAAGCTGACTGAAGGTGCCCTTGATATACAATTATCTTATCACATAATTGTACAAGATTTGAAAAACAAATTGAGCTCATACGATGAACAGGTATAAACTCTTCAAATGTGTCTGTGTTTTGCTTATGTTATATGGTAGTACAGGTTGTGCATTGTGTTATTATCACCTGTTCATTAGATAAAGTCTACATTTCATCACATATGATGTACTCATAACGATATCTGCACCATTATAATCTAGCTATCTGGAATTACCTTTTATCTGTATCTGTCTGTCTTCTGCAGGGCTGTCAGTCAGGGCATTTTTATGAATTATTATTTTAAATCATTTGCCTATCTTTAGTTTTGAAAGATAAGATCAATTAAGTGAGGGTTCATAATAGTCCGTAATTGTAAGAGTTTGGAAAGATTTAGCTACAATTATTTAGCTGCTTTATAGGCATGAATGTTAGCGTCTCATCAAATGTATAGTCTAATCTCTCCAAAACGTTCGATCTCCTCTACACATATACCTCACCTTATCCTCATGCATAGAAACAAAATTTAGATTAAAAATTGACCCCCATTAGTAGATAATTCTGAATCCTGTTTTGTTCATCAGGGTTCAGAACAACAAATTCTAGCCATTTTGATTACGTTACACACTCTCATGCAATCAAATTCGGAAAACAATAAACCGAAATGAAAATCACGTGTAATTAGCTATTATACGTTTTGTAATTAGAAATTATAATCGTCCCTAGTCTTTAAAGGACTCTAAATGTGGAGGTGGAAATAAAATTTTTGACATGTTTGGGGAATACCACTGAAAATTTATCCTACAAAGGATTTTGGATCGGAAATAGAACATATACATAGCCAATAAGCTACTCACGATCACACTGTAATTATGCAAGTGAGTCTAATCTCGATAAGCAAAGCTTTTAATACAATGTTATTTTTGAGCAAATGACTAAAATGACAAATTAACAGTTAATGCATACATCGCATAATGAGATTAAGATAAAATGTGCCATCAAATATTACTAACTTAGTGGGTGGACATCTACTGCTTACATAACCCTTAGCATACAACGAATTATAGTTCTTTTGCAAAAAAAAAATTAATAAAAGATAGTAAATTGGAGAAGGCAGTAATGATACTGCTTTTACACCTACTAAACTTAAGTCATAAAAAAGAAACCACAAATGTATAAGCTAATATTATATCTATTGCTATTATATATATAGTGTACTATCATACTGTAATTGACATAATATTTATTTGTGCCAATTGTGCCGTGTGCAAATTACTATTGCACTAGTATACTATACTATGTGTAGTAGTAATTCGCTTATTTTCTGATAAAAGTTAATGATAAAAATTTACAAATGTACGTAGGTATGCATGTACCAAGATATTTTCAATGTCAATTTTCTATGCTCTTCCTAGTGCCAGTGTTTGGTTAAAAATTAAAATAACAAAATACATATGTTATTATCTTTAGAATTATTAATTGCCTGAAATGACTTGATAATATTTAACTTGTATTTTTTCTAATCTTTACATATTTGACAGTGTATTGTTATCTCCATCAATATATCATCATTTCAAACAGTCCATTTAAGGATGTTATGGTACAAAGTAATTTAATTAGTACATAATCATATTAATTTGTATGATCGTATCAGACATTGCAAAATTGAAAGTTATCATATTTTCAGAAAGATAAAAGTGAAACGAAATCAATCAAAGCCGATTTTTTACATTGTCAATTAACTATAATCAATAAATTAACGTGACTTTCATGCGATTTACACCAAATTGATTTCATTAATGAATAATAATACATTACGTTATCATTAAAGTTTGTAGATATGATTTGGTACAAGTTTTCAGTGTAACGACGAATATACTTTGAATATTTTAGTACAATCTGTCTCAATTATAATGCAGTATAGAAATGCAATGGTGACATGGAAGGACTTCTAAACGGAAATCACTCCCAGAAAGGACTTAAACCAAAGGACTCCTAGTATATGCTAGCTATAAATTCATGTGCTTTGTGATGGCAATTATGGAACTTGCTTAGCAGGTTGATTTCATAATAAATTAAATTGATATAAAAAATTATACTGAGGTACACACTCATTTTTAACGTTTGAGAATGATCTACTTTTGAATCCTTTAGGAATGAACTCACTTAGGAGTAATAAGAATGAGTATCGGAGTACCTTATTAATAGTCATTGTGGGGAAATTAGTGCGCAATAAAAGTTCATCTGTTAATAAAGCAATGTGAGACCAATTACAAGCATTAATAGAGCAAGATACTAAAGCATACGTATCTTGTACTGAATAAGCAATAAGATTTCTTATTATAATGAACTAAGAATTAATAAATGTGCCAATGAAAGAAGAATTAGAATTTAGCTATGATATCGACACTAGGACACTTGTATACCAATTTAATTAAATTGAGTGTTTATGTAATGTTACTTGCTCATATGGAGGCTAATACGATTATACCCAAGTAAAACTAGAATCATATGGATATTTTTTATAGCCCTGTTACTTCTGCCCACTTAACGTTCTTTGAAAATGTCAATTTTTTACGTTTACCAATGCGATGACTTTTTAATGGATTTTTTGTGAAGTTACAACTGTGTTCTCCCAAGTCTGTACTGTGTATAAATGTGTATGTTTCTTTTTAATGAATATTCAGATGTTGGTTTGCATCATTCACGCATCTTGACTGTATGTGTATCAATTCATCATAAATGAATCATGAGATGATATATTTGGAGTACATATGCATGTAAATCAGTTAAGCATAACAAATGCTGGACATTTAAAGAAGATCTGCATCTTCAAAGACTGAGCTCTTGAGGGTCACGGCTTAATTCATTGCCAATAGCGCATTCTAGTCATGAATCTGGCAATCTGCATACAAACCTGAGATTGGTCTACTGTAGTCTACTAGCTTCAAGAATTGAAACCAACGATGAATGTGGAGAAAGCTACAGCTTTAGAGCTACAACATAAGTTCACAATTTATCACTAAAAAGGTTCTAAAAATAGCACCAGGATGGTATAGTTAGTGGATGAAATAGAGTCAGTACTTACGTAACTCTATTTTATGATTAATGGTATAGCCATGAAATAAGATGAGAATTAACACAAGATGTAGACGGAGGATGTAGCGGCAGTTTACATTTGTATGCATCTACATATATCTTGTTCTTGTCCATGTGCTTTGCACTTTGTACGATCTTGTCTTCTTCATCATTCATGTGCTTCTCATTCATGCGTATGCTAACCATTAAATAAAAGTTACACATTTCTAAGTGTATATTACATTTAATAACAGCAGAAGAGAGCTGAGAATCTCAGTGCAAGATGAGAGAAACGTGTGCGTCAAAATAATATGAAAGGTACGAGAAATGAAGAGGGCTCAATAAAGAAATTCTTACAATTTTTTGTTGGAATTGAATCTTCTGAATTTTCACAGTACTATTATAATAGCAGGTAAATTCCATGTGGAAAGTGGAAATGCAATATTTCTACTACTTACACATCATTAAATCATTCCTTTTATAATTTTCATCATTGGGGCAAACTGCTTCTAATGAGAAGAAGAGTGAATATGAAATGGAATATTGAATAGGGATAAAAATAGATCATAATTGATACATCAGCGGCTGAATAAACATTTTTTGCATAATGTTGCGTACTTAAGCAGATTTAAGCAGATTTTAGAGTTGTACCTACATACTTCAAAATTGTTGAAAAGTATTTATTCTCTTCTTCCACTTTCCTTCGTTGTAGGATAAAATTCTATTAAAATATGACTGCAATGTGGAGTGTGCATATTCTTGCTAATATGAGATGCAAAAAACGCATGTAAATATTTGTTGATATTTTAAAAACCTTAACCACTTGCAGTAGAGTAAGTGATTACTTAGTCAATAACTCTTCTATATTCGTATGCATAATCGGGATATAGGTATTGGATAATGATTATTATTGTAAGTCAAGAGGTTTAAACTTGACTTAAGTGGTGTATTAGAACTGCTTTGGCATTGTATGCATGTAATATAGTGAATGATATGCAGAAATGTAATTCAAGTGTCTTTACTTTCTATTTGTGTGCATTGAATTCTCATTATAGCTGAATTGTGTACTATTAATAAACTAAGTAGTTACTTACTCAATTACGATTAATGAAGATACTTTACAAATGTGGATAATAAGCAGAATAAAGTAGGTGAAAGTAGGTGACTACTGTTTTAGGTTGATAAAGATAGAGAACGAAAGAGAAAATTAATTTATGCTTGTAATAAACGTAATTAAAATAGGAATTGTGAATTTGAGGGAAGGGAATTAATGGTTAGTGTACCTGTAATTAGCAGGAGATTCGTCTCCATCATAATTATCAGACGATGACCATGGAGTGTACGTGGCATCTTCTGGATGATAAAGGCCCGGTGGGTATGTCCATTCATCGTAGTAACTAGTAGAAGTGGAACACATTTCGTAGAAAATCTATCTTAACTAGAAGTAGCAGCTTGGGGTTACTTCTGAGTCTGAGCCTGGCACAATTAATGATGATGAGCTAAAGCAAATTAAGATGGACTAGCACAATCACATAGGTAGGCTGGCACTGACTGACCAACTATCCTACAATGTGCCTTTCATTACTTAGTTCAAATGTTTATCTTACAAATATCATAGTTGAGCTTGATATCATCAATCCTATCTTCATGTATCTATTCTTTGCCACAATCATGACACAGAACAGAAATCATAGCATAATATCTAGGTAGGTGTGTTAAGTTAAATTGTAAAATATAAACTGTAAACCAAATGGTTTAATATAATTATTATCCCTTGTCCACGATATTATATTATACTAGTACAATATACTATATACTACTACTACCATATTATTATCAGCCCAGTACTGTTCTCGTCTCTCGTCTGTCAAAAGAGAGATAGCTTTAAGCGAGGTGATAATGTAATAATAAAAAGCAAGAGCTATATGTTACGCATAATAATGTCAGCTTCCCTAGCACCTAATCAAATCAGAGATTTGATAAGAAAGTGTCAACCGCGTCAATTTTGTGTAACAGAGTTGGTGCATTTTTATTTTTCACTCTTATTTTAGACCTTAACTTCCCTGGGTCCGTTATGGAGTCTTTAATTATATTCATCACCATTTTATACAGCATTAAACTAATGGCTAAAAATACTTATTTCAATATGAATGGTAAATAATATTGCTAAATAATATTTAACTGATAAGAACGAATAAGCTGATATAACATCAGTCTTTTGTGATGTAAAAATGTTTTACGAATTGCAAGGGACTAACTTTTGATCTATAAAATGTTAATATCACAAAGCAATTTTTAAGAAATGAGAACGAGTAAAAGTTCAAATTGATAAATGAAATCGGGCATAAATTGATTGAAGAAAGAGTGCAGTGGAGCACAGACTTTCTCTATCTACCCGAACAGAGTTTGCTTAGCTGAATTATCACGCATTATTCATTATTAACCATGTAAGCATACATTTAGGGTATTATTAGCTCTGATCCTTCTAAAGGACAGAAGCATATACCTATAGCTATCCACTATCCACAGTCCACAGTCAGCAGGTTCCTCGCTTTTAATTGTAGCTGTCCGTTCACTGAGACTGTCATGGCTTATCCATAAATTAATCAATACTTATTCTTAGGTGTATGTGTAGGCAATAAAGGTAGCCACCAAAAAGTGAACAATGAGTGAATGAAAAGGAGCCAACTGGAGTAAAAGAATGGCGAGGGTAGGGAAAAAGAAGACAGACAGGTACATGCTGCGAAGGCGTACGAATATATCATAATATATTTCTAAGTATGCTACTATCTAAGTATTCTATATAGGTACTGTGGTATACAACAGCAATAAGAATGGACAAAAGATAGTCCATTTAAGTTATATAGCAAAGAGAAGAGAAAGAAAGGAAACGTAAATATAGGAGCGCTTCTGCATGCCCGAACTGATAATATATTATAAGAGTTTCCTCAAGAGCATACCTTTGTACCGTAAAATCTCCATAAATTCCTAGCATTTAATGTAAATTTAACTTTCTCTTTACTTTCTCCGTCAGATTTGGGAAACATTATTCTTTCTCAATAATCATGAATGGTATATATGCCTACGCGGCACAAAAATGTAATCTAACTTAGTTTGCCAGTAGGCGCATAGCTGCATAACTTTCACCATATAAATGGCATTTCTCTTAAAGCGTCTAGATTCCATATGAAACTTTCACATGGTGAAATTCAAATGGAAACCGAACTACGCTATTTACTGTAATATATCATTTTAAGGTTTCGCCGAAACAATTTCATTTACCAGAAATGATAGATTATTGCATCGAATATTAAATTCCAAATTTGTCAATTGCAAATGTATTTTTGTATAGAAAATCCCACTTTCAAAAATATTTCATAATTTCATTGGTTTTCAATTTCAAAGATTTCGTCCTCAGGAGTTTAAATCTCGCCAGCCGACCGAACTTCAAAAGGCAAACTTGTCCGTTGTGGACAGAAAAAATTCAAACTGGGTTAAGTGGCAGCGGTTGTATTGGACGCTTTACTGTACTTTCATATTAGATGAAATGAGAAAGAATTGGAGCTGAATTGAAGAAATTGAAATGAAAGAGGTATTGATAGGATGTGGAGTGATGAAAATAAAGGAGAACGGAAAGACTAGAGCATTTGAGTCACTGAACAGAAGAGATGCATTGCATAATTCCCATACAAGCAATCCCACACGACTACTGCCTAATGCATCGAATTTGACTTGACTTGACACTTGGAGGATTTTGGTGAGTTGAGCAGAGGAGCAGAGAAGAGAAGTAGCTCATCCCGCATGGCAGGAAAATTGTAGATTGGCGGTTCGAGATGAATTCATGCGCAAAGCCAGCCTGACATTCCCCTATGATTTGATCAAAATGACGACGGGGCAAGAGCAAGAAAATTTTTGAGAAAGTCTCTCCTGTCCAGTCTGTGTCCCTTTAAAATTCCATTAGATTTCCAAAGTACGTTTCCGCAGGGCCTTGGAAATTGTTCCAAGTGTCCTCCTCTGTCAAAAGATACCATCTTAATGCATTTTCCACATTGACAGTGTTCATTGAATTTGGTTGGTTGGTTGGAGCGAGTTTGGACTTACAGAAGAGCATTGAATTTCACTCGATCAGCTAATCGCTGAAATTGTGTGGTCAAGTAGTGCAGTGTGTGTAGTATTTAATATTCGTCTACTCCCACACACAGAGAGATGTCATAATAATTTTATTATTAAATTAATCCAGGAGACTGACAGGACAAATCTCAAAGAGAACAAATTCCAAAAATTAATTAATCTACTTCTAATAGTTTCCACTAGCAATATAGCGACTCATCTTGTTGTCTAATCTGCCTGTACTTACTTTGTGTGACTTTTAGTTTTTAAAATTTGCGAATTGACGAGCCGTGAGAATCACAATGAGTCAACTAGGATAGGAAAGGAAGGATAGTACAAAAACGGTGACTTTAGCAGCTCCGCTGTCAGCTAGTTGTACAACTGACAATAATCAATCAAGTAAAAACGTAGTAAAACAACATAACTCCTCCAGCCTCATCTTGTCTCTTCTTCCTTAACTTTTCCCCTTCCAGCTCAGTTTTTAACAACTTGCAATTTGGGAGTTAACACGTCTGGTTTGGAAAATTTGGCCCCACCGAATACTATCGTATTTTTAAGCCACTTATCATGAGTGGCCGTGCAAGGAACAGCTCTGCTGCGGAACAGCGAAATTCCAGTGAGTATTCCCATCGCATTTATAATACCATTACCTTAATATCCTTTAATCATCATATTTGATTCCAGATTAATGTTTATTACGACGCAAAATGTTAGCCATTGTACCTTAAATACTTATTGTCAATGATAGCCAACTTTCTTCATCACCTTAATCTGTGGTCAACTTCCGGGATGAAATGTAATCAGTATATTATAGCAAAATCGATATGTACCTAAGCAGTTGAATTCATTTCCATCCGTTTATGGAGAACAAGAGTATTTAGTTTTAGAATATTTTCGTTTTTATGGCTTTTATTTGGACAAATTATTTCCAGTCCATTTATATAAATAGTAAAAAAAGCCCCCAAAACAATAAAGAGGATAAATTAAGCAGTAATAGTTTCGTGGAAAAATGTAATTACTTGTTTTTAAAACAAAGATAAATATAAATATGTATGTACAGTTACAGAGACTACAGATCAATCAATATCATATGCTATGCAAAATCTTGCATTTTCTTATATTCATAACTAGAGGTAGAACTATCAGCTGGCTAATGATTAAGACGTATGGTGTACATTTTATTATGTGAGCAGAAAACACATTACAACGTTATTTATGGAAATTAATCAGTAAATAGTGATTTAATTAACTGTATTAAATCTGCCACTAGGATGACCCCACTGCTCTGAAAAGTGCACAAGATGATTGGTGAAATCTAAATGTTAATTTGTCCAATTTGACCAAGGTATTAAGACGTAGGCGTTGATAAGATAAAATAAAGACATGATTCTATTTATTCGGTTGTAATAGTCAATGGAGGAAGTGAAATGGTTTAGTTTAAATCGAAGCGTATTTGAAAGCTGAATTTGTGTATAATAGTAATATGCAATGCAAATCAATAATAATAACAAAAGGGCGAAAGTAATGTAAAATAGTAATGAAAACTAGTTTCTAACTTATAATTCAAATTCATGACCTAATCTTTTACTTGTTCCACAATTTAATAATGTTGCAAAACCGTTTCTTCTGCAGTAACGGAAGGAGGAAAAGTTACAACAGTCATAGCAACTCCTGGAGCTGGACCGGACCGACCGCAAGAAATCCGCTATACAGACACAAAGCCCATAGGAAATGGAAGTTTTGGTGTCGTGTATCAAGCCAAATTATGCGATACGGGAGAACTCGTCGCTATAAAAAAAGTCCTCCAAGACAAACGTTTTAAGGTATAGTAATGAGTTTCAATTCATAAAATGCAGCCCTTTACCTCTTGTGTGTACACCCTAGCCTTATTGAGGGGGACTGAATTTCGATGGATTGTAGGCCTAATAAGCTGATGATGGTAAGGGAGAAGGGATTGGAAGGAACGCAATATTTTAAGTCATGGTCATCTACTCAGGCTTATGAGCTTATGCCTTGACTTGGATAGCATTGACATTTCTTTTCCCTTACGTTCGTTCGTATACTAGTAGTTCCACTCTATGCTTTAGTAAACATAAATAATAATTTCTTCTCATTAAAATATTGAATAAAAAGATGTATTGTTTGCAATGACAAAGATATTATTGATTAATTGATTACCGATTGTTGGTTTTGTTGCAGAATCGAGAACTCCAAATCATGCGACGACTTGAACATTGTAATATAGTCAAGCTCAAATTCTTCTTCTACTCCAGCGGTGAAAAGGTGGGAACAGTTTTGCTGAATTTGTTCCAGATATTTGTTCGGTTGAAGCAAGACATTAGCATGCAGTGAATCCTTATAGTATCTGTAGCGCCCAGCAATCTTATTATGTCTATTACTGCCACTGCATAGTTTTTTAAACATGTATTCTATACACGCGTAATAAGTGCAGATATTAATCTAAACAAGTCTTATCATGACGCTGTTTGTGATCCAAAATGTATTTTTCCACTTAAGCTAATTGTTATTAGAAATCCTGTTCTTCGTCTATTTTATAGAATAATTTAATTTTGCCCATGGAGCATGTAAACATATAGCCTTTTAAGGGTCTAAACTAAATTCTAAACAGTTATTCGTAATGCGTACATTTACAGATTTAGTAGTGATTTAATAGCACTAAGTATGTACATAAGTTATGTCATTTTAGTGAATTAAAAGTATAAATTTATAAATTGATGTGGGAAATAATTTGCAGAAAGATGAGGTTTATCTGAATTTGGTGCTGGAGTATATTCCGGAGACGGTGTACAAAGTGGCTCGTCATTACAGCAAGAACAAGCAGACGATCCCTATAAGTTACATCAAATTGTACATGTACCAATTGTTCCGAAGTCTGGCTTACATTCACTCTCTGGGGATTTGCCACCGGGATATCAAACCGCAGAATCTTCTGCTAGACCCTTCCACAGGAATCCTCAAATTATGTGACTTTGGCAGCGCCAAGCATCTGGTCCGAGGCGAACCTAATGTCTCTTACATCTGCTCACGATACTACCGAGCCCCCGAACTCATCTTCGGTGCTATCGACTACACCACGAAAATTGGTATGTCGTAAACTAACGAAACGTTTATAGCAGTCTTACATTTAAACATAGGTCTACCTTGAGTCTTCTTTAGAAGTGCTGTTAGCGTCCTTACTTCATTACCTATTACTATTTACTATTACACAGTGGTGTACATTTTCATTCTTTTATTGACAACATTACTTCATCGTTCAGTAACACTTGTCTAATGCGGTACCAACAGTAACTAGATATGGCTAATGACTGTAATGACTTAATAAAATAAATAGAGTACATACAAGAGAACGTGGGCTTCAAAGTGCTATCATAATCGTCCCAATAAACAATAGGCGTGTTCTACGAACTGCGTACTTTTCTTGTGTCAATTCAAACAAAGCTAATACCTTAAACGCCCACTGTATTAGTGTGATAATTAAAATAGAATTATTTTTTGGCTTCTGTGTAGTTCTGTAATCTGTATAGTAGATATGTGTATAAATCGGTATGTGTTGTCATGTACATGTCTGTATTTTGGCTGACATGATGTCTGACAAATTTATTTTTTATACAGATGTGTGGAGTGCCGGGTGTGTGTTAGCAGAGTTGCTGCTGGGTCAGCCCATCTTTCCTGGTGACTCGGGTGTAGACCAACTGGTAGAGATTATCAAAGTTCTAGGCACCCCGACCCGTGAACAAATCCGAGAAATGAATCCCAACTATACCGAATTCCGGTTCCCGCAGATCACTGCCCATCCATGGACTAAGGTATTTAAAACATTGTGGGAATAATTTTAAATGCTAATGTTGCCTATCATATTGTAAAACGTACGTAGTTAAAATACATTCGATTCAAAAAGAATAAGTTTAATTATTGGTACTGAAATGTTACGCTATTAGCAATTGATTAGTTTTTAGAGAAAACATTAAAGTAAAGGTTGGTTATACAGCAAAGGTTACAGCAAATGTGCAGTGCCGATAGGTTCTCAGAAACTACACAGCGTATCCGAGTAAGTACAATTTGCTCCATAGACTTTTCCTGGCTGAGTGACATTGTTACTAAAACAAGGGGAACAAGTTGACTTGGCTTTTTTGACAATCTTACAACAAAGCAACTTTGAGTATAATGAGAGTGGGGTGCCCATAAAGAAATTATATTATACATTTGTGTTTTTGTCTGTCCTAGTTGATAGGTAGTAGTGACTAGTGATTACCTGACTGACTTGGTCTCTATCAATACTGAATACATAACTTTTTATGTACTTATTATGTTGTCTTTAATACTTGTCGAATTGAATTCTGAAGATCCGTCTGTTTTGCCAAGGCGAATTCATACGTGATTAAAATAGCTTTGACTGCCTTGCCTCCCTTCCGATGCTGCTGTCAACTTAATGGAAAAACCTGAAGTGCCATCTACTTGTTAAATCCATTATGGTGCTGAAGAATATTTTTCGCCAGTCAGTACAAATCAGTATTTTTCGAATCGAAAATTTGCACATTTGCTGTAACTGTAACCTTTTATACATGTTGGACAAGATCCCATCGTAATTTCAAAGATGGTTTGCTGAATGTAATGGATAAAGGAATTTCGCAGGGCAAAAATTCAAAAATCTGTCCTTAAGTACTTGGCAATTTTATGAATGTTAGTTTACAATTTAACTTGGTAGAAATGATATAAATATGCAGTGTTTTTTTTCTATTTCTTGTATGATTTTGTTCCTCATACGATTATGAATACATTATCCAACTGCTGATCTAGAAAGACTTTGACCATAAGTATAGAATTTTATTCCTACCATTGACTGAGCAAGTATGGGTTTTCCATTGAGTTTCAGTTGAGTGTAGTATGATAGCAATCAATAAATAATGACCAGCTTCCTTGCTAACAATGGTCGTAGTCGTAAAGCTAAAAGAAGGTTGGAAGAATTCCTTTTCACCAGTAACCTAACATAAACTACTTAATTATTTTGATTAACACAGCTAAGCTGAGCAACCGTATTCAGATTTACGTACTAAAAGATTTAACGATTTATTTGCGTGACTAGTCAAGATTTACATGCTTAATTGCCCAAGTTTTGCTGGGTGGATTGATAACGATAACAAGAAATCGTAGGTGTAATTCGATTCCATCATTTCTAATGGAGTTCTTGACTCTTGAGTAATAGCGGATAAAATATCTGTTATGGAGCCGTGGTGTCTGGCATAGCTCAGAGTCACGAAGGCACATGCAGTAGGGCAGTAGTTCCATTAAAAATATTATACCTAAACATAACTCAGTAGAATACCTTGACAAGTTGCTCCATTCAGTGCAGAGGAAAAGTTGCATTGAAAACCAGGATTTGTTTGTATTTGTGTTTCCAATAAAAATTATTGCCCATTAAATGTTTTACTGCTGGGGAATATGATGCTGCTTAACAGAGCAACCAACATGTATTCAGTGCAATCCCAAAATAATCCTTTATGTGCAAGTTAAGTGAATGAACGTAAATTAATTCCTCCCTGTGTATGAAAATAAGTGTTAAGGCCGTGGAATACTGAACAATAGTTTCTAGTTCTGGAATAATATTAATTCTCTTTCTCTTAACAAAGCAATGATTTGCGTATGGCTTTTCATACGGAATTTTGGTATGTGTGGAGTGCAGTCGCAGTGTACTTGCATATAACAATAGATCCTGTAACTTGTTAACAATGTGCAGAATAAGTGGTGCTACTTGTGTCGAATGAATGATTGAATATGTATTTAATTCTACTGACTGACTGACTAGCGACCAAGGTTGATGTATGTTTGTGGACACGAAATAAGAGAATGAAAATTATAAGTACTATTAATGTAATAAAGCTACAAACAAAAGTAAAGTAATTAAATGTTTTGTGATGAATGTTCAGGTATTTCGACCTCGAACCCCACCAGAGGCGATCGAATTGGTGTCTCGTTTGTTAGAGTACACACCGTCGTCTCGGATTACGCCACTAGAAGCGTGTGCCCATACGTTCTTCGATGAACTTAGGGACCCTAACACTCGACTCCCGAACGGCAGGGAGCTTCCGCCTCTCTTTAATTTCACAGAACATGGTAAGTTATTCGTATAACGTTTACTACATTATATTATACTACTGCCGTATGAATCGAAATCCACTTGATATCCTACTTTTTATTTCCTTATACTTTTTAACCTTTTTAAACTTTTCACCAGCAGGATGAAGTTATGAAGTCAAGATTATATTCATTAAATAAATAAAACGGTAATATTTATGCACGCTAAAGGACAGTAATAAAGGCAAAGAGAGAAGTGTTAAATTAGTATATAGTACTAATAATAGTACGTAACTAAGAAAGTACTGTCAACTGGATTTTGGATCATACAGTATATTGCAACAATCTAAAAATATTCATAATATGCTATCGAATTTATATTGAAAATATTTTGTTCTGCAAATATTGTACATCTTAAATCTTTTTCGCCCATGTCACATTACCAGGGACTAGAGATATGTTATAGGACACCGTGTGAGGTAATTACCTATGATGTATTGATTTTGTCTTGAGTTGCAAGGCAATATAAAAAACTTTTAAGGAGAAAGGTGAAAGTAACTATTACTTTCCCTCTTTTCTAACTTTTTTATTATCTGAGTGTTCTAATGTGATTAAGCGTAAAGAAATTGCATTAATTCAGGATGAGATAATCCTATCCATTACAAGTAATGGTGTAGTAGGATGGGAGTATATATTTGAATCACCGAAGTATGAAGTAGATTTCTAGAGCTTAATGTTTTCGATCCTTCGCTTGCAATTTAAAAATATCTGTTGCCACACATATTTGTGGTTGATTGTTTTTGTTAGATAGAGTAATAACGCGACTATGACTATAGTCTTGAAAAAGTTAGCAAACTGCTTTAATGCAATTAGCTTGTTTTCATTAGTTGTATTCATGAATTGGTGTCTCGTCAGAAAAGTATTTAGAAAGAAAGATACTAAAATCTCAACTAAATGGTGCATATGCAAACTTATGATAAAAGTTAGTGAATATTTTTTTGTTATACAAGTTTCATTGATTTTATTGATTATTGTCATTTTGTTGTGCTTTACAGAGCTGGGCATCCAGCAACACCTGAACCAGGCTCTGATTCCGCCTCACGCAGCGGGTCCTGCCGGACCATCGACTCAACAGGAGAACAGTGGCGGGACGGAATTAATCCAACCGCCAGAGACGACGTCAGCGGCCACTCCCGATTCCACGACATCTCAACAAAACCCGTAATGATTAAGTTCCCAATCTACGCCACCCCCAACGTCGGAAGTCGAAACCAACATACACTATCAACTAAACACCTTAACCCTCATACTACTACTTTTACCTAACTGCCCTTCTCCTCAATCCTCTCCTGAACCCAAATTTAAAATTGCAACCTACGTACTAAAAATAAGAAGCGCGGCCATTCCCTTATCAAAATTGATTGAAATGAAGGCAACGGATAGAAGTTGAGTGACAGCAGACAAGTTGTCTATAATATTGACATGCTAAGAATACTTAAGATCAGAATTAAGTTATATTACGAGTGGAATGAGTATTGAATACTGTCAACGATTTGATTATAATAATGATTGTTATAATCATGCCTATCTATGATTAGTTAATTAACACTTGTAGAAAATGATGGCCACGTTGTCCACGAAAGAAGAAGAGAGGTTTACCAAAAATAATAATTAGTAGACAAACAATTAGAAGTTTTTCTCATCACACGAATAAATTATGTGGTGCGTTCTCGCATCTCTCTTTCTGCTGCTTTTTAAACAAAAAACTACACCTGTTATTTTATGTTAATTTTTGCTCTGCTAAGCGCCTTCTTAACTTAACTACCTATATAAATAATCTTATCTATCTCATAATATCAATCAGTGAGTACCAGTGCAGTGTTGTAGCGCCATTTTACTACCTAAGAAATAACCGAAAGGAATTAATAATATAAATAAGTTCCATTATAAACTATGCTAACGTTAAATAATACCATATACCAACTAATGTACTAAACTACCACCTAATTAACTAAGAAAAATGAAAACAACTGACTTGGAAATTAAAACGTGATCCGTCACTGCATTGCATACTATCAGCTAATCTACTAAATCTAACTAGCTACACTAAAAACCATTTCTTCTTACGAGTTTGAGGATGAAGGAAAGGAAAATTAAAAGCAATCCACAATGTAAAGGAACGAAGCAATTCAAATTGTGTGTGTTGATCTGTTATGTAGCGACTTGTTTACAAAGCGTAAATGTCTATGTGCTAAACTTGCTTAAAAAGGTTAACGAAGGAGTCGGCTCTCTCTCTTTCTGATTGTGAGTGAGTCTCAAAAGTTTTAAATTCGAAAAGGGGCAACACACAGATTGTTTTTTTACGGAGACAGGCGTGTGATTTAACAATCCAGTTTCACGCAGTGCATCACTTATATACTGCAGGTGAAGCGTCGTATCGTAATACTACAATACAAAGCAGACATACAGAACGTAGATAAACGTAACGTACATAAATACAATACATACATACCTCAATCGAGAATCTTGTCATCAGATCCATTCATTATGTTGTTATTACCTACACTGTTATGATATGAAGTAGCAGCGTATGTAAATGTAATTACTAATTACTGTGAGTACAGGTCAGATTCAGACATACATATAGCTAATTCTATATACTAAATATAATAATTCAGTACAGAGTACAGTGCAGTGCAGTACCGTACTTGACCGTACCGACATACAGATTACTTATAGAGACAGAATTACATAAAATTGTACATAAAGGCCAGGCTACGTTTAGTTAACTGTAAGGCTAAAGAACCTAAGTACATACATACGTCGTCGTAACTTAAATATATATGTAAGTGTAAGTAAGCAAATTACGTGAGACTACTATAAGTTTAAGTTTAATTAATATAAGTTAAGTAAGACGTAAGTGAATATAAGTAAAGTGCGGTTCAGACGTTTTAGGACTGATTGGTTGATTGCTCTTGGTAGTACGTGCTTTTGATGGGCCCACCTGCCAGGAGGTCTAAGGACAAAAAGTCATGTGTCGTCTTCTCGCTGTTTTTCTTTGTTTTTCACTACTCCACTCTGTAGTGTGTGTATGAATTCAGGTTTTCTAATAAAATCAAAGTCCTACGACCGATTTTAGTGTCATCTTGCAATTCATTACAAATCTGAACAGAATATACCCGTTCGTTATAAGCACACCCTCCTTTCAATTTTCATAACATTTTTTTTGTTATCTCATCTAATTCATAATTTATCGTCCGAAACTCACGAAGTATGGTTGTTTCAAATCATGTTACATGTTAGTTGTAGAGTAGAAATTGAGCTTAAATTATTGATGTTCCCTTTATCATCCCACCTGTCATGTCTAATTAATCCTTGTCTTTGTTTTATAATGATGGCTATATTATTATTTACTAATTATTATTGTATGTGCACCAACTACCAACAACGCCACTCTTTTCAACTCGTATCACCTTTTTTTCTGTAATTCAATTTACTACACTACTGCACCGTGACGAACACGCTGTACCCGATCATGTTTCATTGTGTATAATACGTGTGCTTATGTTACATTTGTCATCTTCTGTTAAACGTTTACTGCTTTGACATTTTTAATCATTAAAGCATTATAATAGCTTGAGTACCCTTTCGGGCATGTTAAAATCATAGCTACGTTTACAAGTTCATCTCAATTGTGGTCCGCTGTTTGTATAACAGAGTTTCTTCGTTTGCCAAATCATTAAAATTGACTTTGCCTTGCCAAAAAGCCATATCATCATACAATATGGCTGCACATTATCCTCTAGGATATGTACAAGTGCTTTGCAATTGTCAAGCGTTTATGCCATTTTCTTTAAATTTTGTTTCTTACCCGAACACATACGAAATACGTGTTAGCAGACAAGATTATATTATAGTTATAATAGTTCCGTCATGACATATACATTTCTTTAATAGATATTTTTCTTCGCTGAAACTGACGACTCCATTTGCAGAAGTATTTAGTAAATGTGTTTCCTTATGCCAACTAAAAGTGCTGTTACTACGAAATACAGATACAGAATAGTACAGACATATATGATGGAATCTGTTTAGTTTAAGGATGGGCATCAGTGTTATTTTTATCCTGCTATACAGTGTTATCTTTGTAAAAGTATAATATTTACCTATATTATACATCATTATTTAACGTTGGCATTTTGTATTCACTTGCCATCTCCAGTATTACTAGTGGGAGTTCCACAGTTCTATCCTAAAGCAAAACACAAGATCATTCATTCCTTCTCATTTTACTCCGATCTGAAGTCGTAATATGAGAATGAAACGTTTCTTAAGCTTCTATGTTTACTATATCATATTTAACGTGATTTGTGGTAAGACCCGAAGACATGTAACCAAGCCTTATGTAAATGTTACTTTTAATACATATGCATAACAAGGCTTGAAAATATCAAAAAGTGATACAGGTGAGTAAAAAGTAACGCTTTGAACGACTTTCACTCTGTAAGTCTGAATTCCATATTAAACTTTCACAAGTGAAAGGTATATATGTAACTTTCTCCACGTCCTACATTCACACGAAAGTTTTATATGAAGTTTGGGCTTGAAAAGAGAAACCTCATTAGTGTGGAGAAAATTCTATGTAAGTATTACTTTTAATGCGAGCTTTTAATGAAACTGCAACGTAACTTAATATGCTTAGCACTTTTTCATCCATTGAAAATGTATTAGCTCTAAATACGTTTAGGCATATAAATAGTATATAATACCTTTAACATATTATTAGTATTAGTAATCTGTTCAGTGTTTAGTATATCTTAATCAATACAGGCAGTATATAGTAAAAATTTGGTAACTAGAAATAAAGTATGATTGTAGTGAAAGTAGTATGATGTTTAAATGTGAAAAAGGAAAGTGCAATGTGTTCATAATGGTATTTGTAGCATTGGTACAAAATTACGCTAAGGGGCATAATTCATTATAATATGCTTGTATTTATCTGTAAGAAAGTGACATTAGGGGTCCTTTCGGGTGATACATAGTAGAAAGAGCCTTTATCTGCATACCAATTTAGCATATTTTTCGTACGTACAGGCGAATTGCTATAAATCACGTACATTTGGTATAAATGAGTAAAGATATTGAGAAAGGTCTTCCTAGGGTAGTGTAATTTTTTCAGTAAATTGTTCTCCACATTTACGTACGGCTTTCACAAGGAAAGAACTAGATCGATGAATCCATAGTAAGCCATAGGCACTGCGTATACTTTACAAGAAGAAAGTTATGGTACGGTATATAGAGAGAGAGTAATTCCTTATAGTGCATCGCATACTTAATAATTATTATATCATTAGAAAAGAAAGTAGTGCATACCTGTTGTTTTGGAATTGTATTTCTTAGGAAAAGGATGTTTGAAGAGGGATGACACGCTACTTGGCTTTCATTCTGATTGCTTGTAGATATAAGAGGTTTTGTTATAGGATCTTAATCTTGCAAGGTTTTGCAGGTTATACGCATGGCTTCTGTAGGCTTGTCCCAACCTTCAAGGTTGGAAACTTGGTGGAACTGGAATAACAAATAATTTTTTATACGAACGGTTACACTTTTTAATATTTTGTAGACTTTCACTTTCAATGCAACTATAATTTATTACCACGAAGCTGCATAGGTGGTAGTAGCTGAAGATAAAATGCAAAAGTTGAAGAACGTGACGCTTGGAAAACGGAACATTCATAGAAGAAGTAAGCCAAAGAGCCTTAGTAAAACACGCTAATAGCTTTCCCTAGAGAAACTAAATTCTACATATCATCAGAGAAGAAGCGCGTTGAACAGGTCGCTGCTCTCCCCGAACAATCTAATGTAAAATGCAGTGCAAAGGTAGACAAGGGAAATACTGACAGAACGGAGCAGAATGGTAGTCTTGCCTTCGTTTTCCCATCTCATCTCATAATAGATTATGTAGACATGCCATTTACTCTTTTAGAGAAGTCAATCTTCCTTTCCTTTGTGCTTCTCCAACCTACCAACAACCACGAGGCTCCAGCCACCACAGTCTTCTTTTCTTTTATTACAGCACTATACCAACAGATCCTGTCTGCCAATGCCTTCACTTTTAGACATAATGCCCATACATACTCCTCCTGTCATGTCTCTTCCCCCATAATCCACATACACTACTACTTTAGAGCTCAATTTGAGTTTCATCAAAAAAGAAAGCTTGGAGAGCCAGACGAACTTCAACAATCCACCAACTATGTATACCTAACCTACAGACTCTACCAAATCAAATTTAATCATTAATCCTCATCAAATACGTCCTATACACTATATACATTGAGGTAATAAACAAGGTAAAAACTGTAATGAAAATTCCTTACCTACCTTCACGTCTCATGTCTCTGAAATTGCTTCAAACTACCTAATCATAATCTATGAGAACTATGACATGATTTTCCCAGACGGCAGATTAACATGCCTTCTTTCAATCACCGAGTTATTTTAATTGATTGGAAACCAGAGATGGGGGTCGGAGTTCTATACACTTACCTTTCTCCGTTTATCAATACAAACGAGATTCATTAACCTTTCATCTAACTCTCAAATGATCAAAAGCTCTCAAAAGCCCGCTTCCCAGAATGTATTAGTATATGATAATACTTTGCACGTAATACTACACAATAATGTTTACAGGTAGTATTTAATTAACAGAGAAAAGTTTAATTAAAATTTCTAAATTCCCGTTTTCTTCTGTGGAAAGTTAAAAAGTGATTTCAATGTACGATTCTAAATTCCAAATTTCTGTCTAAGATTGTACTGCTTCATCTCGCTTGTTTATTATAGTTGAAAAGATTTCACAGTTTTATGGTATATAAATAGTACCCTGTTTGGATTCCGGATTTATCCTTCCTTGGATGACGTACTTGCTAAGTGAGAACTGAGTGAAAACTAGGAAACAGTTACGACTGACTACGACTTATCTAATTACCAAACACGCCTTCCTCCATAAAAACGTGAACAAATTAAAGGAATGCAATCAAGCCGTCAGCGCTTTCAGAAATGAAGAGAAAGGAGATGAAATCCCTTCTGTTCAGTCTGAAAGGCGAACATTTCAATCTCATATTATTATTTCCAGGTACCTACTGTGTAGGGATTCAATTATGCTGCGGCAGCGCCATAGGAAGGAATCAGAACGGAAGAAAATGGCTTATTTCTAGAAATGGAAAAAATATTCTCCGCAAACCAGCTTAATCATAATTGCAAAAGCACTAGTAAATCCATGGGATTGGTTATTTACGATTTTAATTAGGATTTAGGATTACTTTGCGAGTTTTTGTATGTTCCTTTTTTGTAATCCAATGGAAAATTTAACCATCTACTATAGGTAGACAGCTAACTCATAAAATTTTGGTTTATTTTTGACTTCTCCGTTATTTAAAAAATAAATACGTACAATCAGGGATATCAACAGAACTAATAGACCTAAGGATAATGTTAAAGAATAATCCTGCGTAGCATGAAAAGTAACAGCAGACTTCGCACAGAATCCCGCATCAACACGTGAAGATCAGTTACAGCTAATAGCAATATTTTACTTGTGATTTATATCTTCTGCCATGATTACAAGTAATAATAGTGCAAAAAAGTACATATTATTAAGACAATACATATAGACATTTCAAGAGTCTCTATATTGGATCATAAAATATAAATATAAGGTCTATACAGAAAGTAGTACTTAAAGTAATCGTACCTTACGGCTATATAAAATAAAGTAGCGTGAAACAAATAGTAGTTTGGTGTAAGGACTCTTGTGCTTTTACTGTAACGTAGATTGGGGAGGAAAGTAATATTTATGAGAGAGGTAGAGAAATGGTGTTGGTATATGCATAGAAACTAAACAATGCAATATTTAACTTTCTAATAGAACAGGAATAGTAGATAAGGATGCCAACACGTAGACAGATAGTCAGTTAACAGTTGGTAAGTAGTTTTCACGGAGATACGTGAACAGTTCTTTTGTAAGATATTTTACGAGACAAGTCTAGGCAAGGAAACAGAAATGAGCCTGTAGGGGTTCGAAAACTTTACTTTGTGCAAGAGACAGAACTAACAGGACAAACAACTGAGCCAATTGCATATTGTATTCTCTGTGTACACGTACTCCTTTCTTAGCGGTCTATACTGCGATGTAATCGACTTCTCCGAGAATCTCCTGCATTACTCACTATACAAACACCTTTATACACTTCACATACATTGTATCTTTTCCTCTGTCTGGACTGCCACAGCAGCATACCTACGTTATTGTAATGGTGAAAGCAGGAATTCAAAGTGAATTCGTAGTTCAAAGCTCACCTAAGTCATCCTAGGAAATAAAACTGTTTAGTGAAGACAGACATTGCTTACTGTTAGCCAACTAGCCATTTTAATAAATAGAATGAGCATGAATAGTCTCCATGAATGAAATATTTAAGTAATGCTAACAATAAGCAAAGAAAAGGAGAAAGTGCATTCCCAGTGGAAAGTTTTATTTGCGCTTTAACTTTCACTATAGATCCTTTCACACAGCCAAAGAATACTTTTCGATCCCTATCCACGCCCACTTATGTTAGTTAGTACTTTTCCTACAGTTTCTATTATTTTTACTCATGCTTCGGTTGACTTTCGGCCACACTGGGAAATATCGTCCTATTTTGATTTCGACGAAACTACTTTCCAACAAAAATTTTCTTAGCATACCCAGCAGAATAAGGTAGTAATAAGGTTTCATTCCAATCTCTACTCAAAGTTAACAAAAACAAACCCATTACAATTGCACAGACAGAAAACTAGTAGAACTTCCTTAATAATGCTAGCTAAACATTTCCTAGTTCCCTAAAGAATAAAATCCTTTGACATAAGTACCTACCAGATTGATACATAAAATGGATTTAAATTATAATCCTTCCCTACCACCTTATTATATGGGGCTCGAAACTAGAAAAGTCAAACAGTAAAGCAAAATTGCTGACAATTGTTCTATATTATAATAGTTGTGACTTCAAATACCTATACTATAGATATTCGATTATGAATACCTAAATGTACTCACTATTACATCTGCTGTCAACTACAAATAAAATATTACATTTCTACAAGCCCCATTGGTAAACAAATCGCAATTTCAAATTTATATAAAAACCTCATGCTATAAATCCATAAACTTTGCTCCTAGAATGTACTGATCTTAGTTTATTACGTACTGATACTCATCCATTTAGAATGGAGTTTATAAAAAGTCATCATAGTTTTATATCTGTTCAGTTAGTGCCTAGTAAAACTGATATGGAGTAATAAATGAGAAAGATTTCCCATTGAGTTTAGTAAGCAGATTCCGTATTTTATCTGACCCTGATGCTCTTTCAAGTTGGAAGTGGAAAGTCGGAAAGCAAGGAGTCTCTCTTGCCTTCTTGTCTTGTCCCCGACACTCAGCATTTACCAATCAATATCCTGTTGAGCTGGCTTTCCTCTTCACGTTTGACGTCTTGTCTTTGTAGAATGACTTTGGGCTTTCCTAACAATACATGTTCTTTCCTACTGAAGACGTGTATAGCTCCGAGATCTGCCAACTGCGTGAAACACAAGTACCTATAATATATAAGTATACTATAATGCCATCATAATACATAGTTTTCATGTTATCTCATGTAGTTTGTTACAGGAAAATCTCTCTCCAGTAATCTTCCACTAAGCATAATACGCCACACTCTTGCCTTTTACCTTTTGACTCAACCTCGCCGCATGATACACGTAAGCAAGAAAAGAAAATGCTTCAGGTATTTGTACTCCCAACTTTTCATATTTGTATAGAATCCATTTTCTCTGGACTTGACCAAAATCCCTATCGTTGATATTTATTAGACATATTATTTGTAACTTGAGAAGAAACTTCTATTTTTGCCTTGAAATAAAATGGAATCAGAACACAAATATTTAGATGGTGAAGACAATAATCATGGATAAAACAAAAATGCTTTAGGCACTGTTGTGACATTATTGAATAGAGATTGATACAGAGAGAGTTTACTGTGCATGTAAATATATATTTGATTCATCTGTTTTTGATTCTATTATCGGTGCATAGTCTATAATACTTTCATATATACATACTCCAAATATTATAGTCGAGACACGTTTTGAATCACATTTTCGACTATATAATTTTCTAGAGTGTAAAGTTTGTACTTAAGGCGTATTATGGTCCGTTTTGTCTGATAGAGATTTCGTTTTGTCCTATAGTATGTCTATATTAAATGGAATATCTAGAGAATAGTATAGGACAATAGAAGAACTACTGCTTGTAAACTTGCTTACACATTGCCTAGTATATGCTAGACATGAGTGACATACCACAACTGTCTGTACATGTAAACTAAACTTCAGAAGAAAACCATAAGAAAAACACATATCATCTAAAGCAATCCATTCCATCCAGTCCAGAGATCCAGGACAAGCCACTTTCCAAATGCAATCCATTTACGCTGGCCGAAACAGAAATGCAATAGCTGCAAAACGGAGTGAACCAGAACCGAAATATTCCGGATCCACTAAAACCCCATACGTTTCATGTGTACTTGAGTTACAGCTTTCTTCAAACTATATAGGTCATAAGATCTGAGGGATGTCGTAAAACGTAAAGCAATTTTACGTCTATTTATACGAAAATTTCTAGTAATCCGCTTTAGCGACTAGATGACATTAATAACTGAAAAACGTTGAGTAGAATCCTTATTTTACTTTCAATGCTGACAAATGCGGCAAGAGCTATTGTAATGCTTCTCGGAAATCTCTGAAACAGATTGCGTTTACCTTTATCTTTTTTCCTACAGAATTACAATGCTTTAGGATTATTACATGAACATGATATTTTCCCATTTGCTTCTACATCAACACTTTCCTTTCTGACTTACTCTAATAACACGTATAACTTACTTATACGTTTTTAGGATCCATATAACGGACAAACCAGAGCAAAGTATTTTGTGCACATCAATACCAACATGAAATCTCATCTTCAACACATACACTATATAGACGTACTTGAACATACTTAAAAGTATATCAGCTAAGCAATATTAAAGCGTTACTAAGCCTTAGTAGATGTGAAATTTTGGGTAAGAGAATTCCATGAACTTCCCTTGTCTAGTCTGTCTGTTGTTTGAATACGCAATAAAATAGAACAAAGCATAGAATAAATATTTTTAAGAGCTCGGGTAGTAGAATTGCAGCTTGTCAGTTTCATTTTGTTTATCTGCTAGCACTTACATATCACATTGCCAACTATGTCTTTTTCGTGTTCTAGTTCGTCTGTCGGTTCGGGGAAACTGAAACGAGAGACGACAAATGTATAAGTAAATGCATAGTGATTGTGGTACAAAACCCACATATAAGTAATAAATAGCATGGCTACCTACAACCTACATACACAGTGGAAGTGCAATAATGTAATTGTTTCATCTCCAATCCAATAAACCACTACATGAATTGCAGAGTGTGCAGAATGTGTAAACACAAGAGGAGGACAAGAAGAAAACAAATCAAAGTAGAAACTCAAGTAATACAATATGTAAATGTTAAATGTAAAGTGAAATGATTGCATCCAGTTCTGTGAGTTGACTACAAAACACTTTTACAGAAACAACGAAGAGGCTTTTAATGAATTCACTAGATTAGATGGAACAAAATACTGTAATAGAATGGAAGATGAAGGGATTCCCATATCCGCATCACCCCAATCTACATACAACTAGTATATACTAACTACATTCCTACAATAATTGCCTAAAATGCTTCACAATCAGTTTGGCATGATATGTGCCCTTCCCTGGAACCAAACTGCTTCATGGTTTGTTGGAGAGACCCAATTTAAACTAATATTAACATCTTCCTAATTTAAATTATGCTACACTCACTACAATAATGATTGTGTACTACAACCAACCATGACCTGTCAAAAGTCAGTTGCCATTCTCGCATGTGAAAGCTAGTACTAAAGAAAAAAAAATCATTTACTGGTGAAAGTTGGATATTGCAAATCAACTTATGCCAAGTAATGCTGGCTACCGTAGCATAAAAAACCTCTGCAACGGCAAATCCTGAAATTAAGTTATAAATGATGCTTTAGATTTAAAATTAAATTGTGACCATAAGTTGATTCCACTGGGGATACATTCAACGCTAGATTTATTAAAGAATTTACGTTATCTTCCGCAAGGGCATAACGAATATGTGCCGACTAACTTGATTTGTCAGACACGTTCATCTAAAATTCGTTAAACCCAATCCACTTAAAATAAAAGTCTCTAGAAAAAGACCTATCATCCACATAATCGCAGTTTCAAAATTGTAGCCTTAAACCCAAACTGCTACCTTCCTACTTTATCTCATATTTCTAGCGCTAACTACATTGTTCAGTATACTGGCTCTATTAAATACCTAATCGGAGCTCTCGATGAGTAAGAGTATATTTATTGCAATTTCTCTATACCTTAACCGTCGAATTCACAAAGCTTATGACTCCACAACTGAATCTATACTACTCTCAACGAGATAAAATTTAATACTTATCTGTGTACAAATTGATATATAATAACTGTACTGTAGTTTGCATTGCAGGTTGCAGGACATACTGCATATAGAGGAAAATAAGACAACTATAAATATAATTATAGCAAAAGATTGGATCTGGCAGAACGAAGACAAGAAATCGACGACAGCTGCAGTAGCAATCTACAATGTTGTTTGTACTTTGCCCTCCTCCTTTAATATATACTTATAATAACATCAAATATTATGTAAAGTAAACATCTATCTAAATTATACTACTTCGTTAACGTCCAAGCGTATGCATTAGCATTACAATGTAGGTGTACCACTAGGTACTTTATATCTACTGTTTGTCCATCCATCAAGGCATTAAGAGTGATAACTTTAGAATGGATGAAAATAACTCGGTCACACTTTTTCATGTAAAGTTTGGGTCACAAAGTAGATCAAAAATGGGAGAATTCCAACACTCTTTTGGCTTGAATTCCTTACCCTCATACCATCACTGTCTGAACTAGGGCTTACTGAAACTGAGACTATTGCACCAATTTGTCTCACTATGTCTACTTTGTTACACCCGTTTGATGGGCTTTTAGACATAATGAATAACTTTAATAGTAAGTACCTAATGCAAGATTACAAGCTGCAGAGCTAGAGCCCATGCGACTATTTATGCATTACTATACTCAAGTTCAGATCTCAGAGTTACGTTTGCCAATTATTCTTTGTGCACAGCAGCTGTGCCCATATTCTTACTAGGCATTCAAAATAAAATGACTCACAAGTACATGAAGCTTATTGTCGTTCTTGGTAAGCCAGAGCAGTAAATTGTATGCACAATTGATTTCATATAACAAGCATGTTTCAATGTGTTCGTAATTCAACTTCCAGATTTCTGCGAACAGAAATTTCTTCCGGAGAAATAATAGCTGCCTACTTACTAGGTTTCATTTCCAGATCTACACAGTTATTAAATGTCATTTACACGAAACATATTTATACTGATAAAAATAAGAGTCTAGGCAGCAAACAGTAACAAAAGCAAAAACCTCTCAGCCCATTCTTATTTTCAATGATTTTTAAGACTATTTGTATAGTACACAGAAATCCATACGGTGTAAACAGATTATAGGATATGCGTCACAGAGTCGCTACATCCATTGGTCGAATAGTCCAGCCATATGAAGGCAATATAGATTTGACCTGGGTCATATATCGCAAGGGTCCACTATCTCTGCAATCTCTGCAATGACTGGCTAGAGGACTAAACTTGCTATACTTCAATCAAAAAATTATTTTATTCGACTCAGATAAATAACCCTAAAATGGTACGCTGGTTGCATAGTCGTCTTATAAAGCTAATTTTACATAGTTTGTGATTCGGTTCTGTTCCGAGTTCGGATATGGACGTAGTCCGCTCCCGTTGTCCGCGTTGAGGTATCCGGTATTCTTTTATTTAGTTGAGGAAGTAGTATACCATTGAATTAGGGGCAACATTAACCATCAGTTTGTTTGCGAAAGTGGACCGGAACAGGAACAACATTGTACTACTAGGACATAAAAATATGTAATTATTCGCAAAGATAATTTGCACTTCATTAGTACAAGTAAATAAATTCAGAAAAAACTACAAGTTAACTAAACACTTACTAACCTCAAACATCTAAAAAAGATATAAAACACACGATGCTATGACTGATTTTCAGTAACTAAATGCATGGAAAGACTACGTAATGCGTAATATGCTGATGAAATACTTGTGCACATAAGTAGACAATTTCATTTAGTTTAACTTCTCATTAATTACGTGGATTCGCTACTTTCTTATCGTGATGTTACACTAAAGGACGTAAAACTAGGTATACGAAGTTCGAAATTTACAACTTTAATGACACACGGAAAGTGAACAAGGAAAAGTTTGAACTTGAAATTCTGAGTAATTAAATAGTTATTGTAGACACATGAAAGTGCATTAGCATATGCATGATTATCAGAAAAGTAGATACGCCAAAATTGCTTTGTTGAGGTGTAAATTGCGATAATTAAGATTGGTTAATTAAAAACGCAATAAAAATATGATTATCTTATAACTTATAACTATGTAATCGTCAAATCTCTGGTACGCTTACTTTCATGTAGAACAAAACAAACACTCACCTAACAAGCAAAATTATTACTAATATATAAACAGTGCCATTCCATTATAAACATGCAAAATTATTACCTACAGAAGTTACAACTGGTACAAAAAATATATTTTGCTGCAAATGAGAAGTTAGCATGGACGATTCACAACAGAACTGCCTTCTTCAAATTGCTTACAACCTTAAAGGTTCATGACCATGATTTAACAATCATATAATGTACATACATACAGTGAACAAATATTGCCTATTGCTTACATGTCTAAACTTTATTACATTACTAGCTGGTAGAATTAATGGTTAAAAAATACTACATGAACAATGAGCACTTTCACGAAATATTTTATGGAATGCAGAAATGCAAGTTTGCGCTTTAGGCAACAGTCAGTAGTTGATGTGAAGTAGATTGTAGTCTGCCGTCTCTGGTATGGGGCTCGGCTGTCTCTCTAACAAGATATATGCAATACATACAATACCTAAGTGCAATGTAGACATAGAACATTACTACATAGATCTCACAGAGACATACCCCGACCTCCAGACAAGAGAACTCCAGAGGTAAGTGCAACTCCTAACAAAATATATTCAAACGGCATATGCGACTCATATTTATATGAATCTACTATGTATATAGTAAAATGCTTAGATTTACAAGCGAACATTTCAAGAAAATCACAACCGTGGGTCACACAAGGCTAAAAAGATAACAATCCTAGCACAGAGCTGTAGATTGCTTACGATATTTAACTATTTACAAATTACTGATTTACACAAACGAACAAAGTTAGAAATAAAATAAATATACTAGCTTGCAATAATAGAAAGCACTACATTACATCATTCCATGAAGTTAAATACCGGCCTTTGCAATAACACTTATGTTGTATGTCTACTATATAGTACTATAGTAGAATGTACAATAAAGTGAGATATTATGTGAACATGTGCTAGTAATGATTGTTCGACGATGTTATTTCCTCTTGCTTGCATTCCTTTTATATAAACATGAATAAACGAACTATTAGTAATTTATTTGGACTTAGAATTGCAAATTCGGCAGTTCTTACATTATTTTTACGCTTCTTCAGTCTATTCTAGAGCCAAAGAAAAAGGGGAAATCAAATGATCTGCACATGTTTTTCTTCTGTTGTTGTGCTCCTTTATTTCTGCACTATACCCTTTCATCCAAGTTGCTGATGGACTGTCGTTCGTTCCCTTCATTCAAAGATACATTGCCTTGTCCTATCCGGTTATAATATTCTAAGTAAACTAAGTATACTTATAGCGTACAGTTGTACCCGTATATTATTATGTGCAATAGTTTTGTGTGACTGTGTGGAAGTCTCAAATACTCCCCAACTCTTTTAAGGCATTACTGATTGTTCAACCCAACCTCCATCGTAAAAGTTACATGCCAAATCCTGGAGGCAGATTGTACCATATCTATCTGTCTATTCTGTCTTGCTCTTGTCTTTGTAATATCACAAATATGCATTCAGTAACACGCAAGCAATCTATTTCAGACTAAAAGAACGATTCTCGAGGCAACTTCCAGCAAGTTGGGTAGAAAGATTCAAGACATAACAAACATCGAATTCAACTTATGTTATCTAACTTGACTTTCCTTTCGAATCCTATTTGAAATGATATAACGTAACAACACACACCGAAACGTACGTACGTACTCTCTTTTAACAATAAATAGCTTACAAACAGTTTGCCTGATATAGCTACCTATATGTTACTTTTCGATTTTTTAGTACACTAAGGATGCCGGATAACTGCAAATACGAAAGAAACTGTGTTCCGAAAGCTGTTTAGCTCAACTTTTGTACAAAACAAAACTGCAACTACAAACTACAACTACAACCCAACTCAAAAATGATGCAGCATCTACACACTACAAAACAAAATTTTATGCGAGAGCTGACGCTTCCAGAAACTAAAATGTACACAATATCCTACCTTCGCACCTAAAGAACTACTCCATGCATAATACCCTGAGTGTTTAGTGTATTGTATGCATACTCCATACAAGTACACTACATATTTACTTGGTTATACAATCATATCTACAGGATACAGCTTAAAGCCAGCATCCATCCACAAGAATATTCAACAAACACTAAAACACTACCAAAGTCAGATTCAATCCTAAATTCGACCTTTTCTAAAGGAATATTCAGAAACGGAACCAGAACGGCGAGCATTTATGCATCTAGTAAGTATGTGATGTAGATGTAGGGGCTGGATAGGCGGCAGAACTCCACTAAACTACTTTACTTGCTTTACGATTGCACTGCCAGTGCCAGACCAGAAGATTTGATATAAAGTACATAGCAGGTATCTTCGTGCTCTCGTACTAGGAATGTTGCGTTAGTATCTTAGTAGTATGTGTGCTGTAGCTGCGCACTTGTCCAGGAAATAGCTGGAAGAAAAGAGCTCTTAGTGTGTACATAGCAGTCTTGGTCTCCGACACCAATAACATCACTATCTAACTGGAAACTAGATAGACAGGCCCTTAGCTACGGCTTTTCGTCTATACTCATGGTGCGCTCGGTCTTAGTCTTGGCTTGAAAAACGATGGAATAGAACTGATGTGTTTTGTTTTGGAAGAAACTCTCTAGCTGGCTGGAGCCTGGCTTTATACAGATGAAAATCTTTTTGCTGGCCTGCAAGCAGCAAGGGAGTCCTTCAATTCAATCCAATCCATGATCATTTCTATTATGTGAATACGTACGTTAATACAGAATGTGTCGTATATATGTACATAGAACATCCTTGCTTATTTTTTGTGCTCCATAAGTACATTACACAACACAAACAAATGTACGCTATGTTATAAATATCCCGTGTAATATGTAGTATATACGACACAAAATCCCAAAACCACGTCAACGACAAATTCACGACCAGAAAAAAGACCAGAGAACCCAGCAGCGTACTACGTTCTGTCTGTGTCTACTCTGTCCTGTCCTTAATCTTATATTATGTGCTATACTTCGCAAACATAACTTCATTTGCATGTAGCTAAACCCAATATTATTATAATGTTTATGTTACACAAGAGCAGTAAGTCAGCCCTAAAGACATCACTTTGTGAATTTATTTAATTTACACAAAACATTTGAAGCAAAATGCAAATTGGTAAGCAGGCTTTCCTTTACCGACTCCTAGCTTATAATGATTTGATTATATATCTGGTAATAATGATACATCATTAGTAAGTTAATCTAGTATTAGTTCATTTGCTTACGATTGTGCATAAAAATGGGTCTTTGAAATGAGTGACTGACAAACTGATTGGTTTCCGATTTGACTCCTTAGAAGGATCCTTTTGAGCTAATTTATGGTACATGCTTGTGTAGCACGGTACTCTATGTTAACTTGAGGCGTCTTTGGCTGGCGAATTTCCAGAAGTAGAGACATGAGTGTAGCATACATAGACAGACATAGGCTGAGTTCACCAGCGTCGCAGCGCATTGGTCTTTGCATCGGCTACATTGCATTGCTTGTACTCTTGAAGTCAGCTCACTCACACTCACCAGACTCACCACCAGCAATGAGTATACCTTCTCTATATTTTAGAGTTGTGTAGTTAGAAATTGTAGAAGTGAGCAGTTCGTAACCTTCCATTGCTAGACCAGCAAGATACTACAGAGAATGGAGAAATCCACAGAGAGAGAGAGAAAACAGTAATAGTATTAGCAGTCATCACGACGACGTCAAGGCAAAAGACTCATTCGATATTTAAAGCAAGTGAGGATGGAGAAGCACCGTCAGTACTCCTTACTATCTTGTTTGACTACGACCACCACAAACAGGGTGGCTTGGCTCTGAGGCTTGCAAACGATAAGAGTAGAAAAGCATTTTCATCTTCTCAGGGGATTCGTTGAGAATATGATGGCGATTATTTAAGAGCAACTCACAATATATACTAGACCTGTACTTACTGAACTGAACATTGTACAGTGCATATATTTAACTTAACAGAGCACAGGACAAGTCTCAGACACGGCATGACAGGAAATCAACAAGAAATCTTGGATTCGTTATTTGTCGTGGTGTATTCTACTCTATCTGCATCTATGATCTATATTCATAGTCCATCCATTGAAGCATACTTCATGGGAAACCCTAAGATAGGCAAGCAAAGGCAAAACAAACAAACCAGCAAGGAATTCATCAATTCCTCTTCAGTTTGAGTACAGCTCGAGCCGAGCTTACAAACAGATACAGCAGCTGAGGTTTTCTTATAGTGTTTGTACTTGCAGGAGTATGCAGTTAGTGCTAGTTCTTCTGACGAGCAGAACGGATTATTATGGAGCTCTATTCAAACGAAATCAAATCAGAAGGACGACTACAAATTGCAATAATTTGCAAGCTAACTACAAACTAGGTATCAAAGAACTAACAGGACTACCAATCAGGTTCATTCACAGTCCAACCGTAATCTGTTACTAACATTATCAAAACAACTGGCAATGGCAGCAACATCAACTTCTTGCAAACAATGCACTGTACACTACAACTACATACTCAGACTCTTTTGCCAAACCTGATTGGAGTTTCACATTCAACTTTTAAATATAACCGATTATCTACCTGAATGTTTATGTGACTCTAAACGAATCGTTTTCACTACCTATCTGTAGAATTTGTACTGTACTCCTCTAAAGTAGACAACAGTCCTGACCGATACTTCAAATTTTGTTTAAAATTACACAGTGATATAAGCGCTTCCTATTTCAATACCTCCAAAGCAATTGGTGTTTTCACTTGATTTGTTTAATGAATTCCTTACACGATTGATTTGTTCTGAAATAGTTCTACTGTTTCTACAACCGAATCTGACGTTTCCTGACCACTTGTCTGATTGATCACTTGATCTTCAATTATGTTGACTGATTGGATTATTGGATGGAAGTTGTGTTTGTGTAACGGCTGAAGGCCAAAGCACAGCTCTACTTCTATCTTGTTTTCAGTTGTTAACTGTTGACTAGACAAAGAAATTATGAATCAACAAACACATGATCTATACATTACATTTTGAATGATTAAAAAAACAACAATGTTTTGTGCTTGTGTGTACCGTCAGTGGTCAGTGATTTGATTAGCTTTTACAACATTAAAGTCTTGTAGACAGCTGACGAATATATTGGGACTGTTGTGATTTCCATTGTTATTTACAGTATTCAATAGCTACAAGGTTGAAGGTGAGTGTTTGTAAAGCTTAACCCTGAGCCAGTGCTGCATCCAACAAGTTAGCCAGTGTCCAGTTCATCTTAAACACAAAACAGACAAGTGAATAAGACGAACAAAATTAACTCATTATTTCAATTTGTGTTTATTCGTGGTCAGTGGCTGATTCAGCAAAGCTGCATAAGGAAAAAAAATAGGCAGGGCAAACAGACCTAAGAAGGGCACATCTTCAGGCACACCACACATGCTGGCTGCAATTAGACTACGACTGTCTTGTGTTGCGATGGTGGGAAATGTAGATCTGATTCTGGATGCCCTGAAATAAAAATAGGCACATTTTAAAACTATTTACTCAGTCATTAGTTATTTTGAACATTGTATGCATAAACAGAAAAGATGCGGAATAACGAAGTCTTATTTATTGCTGATTATAAGTCATAAGTAAATAGAGGTTACCAACTTCTTTATACATCTAAATACAGTTGTTTGACTGAATAAGCTACGAGCTTATAGGTCACATTGCGATTTTAATAAAGCAGTTTATCAAGTCTTGGTAATTATTTGTAGCTATATATATTTACGCAAATTTTCACAAAAGTTAGTAATTTATTATTTTATGCTCAAATAACTTTTGTTCCTTTGCGGACGTGTTAGTAAGCAGTTTCCTTATGAGCAAGTAAGAGCTTTACAAAACGGAAGGCAGTAGTTAAAGATGGAAAATGTAATTTGGAAGTAATTGTTTATTAAATTATTACGTGTAAGCCATCGGAATGTAAAATCCCATTTTAATAATTTGAATAAGTGATTGCTGAAAAATATTGTATATTTTGCATATACGCTAATCACTCCTAAGTAAATCTTTCTATCCACTTAAATAATAACAAGACAACAATAATGTAATACTTTCTATGAGAGAGCGAGGAAGAAATATAATACACGAGGGTCAAGACAAGTCATTAAGAAAAGCAATCTAATTTTAACAAAATAATTAAAAAAGACAAATTATCGAAAATAGTAGAAAAGTATCATTCGAGGTTTTTTTGATGTGCTTAAATATTATCATTATTATCGTTCTAGTCTAGTATCCGTATTATCAATCATCAATAATTAAATTTCATTGCAACCACTAAAAATGCCACCAAGTCTTCCCTTTCTTTTTCATCCACAGGTTTATTTACTATTTTCTTCCTGGAAACCTGGTACTAGGTCACGATATCCAATTATTTCGGATGCCCGGTTCCAACCCCCACTCCCAGTAGAACCGGGCATCATTCTATTCTAGCTGTCAAATCAGTGCCCATAGCCCACCATTTGCCATCAAAAATGACATAGTTTCAAATTAAAATAAAAAGCTATATTTTCGTCAGAGAGGTTTCTCACAATTGGTGGCCGGCCACCAAATTAACATAAATAGGTATTGACATGCCTATAATGCCTGTTTGTGTTTTCCTTGAATTGTGAGAAACGTCTATTAGACATTAACTAATAACTAAAGTGCTCCCCAAATAAGTAGTTTAGTTTACCCAACACATAGTTGATAGTAGAATGACTATACAATAAAATAATAGAACAATCATTTTTTACCTGCCTGAAGGTAACTGCAATTATTCGGCATATTTTGAGAATTTGTTAATCACAATTTTCAGCAACTAGTATGCTTATTTAATTTATTCTATAAAATATCCTTGATAGCTGTTTATTCATAAAAAATTATAACTGCAAACTTACCAATGACACACAATAATGACCATAAACGGTCAGAACAGCGGCACAGTGTGAGCGTATATGTAATGTATGACCACGACCAGTGACTAACCCAAACCAATGGGTCAAAAAGCTAACAAAAATAGGCCATATCTGTATTTCACCTGACATCTAATGAGTAGACCGATTTGTGGTGAATTTGGTGTGAATACAAGTGAATTTGATGGCGGGATCCTTCGTACCATGAAGATATTCCGAATATCTTCATGGTACGAAGGATCCCGCCATCAAACTCACTTGTATTCACATCAAATTCACCACAAATCGGTCTACTCACTAGATGTCAAGTGAAATACAGATATGGGCTATATAATAAAATTAGGACGCTATTTTAATAACTGATCATAATGATAACCAAAACGGAAAATTATAAGGTTTGTTTACTAAAATTATAATTATTAAGAAAATGAATACCCCTATTTTTTGTCAACTGTCGAAATCGTAAATCCAGAGACGGTATTCGATATTCGGTAAAGATCTCCTCAGAGTACGGTTACGACTACGACTACGGTGGCCAGAGGAAGCACTTATTTGAATACTACTGCTGCTCCTTCTTAAAGAGTCCATGTCGTTTGTCGTTTACTTTTGCACTTTGCGCTCAACTCCACTTTCACTGACCACTAATAATACACTTAATGTGCACATAGAATACATCCAACTTTACTTGGGCTCAAGACTATAGGGAAAGCTTATTTCAATTTACTACTCTTTAATCAAAAAAGACAACTGAATCAACAATGGCGGGTGCAAAGCCTGGAGTTCACATTGTTCAACTGAAGAAAGTGGCTGTTCCAGAATACATGACCGAGGGAGAAAAATTTGTCAAATGGGACGAGGTAGGTTTAATACTTTATTGTGTATTTGATGCATTTATATATAATGAACATTTTTACAGAATATATGGGACAAAATTGGAAGAAAAATGTTCATGCACAAAAACAATTATAAATTAGTGTAAAATAAGCAATCTGCTGGTGCTAATGGTTGGTAAAAGTAACTTTATTTTCTGCATTTAATATTTGAAAACAGTTTCTAACTTCAAACTTTCACCAATTCTTGCTTTTCCCCAATACACAGAAGAGTTATATCATAGCTGATAGAGTTATATATTTACGTTGAAACCTCCCAAATCGGTATGCAAGTCTATCCTTATCTCCGTTGTCTGTGATGGCTGGCCATTGTCGGTGACCCGGCATCATTACTTTAATTGTTCACTATGATAGTTTGGGGAATATGCTTATTTTCACTGGAGAGATTGTTACAATGGGTTTTATTACACTGCATTACCTGAAAATATGCATTTCAGTAACTTTGTAAGATGATTTGGTTTGCGTATATGACAAGGGAAACTAAAATATATAACTGGATACTAATTAGTTCTGAGGTTCTGACACATAATTATTATTATGCTCCACTAAAGTGAAAGGCGAGCGTAGGAGAATTCAAGATTTAACTTAAAACATGCAATTGTTATTCTTGTCGGTAATAACGAAACATTATTGATAGTTTTCTTCCTTTCTGTAGAAAGAGAAAGCAAGGAGGATTCCTTCCTGGAATACCAATGCAACTGACGATTTACTCTATATATACATTTAATGTACATGAAGCAGTCGATTTGGTGGACTGATAAATTTTCTGTTAGTTACATAGAGATATGTATATGTAATGGTAGTCGTAATGGAATGAAACTCAACCAACAAGTGATATTTTATTAGAGAGCGTTGCTGGTTTTGGCGTGATCATAAACCTTTCCCCAGGTGCATCGTTTTCCTTTAAGTTGAATAGTAGTTGGGACTTGGTGCGCTGGAACTCTCTCTGATGTTAAGTTGATTTCAGTTTTCCTTTGACTTGAACTCTACAAAACTGACTGTTTGCCTTGCGTTTGATGCTGAAATGCTGTTGGTTTTATAAGTTTATAAGTGCTTAGGGCTACTCCATTTAAATATATAATGTAATAGCAAAGACACTTTCCCTATAGTTTCCAGAGCCGTACTTTTAATTTTTCATAAGCCCATAATTTATGCATACGAACACAAGTGTACATCTGGTGTTCATAGTTTAACAATTAGGTAGCTTATACATCAGGAGAAAAGCAGACTCAGGTAACTTACAACTTCTAACTAGTAGACAAGACACTATAGGTATATGGAGTAGCGTTTGCTAAATAGTTGCCTACTTGAGTGAATTTGAGTGAAATGACTTGCCTTCTTCATTCTTTGTCTGACTCCACTCACTCTTCTGACGACAGTAGTTTACGTTAAAAGGTTTTGTTTAGCTTTACAGGTTGTCATCATGTCTACACGTTGTAAGCATTAAGCAAATAATGTTAACCCTCCCTATATTGATACAGATTTAATGTAAGCAGCTAATTCACTGTGAAGTGAGGGCAATGTAACATCAGGGCCATAATATTATATTGTCGGCGTCGGGATGTAATACTGTAACTGAAAACACTTCAATTTATTTTCAGTTGACGCTGTAAATTAGGCATTTATGTTAGTTATATTGTAGCTACTTATTCGTAAATGTAGAGATAATAAAATAATGTGGCTTGACCTTGACTTCCTGTTAAGGTGTAACTTGGCTTAATTAAAATTAGCCTTTTTATAACCTTCATCGATCCTTTTTTAAGACTCTTTGATGACTTTTAGTTGTTTTCCAAAACTGTGAATTGGCCACTTTAAAATATTCTCGGAGATTCTAGGTGCTAATGTGACTATTTTTAAAGGACAGCGACTAATGCTAATTTTCATCATTATCATTTTTTCCAACCTACACACACATTAACATTATTGCACCCAAGGAGTGTCAACAGGGATACCACACCAGTAAAAGCTCCTTAATTGCACCTACTGTAGATGAAATAGGCTTAAAAGAATGAACACTTTCACTGCACTAGTATAATTTATTAAGTCAATTTCTGAGCAACATGTTGTCATTTTATGTGGCTTCGTCTTTTGTACATTATTTGGACAGTCATTGCAGTTCTGTAGAGAGTTGAAGTAATTTCACCGTTCGGACGGGTGCGGGTGGTGATTTTTAGTAGATATTATAAGGTATGCGATAGATAATACATGTTACATTGTTTGGTAATCCAAAACTAGGCGTTTGTGTATTATCTTTGTCACTGATTGACTGATTGGACACAATTACCCCGAAAACCATTTTTCTGTGATATCTTTTGTCAGATTCGCAAAAATATAAAATTCATCGCAATCACAATCCAATAATCCCTGAAAACAAATCTTATCTTGGCGTTTTAAGCGTAATTGTGATAACCGAGAGAGCTTGCAATACAAAATGATGATATACTATTCAACTTAAGGCTGCAAAAATGAAGTTATGAATGAGACTTTTAGTGTTGTTAGGTACTCTTTGCATAGGCAATGGTTTTCAGTTTACAGTGCACAATTACATATACATATAAATTTTAGTTACATGACACATGTGCGTATTTTTTTTAAATTCATTTAAACTTGTATATAATACTTACTGTATCTGTATATACAGTATTACATATTGTAGATGCTGCAACTAGTTTTGTATACTTGGTATATCTGGAGTCTGAGTATAGTTAATATTTATTTTATCCATGATGCTAATTGTTTTTGTAATGTACATTGAGGTTATTATGTTACTCTTGTATTGTACCAATGTTTTGTTTATGTTATAAAGGACAAATGTTATTTGTTTCCAGGATTCGGGAGTAGGAAATCCAGTAACTCTAAAAGTAGATCCAAATGGATTTTTTATATACTGGACCAACCAAAATAAGGTAAGCGTTACATTTTATGTGATTGCAGTAATGATTTGTCGCAGTGTTTGATGCATAGTGTTTGCCCATCAGGGGATCTTACATTATCTGACTGATGTTTGTGTAGGTTGTTTAGTATGTGTGTAAGCTAAGTGAAAGTACTATAAAGAGGTCATATTTGACATATTAATACACCCATTCTGTATCTCATGATATCGCGTACGATATCACCTTTAAAACTGTCTACAAATGGTGTGTAAATAGTGGGAAGTACTTTACTGTGCATCGTTTCCTTCCAGAGAATTTTTACAATGATTTTACGAGTTAATGTAGCACGTCCATGCAGTATAACACTGATAGGCGTGGCGATACGGTAGAGCTAGTACCTTTACTATCCTTTAGCAACTGCAACTGGAATAGATAAGTGTATTGTACTGTAGTACAGGTTTAAAAGATATATTATACACATAGGTATTAGGAACATGATATTTTATTGCAGACTTGTTTATGACAATATACTTTTACACGACTTAGCTGGGGGTAGTCCATTAATAACAAATATAGAAGCAAATAAGTAAGTCTGAAGAAAAGAATGAGAATATTACGCTTAAGCAGTTATTATATCATGTAACCAGAGAATTACTTCTTTATTATTGTCACACAGACAGGTACTCCAAACTCTAAACCTCAGCGCATCAGTCAAAAGTAACGGACTTCGTGTATTTTTATGTAGTTAATGGATGCTTAGGTTCTTTTTAGGTAAGCAGAACCGAAACATCTTTCCCACGCACTCCGTATAATGCATCCTATATTCTATATATGCTTTTAATTATACTGACAGACAGTCGTGTAATGTGTCAATTTCACAAAGTTCTGTGATGTGACAATTTATGTGCCTTAGTTTGATCCTTAAAACAATGTCCGGATATAAAACCTTCTTTCACACACTCTATGAATTGATGAGAAATTAATTACTTGTACCTTATAACTTTCTTATTGAGTTACCAAAATACAGGAGAAAGTACGGTAGGTTTTTTTCTTGCTACACTTATTTAGCGTTAAACCTTCTCGTATTTAGGGCTAAATAAAGCATGTCGAGCTTCAAAATAGTTTAGGTATACACATACAGCCATTATTGGTGCTCTGTTTTTTAATAGTTATATAATATAATTAAGATTTATGCTTACGTAAGATCAAAGTCTTCATCTATAGTATGTCTGCATTCTCCGAAATCTGTGATGCACTTGTTCTCTGAACGGCAATTTTCACGGTAAAAAATAACGGCTAATGGTTAAGATATTCGTTGTGATGGATCGTGGAAAACTACGTCTGCCTACTTTTACAACTCCTTTGATAAAGATGTCTCATTATTTATTATGACTGTCTGCTCTGCACGGTAGAACGGAGAAAGTTAAGAGGGTTGGCTATAATCTGGTTTTATTTAATAACATAGGATGTGGATTTACTGGACATTTCTACAATTCGCGACACAAGGACAGGGAAGGGAGCCAAGATTCCCAAAGATCCAAAATTGCGACAAGTCGTCTCTTTGGGATCTCAAGACACTCTTGAAGAAAAGACTGTGACAATCGTGTCTGGCCCAGATTTTGTCAATCTCAACTTTATCAATTTTTGTTGTACAAAAAAGGAAACTGCCAAGGTACGAATACATTCCATATGCAGCATATATACTACTGTATAGTGTATAAAATATGCTATGCTAACTACTTACATGTATGCATTTAAAAGGCGTATTCATAACAAGACAGGGTATTTGTACTCAGTCACTTTATCTTCTTGTTCTTGTCACTCATTGGTATCTACTTATTTATTTATCCTCTCGCTTTCCAAATAACTGTGAAAACATTGTTGGAGCAAAGCAAGCTGAACGGAACAAATACAAAACGTCTGATACTATATAAAACTTATTGCGTGTAAAATTGAAGTAATATTATTTAAACATGTTGTAGAAGTTGCAAAGTTGTATCTTTCCTTCCCAGTGGCCAGGTTTGCATCAATTGGGAATGAAGGAATCATTTAAAGTTAATACTAAAAATAAAACCAGATAGCAAAACATTGCCGTAAATGCCAATCAATGTCCATGGCCCATAAATTCTTTTGCATAACAGTGGCCATATATTATGTAAACAAAGTTGTGTCTTACAAGTTTTACTGCTTCTTGAAATTGAAACAACTACCATTTCCTATTTATGGCTTTCGGATAAGAACACGAGTAAGAAAATGAAGAAGCTGCTTTTACTTATATGGATGTCGTACATAGAGAATTTGTATTTTTTTCTATATCTTAAGTGCACAGTTAGTTTGGATGATATAAAAATGATACAATTTGTCTTTGGGTGGGTTTGTCAGATGTGGGCGGATGAGTTGCTGTCTATAGCGTACAACCTGTTGCAGCTAAACAGTCCCATCATGTCCTTTTTGATGAAGATACATTGCAAATTGTCGATAATGACGGACAAGCAGGGTAAAATACCAGTGAAGAACATCATAAGGACATTCGCACAAAACAAAGAGGACCGGAAAAAAGTAGAGAAGGCGCTGGACGCCTCCGGTCTTCCATCTGGAAAGGTGAGTTGTCACCACCAAAGTGGTTTCATTTTTATACCTCTATTACTAACGACTTATATAACAACTTCATTAAATATATTATGTACTATGTAATGACTAATGACTTACAACCATATGTATAATATTATTGTGCGTAATACTAATACCTATGTTCGATGAATCTATCTATTAATGCCACTTGTATGTACATGTATTGTATTATTTGTACTACTTCTGTCAAATCAACCGACAATCTTGATCTCGATTATGTCAACAAACGAAATTAAACGAGTTATAGTCTAGTCGCGAATGTTTTTCGATCTATCTGTATCTATCTGTATGTAGAGCTTGGGTGTGCACCTTCTCATGTCAAGATCCTTACAGGTTAGGTTATTCACTTTGACAGCATAATACTTATATACTAAATTAAGTATACAAAATATTTTTTTCCAAAAATTGAGTTCTTTAAGTTCTTTTTTTTCATTTCAGTTAATTTCGGTTGATTTGTTTGTAGTTTTCATACAACAATGGAAATTCTGTATTAGACTAATTGTAGAATAGAAGTTAAGATTATGTTGATTCATTATTATTATTCATTTATGTCAATTTAACACTAAAAAAATCATTATTGCCTTCAACAAAATTTGACATTATGTTTGGGGCAATTATGGTACTTTGTATGTTGCATACCCAAAACACCTAATGACTAAACTACCTTCACATTGTAGTCGCCACTTGCTGCCTTGCCCAAACCCGTTGAAAAACTGGCGAAAACACCACTGTTAATGGTAAACAATGAATACTCGCATTTTAAGACTGTTATATTAAGTAACTTTCATGTATAACTGTTTAAATGTACTTTTACCCATTCATTATTTTACTACGTACGTACACACCCATACATAAACCTTCTTTCAACTTTCACTTCACCTAAATCTAATAGCCAATTTATACCTTTTTTCATCTTCCACATTTGCCATTTGTCTTCATTTTCGATGTTGATTATCCTTCTAGGATATTTACTCATTTGCCACTGCAGTCTTACCTTCTATAGTTCACATAATTATTCGCTACAGCAATTTCTAAGCCTTCAAAGTAAAACACATGTCTTTCAAGCTGATATGATTGTTCCCTTGCAATATACATCCGTTTCACATTCTCTTTTCTATTATGCTGTAAGTTTTGCCATTATCTATGTCAATATAGGTGCATTCATGCCTATATCTATTCTCTTTACATTTCACTTAATTATAGTTTGTCTATCTCTTTGATGCATTTAATTTTGAAAGTTATAATTATAACCCGGAAAATGTAACTGCATTTCAGTTGTTTGAGTTCTTCTAAACTTATTTTTTATTTCTGTCAGTTAGTATATTATTCGTAATGAGCATTGTATAGTATAACCTCTAAAGTTGAACTTTAAATTTTGTTGGCTTTTCTCACATTTCCCATTTGATTTAACATTAACATAAGTATATGTATATACTGGGTACTGGGGATACTGGGTAGATACTGGGTAGATACTGGGGAGTTGCTAAATTATGAAATATACTACAAGAAACTGCTTGGCTATTGATCACTACTTTAAGTGCTCCACAAGTTTATTTTTTTCTATATACTAACCTCTACCGAAATGACTATATAGAGAAGGATTGAAATGTTAAGTGATTCAACCTTTTACAAACCTTGGTTGTTTAATGAAGAATTGTGTTGGCTTTTTTAAGTTTCCCAAAAATGTTGATTGAAAGTGTAGGTGTAGATAAAACCTTATGAAAATACGTGCAGAAAACCGCTTGGCCAGAACGATTATAATTTACATGTAAGTTTCCTTTGTTTAAACCTGAAGTTTATGTACTGAAATAACTGTGTAGATTACCATTAAAAACAATTGCACCATATACCCAACTGTGAACTTGCATACTGTTAGTTTTTACTAGGTACATTTGCACTGTATTCGTTAATGTCTGTACTTAAAAGAGCTCTACTACTTTCCTATGCTGTATATTATGAGTAAGTATCCCCACAGACGTTAAAGAATTTTCATATATACCTAATTATTATGCAAAACTGTAGCTGAAGCTGAGCCTTAGTGTGTACCTACTTGTAATTAGTAGGCGTGTAAGGTAACAGCATAAAGTAAAATGTGTATATTGATAGACCTATTTATATTTATCATGCCATGCCAATGCAAATAAGTTAAGATTCTGTAACCAGGAACTAATGACAGCCTGTGTGTATTGTCCTGTGCATACAGAGCATATCGACTTACCAAAAGCAATTATTTCTTCTCTCTGCCATTCGTCCATGGCTTTCGCTTGGCCTTGCTGGCATGGGAGCGTTTAGTGCTCTTATACTCATGGGCTGGTCCTCAGCTGAAGCTTTTACGACTTTCACTTCACTCTGTCTCTTTCACTATTTCATCTAAAATATCTACTCTTCTTCTGCTCTGCTGTTCTCTTCTAACTCTTCTAGTCTGCCATGCTAACCATTGTGCCGCCCACTAATACTCTCTATCACTATCTCCACTCTATTCTATTTACTATTTAAGTGTACTATTTACCTGTCACACTTTTCTTGAATTCTCAGTTTGGCCGTAATCGTATTCATTTCCTTTAATGGACAAGATTTCTCTCAAAGTTATCTATTTATATATGTATTATTAAACCTCTTTTTGTATCTGTACGTACGTGTCGTATGTATGTAGTCTATTTGTATGTATGTGGGTGGATGGTAGGAATGGGGATGGAAATTGTATTTTCCGTTTGTTGTTTGCTATTGATCTGTACTTTTATTAATAATTAATGACTGCACTTATACAGAACGACTCGATCAGCCCATCTAAGTTTGGTTTCGAGGAGTTCTTCACATTCTACAAGAACTTGACAGTGCGCTCAGAAGTGGAGAAGGTTTTTGATGATATCTCTCAGTCCAACAAGAAAAAGCTCATGTCAGCAGAACAATTTATGGAATTCATTAATAAAGAACAGCGAGACCCAAGGCTCAATGAAATCCTTTATCCATACACTACTCCAGAGAAAGCTAAAGAGCTCATCGATGCTTACGAGCCGAATCCGTTTAATGCTTCCAGAGGTATGCTTTCCCTTGAAGGATTCCTTCGATACATTCTCTCCGAGGACAATGCCATTGTGTCCATGGAGAAATTCGACCTTTCGGATGACATGGATCAACCTCTTAACCACTACTTCATCAATTCTTCCCACAACACTTACCTTACAGGTATGTCATGTCACTTACAAAGTGCATCCAATTTTCTCAACCTTGATTGATGTATTTCTGGTCGAGCTGCAGAATTGAAACTCAGCACGGCACATAAATTACAGTCTGACTCTCTCTCTCTAATGAAAATCCCATAAAATTCTTCGTAGAGGAAAACGCATAAACAATTTCATGGTACAACGACGATGATGGTAGAAGTATAGAATCAGGTAGCATCAAAGATACTACAACCTTGAGTATATATCTCCTATTAATGGTAGTGTAGAATGATTTTCTTGAAGAGTTGCGATTAGGTTTCCCTTATAAATATTTACTGCTGTGTAGTAAAATTTAAGGCATCAATTAACGTCATTTACGACCTGAGGCTACAAACTGTCTAATGCTACAAGAAGGAGGAGTGGAAGGAAAGCTATAACTTACACATCTAATTAACATTTATTACTATAATGGTGCAATCAGCGAAGCAGTAGTGTGTAAAGAGAGGCATTTTGATTGCATACCTGCTTAGGTGTTAGCTTCCCAATTAGTTTTACCTACGATCATCTTATTTTAGACATAGGAAATTACTTGTCTGGGAATCCCAAATTGTTTTTAATTAAGGGAAATACAAATTTCCTATAGTAAGGTAGACTGGAAGTGATTCCTTTCGTAAATTGAAGCCAAAATACTAAACCGTGGTGCTAATTTCCACTTTTGTAAACAAGTGCTTTAGTCAATGTAGTTTTCTGCATTCTAATGGATACAATTTCGCTTGTAGTACTTCAGCGTGTCAGATAAAGTAATTTGGTTGGTGTCAGGTATCTGTTTAGATATTTAACTTGCCTCCCTGCATCGTCTATGCTAGCACTCGTTAAGTTAGACGTGGACATTATGTAGATGCTTATCTTGTATGTATTGGTTTCAAGAATGTTGTATCAGATGTATCTCAACTTGTTGTTGTATTGTTTCGCGTTTGTATAGAGAGATACCTATATCGATTAGAAAAGATGTGAGGCAGCAGTAGAAACAGGGTACTTTACTAGGTCTGCCTAGTTATCGACGTAGTTGAGAAGAGTGAATCGATGCTTTAGTGAAGTTATGCAGGAGATAGTTAAATAGAGAAGGATTGGTTGTAGACGTGGTCGTAGTATGTTAAACTAGAGTTAAGTGCACCGACGTGATCTCAATGCTGATGAAGTGAGACGGAAGTTTGAAGGTGTGAAAGAAGAAGAGGAGAGGCGGATGAGAAGAGGATGAGGGTGCCGGAGTATTTTGTACAAGAGATCTTTAGTCTTTACAATAGTACGTACAAGTGTCTGAAGGTTCTTTTGTTTAGTATGTAGGTTGCATAGCCTTGTTATACTTGTGTATTTGCCTTGTTGTACTTTGTATTGTAGTTCAGTTGGGCGGTCGGGCATTGGGTTGGGTTGGGCGTGCAGTGTAAATTTTTCGATACTTTGTCGTATTAAGGATATTGAGAGTGGGAAAGGTTTATGTACTAGGGGTATATAGGGAGGATGGTAGTAGTGGAAAGAAAGAGATGGGAAGAAAGTGAGCTGATTGTGAACTCGAGTGAAGTGGTATACATGGAAAGTATCTCACCTCGCTGGAAGCCACACTCTGAGTAGGGAGTTTCTATTTCTAAAAGTGTCTACTATAATGTTGATATTTCTATGCATGTACTTAGCATTATATGCAAAATGTTCATCCACGTGTAATGTATAGATACTTACTGTAAGTGAGAATTGCTATATTTTCAATAGGAATCCTTTTGGATGGCAGGAATAGAAATATTTAGACTTGGTTGAGGTTGTAGTAGTATGTAGGAAAGGGAGCGTAGCTGGATGGAGTTTTGCTGGAAGAATGAAGAACTCCAGCAAAGCGGAGAGAAGGGAATGAAAGAGATAGAAATAGAGAGACAGAGAAAGAAGAGGCTTTGAAGACTGGGATGGAATGAGTGGAGTTGGTGAGGACGACGAGAGAGGAAGTTGCGAAGGAACGGAGTGGAATCCGTGCACTGAATGCTAATGCTAGATTATTGATTGATTTGGTTTGCTTGGTGGACTTTCAGGGCATCAGTTAACTGGGAAAAGCTCGGCAGAAATGTACAGACAATGTCTGTTAGCTGGATGTCGATGCGTCGAGCTGGATTTCTGGAACGGGAAAACGGAGGAGCCCATTATTGTTCATGGATATACTCTCGTTGATGACATATCTGCCAAGGTACCTTCAACTTCTCTTTTCTTCTGTCATGCATCCATCCACAGCAAACAACCAAACCATAATATACCATACCAATCATTCACTCTCTGTATCTATCTATACTAATATCTGTTCCTGTAATATCTCTTGTTTATATTTACTCAAGTAAATGTACATACCAGACCTTAGTACACATACCTGACTGCATTCGTACAACTCAAGTTAAGGGTACACAGAAAATATGTATGTAGTTCATTGTGGAATACCTACATGCAACGTACTATAACATAGCCACTAGCAATTTACACAATAGTACTATTGTGCTTTGTATACCGCAAACACTTTGTGTGTGTATAGAAGAGAATTGCCTCAACATGACACATCGCTGTGCAGCTACCGTTTCCCAAATGAAAATGAATGTATGATAATAGCATCCACACTCCTTTTCAAGTGAATGAGTGATCCCAACCACCGACCCTGTCGGTTCCGTCAGTCCTAGCCTACTAGCTCTAGCTAGTGTACAGCAGGTTATCATTTCCATTTGAATTTCATTTTTTAACTTCCTCGCCCACAGAAATCCATCAGATGAAATACTTCATCGACTTCTGTCTGTCTGTTTAGGCTCTAGCTCTACGTTCCAAGTGAAAAACATACTTCAGTCAAGCATATCTCTATGTGTATGCTCTGGTGAACCTTTGATGCTTTCTCTTAACGATTTCCTACTATTACTACTTTGTTAATGATGAGCCTACAAAGTCAAGTGAAAGCTGTAGTGAAACGTACTGAATTCTGCCAGACAGCCAAAAACGTTTCATTCTTAGGCATTTGTCTGGCGAAAGGTAAATATACTAGAGAGATAACTGCATCACTACTACAGGTAGAACATATACTGTAATTACTTAACCAAAATTGTGTGGGTATTATATTGAGGTCTATGTGAGAATCCCTTATTATATGAAAGCAGAGACTGAGTTACCCCAAAATGCGCTCTGTAATTTTTGCTGTCTCACTGACTCTGTGTTATATTGTTAGCAAATGTATGATGATTTTTATCTGTCTAACCAAATAACGGAATCATAATTCACGCTCGAGCTACTTTATTTATTCTACTCCTGCATACAGGGCCAATTCATTCGTGCCCATGCCACTTTTATAGATTTTTTCTATTTCTGTTCGTTGCTGTTTGGTTCCCAGGACCCATCCAAATGAATCAACACGAACGAGCAAGCACACCACTTTTGGATGCCAATGCTCGTTATTATGATTCGCTGTGTTGAACAAACAAGAGATTGTGTTTTTAAACAATCTTCTAATTTATTTGCTATCTGTTCAACGTCACATATTCGTGATCAATAACTAATGAGTTGACGTGTGTCTGTGTCTCCTATCTAAACATCAAATCATAGCATAATAATTAAGTTGAAATAAACGTGTAAGAGTACAAGATTCACCTTGATTCGACGAGTGTATGAGTCATGAGTGACAGTGTCATAATGTCATCGTGTCGTGCAGAGAGGACTGTCTTTCATTCCCACTTTTCTTTCGAAAAGACATGCAAAGGAAAGGATTTTATGAATATTAGTTCATCTGTAATAGTCAGCCATTTCATTCTATTCATCAATCATAAGGCTCTGTAATAAAATAAGATTAGTTAGTTTGGGAGGGATGACAGGCCCAGTGTCTCAGGAACTCTAATGTTGCATGTAATATATCTCGTTCGTGTCTTTGTGGAATCACTTTTGGTTTGCTCCACTTTCAGTTTACCTTCTGTCCCTTATCCTTTTTTCGTCCGTGCTCTGGAACATTACTACTACCTTGAGGAAACATTACTAAATCTTAGAATAAGAATGTTCACTTAAAGTGACTTTTTAGGTTTGCGTAGCTTATCGTCAGCGGCTTACATTTTAGTTTGCAATCCCAGAATCCCCCGCTACATTTTGCGCTACTACTACCACTAGGCTATAGTAGGTATCTTTAATGTGATGTTTGACAAGTGACTTCTATCGTGTATTATATCCCTCTCTATATTATAATAGAGTTTGAGGTTGTCCTACTGTTGAATTATATGTACTGTAGAAACAGATACGGCATTCGATTTGCTATACTTTGGTTTAGACAGTCAACATTCAAGATTGCGTGATTTTGATATTAACTCTTGTCATTATGTCGTCCTCAATACACTCTTCGTGTGCTTCGGTTGACATAAAATGGGTTTCGTTGGGTTTGATGATTTTACCTTGTAGACTTCTTGCTCGTTTTCCAATTTTGCATGTAAATGGGATTTGTCCTAAATAATAAATGGGAAACTTTCGACTATGCATTTCGGAGTTTACCTCATTTTATTTTCTATGTAGCACTGTGAGATGCGATGCGATCGTGCATTTATCTGTCTTGTACTGTTCGAACTCCTATTTCATTGTACTCTATCTGCTTCACTTCAATACTGCACTAAATGCTATGTACTACGTGACTCAATATCCCTACGCTATATACACCGTCCTAACATTGAAGACGAGTTCGTGCATGGTATTAAAACATCTACAGTTATTTGCATCGATTCAATTTGTTGGCACCTTTTGCTATTTTTACGCCCGAGTGAATCTGGTTGAGTGGCCTAAAGTTCACTTCAACTCTGCGCTTGTAATACTTCCTTCACCCAACGAGTGGATATTATCTTATTCACTTATAGCTGCATCACTTCCATTTTACCTGTTACCATTACTAAGCTTTTAAGCTGTTGTTGACGATTCTAATTGTCTCGTGTAAAATAGAGAGTAGTAGTATTCATCGCATATTATGCCCAACGAATTTTATCTGGAAACCTTATTATTTTAATGATGGCAAATAATAAAATCTGTATTGTAGGATATATATGTAAATTGAAGTTTGTGACTTTCCTAACCATGATGGTTAAGTTGCTTATCACATTTCTCAGAATTGGGGTTTGGTGAAACAAAAATTTCTAAGCTATAACCCAATGTAAATGAACTGTAATCTTGTACACAGCAGTAGTCAACTACAATTATTAATGGCTTAGAGCAGACTTCGACTTATACTAGCCTTGGGGTTAGACAGTAAATGCAGTATTTTGATTTTCATGTTATATTATAGAATTAGATATAGTATAGGTATCTTGTCAAATAGGCACCTATGTAATTTTAAAATGGGAATTAGGCAGTCTTTACTTAGTTAACGAAGCCAATTTAGATATTGATGTAGCATAATAGGAAAGTAATGGTTTCCATTTTATTTTGATATTCCGTAGGGCTTTTTGTAGGAGAAATGATCGTTATCGTGTTTCGTGTGTCGTGCTTAATGTGCTATCTCGAATTTAGTATTTATTCTCATTATTCTAATACGATCGATAAATCCCGAGTCGACTACTGATTGCAACGACACAGCTATTTGAAGCAGAGTACGTAAGTAGTTCTTCTATTATTGTATTCGTTTCTTTAGGACATTATTTTCGTGTCCCTGCTTTCTCATTTAGTAGAAGAGCTAGTGTAATAATATTTCTAAGTAACTGAGTGTCTTAAAGTAGAGTAACGAACCTCCATCCATCCGGGGTGCCCTCCACCGCCACAATTTCAACAGTTTCTTCACAATCGATTCCCTTTTTTGCTTGTACGTCAAGATGCATCTACCTATTGCAAAAAAACTTTTGACTTTACAAGGACTTTTTTGTTATAGGTTTAAAAAGGGGGCTGGGTACGTAGTAAGCAGGATTATGTTAATATAAAATAAATGCTGAGTAGGAGAAGAGGAAGTAGAGTAGGGCCTTCTAGGTTATTTACTAAGCGCGTTAAACTAAATATGCCTAAGCAGAATATAAAGAGACTTTTGATTTACTTTGCTATGAGACTTACTTATGATGCAGGATAACGAAGTTAATTCATCTAAGGCCGGGCTCTCTCGTCGTACATAAGAAAGTACTTATTTTTAGCTTTATGCTGCTACACTTTCTACTTTAAAAGTGACAGTACATTCATTATACAACAGCACTGTGCCGACATAAGAAAGTGGAGCTGTCGTTTTTGTTTGATTAAGTTGCTATACAAGAAGTTACTAGTGAATGCATTGAGAACTAGAGTGAAAAATAACATTTTATGAACCAAGTCGAGCACCCCGCCCTGGAGTGAATGGAACTTATCATTATATGTTGTGAATGTGAAGTCCCTGCTTCTTTATATTCCTTTGGCACTAGTGCCTAACAAGAAAGTCCTTGCCCTGTTTGTTCCTTAATTGCTTAATCAATTATTTCGTCAATGCGAAGCAATAAACGGGTGTCATCTTTTCTTGACTCCCTGCCACATCTAATAGAAAGGAAAATTAGTAGAATGCAACTCTCCTTTCCTTCGTTCAGTAATTATAAATCACCATTGTTGCTCACGTAATTAAGGATCTCCCTTACTTCCTTGGCCATTTTAAGAATTAAAAATACATCTGCAAAACACAATTACGTAATAGCACAGAGGCGTGGTCTAGTTGCTACATAATTCTCTTACCTCTTTCTTTTGTCTAGTGTTTAGAGAGAGGTGAATAGTAATCTCATGTTGTTATGAATTGTTTATTGTTTTCAAGTTTTGAGCCCATAAAAGTGCCAAGAACATGTCACTCTGTAATTTTATTTTCCTTTTCTGATTTTGCAGAAAAGCACGTTGCATTTTACATGTGTACTACTTGTGTAGCGTAGAATCGTTGTCTTTCCTGGGGATAAAGAGGATATATTCTGCTGTTTCTGGTCAAGCATCACATCATTAATGTAGTTACAGAGCAAGAATCTTGTTAAAATACTTGTGTTCAATTTTTGCTTGCGATCCCAATGTCAGCTCAGATATTACAATTCTAATTGTCAGAGCTTTAGTAATGCTATAGTACTGCTATGTGTTATATTGGGTATACAGTTAAAAAAAGATATTTCTGACAATTGTGCATGTAATAAAGATCTTAAAATGATTGGTAGTATTTTAGCGATGCTATCTTTATGATGGATATGAAAATTGGAATTGCTATTAGCGAGAATCATAACACCTCGTGCTGGCATTTGCCTTAAATAGAAGGAAGATATGTTGAACAGGCAAGGGAAGATGATGTATGGTGTTATGCAAGATAATGAGATAATCTATTATTTTATTACTGCCTTAATGATGTTAGCCTTGTAGAACACAATGTCGTGCTAATAGTGCTAATGATTGTGTTACATAATATTATGGGAATGTAGCGAAAGATATAATTGCAGGGAGGCATAAGGCATGAATTGCATTATTGTACTACTTATTATAAAGCAAATTCTCATAGACAAAATAATATCTTTATAACACTCGTCTCGACATTGTCGACATTCACATCCATGCTGTTGAGATGTCTGTAAAATGTAGTTTGTAATACATGGCGAGGGAAATATTTTATTATTGAGCGAAGTTACTCAGCGCCGAGTTGCAAGATGAATGTGTGCACACTGCAGAGTAAAAATTAATAGGCTCCGGTCTGTATGCAGAAGAATACGTATACTTATACTATATGCATACCACAATATCTGTCTAGTCTGTAGACTCAACTCTGGCTATAATGTATAAATAATATAATGTGGAAATTAGTATTTCTGGAGATATGTACACTTGTAAGTAGTGTACACACTATAAGTAGTGTACGTGCTGAAATCGGTTGTTAGAACACAAAGGCTTTTCAGCTTAAGGTATAAGTTTATAAAACAGCAAAGAAAATATTTTTACTTGGGTAGAACTGCTAGTATACAAGTATGTGTACGCTGGTTGACTTGCAGTACAGGGTGAGACAATTTGATTAATGCAATGCAATGAGAAATGAGTTGAGTTTTGGATAAATGATTAATGATGACATGACACTTGCTTTCTTGTGGTTTGGCAGGACGTGATAGAAGCAATAGCAGAGAGTGCATTTAAAACTTCAGACTACCCTGTGATCCTCTCTTTCGAAAATCATTGCAACCCGAAACAACAAGCCAAAATAGCCCAGTACTGCCGAGAGATTTTTGGACCTTTGCTCCTCGACGCTCCACTTGACGCTTACCCGGTAATCAATTCGCTGTTTATTATAGTTTGCTACTTAGTATATAGCTAATGTATATAACTCTGTTTCTCAATTTGATTATTTTGGGTATCTACAATGGATTAGATACTACAGTGCTCTAAGGCATTGAATATATTTATGTGTAATATAAGTAAATATGTTTTTGCTGGATAGTTTTTATCCGTTGTATGCATACAGCTGCCTCATAGTCCCTAGTGTATACGTACGTAGGATGAAAAAGGATGTGTGGTGATGTAGATAGATCTGTAGGTATACTACATTATAAATGAACATTCGTCAGTGGCCACTAGGATGATTACAAATTGCCTAATAAGTATTTCAACTTGCCCCTCAGCTTATTTTCCACGTGCATATGCAAACTACTATGTTATGTAATGTATATTCTGTTGTTGTATCATATTTGTTGAAGGCTGCAGTTGCTGCCGTTAGGCATAGGAATATTATATTGAATCATTGTCATTGCTATTTATTACATACATAATGCATGCAAGTACGTAGTATTAGTAGATCTGCTATCTGAATTACGAAATGAACAATTTATCTCGAGAGTAGAAAAAATAGTGCAGGAAAGAGTATGAAATTGTACGCATTTAGTACATAAAATAATAGTCTTTAATTTACATATAGACACTATTATATAACAAGTTAGATATGTAATTGTTCCGGATTTGTAGCGTACAGACGTCATAAACGTCATAAACGATAATGTATTGTGTATGTAGGCGGAGTATCGCATTCGGATTTACAGACGATAGTAGGATGGTATAAGTTGTGCTGATGAGTAGTGTAGGGAGATTTAGAGGATTGCATATTAAATGCATATTGATTCACTGATGAAGAGAGATTAGAGAGCCATACATTTCTAGGGGTCTGTTTATAGACATAAGCTTTTAAGTATTGAAACAAAAGCCCTCTAAGGTATTTATTTTATATTGTGTGCTTTCCCCAAATAGTCAACTCACAATCAGTATCCTATGGAAGCTAGAGGAAAGCCTATAATAAGAGTGGTGCATTAATGATACTATTATGGATCCTATTCCTTGGTGGAATTTTATTATGCCATCTAAATAGCAGTCCTTTGCTGATGTTCAAAAATGCATGGGGACTAGTACAGAACATGTTGTTTTATTTATGTACTTACTCTACGAACTATACCTATGCTGTGATAAGTTATTGTAGGTAGTAGGTTGCTAGACTATTATTATATTTATTGTTAGCTAAACTGGTTAGACAAATGATTCATACTGCTGCTCCTGTCTTAAGGGATTATGGGAATTCTTTAATGTTTTAGCATCTAAGAGTATATTATTTTATATCGTACGTGAGCAGCATTTGTAATGCCTATACACAAAAAAAGCTTATTATAATTGTGCATGCCTATAATGTTACCTAAGGTTCTTGACTATTACACCTATGTAGTTAAGATGAAGCAGAGATTATTTATATAGAACACACCTTGCTAAAGTGAAGTAACTACATTGATGTATGGTATAAATAATAGTTGGAAGCAGGTTGTACTCTGCCACCGCCGTCAAGCATCAAACGAAGGATCATCATCAAGAATAAGAAGAAGCATCATCATCACAATAAGAATCCGCAAAAGAAAATGAGCAAAACTGTTCTTCCAGAAAATGGAGAGTCGCCGCATTTACTCTCTAAAGATGATTCCAAGGACAGTGTAGATAATGAGCAGCCTAACAATGGTGAGTGCTTGACGAAAAAATCTAAACTAAGTATACCATGCAAAGGAAATAGTCTATTTTTAAAGAAATGCAAAGAATATCTAGGAAGACTACCTAAATGAGAGTGCACATTTGATATCTCTACTTATATTGACCATAATTCGCATTGAAGTTATATAAAAGGATTCCAAGCACCTACTATACAATAATTATACCGTATAAGATATCAAAGGAGCAGATGGATAGATAGAATTACTCAGGCAGATTTACTACGTAGATGGTTTATATTATCCAGTGTTCATGCATCTGTATATTATTATGATGTACATTAGGATATATTGTGGTAAAAGTTTTCCCTTTTATACCACTTAAGACTGATAGAAAGGTAACTTGTTTGAGGAAAGTTTTGCCTGTGGGCTCTTAAAAGTTGACGGAGACATGACACAGCAAAAATGATTAAAATTAGTCGCTCTTCGTCTTACTTTTTCTCCGCGTGCATTAAACCGCCTTTTTATGATAAAATGGGAAAATCTTAAAGCGGAGAAAGGGAGAAAGCAGTTTGTTTGTATATATTACACATATGTAAAACGAGAAAGTGAAGAAAGTGTCGTCTCTAATGTTAAAATTAGTTTTCTCCTCTCCGTGTCTGCTCTAAGCAATATACGATAGCTTATATTAAAGAGATATAGGTTACAGTTAGACCCACAATATGGCATGATGAACATAAATACGAGCAATTAGGTTTGTATTATATTTTATTACACTTCAGTAACAGTCCAATGTCGGCAACAGCTTTCTATCAAAAACACAGTCGAGTAATGTCTTTTATAGAATACAGAAAAGGGTTGTTATATAACTGTAGAGATGAGAGTAAATATTATGCATTATTGAAAGAAGTTTATAGTAGTTCATGTCTGATGTATTGTATAATTCAGTAAGCTCTAGGTTCTCATGAGTGTTCACACATTATACTTATAATATGTACACAGAGATTTAGATGGAGGACGGGGGCTAGGAGACGGAAAGATAAAGCAGGCAGAGATGCAATATTGTATTCACTTGACTCTATCTATTCACATTTGTCTCGTCTCTGTGTGCTATATGTTCATCGTTCCGTGAATTTGTGACTGTTGAGTGGAGTTGAAAGTCAAATTATATCCTACGTAGTATTTACTTTCGGGCGTTGGAATTTCCATTTCCACGTCCACACGATTTCCAGAAATATATCCAGAAGTTGGAAGTTTAGCGTAGAAATATGAAATGGCTTGTCTTCAGATAAATACATATCTGGGTTGATGTCAATGCTAGTAGAGAATCACTGGATGTGAATCTAACGGACGGAACAGAACGGAGTGACAAGCAAATACTGAAATGTTGAATTGAAATCTATTAATTTAGACATGAGTGAGCATCTCGAAGTCTCGAATTCACTGTAGCTGCTAACCAAGTGAAATATTGATTATACAATCCTATACCTCTCCTTTAGCCTCCCAGCGTTTGTGTTTGGTTTAAACTGGAGCAGATGAGGATAATATATAGCACTACACACGCTTTATGCTTAAAGCAACCCTATAGTATCTTTATACTGTTATATAGATTAAAGTAGCTAAATATTGAATCTTGTACCTATATAAGTACGCGTGCTACCTAAGGGTATTGTGCATACTGGTAGAGGTACCAAGATTAGCTTACTAAATAGCTAGAACTATTTTATATAACTTCTAGAGGGGTAACGGGTAAATGTGTATTAAAGGACCAACCGTTTTCCTTAATGACTATATTATGTACACTTGTAGCCATGCTGCATATTCCAGATGAAGATATTTCAACAAGCTCCGACGATGAAGAAGACAGTGCCGAGCCAGACAGTGCCGATCGACAAATCGACTTTGACAAATCTCAGAGTGACAAAGGAACCGCCGGGAAGGAAACGGAAGCCGGAGCCGAAATCTCAGCACTTGTAAATTATGTGCAACCTGTTCACTTCACTTCATTCGAGTATTCTCTGAGTAAGTCACTATATATTAAAAGAGATAAGAGTGAGCTACAGTTGCCGACGTGGTCATCTTTGTCTACAATGCTTTTCTTTGGTGGATGATAAAAGTAATTGAGTTGAGTGGGGTAAAATAAATTCAGTGTAACTGAAAACACAAAGAAAATCGCAGTAGCTACAAAGGAAAAGTGCACAAAGAAGTTCTGTAGGGAGAAAGTCTAAGATAAGTGAAAGTCTGAAATTAAGAGCTGATTTCATTGTCATACATTTGAGGCTATAACGATGGACGTGAACTTAAGATAAGATAGAGGATCCAACCAACGTCCAGCTGTGGGCAACTTAAGTTAATCCAGAAAAGATCTATTTTGGACATGATTTCATTGTTCTGGCTATATCCAGACATGACACTAGCAATTGTGCGTAATCTATGTAATAAGTCGAAGTCGGGGCCGAAGTGTCAAGAAAGATTGGATCAAGATTCTTTAGCGAGATAATTTAATGGTTTTTGTTGTTGTTCTTGTAATCTTAGACCGGAATAAATGCTACGAGATGTCATCTTTCGATGAGAAACAAGCTATGACTCTTCTCAAGGAACGGCCAGTGGAGTTTGTCAATTATAATAAGCACCAGCTGTCTCGAATTTATCCCAAAGGAACTCGTGTCGACTCAGCCAATTTTATGCCCCAAATCTTTTGGAATGCGGGCTGTCAGCTCGTTGCACTTAACTATCAAACTTTGGGTGAGTTCATTCAAGTCTAAGTTATTGATACATTACCCCAATACGGTGCTATCTTATATTATTGTATATAATGTACTTATAACATATTATTTATGCTTCACGGCATACTTTATCCAACCATGAAATAATAGGTAGAAGAAAAAGTAAACTTCTAATGCAAATCTATCTGTGCCTATCCTCGAATCCATATCACATTACCAGGCATAAAGTGTTTTCCGCCACGCCAATTTCAATCGAATACTTTATGACATTTGTAGTGTGTATCAAAAAGTAATGCCTTTTGTGTAAATTACAACGTTAGGATTGATAATGATAGGGAGAGTTCTCATTTCCACTCAGGTATGTTTCCTTTGAGAGAAAATTAGATAATCATAGGGAGTATAATATTTGAATGTCGATTTGGGTTCGTGATTTGATTCATTCACTCACGGGCAGTCAAAAGAATGGATTCGATATCTCCGTTTTCACCTGAACTTGCTGAACTAAAGAATTATTTAATCAATTCAAATATATACCATGTCGTTTTTTGCTTTTGTATGCACAGATTTAGCTATGCAGTTAAATCTGGGAATCTTCGAGCTGAACAATCAATGCGGGTATTTGCTCAAGCCCGAGTTTATGCGAAGAAAAGACAGGCGTTTCGATCCATTTGCAGAGTCTATTGTTGATGGGATCATTGCTGCAACTGTGACTATTCAGGTAGGCTTAAAACCTTTTCTATTACTTATACCCGGGTAAGCACGTAGGGTGGGACTGGGACTGGATTACAGCTTTTACTTTTCTCACCCGCTCTCGCAATCAAACTCATTCATTCACATTGATTTTTTGGTCTGTGTTACCTACACTCTTCTTCTTCCTTGGTTCCTACAGCGTCAAGTGAAAGTTAAACCTTAAAAAGTCTCGGGAGAGTGAACAACAGAGCGAGTGAGCATAGGAACTACTACATTTTTCATGTTGCTAATCCAGTCAAGTTGTAGGATATCATATTATCAAGCTGTATCTATATATTCTATGGATTTGTACATATGTATATGCTTTTCTCGAGTAATGATATAAAAGCGAACAACTCTTCACTATCTACAAAATGACATTCTTTTGATGTTGACTATACTTAAGTGTTGTCGGCTGTTGAAGCTAAAGTATAGTAATTTTCCTTTATTGCAGGTGATATCAGGGCAATTTCTCTCGGATAAACGAGTTGGGACGTACGTTGAAGTGGAAATGTATGGTCTGCCTACAGACACAATTAGAAAGAGATTCAAAACTAAAATGATTGCAGCGAACGGAATAAACCCAGTCTATGATGAAGATCCATTTGTCTTTAAGAAAGTCGTATTGCCGGATTTAGCTTGTATTAGAATAGCTGCGTATGAAGATTCGGGGAGACTAATCGGTCACCGTGTGCTACCAGTAGTAGGTCTTCGGCCTGGGTATCGTCATGTGGTGCTTCGTAACGAATCTGGACAGCCACTCAATCTTCCTACTATCTTCCTGAACATTCGCGTCAAGGACTACGTTCCGGATGGACTTTCAGATTTTGCTGAAGCTCTCGCAAACCCTATCAAATATCAGAGTGAGTTGGAAAAGCGCTCCAAGCAACTGAGTGTTCTTCAGGATGATACGATGCAAGATGACTCAAGTACTAATGAGGATAGCGAGTCTACCGTTCCTAGTGTTCCTAATCCTAAGCAGGTTATCAAACCTCAATTTTCAATCAAACATAAGCCGAAGAGCATGGACAATCCGTCTTCAGAAATGTCTGCCTCCCCGCCCTCTGGACAAATAATTCCTATTCCTCCCACTAAAACAGAGTCAATCGAAGAAGGGAAAAAGTGTTTGGGGCCGATGCCAACGCCTCCTCCGAATCTGGCAGCTTTCGCTCTAACCGGTGGATCTGATGTCACTCATATTGCAGGCTCTAGTTCTAATGATGTTACAATCACCTTTGCTCCGGAACCTTTAGAAAAGTTTTGGGAAAATAAGACTTACAGGGAGAAAAAGGCTCAACTCGAAAAGAAAGTTGAAGAAATGAAAAGAAAGCACGAAAAAGACCGCAAAGATAGAAAACCTCCCAAGAAAAGTCATAGAAAGTTAGTCACCAGACTTTCTTCCAAGAACTTGTAAGATATGTTTCCTACATATCATATAACTATCTTACTTTTTCTGTAGTTAGTCAATTCTATTCTGTGACAGAAATTAGTCTGTTTGTGTTTCTTGATGCGTATTTATGACTGAAAATTTCTTTTGAAATAGAGACGACGTATTGAGTAAGAAGGACTCGATCCCTGCATCTCAAAGTCTTATTTGCGAGCAACTAATTTTGGAAAAAGATGCATTAGAGAAAGGGCATGAGGAGGTAAGTGTTAATAACCCCCAGGTGATGAACATGATCTTCATTTTGTGGTATTAATTAATTTTAATATTTACTTTTAGCTGTTCAAAATAGTTGAGAAGGCAATAAAAGATTCTCATGGAAAGCAGTTGAAGCTCTTGAGTTCATTAGAAGTCAAAGACGGCGATGGAGTCATGAAATGGGTTGACAACTGGAGGAAAGATGAATTTAAACGGCTAGCAAAACAAACGAAAGACAAAAATGAGCTGGACAGAATCAAACGCGAGGTGACTAGGTCCCTTGTCGATAAAGGTGTTGTGGAGAGAGAGAAGAAAGCGAAATTATATCATGAAATTAAAAATCAATTGGAACAAGCACATAAAGACGTTCTTAGACATTTTCAAGACTGCAAGGATAGGGTAAGACATTATTTTACAAAAGATTCAATTTAACTTTGACTCAGATAATTAATGCTTTACATTTTGTGATTTGTAGAAGTTTATAGAAATTGAGAAAGATTACAAAGAAAGATTTAATCAACTGGTTGAGGAGTCATCCGGTGGTGTAGGAGTAGTAGCCGAGACATTCCCTGAAACCTCATTCCATTAGAAGAGCTTCGGCCTACCAAGCAATAAGTCGACCTATTAGAGATCAAAAGTATGAATAGATTTAAAATGGAAAATCTGTGTAGAAATTGTTAACGTATATTATCATCTCAACTCAAATGAAATTATATGGAATAATTTTTTTCTGAATCTATTGAGATACTTTACAAACGTATTCTAATCTGAATGCAACAATGTGAGTGACGTAAACGAACATACGTATGTACGAGTAATACTATAGACTATCTAATATATAAGGCGTAGTGTCAATCAATTGAGTAGGTATAAATTATACATAATATTATATTTCTTGCTGTGCTATTGTTACTTGATACAAAACGAATAGCTTTTCTCATTATCAAATCGTTGGTACTATTAAGGTGCTATATAAATATGCTTACAGAAGCTAAACGTATTGTTACTTGTCATTGTTCATTGTTAAGTGTAAATTATCACTAATATACAAAAATGGCACATACTGTTACAGCACATATACTCACTCACCTGATTATAATTATTATACCCTGTAAATAACCGAGAGTAGGTAAACAACTAGATGTGAACAATTTTCTGATTGTTATTAATATTTCAGTGAACAAAATAGGAGTAAACATGGTGTACATTGTACATGAGCAGTACAATTAAACGACACAATTAATGTACCTTCCCAACTGCAATACAAATGGTAATGCATTTAGCAAAAACGTAACATGAATATCTTACCAAACGGACACACTTGCAGACTTCAAAAGAATGTATTTGTATTGGCAACAAATTATACTAGTTGAAATTGAATTTAAATCAACTTACAAACTTCCAGAAAATGTTTATTTAAAATGGAAATCTATTTATGTGGTAATGCATTGTGTAGTAACTATAATTTATACGATAAACTCCAACGTTTTGTTATCGTTCTACACCGTGCTGCATATCTCTGTATACGATACTCTAGGAATAGGATGTAGAAAACTCAATTCTATTGGTAAATTAAATTTGTAAGCATTTTGCTGTGGTATATTGTGTAACCTATAAACTGTGACTTCATGCATGATGAGATGACACTCTTCCTAAAACTTTTGAATACAAGACAGCTCGTGAAAAGTGTCGCAATATATGCCTATAGTTACCTTGGGTGAATACTTTAGCTCATTTGTGTGGCTTTGACATGAGTTGCCCTGTATTGTGAGCATGAAGGTCAATTTCCATTGTTGATATTGACATTTAACTTTTAGATACATAAAAGAAGTATTACTGTATAAGTACTAAGCATTTGATTAAGAATGCCAACTTTGAAATTGGTTTAATCAGTCTGAACATGAGTAATATTATATCTGTATTAGGTGATATGTGTATAAAAATATAAATGTTGTAATGATAGGGTTGGTCACTGTTAAAGACAATTATTAGGACGGACAAACAATGTATTGTGTATAATGCATTTATAGTAGAATCGTAAAATGTATTTAGATTTTCTGCTAAAAACTACTAAGTATTCGACCTGTCATGTATAAGTATCTCGTCCTGATAGAAACAAAGATGCAACTATTCCTATTGAATCAATAATTCAATTTTCTTCCTCCTCTAAACTGTGAATTCTTCGTAGAAGTTTTAAATATAGCCCTATCCTTGGTCGAATCTGTAAATCTGTGTATGCAATCAATCTAGCGTACTCTAGTAGGAGGCGTGTCATGAATTTATCAAAGACTTGAATTTGATTGAATGTATATTTTTCCCTTTCGTAATCTATATGGATTTAACATGTTTTTACGCAATAGCAGATGCCTGAAGCAACGCAGCAGAACATTTAAGCAATGCAAGACAAATTCTTCGCTAAAGGTAGATAGTGTTACGTGCAGTTTTATGTATTCATGCAATTTCATACACAAAAGATTTATTCCTTCGTTTTGAATAGTAAACGGTGATTGTTATATTGAATAGCCGACTGCTGGCTTGGCCTATTTCTGTAATCTCCATAATCTCAACTGTTTTTGTAGAATATTTCAACAACCTTGTAGAAAAGGACATTCAGTACAAACTGTATGTACCTTTATTTATTATTCTGGTTTATTGCATTTTAAAAATTCATTTGAATATTTTTTGTATTTATCATAAATGTTTTTACTACCTTATAGTTAATTTCTGTCCAACACAGGAAAATTCATAGCGGAAACTTATTTTATTAATTAAGTCCTAGCTTAGTTCATTCACGGTGCAAAAGCTTTTTTTGAGTTGTTTAGGATTAGTAATCTTGGTTGTGTCGCTAGTTCTGCTATGATAATGTAATCAAATAGCTTTATGTACCAAATAATCTATCCACCTAAAAGTAATTGTGAAAATATATTCTGTAGGCTAGAATCACAAGAACAAAACAAATACTTATTACAATAGTTAGCTTACTTAATACTTCCAATCAATCGAGCAAAACTAGTTAAACTTAATCAGCTGCTCTGTTATTTTTCCTATGTATGTAAACGTAATCTTAAATGTATATAATGGTGTCAACCAAAATAAATATAAAAGCTGGCTGGTACAGGTGCTTGTGATGAGAGTAGATAAATTATTATTTAATTAAATATTATTTTACTTCTTTAGTAGCTCAACTACAGAAGATCTAGAAACAAATACAATTATTGTCAGTCTAATTAAAACGTTGAAATTAATGTCTGTCTGTACAAGTATAGTAATACTAAAATTCTATCTTCCTTGTTCTGAACGAAACTTAATTTGAAATTATTGTACTTCTGGTACAAAGATAAAACACGTTAGTATTGTGGTGTATAGTTCCATACGAATATTTGTATAATTTATTTACAATCTTGTAACTTAGGTGTTCTTCTGTAATATAGAGATTAATCAGGTTCTATATACGTATAACTTTCCCAGGTTCATAATCCGCTTCCTCTGTAAGCAGTAGAAATTATAAGCGTGAGTTACAAAGGATTATTAAATAGGTATCTTTACTAACGCAGGTACATAAAATGTCCTGCGATCTGTGTGTACTGAAAAATTAAAGACGAGCTGTAATTTAGTCCTGTATTATTGTATATGATAAGGAGTGTGGTAGGAATTGTTAAGAAAATGATTATATAGTTATGTTATATATAGACCTTGATAAACTTGTAAAGTCTGTACTTTTAATGCATGTAATATTTTATCAGTAGTTTTGGAAGGAGCAAGAAAAAGGGACAACTGCAACAACCTGTTCTACAATTTCAAATAAAGATGGTAATGTTAGTAATAAAACGTACTCTGCGTACTGATAATAAGTGCAAAAATAGTATCTTGCATTTACTATGCTTTAATTATGTCTGATTACTACGCAAGCATTTTCTTAGGAATTGCTACTATTTATTAATGATATATGGTGTCGTAGCCTCTCGTATCTTGTCTGTACGGCTGAAGTGTGGTTGGGTTGCTGCAAACGGGACGCAGTAAGCAAAAATTTTCTAAGTTTTTTTCCCAATGGAAAATCGTACCCAAATTTTTCTAAGTTCTTTTCCCACTGCAAGAATGACGAATTCAGTCTTCAGTGTATAATCACTTTTTAAGCCACCCGTCACTATTTTTGCTTTTTTTCTAACCTAACCTAATAAAATGAATATAATAAATGTTTGGTTGTTTCAATTTTATTAGGTTAGGTCAAAAAAGAGGCAAATAGTGACTAGTTTTGAAAATACTTAGAAATTTGTTGCCTGATTTTTGCATTGGGAAAAACTTAGAAAATTTTCGGTTACTGCGTCCCGTTTGCAGCAACCCAACCCTGAAGTGTTGTTGTCCGTACTAAACGTAGTAAATGTATTCAGTAGTTGAGTGTTGATAATCAGAAGTACGTAGAGAATCTGAGGGATTTCCAAGTAGAATCTTTATTGTCTATTCAAAACCAGATGGAATTCAAAGATAGTAAAAGAATAGTTAATTAATTAGCAGAAAAACGTGGAAGCAAGGAGATGAATTAATTCAGTCAAAGTCAAGAGGCGAAAGACGATGTAATTGTAAGCAGACGATGTGAGATACCATGAGATTAATTATATTGTACAATCATTATCTGTAGTAATGTGAAATGAGGGTTAATGTTGGCTGGTCTAGCTAACAAGTTATTGTAATAAATAGTTCGTATGATTCTATATTAGTAAATAATTCTAGAGACTTTATAAATAGCTCGTTCACTTGTTCCCCATACTTTAGTAAAATACATTTACCTAACTTATGAGCTAGTTAATACCTATAATATTATATATTTAATGTGATGATGTTGAAGGAGGATAAGCTCTGAGTACCTACTGAGTAGTATTTTCCCACATTCCCTTTGCATTCGCCTACTCAGCTTCCTCTGTTTCTCATTGTGGACAATAAAGTCTAAACGTACTGGAAGAAATATTAATTCCCTCTCACTCGTCTCCAGCTTTATTTCTCATCTTCACTTCCAGGAACAACCATTCAATAACTTTTATCATTGTCTCATGATTCTTTGTTCCACATCTTTAGATTTCGTAAGCCCACATTGTATTTGTTTTCTGAATCTGACGCTTATTATTTAGAATTAATTATTTCACGGATTGTATTCTTGTATAGTTCCATAAAACACTTGTGAAACTTGTTTTGCAAAGATTTACACAAGTCAGAGAGTACGAATAGAGAACAGAAGGCGGGCCTTGTTCGCAGACTTTCTGATTTTCTCAGAGCATCCGGTTCTTTCACATAAACAAACTGGAAATTTGAAGTTTTTTCTTCGTTGTTTTGATTTCATTCTCTATGAGAGTGACTCATGTTTAAATGCATTTAAATTCTCACGGCGATGAGTAATCTAATAGCCCCCTTTCGTTGACTACTCTTTACATAGTAAGTAGTAGAATTAATAGTACAATTCCCGTACTTGTAATAGACATGCACAGTGTTTGATGAATGGTAGCAATTTCTTCATTTTTTACACAGTTCAAAGTTTAAACCTTAAAGTGTCAAGATAGATGGGCATCAGAATTATAGATATAGCTCTTACCTTATTATTTAAAGTAAATACCCACTACTATGCACTGAATGTAGATTTACCCAAGATATAAAACTAAGATGCAATGGGCAGTTGCAAATTCATAAAAACTTGTACCACCTGAGCAGGGAATTCTAGCATTAGTCATCTTCATACATCTTGAGAGTTGAGACATGCTATATTGATGTTGCTACAAATATAAAATACAACTTATTCCATTTCTGAAATGTACGAAAATCTGCTTGGAAGATTGCTATCTAACCAGAAAAGTTTCACAACTTGTATTTTCTTCAGCTCTATAAATTATATTTTGGATCAAAAGTCAAGTCATGCGTATCTTCTGGCGGTGCATATCCGAGAATGACTAACACGTAGTGGATTGAGTAAATGAACTTTGTACTGAACGATAATAATATTTTCTATGACTTACAGATGATGTAGATGAGTAAAACAATGGGAACTACTACTGTTGCTCAATCAAACACACTCAGCTTTGGTTTTACCCTTAATATAGAACATACTAATGCATTAATGTAAAATTATTCACTCTTCAATTTATCTACACAATTACACACCGAATCTTGGGAAACCACACATTTCTACACGAAACGAATTTTTCCAACCATCTACAAATTATTCCATGTACAATATGATGTGAAGATAGCGGAAAATTAGTTGCGAATCATAAGAAACTATGCGAGCCACCTAATTTATGAGCACCGAATGGGTTATCGTTGTCATTCATTCTGCGTCAAGGTTTTAATTGTAAAAAACGGATCATTGGGAGTGGGAACATATAAGAATATATTTACATTTACAACATAAGAATATATTTACATATTTACATCAAGTAACATACAGCGAAAGAATTTTTATTTTTTATTTCTTAGAAACTCTTTCCAACTTATGACTGATCTCTGTTAAAAATGCTCAAATAAAGCACAAATGGAGACAATGAAAACTTATTGGGGATTCAACCCTTGAATAATCATGGTTTTGGACCTTTAATATTCTGGAGTAGAGGAAGCATAACTTCACAAGCAAATAGATGATTATATATTGGGTCTGGAATATGGGCCTTGGAATAGTACAACCGCATTTGTTTTAGACATCTGTAGTTCATTCTCCATTTTAACTACGGAAATCTTGGTGTATGATGTGCATGTTTATTATTTGTTAATGCGGCCATTTATATACATTCGTACTAACCGGAATTCCCTAAAGATAATTCCTAATGATTTTTCTCCAAGTATGACATGCTATATGACAAGTATTACCATATACTATCTCCACGAAGGACAGAAATTGCGCATCAACATTAAACATCCTGTCCCCAAAATGAGATGACATTAAATATTCCAAATTCCCAACATGCCCACCCACAAACTCACTGGCATTGGCATTTCGTGAAAGTATAACAGAATCTCACTCACCGGTATTCTTTTGTGCATTGCCTTGAATGATGTACTTACATGCTAATTTTGGGAAAAGAGTGTGGTTGAAGTCATGTTCCATTTATAAGAGTAATCTTATCGAAATGATCAATTTTTCCTTATTTACTTCAAGATATTGAAAAAAGGAATGAAATTTTCCAATTTATTGCAGTACATGTTTCTTAAAATTTTTCTATGGGAAAATGTAATTTAACTTGTTTTAAAGTTCTTGATACAAGAATTATCGATCTAAGCAAAACTAACAAACACCTAGGCCAACTTCTACCTACATTATAAATAAAATGCGATTAAATTGATTATGTAGATAAAAAATGAAGCGATATCCCATTATCAGTATGTAAAGAAAGCATTTATTGTGTTTTTTTTGTTTTTGTGTGGTAAACATGTTTTATTTGTTCATGTGCACTTTATATAATTTTATTATTTTATAGACTTTGCATCAAAAAATAGCATTATACTTATAGTAAATATCAAAAAGTATCCCTTCCCACTATCCTGCCCCAAATTGCGAAATTCGAGCAATTGAAATCCGATGGGACCTACAAGAAAATGGAAAACTACAAGTGGGTACGATCTTGTGTGCACTATTGGGAACTTTGCTTATAAGTATGGGCATTCAATACTTACGCTGAAATATTACTGCTGAAGAAACATATACATGATTTGCATTGCACTGCGAAGCCGCAGCATTAAGCATGCAAATTGATGGATAGGTTTCACTGTGTTCACTCATTGAAATGCACACGATCATCTTTAAATTATTCAAAATGTCTATCCGCATATTTCAGTGGGATTTTCCAACATCGAACAATAACAGTTGATATTCATGAAAAAAATTTCCATGATACTACACATAAGTACATATGCAGTAAGTGTACAGATGTTAATATGCTCTGGAGAGAATACTTCTCATGTTATGTACTTATGGATATACATGTACGCTATAATGCACATACCGCATTTTCAAATGTACATAGTCTACATTTAGATTAATATCACACTATCCATTGAAAATTGTGTTGTGAAAGAAAGAATTATTGTTATTGGGCTGTAATTTTTGTACTTCTTTGTCAATCATTAAGCCACCTAATAGCAAGTATGAAAATTAAGGCCAATTGTCTAAAAAGTCATAATATTTACCATTTTTTGCATCTTTTAGTGATGACGCAAACTAAACTTCATAAAATGTGGAAACAAGAATTTTATTGTTTGAGGTTTCTAATTGCTTGAAATCACCTTCTCACGTTCCGGGTATTTTTGACCTTTTAGTAAGAAAGTAGTTCAAAAAATGCTCTATTTTCAATGCAATTTTCCTTGATACATATTATTACTGCAGTTGTAGTAGGTTGCAATTATTTACGCTGTGTTAATTGTGTTTCTAACTAATAGGAACTCCCATAAAGACTAACCAATTAGGTATAAGCCCTTAAATGTATCAGGTATTAACTAGTGTAGTGTAATCCTCGGATGTTCTATGAGGAAAATAGCATTCTAAATCTAAACAGGTTATTTATATTTTCCTATAGTTAAACACAGAGATAATTATAATCAGGAATTGTTATCTAGTATATTAATTCCAGTTCTGGAACGTTGTTGCATTTCTAGGTTGCACGGCATCCCATACTCTTTGCATAAGGAAGGATCTTAGACCCGACGCTGGAAACCTTGCAAGGTTGAGATGTCTGTCATTATGAGTTCGTACCTTACGACCCCAAAGAACTTTGATGACTACGTAGACATTTTCATTTGCGTAAAACAGAAGAGTTAATAACTGCGTTTAAGCATTTAATCATCAATCAGGTCTGGAGCGATATTTCTTAGAAAAACCCTGCGAATCTAGCTTAAAACTATATAATTAGTAATTAGCAGCAAAATAATGTATAGGTAGCTACTTTATCTTAATCGATCTACAAGACACGGATTTTACCATGACTCACGTAATTTAATAGAGAAAAGCATGCATACGCACATAAATTTAAATTATATAACTCTTACACGATCATGAAATTATGGCGAGAAGAGAACGGATTTTAATTGGTGATAAGTAATACTGAAAACATCTATCTATGTGAAGAATGGATAACTGATACTTAAAAATCGACCATGCATATCATACTTGTGCTACCGTCACTTTTGTTTCACAATACCGGTCTACTATTCACATTGTAATACTAATTTTTTTAAAGCGAATCGTTTACAGACATATTTAAAAGAAAGTGAGATTTTGACATTTGTTGACAAGCTACTAATTTCCCTGTGAATTCTTTCTCATGTTAGCATTCCATATTTCAAATTGCAATGAATTGGAATGTGTACGTAATTTAACAATTCTTTCGTGATGTTATTTAACATTTTTTATTCTACTCGGCACAAATCTTAATTACATTAATTTTATCTACCTTTATTATTGTATTATTATTGGGAATGGGTCAAATAATGGAAAACATTTCACCTGGGATGATAAATCAACGCTCATCAGGTATTAGGACCAATCTAGTTGGTAAATAGTAGTTGCTAATAGTAAAGTAAGGTAATGCAGACGGGAAATACGGTATAATGTGCAGGATGAAACAAAAATCACATAATCTGTCTTTAGGCTAGTAAATCAGTCAGCTAAATACACTTATCTGTATCTGAAACTGCCTAGAGTATCAGTGAATGTTAAAAGTGGCATATCCTCATTGAAAGTCCTGCTGTAAAAATTCCATGATGTGATATGCGATGTTATTTCTTTTTGGAATTCCCAGTCCTACTTAAGTGATGCGGTGCGAAATCAAGTTTTGTGTGTAAAAAATACATTTACATTGTAAATTACCCAAAATTGACAATTTCAATGGTGAATTGTGCATATGCATAACAAACGTTGATTATGGGTTTCAGGTCTCAATCTATCTGTCCAGCCTGCTCCAGCAACATAAAAATACACGACGTGACGTCAATGACGAGTCTCATGTGAGATATCTGCTATATCCTTCTAACGTATCGTCGTTTATGATTTTGACAGGCTGCATTGTCGTGGGGGCTCGGGATTATTTATGTACATACTGATATATACATGATACTCAGATTATAATTAAAAGTTAAACCTCACTCTAACTAATGTATACCAAGTAACTAATTTATGATTACGACTAGCTGCTTAAGACAATGATGTAGCAGCCTTGAATCCCTAGGTTCTCTCGCTAGGAAAATCTGGAAATGCTTAAGTAGAAATAATTTCTAATCTAATGGAAGATAAAATAGTAATTAATTTTACTAGCACCCTTGTATCAAGTCCCTCCCTACGTCATCGTCTTGGAACTCCTGGAAGCTTATTTATAGCATGCTTAAGGTAATATTTATGTATATCACATTAAACAATTCAAACAAAATTTTTGCAATTTTCCCATGTATTCCCATGTATTTAGATTGCCTTAGATAGATAGAAGTACGTATTGCCTTAACCTAGTTGAACTTGAAAATTTAGAAACTATTTTTAATAGCACTGCTTCTGTGTATATTTTAATCCTCTTTGAACTATGTACACTTTGAAAAAAACAAGACTTATTTTGATAAATAGTATGCTAGATTTAGCTACAAGAATTTATTTACTATTTAGGGTAGTTTTTCCTGTGTAAGCATATCAATGCAAAAATATTCATGAAAAACAACTTGTTTTCGTCCTAATTATTTTAAAAACAGTATTATTTTTTTGAGTGTTAGTACACACCTTCATATGAATTTAATGACTTCATTATCTCATTAGCGGTGGGAAATGGGGAATAAAACTGGAAAATACAATCAAGGCAACTTTAGAATACATATAAGAAAACTTGAAAATGTGCACTGCAATTCTGGAAAGCTACAAAACATCCTCATGAACAATCTACAGCTTTTGAAAAACTTGGATCTATAAAAAAATGACAATGCATAAATAGACAATGCAGGGAAATTCTACTGGTGTGAATAAATAGTTAAATGGAGCTTTTACAACCGAAAACCGTTTGAGTGTATATGAAAAAATAAAGTATGAAATGAGAGACTCGAGTTGCTATTCATGTTTGCATGAGTACTTTATAAAAAACAAATATTCAGTTTGTACAGCATACGAGGGCTTAATGCATAATACTTAATAACAGTACGATTTGTTTTTGGTTAATTTGAAAAACACTTATATAGTTACATACTTAATTACAATTGGATAATACATTAACATTTAATTATATACACCTAAAGAGAAAGGATCAGGTTAAGGTACATCAGAGTCTGAATCGGATTCGTCCATTCGGTTCGGATGTGGTACGGCACCCATTCTTAGCAGCTCTTGGGATATTTGGGAGTTATTTGTTTCGGAAGCCATTTGATAGGCTGTGAGTCCTCCATATGTTTCAATTTCTAAATTACAGCCGCATTCACTAACAAGACATCTCAATGCTCCTATGTGTCCTCTTTCTACTGTGTAATGAAGAGCCGTTCGTCCTCCTTTTCCATCCTGTAATCAAATCAAGATAAAATTCAATTATTTATCACGCTCACAAAGATACTCACAAAAACCATCCAACACTATCAGTCAACTCTCCTATATACTATCCTCCACTGCTATTCAATCCAGAAGAAACGAATCAGTCTGATGGCTATCATTACAGAGATATAAATTATATTGCCATATAGAGAGATATACCAAAGGCATATATTTACAGACTGCCAAACTTTCCGCAGGAAATGATCTCTGCACAGACCAGTCAAATAGTTAAGTGATGAGATGGGCATTTAATTTAATTCTCTTGTCTACGATCATCAATCTCTGATCTCTAGGGAAAAAGTCCTTGAGTCCAACGAAACGAATACAAATAACCAAATCAAGTTATTATATTATTACATTTTATGGGAAACCCCAAACAAGATATCTCTAAGCTCTTTTCCATTTCTAACTTGTTCTTTCAATCAACTCCAACTTTATCTATAGCAAGCCCATGTAAAAAACGAGTATATCAATAACCATAGGCTATGAATTGATTTTCTTGAGCAATTGGAGGATAGTATAGGAATTTACGTCCAGCTTCAATAAGTATATTCAATTGAAAATTTTGAATTACCGTAGCATTAAGGTCAGTTCCAAGCCAATGTAAAGCTCTTATGACATCACAGTGTCCACCCATGGCTGCCAGGTGAATCGGTGCCTGACCTGTAGATAACAAAAACACATTTTAATTTCTTGCTCATAAAGTCCATTGCAAAATAATTTATGCCATAATTTATGACTCATCATCTCTTCACACAACTATTTATGAACATTGACATTACTCTTGTTATTTACACTGTAAGATATATATTATTCTCTGTAATTAATACACTATTATAAAATGACACGCGCGAGTTGCTGTTATTTCCTCTTCAGTGCTCACACACTCATTTTTGTGTATTTTGTACATGTAATCTAATCAGAATTGCAAGAGTCACGGTCGTGTAATAATTACAAATTAGCAGGACATGTCAGACCTCTTCATTTAAGTGTTATTTAATGTATTTTCATACTACATCTATTTGTACCCATTACTATACACGTTCAATCACTAGAATTCCAGGACACACTAACTCTGGTTTGATAGCCTTACCAATAAATTGGGTTAATGTTTACAATTCGAAATTCCCCAACCAGAAGTCTGACGGTTGATATCAACTACCTTATACCACTCTTTATAAGGAATTATTATAACTAAACACTCATAAATTGAGTAAACGACCAACATCTAATATAGGGTATTCCCCGTACTGATACTTAAACAAACATTCCCTAAGCTATTTGCAATAATATTTCAATTATTGCAATCAGCAATCAGTCATCCAACCAAACGGAGCAAAATCCCATCGATTGATAATTATAATGCTTTACAATTTGCACTACTACGTATATTAAATCTGGAAATTCTGTTTTCTTTATGATTATGATTTTCAACCAATCAAAAGAGACTCATGTGAGACCTGAAAGATTAATAAGCCAGTTGCATAACTATACTTTCCAGATTATTAAAACAGCACTGCAATTAACAGGTTATTTCTATCATGTGTTGCCAATTTCTAATCTTAGCCTTCGCTCGAATGCAAACTTTTTCTATGTGAACTTATGTCAGCGCATCTATTTTTCCATATAATTAATAAATCTTGGTATAAAATATATGCATGTGAATCCGCAAAATCTGCAATCACATTTTTTTTATCTTTGTACCATGGAAGTATATATATAAGGTATATATAAAGTATATATATATATTTAATAGGGGAAATAATGTAGAACAACAGTTTTCGCTTTAGTATCCAATTTGCAAAAACCTATATGAATAAGTTACCATAAATTTTTTCGTTTCTTTCCTGATTTACATTAATAGGAGGGTGTTATTCAGTATGGATGGAATCTTCCGCAAAGCAGAAAAATGTTCTTCCTTGATTTCTCGAAGGTATGAGTATACTAAGTATGGCTTTGGATTGGATAGGAGAAAATGGTCGTAAGTTCAAAGAGAATGAATAAACATTATTATCTCAAGTTTAGGGTTTCCCAAGGATAGTAGTTGCAGAAAGGAGAAACGTTAGATTTTATTGTTACATAGTGTATGAAAGTGTTGCATAGATTGAAGTATATGTATTAGGTAATTGAAAATTCCGAAAGTTCAGTTCCCACCATAATCTTGTAGAAATGAAATTAGTTGGAATTCCCTATTATTTTATTCCAACTGAATAGTATAGCCCGTCCTTTGTACCTTCCCTTAACTCTCACCAACCACAAGGTAAAGCTGTTACAGATTCCTAAACATTGGTGAATGGGGAACAATAGATTGCAATTGTAGAATGTAGCTCAGAGGAGCCATCCTCCGCAACACATTAATCACCTATAATCCCTCAAAGAAAAGTGCAACAATAAAAAGAAATAGCCCGGGGCTAGTCTTTACTACTTCCATAAAATTATATAAGACAATCCATCTATCATTGCATAATTAAATGTAAATCCCTCTACATGACAGAAAATTTGGTTTATCTCCTTCAAGTGCAACTCTATAATAACTGTAAGCCATCAATCATAGTCTAAAATCTCATTCACTACTACTACTATGCAGGCATAACCTTTAGAGCACTTTATCGATACCAAAATATAACGGACATTAATAAATTGTCGTAGTAAAATACTATCTTGTAGTATGAGCTATTAAAATGCAAAAAGTTGGCACGACTCAAAGGAATTTTTGGGTTGAAGCAGATTTGGAAAGTAGCCTAAAAATACCAAGAGGCGAGCGAAAATAAACAAAAGAACTTTGGGAAATCCCAGCAGTCGACGTTTACAGAAATTAAATTTAGTTCAGCGTAAATCTATAAATAACAACTATCCTAATATGGAAGAGAATCCGAATTTATTTTTGTTTAGTCGATGGGGAATCCCCAAACCAAACAGTTTGAGTATTTTCAACAACACAGAGACCAACCTTGGCTTTAAAACTAACAACACAGCGTAGCAATAGAGATCAGCGCTATGTCTGCAAAAACACATTCTTTATGCATTAATCTATCACACTCTCCCAAATTCCTTAACAGTGTATCTGCAGATATTCAGAGGATTTAAACGTAAAAAAGGAGATTTCATTGAATCCCATTATTCCCAATTCCCATTTTAGCAATTTCCAATTTAACATTTCCCAATCCTTGTAAACATTTAAGAACAGAGATTTTCTTTGAAAAATATCACGTCTAATGTGTTGCGTGAGTAAGCCAAATGTTTCTTCGTAGATTTTAGCGTGAAAGCGGTATCTTTTCTAAATAAATGGGTTTTAACTACCTAGAGTTATGTACAGTTCTACCACAAAGCAGTATTGTGCCTTGCTGTAAAAATGACCCAGCATTTTTAATAGTACATTCATCATACACATGCATTAGGCATTTGTCTTACTTATGCTCTGCATATGCGTTTGTATATTCTGCACCTTGCAAAACACAGAGAGACCTTAGCACGAAAATAGTGGGATTAGTTCCTAGATAAGAACATTTCTCATGCTGTATGAACTCAGCTGAAAAATCATCCCCGTGGGTATTCCCTCTCATATTTTTCTACACCAGACACGGTGACTCTGGCTCTGAGTGAGTGATGTTTGGTTTGTGTGGTTGCTGAGAATTCAATATAAGATCAGAATGATCACATACACACATGCTTCGCTACATACTTAGGTGATACAGTCATTAGGATGATTGTAATACTCACATCGAATGTAGAGCTACTCAAACGTTGTGGGAGTGATGTAATTGGAATTAACGTTCCGTTTTAAACTATGGACTTTAATGACTTGTTGCCTTCTCCTATTTGCTACATCCCAATCCTAACGATGACAAGCACATTTTCCAACAAAAATCACTATGTGACATGACACGAGGCTAAAATTTTACTTTACGCATAACAATGATTCTAAACAGGTGTGCATACCTACGCCTATATTGTTCCTTACAATTGCTCATCACGTAATTCTCAGTGCATGTCATGCTCAAAACGACAATACTTTATACATAGACACTGTTACATGCAAATTAACAATACTACGGATTGTTCTAACTTATATTCTACCCTGTACACCTTTTATTTATCTCAGAGTTAATCTATTTTGTATAGGTAATTAAATTATGCAAGAAAAACTTTAAGCATTGCGGTAATGTGCAAACACTTAACTGGGAATATTGAAGGGATTTACCCATTTCCTAAACAAAATTCCCAAAAGCTTACCTACAGTAAGTATAGGATGCAAGGGAACAATCGATGAAATGAAACTACAACTTTTTGCCATTGTCTCATCCATATTTACTACGGTGAATAATAAGTTTCTTCAGATCCTTGCTTACATAGTCTTTAATTCAAGCTTATGAGCAAAAAATTTGACCTTAATTCTGAAATGTGGTTTATAATTTTACTACATGTGAATTATGACTTTGATATAAGTGACTTTGGGGTTTTCAGCCCAACTGTCATTGTCTTGTCTTAGTGGAAAAATGTGGGACACGTTACATTATTGCAAGACTCGACTACTGAGAGGAAGGTCATTAAATAACTATTACGTCCAAATTACTAGCAACAATAAGAAACATCAAGATGATAACACTAGAAAACCTAAGGACGCGAATATAAAATCTAAAGTTTAACTGAACTCCACTAGTAAATTGTTAACGTAATAGTAGTACTCAAAAGATAATTATTTAACTCGTGAACACGGTACAACCCCGTAACGAATGATAAAATACTACGAAGGATGTAGATTTTGTTTCTATTGCACGCAATAAGTACGAGATCTAAAAATACACCACTTAAGTATCTGCTACAGGATTTGAAACAGGAAATTCAACGAAAATCTCGAAGATCCTGGCATAAGTTCATTTGATTACATAACAGCAGAATCTTTAAGATGCACGTAAAGATTCTATTAGAGAAAATTGTTGCTATTTTCCGAATTGAGATGTCAATGTTCATAAATAAAGTGGGCGGGGTAGGAATAAAAGCTTACCATCATAGTTAAGGAGGTCAAGTTGCTGAGGAAGAGTCTGTGCGAAGGCAGCGTATCTCAATTGGCATTGCTGAGTTTCTACTGCAGAGAGGGCCATCGTTAAAGCCTGGACACAACCGATTTCCCCGATTTGACAAGCCAAATGGAGTGGCGTATTTCCATTTCTGTCTCTCATGTCTACTCGTGCACCGGCGGCTACTAATCGTCTGGCTATTCTAGGATGTTTTGAAAGAACTGCTACGTGAAGGGCTGTCTGGCAGAGGTCATTCTGGAAATCCAGGATAGAAGGATGCGGTACGAGGGCGATAAGTGTGAAAACTTCTTCGACGTAGCCTTCCATGACTCCGATATGTAGCTGCGTGTCTCCATCTTGATCTGGTGCGAAGAAAAATTCCCAGGGAGGTAATTCTGAAGGGTCTCCGAGTTTGTGGGGGAGGACGGTGATTGTCTTTGTTTCTTCAGAGATATTTAGTTGACTCAGGTGATCGGAGACGTCAACTCCACTATCTAGTCTGTGGTAGGAGGTGGAGGAACAGGAGGCAGAAGCTCCCAGGTCACAAGCGGATGTTTGGGATAAATCACTTTCAGTTGTACATGCTCCAGAAAGAAATCCAGAGTCACGGCCGATTTCGCCGGACTCCAGAAGTTTATTCGTCTGCTCTTCTGAACTCATTCTGAGATTTCCTATATGCATCCCTGGTTGACACTCTGCAATAAAAATAGACAAAGTTAAAAATCCACTTTTCAAACACGTACAGAATTGTTTGCAAATTTTCCATTGCTGTACTACAACTTATTCACACTTCGATTCTGACAGCGTGAGAGAACACTTTGAAAAGGAAAAGAAAATTCTCACAACATTTGTAGTAATAATTTTTTAATATTAGTATTTGCTAATCCTGGCCTTACCACATAATATTTGAAATTCAACCTCTCTACATAATACATTAAATAAATACAATTATTACATCTAGATGATTTATAGCTTCTTTATCCTCCTCAACTTGTACCTTTTAATACCTCACTAGGAAATGATTTCAAATGAGATGTTCAAAATGTGGTAGCAGTTATTACCCATGGAATCCTGTTATGCTGTCCCTATAGTCCTTTCGTATAATATTCCTTACACAGGAAAGATGAAATCGTGTTAATTAAACGATAATAAAGACGCTGTCTAATGATGAATGGAAAATCGACACTCTGCTACTATTGTGAACAGAAATAAGTTTTTTGTTGTTGCAAAAAATATATTCAATCCTCGTGTTTCATGACGTTCGCATTGAGAAAAAATCTGTGGCCTAGAATCTCTGAGGCCAAAACAAATTGTACGTGGAGGAGGAGTGAGCGACCAGTAATTTGTTTGCGTTAATGTTCTTACACAAAGGTATAACCATCAAACTTATGCCAAGTGCAACTACATATTAGCGAATACTAAGTACAAGCTTACAATAACTAGGCAATATTTTCGATTTGAATAAGTCTCTTAAATAATAATAGTACAATGAATAAAGATTACTATACAATCCATAATACACTACAATGACAAAACGTCCTCCGAGAATGTGAACGGATTTTCCTGCCAACTTTTTCAATGACCTCTTTAACTATTTATTGTGTACATCACTTTAGTAGAAAAACCGACATTCATGACTTGGCGATTCAAATCCTCTACAATCTAACCACAAAGCAAATTAATTATTATTCATTTAATTCCATTTTCCCCATTAGTAAGTAGAGGAAGGTAATAACCAAAAGAGGACGACGGATGGAATTAACAAACAGATGTTCTTTTCTACAAGTGCAGTGAAATGCGTCTTTTAGAATTTCTACAGCTGATTCAAAATCCACATCTTCTCTATTACATCTACATGAAAATAAATAAAACGAATCGACAACAGAATCTACGTATACGTAGTAATTACATCAAAATGAGAAAAACGCAATCAAATAATCCAGAGAGCTTAGCAGAAAAATCTGCAGTTATTAGTTATGGTCAGCGAGAAAGAATAGATAGGTACATAGTATTTATAATAATTATGATTCAATAGAGATAAAGAGGTTTACTGTAATGACGTGAATCTCGTGGGGATTTCCTTACTGTCCACTTTACATATTTATATCCATGTCTATATTTTATGAGCGTAGTTATACAGCTCTAGCATACCAGTGGTGGTTATGAATGTAAAAGGTAGAACCGTATAACTAATAGGTACATACTATATACATATACAACCTTTTAGAGCATATACACTAACATACATAGATACACACTTTGTAGCTTATGAGCTAAGCTCTATTACTTAATTTTACTGAACAATTAATTTTTGCACATTTAAATAAATTTTCTTTCTTGCACCTCCACCATTTTTAGAATTTTCAATTCTTTGAATTGAAACTGAATGTTTTAGATGTTTAATTGCTAAATATTGAATAGGTCAGTATCGATTGCACAAGGAAGCTATAAGTATTCACATAAAACTGTTTGATGCACATAAAAATGGATATAAAAAGTATAGAGATACATCTTTAAAATTGCCTTTTACAAAAAATCCATAAATCATCTGTTTTGATAATACTTTATGTTAATAGAGATGATTTAATGTGTCAATAATACTTAATAGGTATGTATGAGGTATATTTATTTTCCACCAAATGGTAATAATTGGTTTATGAAATATTTTCCTCATTAGAATCTGTAATCCACAAACAAATTACAGATATTTAGAATCCATTTTCCCATAAAACAAATCCTAATTACAGCCCATAAATATAATTTTTACAATTTTGTACACCTCTTAACCAATTGAGTTACACTCGAGTATTTTCACAGCTGGTACCTATATACTCACTGACCAGAATTAGTAGGAAATCCCCACCTCCCACAGACAACAACCAACAGATACAAATAGCATAATACGATGATACTGATTAAAGCCTTGGAAGAATTAGTTTTGGCGTTTTGAATTGTGCACTGAAAACCTCCAAGATACATTGAATAAAATCACAGGAATTAATTAGTTAACCGCCCTAGATTTAATTAGTAAAACATTGATATAAATAGTTTTGGAAGTAGGTATAGGAAATGGAAGTAAGTAAGGCATACCATATTGAATAATAAAAGTAGCAGATGTAGAATTTTCGCCAGTTGTTTGAGAGTCGGAGTGATAATATGATGAGTAGACAAAAAATATAAATCACAGAAAAATAAAGAAACACAATTGAAAAAACGACAAAGGGAGCACTTGGTAAGTTGGGGAATGAAAGATGTTCCTGTAGAAAGATCTATAGATCGAAAGTAGTCCAGGAACTTTGTTATCGATAAGAAATAAATAAATGATAAATGGGAAATCTAAATAGAAATGGGTGACCTTCCAGATACAATATCCACGCCTTGTCTATCTCCTATAGTTTAACTAACTGGTGTATACGTGTAATGTAAACTCTACTACTATCTACGGGATGTGATATAATATATAAGTGAGTAAAAATTATAGTTTATATATGTTTGTAACAATAATTACATTATAATTAAAGAGATAAAGGTATATATAGTTTAGAATTAGTTATTTTGCTGTTCTTTATGACGGACTCTGTGCTAAATAAATGTCTACTCTCTACAAATATCTTCCTTTCCTATTCTTACTCATATAACATATACAGACCAGAGAGACGAGGATTTTATTGCGATATTGAATGTACTTAGTGTATGAACGTACCTTTATACATTCTAACATACACTGTACTAGTAGAGGGTTAGTTTCTATTCGAAATCTATACACACTAATGCAACTATACAATGCATACAATATTATCGCAAGGCAAGGAAGGGTTTGCCTTTTTCTTTTAGGCAACTTCCATACATGTTCAATGTTCGACTTGAACAAACTGCGGGGAAACCCCAAAGTCAGTCTGTGCATAACTGCGTTTGCTTGGCACTCTGAAACCTGTACGACGGCTCAACATGGCCTAAAAGCTCAAGTGGAAACACTTTGTACTTCTTTATCCCACATGCAATCCTCGTAGGCTATATTACATGTATTCGTATATTCTTTTATTACAACACTTAAAGAATGTGCGTTCATTGAAAAAAAAACTCATCCTATAATAAGGAAAAAATACCATATTAAATAGAAACTATTTTTTCGGAGTCTTTTGTATGGGATGAAATGAAAATGAAGTTTTGTAGATTTTAGACTCAAAAATTCTAAGCACGTCTTGTATACGTTGTAAATAAACGTTGTGAATGCACACGTGTCATTTTACCTACCCATGTCTTAAGGGTGAGGAAGCTATTTTGATATTGATACCGTTACACTCGACTTAATTTGCATTGTACACACACACAGGAGTATTGGGACATTGTATTTGTCCTCCATCCATTGCTTTGCTTGCAATAAATGCTTAGCTTTGGTTTTGTTTCCGTCTAAAGAGATTGTCTGACCGATTAGCCGGTTTTCATGTGGGGAAACCCCGGACCAAATTTTTCTTCGCAGGCGGTAGAGCCACTAAGTAACAATCTTTACTTAGCTAGTAACTGACAAGACTTTCTATTGTTGATTTCCTATCTGCTATGCTACTAAAGACTAGAAATGGTAACTATAGGTAGTTAGAACATATATATACCTACTTATTACGTACGAACTAACATTTGCAGGAAGGAAGGTCGAAAGAGATTTGACTAGCTTTGCCTTGCCAGACTAGTTGCCATCTAAAGAGAAATCCTGAAGGGAATTCCCAATATTGATCGTGGACATACAAGTCCTTAGCCGTACCCTATTGATTTTTTGGGGGGATTTTCCATCTTTGTGAAATTTCAAGTGCACTACAGGATGCTGAACTAATCTAATAACTAAACTTTCGATTGATTTGAATTTCATGGCTGAATGACTAATTAAGCAGTAAGTCCATGAATTACTCTACAAATAGGCATGACTGTCCTACTGCGGTTGAAATCGAACCACGACTTTGCTTTAGCTCTACCGCAAACAACAGATAGACAAAGTCCATTTCCGCTTTTCCCACACTTGCTACATATTCTAATGACTAATTGCCACTTTTTCTAACTTAGGGCAACAAACTGATTACTTAGGTGCATGCTGTAATTATTAATTATAACTCGTACTCACGCACTGTTTTTATTCTACTTGGACTTTGGAACTAAAACTTGCATTCTAAATTGCAACTATAGGGAAAATTGGCGTAATGGATAATAAACAGCATAATATAAAGAAGGTTAGATCATTACTGTAATTCCCAGCATAAAATAAATAACAGTAGAAGCTCATACAGTTCCTACAAATTCTGCAGTTGTCAAATTATCAAGATGGTTAATTAGGTGTAACTCATGCAGAAACGTACCAGAGGGGCATAAGCTGAAAATTATCGGAGATCATTTTACACAGTCTACATTTTTGTCACATTCTGTTAGCATTAGTCTGGTGAGTTTCGTCAAAGTCAAACCTCGTGACTGTGTAATAGTTGTTCTAGCACATAATTTTTAAAAGATAGTTACTATGCAGTTGAGTGTCTGGTTCATAAATGAAAAATCCCATTCATGCCAAGTGATCTAGGTATATGTTTTGTAGAGCAATTGTGTGCATAGACATTCTATAGAGCATGGCATGCATAAAAGGGATTTTTGATGGAAAGATTTTCAAGTGGTGGAAGCTATTTTTAAAAGAAGGATCTATTTTGGTTCAAGCATCCTCCTCATATATGTACATGTTCATCAGCGTTTCCTTTCATGTCGTAAGAGAAAAGCACGAGACTGTCTTTGACGCTTTTGGCTTTCCGATGCTTACTTTTAGATCGGTGGGTTTTTTGTTTAGCAATTTGTTTGTCGTGGCAGATGGGAGCCAAAATTCCTGGCAACAACCTCAGAAATAATTTCGTTATAAAACAGAGGTCAACATCTGTTTTATAAACATTCCGTCTCATTGTTATGATTAATACGGAAGCTAAAGAGACTAAAGGTAAGAGCAAAAAAATTCCGGAAAGAACTCTCTTGCCTATCCCTAAGTATTTCCCAAGAGTCAGTGATAATTTGGAAACATCCTTTCTTAAAAAGATACGTGGCACATCCACATAGCTGTGGGGAAGCATTTAATGAACTCTTAAAACGGGAAATCTTCATTGTTTTAATAATTATTTGAGAAAGCAGTAGCACAATGTTATGTCGGTGTGATTGACGTGACCGTATATATGTTCAAAAATTTTAATCTCACAATTAGACTCAAGACTTCCCCAGCCAGGATGAATCATACTAAAATTCACACGGTTATCCATTTCATAACTTTATTCATGTGTAAAATTGTATGCCAAAAGCTAGGAAAACGGGATTGAGTAGAATCATTGTAATAAAACCATACTTAACTACATGTTTCTACAATTTAAACAGTAGGTACATGATTCCCGAGATAGTAACTTGGACAATCTTTAACCAGATAAGCAGTTTAATCATGTGTAGTATACTTTGGTATGTCCCTATTCTACTATTGTGAGAACATCTTATAATTAATAGCTTCGGGAACATACCTCCTTGTTGAAATTCTGTGGAATCCCTAACTGACAATAAGAATCACACTTTAGCAAATCATAATGCAATGAGTCATCGTAATCTCTCACACAAATAAACAATGCCTGATTTTTTTTCGACTGTAAAAATCCCCGGCTGATATACTTGAATTTTTTTTTCTGAAAGTATCGATACCAAAGGGCAAAAGGCTGTAAGAGCTAAGCATTTGTCATGGAAAATATTGTAATTGCCCAAGCACGATTTTTCTAAGGTGCACACAAAGAAACAGTAGCACGTTAGTCATCTATGCACAGGAGTTTCAACAATGTTGTTAGGTATGCACTACTTGTAAGTGCAATTAAGTGTCTTGTAATGACTGGAATTTCCCTTTCTCTTCCGGCGAATGCCAAGCCAAAGTCCGACACTAGTTTTAAGTGCTTGCTCTTCCGTATTTGGCCATCCGTACATATCATAAACAAACTACAAATTAAGCACGACTGCTTTTAGCACGAAACTTGTTACTAACTGACTCCTTCCCTCCACTTAAAACACCCGATATCTAATCTTGTACTCTGATCTCATAGTTTTACAGCATACTAAAAAGGAAATTACCATCTTAACCAACTTTTCTATGAAAGAAAGATAGTTAAAACGTATCTGATAGTCTGCAGAGGAAAACAAATTTTCCAGTTACAAATATTTTAAGCAAAGTACAATGCGGATATTTCTTTGGCATATTTTTATTTTGTTATTGACGATTTGGATGGACTCTTGCATTTCTAATACGAGCAATAATAGATAGTGCTTTATCTATGTTTACATATAGTAGTAAACGGTAAACATGTCATTTTTTGGATTTGTTATATGCAATCCAAGTTACAGGTATATTTATAAATCTCAAACAATATAGTTTAGCATCCAAATAATACGTACTTTAGATAGTGGAAGTACATTGCTTTGGAAAATGGGAATATCAAGAGATTACAAGGGTAAATTTGTGTACGATAATGGTAGAATTTAGTAGTGGAAATCACGTCGAGGAAATGGGGAATTTCGGTGTTGACTTAAACTAGAATTGTGTTTTTCTGTAGTTTGATTTGTTCCGTTTAGTTCAGCTACATTTTCACATACGTAAAGGCAGACCACAAACAATAGATAAAGGACATTTGTACTTAGAAATGTAAAGTAAAGTATCTCATGTGTGGTTCTGTCTGTTGGCTCAGTTTGCAATGGTATCTAGGCTTTAAGATTAGGAGCCAGAAAACATGATTTGAGTGGTAATTGTAATTGGGAACCACATATATAATGGTTGGAAAATCGTGGATATAAAAACGTCTGAAATTACATTACCGTAGTCAACTGGCCGTAGAGTAGATACGGATGCTCAACAAAACCAATCGAATTCAGGTGATTTTTTTCAGTTTTGGGATTCCCTTTTCACCTTTTGCAGAAGTGAAACTAGAATGTATCGTCGAGTTGAATGATTCTGGCTGCAGGGCTATTCCTTCAAGAAATATGGACTGCCTAACGCTTAAGAATATAAAACCGTTTGAACACATGTATTTAGTTCTACACGATAATGGACGGGTATACTAGACGTATGTTATTATCGCAAGTTCAGTTCATTGCTCATCACAAGCAAAATTTCACTATACGGAACTGCGGGATTGAAATTGTTTCTCTGAATTGTCTCACATCCTGAATAAGCCGTAAATTACCGTACGTGGAGTGAGCTAGAGCTACTATATTTATATGACATTTTAAAATTCCCCATCCACTTTAAGTCTTATACATTCCTTTTATGTACACGTACAGTATTGGGCAGGATAGAGAAAAGGATGGCAGGTAGTTTAGTTCACTCATCGTAAGTTCAATCCTGGGATTCCCCAGTTAAGTTATGCATCCATAACAAAATATCCTCCCCCAGCCAGTCTATCGTTCTTTGTATCTTTCATCCGGCGAGCCCTATCCCTATTTTTTCTTTCAATGCTTCAGATTTGGATGTGATGTGACGTTTGCCACTATATAATACAATGACTACCTACTGTACATGTACATCCTCTATCTCTACCTCTCTATTCAATCCAAAAAACGCAACTTCAACTCATACTGTGTTCAGTCAAATTAAATTATTTATATTTTCTATAATGGATGTATAATGACGAGCACATTATTATCTGATCTCTCATCCGGCATTCCTTTGTGAACGGCTAATGTAATTAGGTCCCTGTATTTCTACCGCATTCACTTAGCATTCTATGCCATTCTCTGCCACAATTAACTAATATCTTTCTTAAGTGTAAAAACATATTGCAAAATTTTTACTGCTCTATATCTCGATACGGTTCCTACTCATTGTCAATCACGTAGTAATTCACATCTCATACGTAATATGTTCATCAAACCATGTTATCTTGTACCTATCTATACTGTCTGTATAGACATTTGCTTTATAATTCGCATTACTAGATCGTTCGTTACCCTATAGGCAAGCTGAAAATTATATTACATGGTACATGTGTACATATTTTTACACATCGACTACATATACTTATATTATAATAGCATTAAAGTATGTAAGGTCTATACAGGTAAGTATATAGTTGAGAAGATATGCAAAAGAAATGGGGAATTCCTACTTTTCCTTCTGTATTTAATGCAATTGTGAATGTCTCGCTCTGTCTCGATGTTATGAGCGTAGGCAGAATCGTGTATTGCAAAGTAGGTAATATCTTAGACTTTGTTAGGACAGCTATAACGATTACATGCATTATGTGAAAGAATATGCCCTAGATTCCAGTTTAATTTACTTAAAATCTTACAGCAAGTACATTCTAAAATGAAATAAGAAATATTCATACCTTGTGTGTATAGAATCCAAATAAAAAATCCAAAAAGCAGAAAACTGCTATTTAAGTGCGTAGAGAATGAATTATAGCTAGTTGATAGCTATAATTTGATTTCAATAACCTAAACAAATTCACAAGTTCACAATTGAAAACCGGGAACGTTACTTAACAAATAGTAATGAACTTATGACACAATATTATTGTCTGTCACTTGGAGTTTAGTAGTAGTATGTGTGTGGTTGATGCAAATACATCAAGATGATTTAAAATAGTATCTCTTTAGGAAGAGCTAGCTGTGTTGTTTGCAAGTGCTGATTGCAGAATGAGTCTGTTGGAGGGAAGAACTGAGCTTAAAGGTGCTTAAAGTTAATTCTATCTGTACAAGTCACGTCAGTCAGGGAATACGTACAATGTGTACATTGGAATACAAACAGTAAAGTCAAAGAGAGAGCCAGCAAAAAATCCCAGTATAATCTTCTGTACTTAGTTATGTAGAGTAGTAGAGACAGTACATGTAGAATGTACTGATTTGATGTAGTTTAACTTAAGTTACATTGGTGCGACTCCTACTAGTATGGTAACTAATGTTAATGCTATTGCCTACTTTGACCGGCCCCTCATTTGGCTTGCCTCATGAGTTTACTTCTCCTGACTTGACTTGGGAAAATCCTAACTTCCACTCTTCATTTACAGCTTTCCATCCATATCATCATTTCCACCGCTTTCTATTCCAATACCTATTATTCCCATTGTAAATCCAAAGTACATCCCTTCTTATTCTTCAAAGCAAGGCTAGACCTATCCTTACTATATTTCTCAAGTACACTAGAAAAAAACAAATTTCATAATTAAATTGTTATCATATCATTCAATTGAGTTTCAAACCATTAAATGGAAATCCACAATTCCACACTAGGGGATTTTTCGCGTGGATCTAGACCAATGTGTGATTTAATGGCTGGAATTTCACACAAGTACATAGCAATTTACAATAGTGCACTCCTGGCTGTGAACTGCATATTGTCATACCGAACGATATGTACTAGAGATAATCGTACCTATATATACAGGATTCCCAACTAACAAATAAATACGCGTAAACCATATACTCGAACCTTTACCTTAATGTACTTTGTGGATTTCCACTTCAGATATCTACGACTTTTTCCATGTAGCTTAGTGCATATATAGAAATAACAGATAACAAATATACGTAACGCATTATGCAGAATTCATATACTAATGGCTTCACACTAACATTATAATATCTTTCCAACACTCATGTGTGCATTAGGTCTTCTGTGTAATTTTTTATTATCATTATCACACGATGAACAAACACACCTACGCCACACATCTAACAAATAAAGCACAAGTGCCCACTGATACCGCATACCCAGAAAACCCACAGTGATTACTATGAATTAATTTTAGAAGTCTATAAAGCAGACTATTTGGACTATCCCGTACATTCCCAATGCTTGATTAAGTGTAGACGTAAGGTTATCTCTAATCATGTTCGTAATAATATAATGTAAGGTAATTAAAAACAACTTAATCATTTAATTGTAGCTTTGAATTGCATATTAGGTTTGGAACTATTGTATGTGCATTTCCTTCAAAGTCTTTACTAGACTGATAAACTCGTCACATATTCTCACAAACAAAAAGGCCTTTATGTACTTACAACTTGGGAAATTTTAGAGTTTGTAGGAATTGTACTTTAATACCAGAAGTGATGCAACTTATTGTTGGCCATTTTCCCATGTCACACTCTCGTTTTGATTATTTTCTACTGTTGACAGCATGCAGACCATCCACTAGCAAAAAATTAACTGCGAGTGTCATTACAGTCCATGTAGTTCCATGAATACCACCCCACTATATATTTAATACCATACATTTACGTTCATTTGTATGAGGGAGAATAATCTCAATGTCAAAACAATATAGAATGTCAAACTAGGAAAAGATTCGCGTGAAAATGACGTATATAAATAGTACCTATATAAATATATCCAATTCACACAAAAATAGAATTTCCGCATTATGTAAATACATACTATTTGACTATTCGAAACTCGTGATAGTATGTCTATGCACCTTACAATCACTATCAACATAGGAAATCCTTTAGGAAGCAAAATGAGCTACGAATTAAGCTATATATTAAATACAGTTATTCATGTCTCTAACAAGAATTCCTTTTTCCCCAACAAAAAACCCATGGAAAATAACATTTGGGAAGTACGCACAACTACGGAAAATGTCTGCATTTTGATAGCAACAAAGGACCAAATAAGGCATCTTTACAAAGTTCATATTATTGTAGCTTACAAATACTAAGCTATAATCCCGTTAGTTCTAGGAGAGTCCAAATTCACATTCTATCATTGGGATGGTTTAAAAATGCCTACATCATTCTCAGCACTTGTCGCATTCAACCATAAGTTGCAACTGCAATTATGTAGCTACGATTTTTATTCTACGTACTGATGTACCGAGGTAGATATGCTGTCAGAAAACTTGTTAAGTGATGGATGACCTGATCATTGACATTTAATTGTGTATTATGGAAAACAAGTATATACCTATATTCAAAGACATGATTAGCAACGATGACGGCAAGCAGGTGTGTAAAGCAGATAAATATCACAACATAAAAGAGTGATTTCTGACAAATATGGGTGATATTGTTGAGTGAGATTACAATTTGCTTTCATAAGTGTCGTTAACTCTTAATTAATGGTTATGGACATTAGTGCAGGAAAGCATCGCCTTAAAAAGAACCAATGGGAGAATCTAACAGATCATTAGCCACTTACACCAATCTAACGTGTCGTGTGCAAATTCATTTACGTTTAATGTGCATGTAAGCACATATAATCCAATCAAATTACCAACTTGCATTTTTCTAGACAGTAATCTGGTTTAGTTTGGTTAATTTTAAAACTATAGGTATTGTACAATGTACTAACTTGGCTATCAGTTATCCAGACTTATCGGGATTATTATGGAGTTAAAATTGTCAGACCTGAGTGAATGTATTATATCATAGGAGGTTATCGTAAATACGAGTTACGTAAATGTAATGTGAAAACACAATGACGGATGGCTAAGGTAAATCATGTGGCTTATGGGTTATTTGACGTTTTATTAAAATAAACCTCTAAATCAACGTCAACATTAATTAGATCCTATAATCACTTGAAGCCTAGTGACGGTAAAAATTTATTAGTGCTTATGCTTATGGTTTATTAGGATTTTTATTGCTATTTTAATGCCCTTACGTAATTACACGAAATACACAAAAAACTGCCGACTGCTTGAATTACGACGTAGTTTCCTATTCAATCATTTCTTTCTCCAAAGTCATTGTGCTCTATATTCCATAAAATTCTAAGAATAGAATATCGGATTGTAATATATAATTTAATACCGCATGCTACTCAGTAGGAAAATGTTGTCGGTAGACAACAATAGAAATACCTACGTAAGTGCGGTAGATAACTAGGTAAATGTATGTGTGTACCAATGTCGCACGTAAATCTATCGGGGCTATCTATACAAAATAAGTCAGCCGTGCAAATACATTTGTATCTCATAGTCAGATTCCGATTTTTTGCATTTCCAGCGCACCCCATCAGCATACAAAAGTTTTCCTGTATCTATAAACCTGTATAGAGTCCATGCAGTTACATACGTGTCTACTATAAACTCCTATATTATTTACAGAATCGCAATTTTTCCACTGGCTTCTTCACTTAATTTATGACATGGTTAATGAGTAACAAACCTGTTGGATGCAGAAGATCCCTACACAGATACTACCAACTACTACTTCCAGGAATCCATGTGGGCATCGATACCTTTGTATTTTAATATGCAATACCCAACGCCATTATACTTTATGCACTTCTAAGTATACACGAAGCACAAACCTGTAAACAGAGATTGCTTATAAAACTCTCAATCCGTACAAATACTTGCACCCCAAAAGAATAACTGAAGCAAATAAGTATTACATCGTGAACTACATAATAACACTTCATAATATTCAATTTTTGTGTCCATGACGTACATGACTTTGTAAATGACGACATGAGCTTAATTTGTCTGTAACGATAGGTTTTTAATTACAATTATGAAAACTACACCAACGAGTTATGAACATAGCACGGCATGTTGTATAGAATTCTAATTTATTGTCTACTAGAACATTTACATGAGTTTTAAGTCTGCACTTGTTTCGTCCTTCAAAACAGAATTATCTAATCTCGTACATCTTTTACTAGGTAAGGCTAATCATTTCCTTAAGTAGTAATCCCAAATCGGTATAAGTCCAAAAGAGCTATTACAAGATTCTCACCACTTTTATCTTATATCAATATTATCTTGAGATAGCCAGCATTTCAATTCTTATATTCATGCATTACACACGGATGCAAAAGTGCAAATTGCATTTAATCAAAAAATAGGTGCAATAGCCACATACATTGATTAAATTAGCAGCACATGATTTCATATAAAATTGTATTTTACACGCACCTAGACTGTTCTTAGGAATATTATTAGTCATTGTTATTTTCTCATCCAATTTAAATTTCATTATCATAGTTCAGTCAGGTGCATATAATTTCCCTTGAAGATAAAGCCTAAACTAAAGTCGCAGGTTTGAAGGCAAAACTTAGTCAGTTCACGGTGTAGTTCATGATTTCATAACTATACTGTCCGTATCTATTTGGTTTTAGTTCATGATTAAGGTTAGTTTCAGTTACCGATGAGTTTCCCGTAACTATACTGTTCAGATCACGATCACGGTGAGATTGCGTTGTGGTTCCATTTTCATTTTGTCGTAACTATACTGTTCAGTTTCCGATCCAGTTTAATTACAGTTTCTCGAAACTTATCACGTTTCAACAACCCAACGGCAGCCGATTTGGAAACTGATCGAAACGTATTCAGTTATGCTTTTGACCAATGGCGAAGCAGAATTCTGCTACAAGACGCGATTGCAAGTTGCCATTATGTTTCAAATCAACTGATCTACCTGTCTGTTTGCTGTCTTCCATTTTTGCATCATCGATATTATTTCGGACAATCAAGAAAAAGGATTTAAATTTCAATCAAAATGTCTACAAATAACGATACTGTAGAAATCGAAGAAAAACTGATAACTGTGGTAATTGAGCATCCATATCTGTATGATAAAAGTGATAGAGCTATAAAGATCATTTAAAAAAAGTCAACGCGTGGTCTTCGATTGCTTCACAAATGGAATTGGAAGGTAATAATAATAAACGCTGGCCACATTTTACTTTTTGGTCTATCGAGATCGGTGATCGTCAAGTATAGCTACGAGAGTGTTCAGTTTAAGTTTAGCTCCAGTTGCCGTTGTGTAAAATTGAAGTATAGCCACGGAGCATTCAGTTTATATTTTAAACTGGAAATGAAACGACAACTAAAGTAACCAAACAGTAAACTATAACTATTCCGTCACATTTCGCTCAAACGTGATCGTGAACGTAAACTTTGAAACTCACTTAAATATTCGACTTTAGTTTAGGCTTAAGTTCTCGTTATAGAAATCTGCATCGAAGTCAGGTGGTTGGACAGGGTGAAAATTGATGACTCATACCCACATGAGGATTATTTTGTTTGTAGATATCACTGTAATCTTTCTGAACATGCAAAACACTATCTACTAGTATGTGTGCTGTTTGTGCAATGTTTATGATCGTGACATCAAATTGAAGACAGCTTTACAAATAAAGAACACTAAAGATTTCTCATTTAGTGGGAACTTGTTATACTTCCAACGTAATCTGTAGTAATTTAAAAAATATGAAAATAAAAGTTGAGTAATGAATCATGCACTTTTCTCCAGGCTCGTAAACATTCAGTGCATTATTAGTTGGGTGATATATTTTGCGGAATTTTTTTGGTCTATTTACTATACAACAAAAGCTTTTTGCAATTTATGAAGCTACTCGGCCCTGTTTGACCCGTTTTAAATACGTTCGTATGACGTCCGAATATTGTTTGTGAATGAAGGTTGTTCAGGTACAAGGTCCGACTTACGTATAGCAAGTCATCTTCATTTTAATAGTCAGGGAAGCACGTACATTAGTAAGTGGACTTAACTGACGCCATATGCCAATGGCCATACTAGTTAGTAGCACAAAGAAACGCTACATAGTAAACCAAAATTGCATGCCATCAAGAAATCTAACAGGCAGATTCTTATACCTATATAAAAAACATTGTAGCTTAAACTAGCAGTTGTAAAACCACTTCATACTGTATAATATTCGGTATGCAAACTACTTTACAATACTAAGTATTAACCGAATTGTAATTTCCAGAATGTTTTACTAGTAACTAGTTAGAACAATCTTGTTTACTACTATGAAGATAAATTGTACACTTATCTGGAAAAATGTTACACATATTATGTGAAAAGACAAAATACATAGTTCATTTCCCCTTATCCTTTGTAACTTCTGAACTCACTATTAAATAGTAAGTAGACTTACTGGTGTCCACTCCCAGTCAAGGGAATGTGAAATTGCTAATTTATGTAAACTAATTATCTCCAATGTTTTACATCGCTTTACTATCCTACGTAAATTGTAAACTACGTAAGATAGATGTTATTGAGTTAGAATTGTAATTTTTTGTATGTTAACTACTATAAAAGAATGTACACTTTTTACAATTAATTATACACGTTAAACAGCACAAAAAATAGGAAAACAAGCATAGCGTCAAATGTGCCATATGTGCCTCGGAATAGAGTAGGCAGAACTTAAGGTAATTTTGGTTTTCCAAGCGATTCAATTTATCTTTTCTTTCCAGGTATTGTACTGCAGTCATTAAACGTCAATATTTACAACGTACAGTAATTGCTTCAAAGTACCCCAGCATCCGATGCTCTTAAAAAACAACCAAAACAAAAAAGTAGCACGGCACGGTTGAGTTTTTATGGGCGAGAAGGATAATTTTTGCAGAGTCTACTACTCAGTTTAATCTGTGGGTTTTCCGTTTGTCAAAAGTTGAATATGAAATGAGTGCGCTACTATTAAAGGTTATTACTTGCAGAGAGAACAACCACCTAAGGTGTATAGTGCAACAAGTGATAGATTATAATACTGCTATATACTATGCTTATTGATGTAAGGTGTCGTAAAACACAGGATGTGAAAGGCCCACCTAGGTACCAGAAGACCAAAACGTAGTAATCATCGCCGACCAAGCACTAAACTCTATCCGACAGGAAGATCCTCATTATACTGCACCAATACCATTTTTAGGTATGCATAACTACAAAGATATGCACCTGCTCCATTTTACTCACTATGGAAAGTACTATACAGAAGTTCAAATGACAATCCAAGACTTAAAATACTAATCCCACTAATCAGATTATTCTCCTAAGGCATTTCCAATTATAAAGACTTTAAACAGCACATATTATTTTGTACTCTCTTTACATGTTTCAAATGCAAGACCTGAAAATAATGAAATTGAAAATGATAAAGATGAAATTTTAATAACTGTCAAATGTAATATCCTCATCTACACAGATATTGTCCATTTTTGGCAGGGATATTGATATGCAATGCATGGTCAGGAATTTTTGGACAGATAAATATTTCTTAACCGTATTCTATATTATATTCGCCTAGTAATTGGCATTTCTCAAAATATTTATAACCAATATATCACAAATTTTTGCCTTAGCACAGTTTTTATGTGCATATAATACTGTGGTGGACTATAATATTATTATCGTGTTTTACTCAACTACTATAACATAGCAAACGACGTTGGTGTCCTTCCATAGATGTACGTCCTCAATTCGTTTACTTATGTAAAGCTGTCTATACCTGTATATGGCGGTATACAGCAAAGAGATGTTATTACCTTGTAAAATCTCCTGGTAAGTCCAAAGACTTTTTTGGTGGTCAGTCCATTCACATCGTTCAGTTTTATATCGTTAACTATATACATTATACTATCTACCATTTAATCATCCGTCATCCCATATAATGTTGCATATATACGGAAGAATGTCTGTTATAAAAAGGAGGAAGATTTTAGTATTATCTAACGATGTAGCTCTCTGTCTTCACATACTGAGACTTATCAGAGGTTATTATAAATAGGAAGTGCAAGTAATATAGGCATGAGTTTTATTTATGACATGTAAATATCACGTGCACACTGATAAGACAGTCAAGGACCATTAACATATCATAATAGACAGCGACAATTAGGTAAATCCCCAAATAGATCCACGTAACAAGACATACTACTAAATATAGATGGTCATCTTCATGATGCATTAAGGCAAAGGATTATCTTACTATCTATAAATACCTCTTAATGCTTCCAAATACTTATATACAGATAGTAATTTTGAATGTTTTTGTTAAGCGCTAAATGGAAAAGTCATGATCATTTAATATATAAATAGATTTCCCAAGCTTTTTTTGCGAATCCCCGTTGGAAGCAAAGATACTTATTAGCTTAGGGTGACGTTTGATTTATGACTTTTGCAACTTTGTTTTTCGTTGTTAAAATCGAAATGTCTAGTGAGTGTAGCGAGATTATCAAATGGTTTAATGAATAGAATGTTTGTAAAATTGTGAAATAAGTAAGAGATAACAAATACTATACAATTCTGTAAACACGTCTAGAATTGGATTTTAATTCTCATACTACAACAACAAGCATCTATGTAATCGAAGAATTGCTAAATATCCAGCTTATAAAGCATGGAAAACTAAAATCCCCATTTCACCAGCACTTGTTGGAAAGATAGTATGCGAAAAGATACTGTGATTTTTTTGGGTTGTGAGAAATTTTGGGAAATTGGAACGATGAATCACTTGGAAAATATTAAAAAGTAGCGTTAGGGTCCAGGCACCTTACTATCTTGTGGCCGTAATAAGGAAAATAACATTTTTTGTAACTTGATATCAAAAGTTGTATTCGTTGAAATTAAAGACATGCTGACATGCAAGAATAGTGAATGCGTAAGTTGGTGGCTTATTTCTTTTATTGCATTCTGGGGCAGTGGCACTTTATATTATTTAAGAATCGAGATGAAGAGATAGTGAATAAAAACAACTAGCATGTGAATTTTAATCACACAATTGCCATGTGGTGTAGTAAGTGGATAAAATCGAGGCACACGTTAGATAATAATAATATTTCCATAATTTCATTACACGTTTAATCATAGCATTCTGTGCTTGAGCTGTACTACTACTAGTCTTAACAATTCAAAAAGTGTGTGTAGGAATAATTTAAGATTCCTACATTGGTATTATGAAATAAAAGTACGAACCGTGTAAAGAGAGAAGAAATGCAGAGCAGGTCACACAGGAAAATCCAAATCTCATTGAATGACGAGATCGAAGGTGAGTCAGATATTGGGATTCTCGTACACGAAAACACTCAATGTAGCTCATCTTGCACACAGAATTGCATTTTAACGAGAATAAATTATTTCTGTGTCTCCTGAACGGAAATGAGGATTCTATGGCCAATAGTGATAACATTGAGAACAGAATATCAATATCGATATTAAAGGTCTTATTACAACGGTCTTTTGCTCGGCGTAATAATTGTTTACAAACGCGAACCCTTTCACATCCCCCTGTCGAGGTTGGTGATAATCTCCAAGATGAGTGAGAGTCTTGATGATTTAAATCCATTCCTACCGAATTCTCGAAAGTGGAGTCCTACTTGGAAATAAGCTGATTAAATAGTACTGAAATACTGACTGCTTTATTTCCACTCCAGAATCCAGAACCTCCAGGTGGTTACCGGCTAACGGATGCTAATGCACTAATTTGTATTACAGGAGTTGCTTTGATCTATTTACTTTTCGAGATTTCCCCAGCTACTTACCTAGGGTTTCCCAGTTGCTTTTTCAACTAGACGGAGTGTCGTAGAATACCATAAGCTCATTATTATTATACCGGTTTCCTCAATAGGCATTCACTTGTATGAGTCAACTCTCGGCGGATTCCCACACAAATGCATTGGCGGTTCATGGCAATTTTACATTTAGAGCAACACTTCTGTATTTTCCATCTTCATCCCCATTAGAGAATCAAGTACTGTACTTCTAGTCTTACTCCCATTATCCTGTTATGGACTCAGTATAGTAGGGTGAAGGATTTACGCCCAATCGTTTTAAATGTGCCAGATACATTACTGTCAATACTTTTCCAATAGTCAATTTTGTTGACCGTAGTACTAAAGGTCACAGACGCTATCACTTGTCGTGTCTTGTACTTAGCTTTGCGTGTACTACGAACCAAGGATAATACAATCCAATGATTAGACAGTTAACTATCAGCACGTTAAATGGTCATAAATGGAGTAAACAAATTAGCTATCACTTTTGAGAGCATAATTAGTGATTCCGATGCGTGGCTGGAGGAAACCCACTCCATGGGAGTTAATGTTTTTCTACTTAAGACTTCAGAGTAATTAACACATTTACATCAAAGCAAAAAACATCTTTATCTTAATGTACTATGTACATTCTAGAACATGGTAGTATATACCGGTATTATCTATAATCCTTATAGCTACCTTCTTCAATTATAGTGCTTTACTATTTTTTACTACGAAATATTTAAGCTCGCTAATATTTTTACCAAGTTATAAGTTGTGTGCTGATGTTGGGTTTCAAAGAAATGGAGAGTGATATCTAATTTCTATTACTGTGCAGTTTACTATGAAATTTTTGTTATCCTTCGGTTCATAAAATAATTGCTCAACACTCAGCACAAGAACACACTAAATACTAATGCAGAAAATATTACAATCTGTAATTAGATTTCAGAATTACTTTTTCCTCTTACATCATATAAAAAATAACCAGTTTTCTAAAAATGCTGTAAATGACATACCTTATAGCATTGCCAATCTAGCATATGTCTTGTTGGCAAAATTTAAGGAATTTTATTTAATTGGTGCGAGACAGGCTACTTTGTGTTTTCATAATTTTTGAAATTTTTGAAAAAGTACCAATCAACCAATTTTTGGAAACAGCTGAAAATTGAAAAAATTTCCTCCTACTAATTTGCTCATAAAAATGCTTTTTTAAGTAAACGAATCGTTTATTGGTTCAGACAATTTTGTTGACAGCAGGGGAAACAAAAACAGATAAAAAAATAGCAGGCAAGTTCTTTACCTACGGATGAACTTTGTATTGGAGCAGCAGCAAAAATACATAAAGACCAACAGGTACCATTATAGTAATTATATGCTGTCTCTAAGTACTGAGTAGAATGTAAGTAGGAATTACTTTCATCTGTGATGTGTATAGTAACATAAAATATCATTATCACACATATACATAAATACATACACAGCATCTCGCTATCATCATGATCTCTAAATAATGTGCATTGCAAATAAGTAAGTTCTGACACGGACTTCCCAACTTTCCACCACAAGCTTTCTTACGGGATTTCTCAAAGCGTTTTTGTACGTGCAATACTATAAACAATCTGTCCATACAATTAAGCTAGTAACTCTTGACCAACGAACATACGATAATATCATACTATACGTGTTATTCCATTTGTATTCTGCAGTCAACGAAACACGACAAACAAATCTTGCAGTCAGATGCTAAGAAAGCCATAATATTGTTATATAACTCCATATTACTTAGCTAAAGCACTTTATACTTAATGCAGATATCATGTAAAGAAAAATCCCAATAGCAATTATTCTTAGTAGGGGGATGCCCCAAAGGATAGCTGTAATTAAACGGTTGACTACTAATTACAAATGTTGCAATCGTGTCCAACTCTTACTACGAAACAAATAGCAAGGTGCTACTAAGTATGTGCGCACTATAAATTACAACCATATATATTGTAAAACTAAATGTTGATATGAATGTCTCTACAATATTAGCATGATTCGGGCATGTGTCATGTCCATGAGATTTTCAAAACATGGGGATTTGGATTTCTATAATAATTTTCATCTCATACTGGTAAAAATTATTAAATAGTATTATAAAGATTATGTAAACTTATTTTTCAAAATAGCCGAAGATATAGATAGTTCCCGAACCTAAGATAGATAGACCTAAGGTAAATAGTTCCCGAATAGCTACAACAATAACAAGACGTTAGTACCATTACCATTCGAAAGCAAAGGTCGTCTCAAAGACTTTAAGATAAGATATATTATAAAACTATAAACCCACTACTAAAAGTCATCATTTCTTTTTGTCACAATCTGAATTTCATGAATTTGGAATTTAAGAATTCGGACGGATATTTTTTACAATGCGTTTGCTACAAGAAATTGCAATCTAAATCGTGGTAAATATTTTTGAACTGTGTTAAGATTTAAAACTGCATACCTGTAAAGCAGTATAGCATCTAAGGGGAATATATATTTTTAAGGGTACACCTAAATCTGTTACACTTTATTTGAACACAATGAAATGTTTTTACACTTGTTTACCCATTTCAGGTATTGTCTAAATTTCCCAGTTAGTGTAGACATGTTATCCACTTTGACGTTAATATATACCTACCAATATACCTATAATTGTAGTATATAGGATAATACTTAGTTAGTGGCCATAAAAATTTGATGAGTGATTCAGATAGAGTAAATAAATTTTAACTTTCAGTTCATGCCTCCAAACCATTGTTTTTACATGATTAACTGAAGATATGACAGGTAAGAATATCACATGGAATTGCCTTAAGTTATTATGGGTTTTTACAAAATTTAGCAAAAAAATTTATTGCCTGTAAGCAGACTTTATGGTTTACTATCATCCATGAATAAATCTAAGCTAAATAGCACTCTGCTGTAAAACAAAATTATTACTGCACATTTTATCTAGTACTTCACTTAACTTGTGTATCTGCTTTCCACTATACATTTTTCAGATTCGCAATGATTCATAGTGCGCAAAATAACGGACACGAACTTTCATTTACAGAATTTCACAGGTAAATAAAACCACAAGACAAAAAGTTAATAAATCTAATTCTTTTACAGTAGAATTGATAATAATTTCAGAATCATTTTTATTTAAACATCATTGCAAATACTAACAGATGCTATTTCTTCATTAAATGATTACATAATATCGTAAAATGGGTGCAAAATCAAAGCTATTACTAAGTGCTCAGTCAGGGTCATTAGTTATTGAATAAAAATATTATACATTTACAATTCATTTACCAAAAAGTAATACGATATTATTATTTTTAAGCTAGAAAAATACTTTACATGAAATTACAGGTAAGAAACAGAAACCGAGAAAAGAATTTTCAACCGGAATCTGGTAAGGCGATAATGACGTTGACACTGTTGACAGTCCCCTTTAAATCTCGACATGGAATACTTTTATCGTAAACTGGTAAGTACATCTAGGTAGTTACACTGCAGTGTGCATGTCCAATGTCCATCTAAAAGGCCAACTAATCATCAGGTACATGTCCCATCCAATGTCAATGTCGTAATGTAAATTAGTGTCATTTGGAATAAGTACTGAAATGGCTAATTTCCCTTCCATATTCGTGCGACGAGGTTGAATTTGGCGTTCTATACAAGATAACTAGTTAATTTCCTTTCCGAACTCTAATGACTCCAATCAGAGAGATCCTATTTCAATTTTTACCCCTTCCCAATTGCGAGACACTATAAACATTTACTCGAGTGGTATAGGTGGGTATAGTACAGAGCAGAAGGTGAGACTGATGCAAGGGAATTGCAAGTAGGGAGGAATTGGATTGTTGCACAGTCAGTTGCACATCCACCACAGAAAGAAATGCCTGTCTAGATTGGACGAAATGATGTAGTAAATTTAACTGGGGATTCCCCGAGATTGTTTCTCTCGACTCTCTTGCCTCTGGTAATGGCAGTGTCACGCCATTATTCACATTTACATTGCGTTAGATACGAGAACAACAGAATGTACATTAATACCTTACAATACTTAAAACTTGGGCCACAACAGATCTCCATTTTCATCCACGTTTGCAAGATTCGATACAACAAACAGCCTCTCTCTTTTTTGCTACATCTCCTCCTGCCTTACCATCCTTTTCATCTCAAAAACATGAGAAACATCTAGAAAATACAACACAGGTACTACAAGTGTGGGTACACTACATGTGTAAATATAGAATTCTATTGGAAGTACATTTTCTATAGTTAATGTTTATAGGAATAGCTTGAGGTATTTTAGGTTAGTGAAATAAAACAATAAATAAAAGTTGTTTCCAATCCGTCCACAATCTGACCTTAAAATTGTATTATTAATCAAATGATGATAGTAATAATGTGTATATAGCTACATCACATTACTTATCACCTTTAGATATTATGGCTACATTTTTTTACATCAAGGAGGTTACATAATAATACGAAGCATGTACTTTCCTATTGCTTATAATGCAAAATATCGTTATTAATATTGCTGTAACGAAACAAAGTGTCTCTGTAACTGAATCACAATAATGTACCATTATTGCTGTTCTGCAGTCATCAATACTGCTTTATTGAAACATGTAAAATACACGTACAAAGAATACCAACTTGTTTTACCAGTTTCCACCTAGTGTTTTCATGAGTGCATCACAGTTGACGGTAGTCGTACGTAAGTGGGTGAACAAAGAGCATTACACTGCTTCGGGAAGTCAAACCTTTTGAGAGATCAACTTCCATTTCCTGATATCTGTATGAAAATTGTGTTTATTGTCAACCTGATATTTTGATTAAAAAATCACGTAGAGTAATAAATCTCATACGTGAAGTGTCAAAAGCATCTACACTTTATAAACGTGGTAAAGTTAAAATGAGCAGGTGACCACTAATTTTATTTTAACTGTGATGGGAGTAAATTATCGAAAATTACGGGTGGAAGGTTGGGCTGAATTATGTACACAGCTTAAAATGATTAGTGTTCATGATATACCAATAAGTAATGAATGTACAGTGTAAAAATGGAAATACTGGATTATGTAATAGCCATAAATAAATTCGAGTGCCCCTATTAGCCCTCTACTACCTAAAATTCTGAAGAAACAATATAGCGGCCATTGACACAAGCTGTAATTATTATTAAGTAACGGAGTTACTTTATAGACGTGTCAAATCTGTCTGTCTGTGTGTCTGTCTGTTAGTGCGAACGGAATTCTCAGGAGCAATGCAATACACACAAACAAACGCAGCACTGTTGGACTGAGAGCGAGGATAATACATGCACAGTACGGTTCGGTAAAGGAAGAGAGGAGTTTACATTTAACGTACAGCGTAGCGTTGTGGAGTGAGGGTAATGCATGCACAGCCAGGTGCGGTGCAGTGAGGGAGAAAAGAGTTACATTTAGCCTACAGCAGAGCGCGTAACGGACAAAGCATTGGAGTGTTATTCACGACGCTACTTCCACGTGGCTTTCAAAAGTATACAGTCAACTGACATAGCATTGTGTCAGTTTTGAGTACGTCTGGACATTAAATACTGGCTGCATTTACAATTGATCGTGTGACAAGTTTCATCTGCTGATATCAATTGGCTTTCAAAAGTATACAGTCAACTGACATAGCATTGTGTCAATTTTGAGTACGTCTGGACATTAAATACTGGCTGCATTTACAATTGATCGTGTGACAAGTTTCATCTGCTGATATCAATACGGATTATCTCTACGTGGACTCCCACTGTTTGTACGTCAACTTTCGGTGAGTTGGCTTTTAACAGTATACAGTCAACTGACATAGCATTGTGTCAATTTTGAGTACGTCTGGACATTAAATACTGGCTGCATTTACAATTGATCGTGTGACAAGTTTCATCTGCTGATATCAATACGGATTATCTCTACGTGGACTCCCACTGTTTGTACGTCAACTTTCGGTGAGTTGGCTTTTAACAGTATACAGACAAAAATCTTGTTCAGTATTTTAGAATGATGTCAATTCTATAACATTTAATATCTATTATCCAAGAAATTGTACAGCAGCCTGTTCTGCAACTTCCACTTGTCTTTAAACAATATACACACAACTAACAGGATTTGGTCAATTAGGTACCGACAAGTTTCATCTGCTGATATCAATTGGCTTTCAAAAGTAAACAGTCAACTGACATAGCATTGTGTCAATTTTGAGTACGTCTGGACATTAAATACTGGCTGCATTTACAATTGATCGTGTGACAAGTTTCATCTGCTGATATCAATACGGATTATCTCTACGTGGACTCCCACTGTTTGTACGTCAACTTTCGGTGAGTTGGCTTTTAACAGTATACAGACAACAAAAATCTTGTTCAGTATTTTAGAATGATGTCAATTCTATAACATTTAATATCTATTATCCAAGAAATTGTACAGCAGCCTGTTCTGCAACTTCCACTTGTCTTTAAACAATATACACACAACTAACAGGATTTGGTCAATTAGGTACCGACTGCAATTAAAAATTGTGACCAAGACTCATCTACTGATGTCAATAAGAATTACCTCCACGTGGCCTCCAACCGTATAATGTAGCGTGTACTAGATCCTTTTACATGACTTTAAATAGTATACTGAACACTGACATACCATTGTGTCAATTTTGAGTACACGTGGACATTAAACACTGTCGACATTTACAATTGACCGTGTCCCAAGTTTCATCTGCTGATATCAATAAGGATTATCTCTACGTGGCCTCCAACTTTTTGGACGTCAACTTTTGGTGAGTGACTTTTTAAGTAATTGTACAGAGTAGAAGCCTGTCCTGTTATTTCCACTTGGATTTCAACAGTATACATATAATTGACAGGCTTTTTTCACTTTAGATTTCGACTGTATTTACAATTGATTTTGTGACAAATATCGTCTGCCATTATCAATAAGAATTACCTCCACGTGGCCTCCAATAGTACACAGATAATCGACCTAGGCTTTACCGAACCATAACATTCGGCGAGTGAATCTACAGATAAACGACAAAGAATTTCAAAGGCCACGCATACAAAATGGAACAGAAGGCAGACGATGTAGTGACCAGTCATTTTAATACGCCTTCTCGTCCTGCTGAAAACGGTGGTACGTTGAACACTAAATAAGTTAATCACTAACAATAGCAGATGTAATAATGTTTAATTTTGTTCAGTATTTTAGAATGATGCCAATTCAATAACATTTAAACGTATTCCCTTTTGACCCCCCCCAATAAGTAACCAAAATTCAATATTTATTATCGATGCATTTTAATAATAATTTGTCTTTCTTGCTAAAGTTTTCTGGTTTTAATATCGCTCAAAAATAATGTCAATTTTAACAGTATCACTTTCGAATTAGTTCTAGTCGTCGAACTTAAATATTCAAAACATATACATTTTAATTTTTATATCTTTCACACTAGAGTTCTCAGGTTTTACTAATCAAAAACGAAAGCCAAAAACTGAGGAACAAAAAAGAAAAGAAGCTAGGGAGCGTATGGCTAAAAGACGGGCTGATTCAACCAAAAAGGCAGCCGTACAGGAGACTGATAGGGAGCGCAAAAGAAGAAAGAGATTGAATCTGGACACTGTACCGAAGAGAAAAGCAAAAAGTGATGAACAAAAACGAAATGAAGCTAAGGAGCATATGGCCAAAAGAAGGACTGATCCATCTAAAAAGGCGGCTGAAAAAAGGAGAGACACTGAAGCTCATAGAATAGCCAGGCAAGATCCTGCATACCGCACGCAGGAAAAAAACAGAGACGCTGAAGCTCACAGAATAGCCAGGCAAGATCCTGCATACCGAATGCCGGAAAAAAACAGATACGCTGAAGCTCAAAGAATAGCCAGGCAAGATCCTACATACCGCACGCCAGAAAGAAACAGAGACGCTGAAGCTCATAGAATAGCCAGGCAAGATCCTACATACCGCACGCCAGAAAGAAACAGAGACGCTGAAGCTCATAGAATAGCCAGGCAAGATCCTGCCTTCCGCACTCCAGAAAAAAACAGAGACGCTGAAGCTCATAGAACAGCCAGGCAAGATACTGTATACCGCACACCGGAAAAAATCAGAGACGCTGAAGCTCATAGAACAGCCAGGCAAAATACTGTATACCGCACACCGGAAAAAAAACAGAGACGCTGAAGCTCATAGAATGGCCAGGCAAGATCCTGTATACCGCATGCCGGAAAAGAATAGAGACGCCGAAGCTCGTCGTATAACAAGAAATGATCCAGTAGTTCGAACTCCAGAAAAACAAAGAGACGCAAATGCAAGGAGTCAAACCCGGAAAGATCCCGTTCGTCGGTTAGCAGAGCAATTCATAGACACAGAAAGACAATTTAAAAGGCGGAAAATAGACTATTCAAACTATGCCTTCCTTCTTGAAAAGTACTATGAAAAGATCAAGGGTGCACCGTCCTTTATCTGCTCCTGTTGCGGTGGACTTTTTTATAAGGAATCAACATCAGAAACGTCAGTGGAAATCTTAAAGAAAAAAGCAGACGACAAATTTGTACAATCTGTACTTTATGTTTGTCAACAAACTCACAGATTATGTGGAACCTGCAAGAAATACGTTAGTCAAAGCCCTCCAAAGGTACCAAGACTTGCTTTGTCAAATGGGTTTGATTTCCCCGTTGTACCAGTCGAATTACAAGTATACATTTTTATTTCATTTTTGTTTCTTTAAAAAAATTGAGTTGTTTCATTAAGAATTTTTTTATAACTACACAGAATTTATCTCCCCTAGAGGAAAGACTTGTGGCACTTAGAATACCTTTCATGCAAATCAGATTACTTGGATCGGAACGTCAGTCAGTACTACATGGAAATGTTGTTAATGTAGAAAATAATCTCGATATTTGTGCACAAGTACTACCACGAAAATTTGATGCGACATCAACAGTGCAAGTTAAATTGAAGCGGCGGAAGTGCTACGAGGGACACTACATGTATGAAACAATAAGGCCCCTAAAAGTGTACAACGCGGCAAAGTATTTCATGACTTCTGAACTATATAAAGAGGAAGGTGTGATTCTTTCAGAAGATTGGAGTCAATTTGATGAAGGTAAAATACTATTAGAGATATATTAATATAGTATTACAACAAAGCATTAATGTAACTTTTTTGTCGTCTCATCGCAGAAGAAATAATGGATTTCATTTGCCCTGACGATCAACCTTTTCCAGACTGTATTACGGACAGTGTTGACAAAGGTAAAAGATCTACAAGTTAAATGTGTGGAGTTGTTAAACTTAGTTAATAAGGACTTTATTTTATTATTACAGACCATAATGGAAATTTACAAGATAGTGATCGGAGTATTCCAAATGTGGGAGATGGTATGTAAATAATTAATTTGCGAAATGAAATTTCGGGATTTCGACATTTTTAATTGTTTTGTTAGTACTCGTGGATTTTTCAAAAGTTAAAACAAGTCTTTTCTACGAAATTACAACGCACTGTTTTTAAAATAATATATTTATTTTGTTATAGTATGTAGTCACGCCGAAGATATTCAAAATTTAGGAGCAGAAGAAACATTGATATTTTGCGAAAAAGATCTTATTCCAATTACTATTGCTCCTGGCGAAAATCAAATACCAATTCCCTTATGTCGTGACATCTTAGCTGAAGTTTTGTCCTTTCCTACTATTTATTGTGGCATGGATAGAAAATTTGAACAGAATCTCAAAGTATCTTATACGGATATTGCGAAGTCTGAGTTTAGGAGATATGATCGAAGAGCGTGTAATCCAACAAAAGTGTTGTACTCTTTCAAGAAATCATTCAATGAAAAAGTTTATCAATCAATGCAAGTCTGTTTGAGGAAAAAGGTCGGCGGCAATCGAATCACCGCTGGAAACCTGAAAAGTCCTGGATATATTGAAAACCTAATAAGTAAAGATGATGGATATGCTGTTTTTAAAAATTTAAGATCTTCTCCATCATACTGGAAAGAAAAGACAAAAAAAGTGCTCGCAATTAAACGCCAAGTTGGAAAATGTTCGTTTTTCATTACCCTTTCTGCAGCAGAGACAAAATGGACGGAACTATTAATAATGCTTGCAAAAATCGTAAAAAACAAAGACATCGATGAAGATGAAGCTACAAAACTATCTTTTGAAGCAAAGGCCGATTTAATTAGAAGTGATCCTGTAACCTGCATGCGTCATTTTGATCATCGGTTTCGAGCATTGATCAACTTGCTTTTAAAACCCGAAGGTGGAATTTTTTCTCCATACACACTAGAAGATTACTTCAGTCGTATGGAATTCCAGATGCGTGGCTCGCCCCACGCCCATGGTCTATACTGGATTAAAGACGCTCCGATTTACAATGAAAATGACGAAAATTCGATATTATCATGTATCGAATTCATTGATAAATTCATCACATGTGAGCGCTGTGAAGAAGGTAAAATGGAAATACTAATTGGCTATCAACTTCATAATCACTCTCGAACTTGCGAAAAGAAGTTGAAGCGGGGTGAAAAGTGTCGATTTGGATACCCAAAACCACCTATGAAGTCCACATGTATTTTAACACCACGTCCTACTGATTTTAGTGTTAGAAAGCGAATGAAAGCCAAGGAATTATTTCTAAAGATTCAAGATGAACTGAATGAAATGGGAAAAAAATTTAAAGAGGATATTCCGTTCGAACATTTTTTGGATTCTTTAAACATTAATTATTCCGACTACATAGACGCAGTACGAAGTTCAATCAAACGTACCACTGTGTTCCTTAAACGTAAAACGTCTGAAATATTTGTGAATGCATACAATCGTCAACTTTTAGAGGCATGGGGCGCAAACATGGACATTCAATTTGTTCTGGACACCTATGCATGTGCAAAATATTGCGTCTCATACATACTAAAATCGGATGGTGGTATGTCGAAACTCCTTCACGCTGCAACTGTAGATGTTAGGAATGGAAACACTTCAATACCATGCAAATTGAAAAAATTTGCCAATATTCTCATAAATGGAACAGAAATTTCAGCACAAGAAGCAGCGGCTTTTTTATTAGGCATTCCAAATACCATATGCAGTAGACAAGATGTTTTTATTAATACTACATTACCTGATGAAAGAATAGGATTTTTAAAGGCCAAAGAAGACTTGGATAATCTCGCTGACGACAGTGAAGATGTATGTGCTAAAGGGTTGTTGGACCATTATACACAGCGTCCAAAAGAATTAGAACATATTTGTCTGGCAGAATTTGCCTCCATGTATGAATATTCCAAACAAAATAGAAAAAAGGCCTGTGTTAAAGATAACTATCATGAAGAATTTGAGGAGGATGGCAAGTTTCTTTTTGATCTTTATTATTGGTTTTATTTTTATGTATTATATGTGGTATATTATTATTGTACCATATTATATTGCTGTATTATATAATGTAATGTAGGTATTGTATATATTGTGTATTATATTATATTATGTGTTGTATATTGCATTATGAGTGGTCCATGTTGTTTATTTATTTTTAGATTTTAATATTGACGAAGGCGTATCTTCTAAAATGGCTCCAACATTTTCCACTAAAAACAAATTGAAACTTCTTGACTCAAGTGGATATGTCAAACAAAGATATACCAGAAAAATAATAAGATTCCGCCACTATGGGAAAGCGATGGATTCTACTAATTACCATCGAGAACAACTTATGCTTTTCAAACCTTGGAGGGACGAGGCTTCAGAATTACTCGCTATCAATTCAGTTCAGAAGGCAGAAAAATATAAACAGGAAATTTTGGAAAATTCTAAACCATTTTATTTTAACCGAGAAATTGATGATGAAGCTTTGATAAACGTAATGAATGAAATGGAAAGTGAAGACATCAATCAAGATCAGCAGGATAGTATCTCGGAACCTGATTTAGAACCAATTGACGAATATGGTGATGCCAGATTGTCAGCTGATATATCAAAGAATGAGTCGTCAGTTAAACAATTCCTCCCACCGAGAATAATTGAGGAAAAGGCTTATCTTGAAATAATGCGATCACTGAACGAGAAACAACGCAGATTTGTAATCAACGTACTATATCATATGAAAACATCTGCAGATCCATACTACTTCTTTCTCAGTGGAGGGGCAGGAGTAGGAAAGAGCCATGTCATCACCGCAATGGTACAAAGCTATTTAAGATATAGTGCAAAGTTACCCTCACTTTCTCCAGACCAAATATGCGTCTTAGTGTCCGCACCAACTGGCAAGGCAGCATTTAATGTGTTTGGAATGACTTTACATTGCACGTTTCATTTACCCACCAACCAATTAAAGGGCCCTATGTGTGACTTAAAGGATACGGTAATCAACAGCTTGAGGGTGAAATTAGCAAAGGCTAACCTATTCATCATTGATGAAATTTTAATGGTCAGCGTTAAACAATTTTACCAGATCAACCAGAGGCTGCAGCAAATATTTGATTCAAAGTTACCTTTCGGTGGTAAATCAGTTATAGTGGTGGGACATCTTCGACAACTGGCACCAATAGGGGGAAAATACGTTTTTACACCTCCAACAGATCTGCCTCGAGGAGAGATTGTAGGGAACTATCTTTGGGACATGTTTTCCCTATATGAGTTGGATGAAATCATGAGGCAAAGAGGAGAAATGGAGTTTTGTAAAGCTTTAAATAATATGTCGGAAGGGTGCATGGACGAGGATGATGTGGCTTTGATGAAATCCCGACAAATTTCTCCGACAAATCAACCTCCTATGAATGCAATCAAATTGTTTTGGTCCAATGCTGAATGCTTAGATTTCAACAACCGATTGCACGAAAGTCTTCAAACCGAAGGTGCTATATCCACCGCGTTCGACAAAATACAGAGTATATAATGTTTTTGGTAACCGCTTATAATATTGTATCTTCTTCATCATCTGCAATATTTTTGCATTTATTTTATTTTATATATAAAAGTCCACGTGTACTAAAAATTGTGTTGAAGGTAACGGTACTAAAGAACAGAAGCAATATAAAGCAAATTATGCCAAAACATTAAAAAAACAGACGGAGTGTTCTGGGTTACGTTATCAAGTACGCCTTCAAGTGGGAGGGGAGTACTTTGTATCCACAAATATTGACGTTATGGATGGACTTTTCAATGGCTCTACAGGAACGCTGAAAATGATAGAATTTGGCAAGAACTCTTCCGAAGAAAGAGTCCCCAGACGTGCTTGGATGGACTTCAAAAATCCATTGGTTGGTATCAAAAAACGGTCAATTACGAAAGCTTATCAGAAGAAAAAAAACATTAAGAGTGAGTGGGTTGCTATTGATCTACATAAAAGGAACCTTGGTAATGTGGGGCCACATAAAGGACTTGAAATTGTTAGAACTCAAATTCCACTCGTTGCGGCTAATGGGATGACAATAATGAAATCACAAGGATCATCATTGCCACAGGTTTGCGTAAATTTAAAAGGGGCTAAGCTTTCAAGAGAATCGCTCTATGTTGCGTGTAGTAGAGCTACTTCCCGAAACGGGCTTTACATCGATGGAGAATTTAAATCTCCTGCTACACCCGGCGCAGATGATTTGGTGACAATAGAAATGAAAAGAATGAGGAGTAACCCTTTTCAGTTTGCCATCAAGTTTTTGCAAGATTACGATGAAAGATTTATTAAATTGTATTTCCACAATGTGCAATATTTTGTAGCCCATTTCCTTGACGTTAAAGCAGACCAAAATGCCATGTCTAGCGATATTTTAGCGCTAGTTGAGCCCCACCTGTTAAAGACTGACACATTTACCTTACCTAATTTCAATTGTGTGCATAGGTCCAACTGTCAACGTATACGAAACTCTAAAGGTGCCCTGGTTTTTGTAAGGACAGGGTTACCGTTTCAGAAAAATTCATTAAAAATTTTCAAATTTGTAGGTCCGCCTGGACATTGCCTCTTTGTGAAACTATATGTATGTAATGTAAACTTGATTGTAGTTTACAAATCCCCTACATACTCTCGTTCATCTATTACAGAAAATGTTACCAAAGTATTGAGTACTATTAGGGGAAACATTGTTTTTACAGGCGATATCAATATTAATCTGAGAGAAAATGAGGGTAAATCAATTTTGAGTCTTATGAGCAACTTTAATCTAAAATCAATTGTTAAAGTTGACTTGGCTACAACAGACGGCGGAACACACATAGATTGTTGTTTCACAAATATTGATTCTATGGAAGCGTGGCTATATGATTCTTATTACAGTTACCATAAGCCAATTTGTGCCATTTGGCCAAAGAATTTGTAGATGTTTCATTTTTTATATTCTATATTATGTCTAATTAATTACATTTTAATATAAACAAAAATTTCATATTATACCTAATACCGTTATGTCAAGTTAATATTTTTACCCTTAATGGATATTTAGTTGATATTGTACCTATTTTTGTCAATTAATTATTTGCAGTGTTTGAAATATTATAGTTATGTAATGTCACTATTAATTATATGCATTGAAATCAGCCTTACTACTCCATTGCTCTATTCACTCAAATTTACTCAAATTTATTATTTAATTACTAATGCACTAAAAAGTTCCGCATAAATGAAATTAATGCAATGCAAGTAAAGTCCACATGTACTCTTTTAATTAGGGCATATAATTGTATATTAGCATAATTTCTGCCATTGCTCCGTTACTTTTTTACACCAGTTACTATGGTTTATTGTACGTAGAAATGATTTATTATAACGATTTTCATGAATAATATTTCTAATAATTATGATATTAGTATGAAGAAGCAAGTATACAATAGCTAATTTGTAGTTGTTTATCATAGTTCATCAGGAAAGCATATTAGCAGCAGTAGTACAAGTACAACGTATGAAATTAGCTCACCCTCGTAAATTTGCGTAGAAAAATTGCTTGTAACAACATAATATTGTTAGAGTTATGCAATGTTACATATAAGTTTGTAATTCTCACTTGTAGCTAAAAAATGAACTAAGCAAATATAAATTTACGAGTTTTCTTAGTACAATAGTAACTCGTAGAATGAGTACCTACCTGGAGTAGTATGTAAATAGTATACGGTCTGACGCTCACAAAAAATTTGTACCCAGTGAACTATTCGCATTCTCGCATGTACTGGTCTGTGTTACATGCAAGATTATATGGCAAATATACGTGGGGATTTTTGCATGCCTTGGTCACATCTAAATGTACATACATATTATACGCATCATGGAATAGGCACGTAAAGTAAATGCATAGAGTACGTATATAAGTTGGCACTGCACCCACAATAAATACACTAGTACAAAAGTCATTTTTAATAATACCTGTATTGAGCCCAGAGCTCGCAATTTATCTTATAATTTCTTGTTTAAAGCCTACAAGGTATTTACCAGCGGGTTTCCCCGTTTACTTATCATTTTATGTACGAACAGGTTGTACAGTCCAAGTCAGCGACGAAAGACAAGGCAACTAAATTGCAGTGCTAAGAATTTGCGAGGGACGGGGGATCGTCCTCGCTGAATGACTTGAACATGCCGTTGTCGACTCTGCAAACAGGCTCAACAAAAAATTGTTATTTTATTGCAATTTAAGTATACCTGACGCTGCGTTTATGTTCAAATTAGATATTTGAGAAGAATAAACCTGCACATCAACTATCTCTACACATTTCTTGGCTTCACCTCACTCCCTCGATTCACTTCCTTTTATGATATGAATGATCTATATCTTCCCAAACAGATTTTGCCTTGTAATAATATCTTGTGCTTACAATACATTCCTTTACTTTACACCGCAATGTAGCCAAATAGAGTGCATGTTTCATTTTCTGTACTATCTGTACTATTTATATAATCGTACCTTATTTACGTTCTTAATGCCGCATATCATCGAGTTCAGCAACCGTGGAGATTTGCATGCATGTAAATGCCAAAAATGTTCACCATGTTATTTTGTATGGAACTTCTATCCTGGTGACTTAATTCCGTGCTTAATGGGACATCTTGAAATACTTATGAAGACAATGACAATTTCTAATGACAATAACAACAAAAAGACCCTAAGAAACTTATTTTTGTACAACCAGATCCAAATTGAGCAAGGTAGAGTAAAAGAACCTGTAAACTTAGGTACACTATGCTATATACATTAGTGCAGTGTTCCATTAAACTGCATCTTCCATGGTATTTGCTGTAGTGTAAACAATTTAAGGACAATTGGATGCTGATTTGCTCTGAATACTTGAAAATGGAGAATGAAGTATCTGAATACATAATGCACATGAATATCTTTTGTCATGTAAATTATATATTATTTGGAATCTATTATCATTACCCGGAAGGACCATGAGGAAAATTGCCCTATTACACATCCATTAAAGACTCATCTGATGAAGATAGAATTCTTCCAGAATAAGAAATAGAACCGTTGAAGGGAGAGTTTACACAAAAAATTTAATATGCACAGTATTCATCGTGAATATTAGACAAATTGTAAAATTCAACATTTTGATGAGGTTTTCTCACTTTAGAAATAAATGTTGCGAATTACATAATAGAAGCTATTTACTACTGAAAGCGTTTTTATGTAGTACATCACCACACTCAATAATTCTTACTTACTTACCAGGAATAGCAGCAATTATAAAGGAAAAGGATCTAGAAAACCCATACAATGGCTTTTACAGGAAGATTGAATTATTTAAATAGGTAAATATTATATCCGTACTTGAGAAACGTGTTTGTTTTAGCTACTGGATAGGACTGAACTGTAATTAGATTAGTAACAATTAAATACCATAAAAACCTCAAACGTGTAGTACACCTGTTTGTTCAATGGCTATTGTTACTCAACAGGCTATTCAGAAGGTGGGATAAAATTAAAATTAGTTGTTCCTTGGTAGTGATTTATTAAGAAGGTGTTTTGCAAGTCAAAGGTTATCATAGTACAGCTTTCTCAGTACAAACAATATTGTGGAAGTACGGGGAACCTCGTTTTAACTACTTAGAAATGATTCATAAAGTATACTCAGTACATAGTTTTAACCTTATTGTTACATTGAACTGAAGTTCATTTCATAAGTCAGGTTTTCTTATAATCTGAATGTATAGTTCGATAAAACTCTGCTCTAAAACAAGAACTAATTTTATCACTTGAGAAAATCTGAACATTTTTTGTTCAAAAAAGAAAATGGCTACTTAGATAGAATTTAGAAATGTGCAAGCTATTTTTTCTCTTGCTCTCCAACATTGTAGCTTAGCCGGCAGCAGGTATGAAAAAAGTCCTTGTCATTTACATTAGTACAAGTAGACCGCACAAGCTTAAGATCTGGATCTGACTGTAATGTTCTTGGGAAAATTTCATGTTGCAATAATTGTTGGTGGTATTTAAATCAAGTTGACATGGTCAATTACCTCGGGATTACAGAAGCTAGTGTCTAAAGATAGGAGAAAATATCAGAATGCACTTTTAATACCCAAGAAAATAAAAAATTGAAAAACAACTGGATTGCAAAATTCTTATCAAGAATCAAGACAAACATTTTATGACTTGTTCAACTTGATTTATAATTAGATAATGTGTATAATTTGTAGTATTCCAACAATCTAGTAAGTTTGGTCGGTAGTAAATCCCCAAGTAAAGAGATAAGGTATCCAGGCATTTCGGCATATGGTATTCATTTATTCATTGCCATTTTTTATAATCGTTAAATAGAGATGATAGGAATACTTAGACGAAAAAATATAAAATTCTTGGGAAATAAAACAGGCACATTGCATGCGGATTCCCTGAACACTTGTTTTTGGCATGAACAAATGTGAAAATGTAATAAAACTTTCGCTACCTGTAAGTGTAAGTATTTCCCAGTACTGTCTAATTTTTGCGAAATCTTAAGCACCACACTCTGATGGAGTAAACAAATGAACCTTTGAAAAACTTGTTCTTTTTGCGCCTTGATTTCTAGTTATATGCATCCCCTCACAGGCAACGATTGATAAATAAACCACTATTACAAAAGTTGGGAAAACAAAGATAATCATAACGTGAGGAAAATGATGGAAGAGGGCAATTCTCCTTTATGCAACGTTTTTTTCTACATTACTTCATTGGCAATTACGGTTTTCAATTATCTTTTCTTCTGATGAATTATGCATTTTATCTATTCGTATTATTTACTTCGTAATAGGAGGACATATTATTATCTTGTAATTGATGTTGATGATGGATTGTGTATCAATTCAGGACATCATTCAATTTTACTTTTTGTGTAGTAAGTTCAACATGATTTGCGAATTTATTGATTAATTAAAATACAATGAGATAATAGTAATACTTTTGTTATGATCGAACAAAACGAAAACTTGGTTTATACATCAAAAATTATTGGGTACAGGTACATGATACATATAATCAGTGATTTTGTCTTTAGTAGTTACTTTATCTTTAATATTAGTAATTTACTTAGGTCATATTACAGGTACATCAGTTTTCTTTGTAATGTAATGTTATTAAATGTAACAATCCATTATAAACTGTATCGTGATACAATAATAATATTTATAAATAATTAAGACGTTAGTCGTTTTCATGTGTTTTAATACACAATTTGTTTAGTGAACAAAGGTAATAACAACACAAACTTAATACACAAAAAGAGGTAGGTACATTATTTGTTTAGTCCATTAAGACTTTAAATGAGTTAGAGCTTCACAAAATCCTTCACCGATTTCTAAGAGATTTCTAGTGCCAAAGCAAGTTCCACGATAAGGTCCTTCGTCACAGCCACAATAAGAGCATTCTAAAGTGTAGGATCTGATAACATTAAAATCTCTCCAGACAGCCACACGAGCTGTAGTTTCCCTCGACTGACGAACTTCGTAGTTGCAGAGAGACAAAGCCAAAGCCGGAACTTTTTGGCTGATTGATTCTGGAAGTTCGTGAATAGCCTGAGGGTCTTCTGGTTTCATGCGATCTTCTGAAGACCAGGATCTTGCATAAGAGCAACCGTACAAAAATACATTCTTCTTCTTTGAATGACCATGAAAGTCGCAAAAGATTGCAGGGACTTTCCCTCTGATTTTACAAAAATAGGTTAATAACATTTTGGAGTAATATATCGTGGGATTTAAAATCTTGCTAGGTGTTTTCCACCGTCTATTGAGATCTTCGGCTGTTAATCCACATCTTGTGCAGCCATTCACAACTCCTTCCACATTTAGCATCGGGACTATTTTAAATACAAACCTTTGAAGAAGGTTATCCATTTTTGGATCGAATAGCAATTTGTTTATGAGTCCTTGAACAATCCAAGATGCATTTGTTTCTCCAGGATGAACTCTTGAGGTAATAAAAATTAAATCCCGGGATTCAATACGAGAATTGCAATTATGATTGTTACCTGTTACAGTAATTAACGGAACATCATTTTTGTTCAATGTTTGACAAAGAATATCGCATCTGAAAATTACATTAGGATTCAAACCGACAATTCTCTTAAGACTATCCAGTTCAGTCAGCAGTCGAGAATAAGTGTATGGCATATGGTAAGCGATGTAAACAATATCGCCCCTGTTTTTAAAATTAAGTGTAAAAGAAACTGAGTAGAAAGGTTTGTTTTTCTTTCCTGAAGTGTTTTGATACCCATTTTTGAAATAACAAATATCTTTTCCACAACGAACCCATCCTGGTTTCCCAGCAAGAACGTCTGCTACAGAAAACATAACTGGTTGCATCCCTAAATTAAATTGACTACTCCCTTTGATGCAATTTATTATGTTTAATGTATAATCAACATCCTCTTCGATATTGCTAATTTGAAAATAGAACCATTGATTGTGACTACTAGAATTTACATCAGACATTAACAAAAGCTCGTATTCATTTTTATCGACTTGAATTGCTTTTCTCAAGTTGCCACTCTCAAATCTAGATTCAAAAGCTAACGGTAAATTCTCATCGAATTGTCCTATTTCTGCTTCATCATTGTTGGTGAGTAATTCCCGAAAAACTTTTGAATTTCGTCTGTATTGGTTACTTTTACTTTTGTAGGAACCATTACGAGAAGTGCTCCTGGAACGCAGGATCTTTTCATCAATATCATAAATTACTTTTGACTCGAAAGTTTCTGGTCCCACCACCCGTGCCATTAAGCGTGTTAATTTATTCCTAATTGTTATTTTTTCAGTGGGACTATTGAGAAATTCAGTGTTTTGAGTGCTGAATGCTAATTTCAAGTCTGGATATGCAATCTTTACGAAATTTACTACACTACGGACGTTATTAGATATTCTATGAAAGGTTCCTTCCAAACCTCCCTTGTTACTAAAATCCGAAAACCTGAACTCGCTACTATTTGCTATTGAAGGTCTTCGGTCTCTGGAATTTCTTCGGTTGAAGATAGGAAATGTTGCATGTTCCTTTTCATTCAGGTCTCTGACTCCAGAAACTTCAAACTCTTTGTAAAAGTTAGCAACTTCTAATACTTCCTGGGTATCATCCAAATCTACAGTTTTTGACGGAGAAATAGTTTTGGAATTTCTTTTCCCAATGCTCATTCCATTTGGACCTTTGTCCTCTACGTCTCCGTCGGAATCTCCTCCACCTTCGTCTTGGTCTTCATCGGTCTCTGTATCTGTAAAGCTATATCTTCCTTGTTCTTCGGTGTCTTCTTCACTACTGTTATCACTGTTGGAAGCCAAGCCTTCTCCTTCATCGTCCCCTTCGTCTTCTCCGCTGCTTTCTCCAGACTCTCCCGATTCGTTAATACTGGTGATCTCATCAAAATGCTCCACTTTGGGAATATTAAATCTTGCCGGACTGTTCATATTACTCAAAGGTAATTTGTAAGCTCCGTAGCACAGGAAAATCAGAGTACAAGATCTACTTATGACTAAATGGAAGCCTTTTTCATTCGGACACGTTTCACAAAATTGGCTGAGATGTGAAAGTGCTTCACTTTGGACAAGAATTTTTCTTCCGAGTTTCGTTTTGGCAATTTGTGTGTAAATCGCGACAATAGCTTTGCTTAATTTGTAAAGTGGCTTTCCCTTCCAATTCAGGGAGAAATATTGAAAACATCTTAAAAGAGAAGGTAGACATCCCGCTTGGAGAAATCGTCGTGAATTAACCTTTTCTTTAGTTAGCTGTACTATAATATCCAAAAACATTTGAGATTTCAAAGAAGGTTCTTTGTCAATGGTAGAAAACATTTTCTTGATTGTCTTCATGACTTTTGCTTTTCCCAAAATGAGGCTCACTTTTCCATTGCGTGATAATTTTCTCAAAATTTTCAAAACGGGAAAATGGGAAGTAGCTTTGGAGAAGAAAACATTCTGGAGCAATTCGTGAAGGAATTTCACTTTTGACAAGCAGCCTATTTTTACTGCAAACTTATTGTCTTTTTGTGCTACTGCGGATAGGAACCATAAATAGTTAGTGATGGCCATTAAGTAAGAATCTGCTTGTTTGGTGAGCAATATATCTTCTGCAGGACTGCCTTCTTTGTTTTTATTGAATTTATTGTACAGATCAACGAGGATGTCCATGAGAAACGGGAGATATGAAAATGTAAGTGTGTGTGCAACTGCAGAGTTTCTGAAATTCCCATTTGCATTCTTAGGATTGACAGATTCCCTGAGAATGATTGAGAGTTGCATGTAGAACAAGTGATAATTTTTGGTATTCAGAAGAGAAATTAATGTTTTAAGTCCCGGCTCAGTGTGTATGATGTAGGTAAGTAATTTGTTTTTATTTTCTTGCTCTCCCTTTGAAAGTACAAGGGAAAGTTTCTTCAGGAGTAAAATGTGATCAAAATCTTCATTATTATCTTCTGCCACACATGCATTAGGAATTGCACTTCGCATTTGACTTCCAGAACCACAAATCATCCGGCTAAGCCCCTTCCACCAGCAGGCTACAGCATTCACATCCAAAGAATCCGAAATATGTTCATTTACCACATTCTCTTGAGACTCCATTAGAATTTCAGATTAATGAGTTGACACTTAATGAACCAAAGTGCTTGCGTCTATTACAGATATATACTACTTGAAATAGCAGACTGATTTTTATACTGAATTTGTCTGGCCTTCGTCTCTTCTGTCTGGTTTTTGGCTTCTTTGGTGTTGAAGTGTATCTGCATGTGGCAAATCAATTCTTTTTGTTGTAATAGTATCTCGTCTCTTCTGAAGAGTAATTGCTTTCTAATCGGAGGTGCTGAATGTGTTATTCTCAACGCCTGGTTTCGCGTTGTCCTGTATAATTTGAAATTGTTAGGTGACACAAGTGACAGCTTCAGCAACGAATGAGTAAGATAATTTTAAAAAAATTAGAGGAGAGCCCAAGTTGTTGAGTCAAGTCCAACAGAATAAATGATAACTTTTGCAAAACTTTTTATATACCTACCTTTTCTTGATCCACGTCTGGAAACCTTTAATCCAACTAACTTCCAGCTGTCCCCGGGAATGATTCTCTTTTTCTTAGTCGCTACAGTAAAGCAGATCTACTGAAGCAGGGAAGACTCTAAAAAATGACGGACTCGGCACACAAATGTATACTAATCTGCCACAGTAGTATTATTATATGTGCTAACACTAAAACTAACCTAGTTTTCTTTATCTAATGCTCTAAAGTTGTGTTGGAATGAGAATAGAGCTGCAGTACCTATACCAACTGACTGTCTTTATACTACGGAACAAGTGACATGGCTTGAAACGAGAGTAAACATATAAATAGACTGCTTCTATTTATAGGGTTGTGACATCTGTTTGAGATCTGTTTTCCAAACTCATACTATAATACAATCGTACTTTACAACCGTTACTTTTAATGAGTTTCCAAGTAATGATTAGCAACCCGATTTTAGATGGGTATCACCAACATGTACTAAACTACACCAACACTAAGAACTTCTTGTTCTTTCTAGTTCACTTCTAGAAATCTCTGCTAATTCCCTTTTCCTGTTAGCTGTCAAACGCTTTCGTGTTCTCCTCTCCTAAAAAATTCTCAATACAAACTAATGGTTTCTTGAACAAAGGAATCAAATTGACATTTTGTGTCCGCAATGATCCTCAATAACAATTGTGGCAAACATTGTTTTTACTTTTCTCTCCTGTCTTTTAGCACTTTTCTTGCTACTTATACTCAAACTCACATCGTTAACTTCAACTTCGGTCGTTCTCCTTGTGAAAGACGAATATAGTACACCAGTTGAGTTATCTACTACTTTAAAGTTAGAGATGGGCAACTACATAACTTTTATTTTTTTAACGTCCATACTACTACTATACTAACATATGGGCATTAGTGCAAGCGGAAGAAATAAAATTGTCAATTTTGGCTATTTAATGTAGTCATAAAATATTGGAAATCTTACACCATTAATTTTCTTTGAAATTGATTCATTTCTTGTGCAGTTTCTTCCAAATATCTATAATTATCCATCATTCTACTCAGAAAATTTTACTATTTTTATTTTGTGTGCTGATTTTTGATTTTTTGGAATACCTAACGTTATGATTTGGTGCCCTATTTTGAAATCATTAAAAAGAGAGTAGGGGTAGCCCATAAAAAGATTTTATACACCAACAAATAGCGTATTAGTCTACGATCGTTTATGTACGTCCCCCAAAACATCGTTTAATCAGTTAAAACTTTATTTTCACATCTGTACTACCTTCACGTTTAGTTTTACTGCTGTGATCTTTGGCAGTCTTACAGAATCGAGAGAGCTACCACATAAAATCAGCCCATAAGACCTTTTATGTAAACTCTGTAAAGAAAACCAACTTGATTTAATTTTCTAAATGTTGCAAAACTTTCTGATTGCGCTGAAAGACGATTTTAATGCTATGGATTTAGATCTTTTAGATTGATTGTGCAAGCCAGAGTGTGTGGCACCATTTTCCATAAATATGACAACTTATAAAATTACAGAGCACTAAATAATTTTGTGTTTATGCAAACTTTACTATTCCTTATCTTAGGATTGTCATCTGCGGGTTAGCAGGCTACGGTCACTTACAAATTGTACAGATGTCTCTTGTGAATGTTTTGATTTATGATCCTTCTCGTCGGTAGTTTTTGATGTTACCGAAACCTTAACCTTGACCTTAACAGCTGTAGTGTGGCTCTCTACCACATTTCAGATCAGCGTGAAATTCAATGTCGCAGTTGAAATGTCTATTCATTTCTACTACGTAACACCTACTATACTTCCACAGATCGTTAAAGATTTTAATGTTCAACTCAAATAGATATTCAAAATTAAAAAACTCCAGATTTGGATTTAAGGATTCATAAAGTTGTTATTTTCAGATTGACACATTACATTTTACAAAATGGTTGTTAGATATAAATAGAGTTGGTTCCAAATCATGAAATTGTCATAAAAAAGTTAACTAAGATGTCAGCAATTTAAAAAGCACGGTACATGTGGAAGACAAATGAAGCTTTGCATACTTTGATGATACAATTCATTAGGAAAGTGCCATGGTTTGCTATCTTTACAGGTTTGTTGATCTAATATTGCATGTTTTAAATTTTTGTCAAGATAGAACATTCAAGATTACGAACGCCTGTTTAAAAGGTCTATTTTTACCGTTCACTGTTGAAAATTAGGTAGATTTATTGGACAGAGGTATTAAGACAGTCTTGATACGATTTACTAAAACTACTTGGTATTTATTTCTGTCTCGGAAAGAATCTTCCAAGTTCGAATCAAAATGCTATGCCCAATCTTAATAAGTAATATGTATATGCGAATTTTGTGTAGTCAGCATATCTACAATAAATTACTGGCACTTTATGCGCACCTAGAGATATCCTTTACACACATTCTTTTATTTTGGTTAGACAAATGGCAGACATAATGTATTTCAAAGTAGGTAGGCATGTTGGGTCTAGTTAAATTATGCATGACGCGCACTCAACTTTCTATGAGAACTATAAAAATAGACGAGAATGAAGTTTCACACTTGGCATGATCGACCGCTTTTGCAGTTAACTTTGAATTGGCCCACAGTAAATATTTTGTGACCTCATTCTTAATTAACCTGGACCATTACTACGAATTTCAATCATCATCTTTAGAGAACATCTTAAATAATAATTATAAATAACGAGTTACACTAATGCCAATATTAACAGCAAAAGTAGAGCGTTACAACTGCACCAAGTGTTTTGATCTTAGTACTACACCGACATAACAAAGGAGCATCTCAAGTGTTTACGCAATGTAAACTGTATATATAAACTATATAGTATTGCCAAAAAATTAACTAAATGCATGTCTATATTTAGTTACAGGGTATTTGTCCGAAATCTAATCTGAAATCTAATTGATTATTGCTAAAATCAAAAGAGGAAAGCAAGAATTCATAATTTGCAATCTTTTAAATAGTGCAGAACAGAAAGCTAAGCAAGGTAGGACTGTACAAACGTCTTTGTACAGTCATTTAAAATGTAGTCTTTGAAATCTATTTTATTTTTATGTCCGCTTCAAATTACATTCAAACCGACGACTATATACTAATTAGTGACAATGATTTATTCAATGACAGTACCTATATTTTTCATAGGGAGACATTCGAGGCAGGCTACCTGTCCTCAGGATTTCCAATCCCTATGTATCCTTTTCCCCTTTGGTCCAAATGGACTAGCCAAGCATACCTCAAAAACCTGAAACTTTTGGGAAAAAATTATAGATACAAAACGGGTAAATAATTCTTCGAACTACGTTGCTTTAGCTCAACAACTCTGTCGGAGGTCCGATTCTTCCGCTAGGCCCCGAAGATTCGGTTGTCCCATTGTTTGGTCATCATAATGCAATTGTCAAATTCAGTTTCCGTAGATACAGTGTATAGTAGTAGTATAGTGTAGTATTCTTTCAAATCCCTATCATTACGTGTCTTACGTCCACTCACTCTACTTTGGCATAGTAATACACAAGGTGACTGAATCCCGTCGCCTAGTACTAATTTAAAGGATTTGAATTACTAGGTGCAACCATTGGGTGCAACCACAACACCAACCTATCATTCCCCTGACGGGGGTTGGGGGGCAGAGCCCCCCATAAAACCAAATTCTGATTTCATTCAATAGAGTATTTTATTAATGATTTTGAGAATAAATCATAATGTACATTTTACGGATTCCAGCAATGGGAAAGAATTGTAGGGATTGAAAATAATTTTAGAAATAGGGAAATATTCCAGGGATAGAAAATAATTTTAAAAACAGAGAAATATTCCAGGGATAGAAAATAATTTTAGAAACAGAGAAATATTCCAGGGATAGAAAATAATTTTAAAAATGAGGAAAAGAAATATTCCAGGAATAAAAAATATTGTTTTGCGTATAACAGACCTAAAATATTCTTACTCCACTGAGAATATTTTACCTAACTTTCAGTATAGCGCTACATTACATATAAACTATTCATAAACAATGAAAACTATAAAATAAAAAATATTACAGGTAAAAACCTTAAAAAGCTCATAGGGAGACGCAAGGAAAACCAGAAAACAAGGAAAAGTAGTTTCTGTATAATTTAAATAGGGCATAATTTAATAAACATATATGCCCCAGTCTCCCGGTTGAAATTCGAAATAGTCTTTTCACGTTATTGAAATTTCTTCAAAAAATTCAACCGATTCAAGAAGGTTCTTCTGAAATGAAGTAAAAAATTAGGAAAATGCCAGACTATATAGAAAAATACACATTTTTCACTAAAATATTTTTATTTATATATATATTGTGACAAAAATATTTTTAAATCGTAGCTGCAAATTCAAAATTTAGCCTTGTATAACCAGTTAATTGTTTTTCAGCAAATAAGTACATTATTGTCATGAGTTCTAACTAATAACACCATACGATACTCCCTTACCGTAATTATCTCATTGTCTCCACCTTGTAACTAGTGGATATGAGGCCAAGGAGACTTAAGGCACATGGATAACAACCAAATGATAACACTCATCCCCACTTATTCATATTACTACTACTCCCCATCTAAAAGAATTTTCCTCCGATCTGCAAATGAAAGAATTGAGCACGTCAGTTGAAAAAGTAACAGTTTCGATGGATTGCTAATATTGTCATGGAAAATTCAAATAACAATTAAAAATAGTTCACTCCTTTGGAGCCAACCGACATAGTCAGAGGTGCTCTGAAACGTACCAACATGGCAACAAAGCATCTTTCATAAAACACTATGGCTGTGATACCGCTTAAGGACGCTCAACGCACCTGCATAGCAACCACATGCAGGCATCGAAAATTTCTTGCAACCTTGCAACGGGGGTGGAGTTTAGTGTGGAAATTTGAATGTGGAGTGTGAAAATTGGAAATTTAAAAGCTGAAAGAAGTTGGGGCTCAGGGGAAATGTTGTCATGCCCCCTGTGGGGGCATGCAACTTTTTTTGATCATTTAAGTTTTTTTAATAGCATGAAAAATGTTTTTTGTATGAAAAGCATGGAAATGATTATGACGTATGAGTGGAGCATAATATATTTATAGTTATAGCTAACTCTTAGTTAATAGTTTGATTTAGGGAAAACTGAAAATTTGGAAAAAAACATGAAATTTGGGGGGAAATTGGAAATAAGCCAGAAAACTGGAAATATACGGCAAAACTAATTTGGGGGAATTGTGGGGAAAACTAAAAATTGGGGGAAAACTGGCAATTTGGTGAAAAACTAGAAACTTCCAAAAAACTGGAAATGTTTGGAAATTTAGGGATAATTGGAAATTAGGGAAAAAATTAAAAATTTGGGGAATACTGAAAATTAGGGGAAAATTTAAAAATTTGCAGAATACTGAATATTAGGGGAAAAATTAAAAATTTGGGGAATACTGGAAATTAGGGGAAAAATTAAAAATTTGCAGAATACTGAATATTAGGGGGAAAATTAAAAATTTGGGGAATACTGGGAATTAGGGGAAAAATTAAAAAATTGGGGAATACTAGAAATTAGGGGAAAACTGGGAATTTGGGGAAAATTTGAAAATAACTGGAAATTTGAGTGAAAATGAATATTTAAGGGAAAACTGGAAAATTTGGGATTACATGGAAATTTGAGGAAAAATTGTAAATATGGGGGGAAATTGGAAGTTTGAGGAAAACTGGGAATTTGGGGAAAACTGGAAATTAAATTAGCAAGTATTAATTAGCGAAAATTAAAAAAGTTTAAGTCTGCATTTTCAAAAATTGTTCAAGTCATTGTCTCTCTTTTGAAAAAATAGGCTTATTTGATTCCCTAAAATACTCATTTCTAAAAGGCAGTTCCAAAAGCAAGGTTTTTCAAAACATTTCAACTAGTTGGTTTAGCTTCTCTTTAGATGGTTAAAACAGAAATATTGATTAAGCTGAAGCCGACCAATGGGCGTATTACGCCGTTATTTTGCACTTTGAAAAATTTTGTCCAGGAACTCGGGACAATGGGATAAAGTTTTGGAAGCGTAACTGGCCACGAAAATTAAGTTTGAATACCAATTTGCACTTTGCATCGGTTTCCATGACCTTAGGAGGTTTTACAGTTGAGTTATAGAAATTGCAAAGTGTGTGTGCAAATTGTAGAGCAACGGTGTAATATACCCCAGCTAGGTCGGTCGGGTCCATTGGAGTTAGCAATTGCGAATAATAATAAATGAAAAATTCAGCCGTTTTCTGAAACTTTAACTTTTTCAACTGGCCTGCTCAATTACTACTATAGTAAAATTTTAATGCAATTTGTATACTGCTGGTTTTTTCATGGTCTCTTTTGATTTTTGCTTGGGTAAGTTATTTAAAATTCTACTAAAACTACTAATCAAGACTACCACATATTATTAGAACTGCACTTGTACTACAGATTTTCACATTGCCCAATGAAACGATTCAAAAGCAATTTCAACCGGTAGAATGGGGCATATATGTTTATTAAATTATGCCCTATTTAAATTATACAGAAACTACTTTTCCTTGTTTTCTGGTTTTCCTTGCGTCTCCCTATGAGCTTTTTAAGGTTTTTACCTGTAATATTATGTCCTGCACACAAATAAATCAGAAAAACAAGGACTTAAAATTGCCACAAGGAAATCTAAGTTTTGTCTGTTATAAATATAGTTGCAACCTTTCAAAATTGTCGAAGTGGCCACTAGCCAGAATTACTATATTTAAAAAATTCTTGATTTACATATTTATAATGCCATAATATGAATTCTAAAATACAATTAGCTTTTCAGATTCAAGAGTGTGATTTTATTGTCCTTGTAATTTGGTAAGTACTATATCTACTACTCCAAAATCATTTTCTTTACAATGTCTACAATCAAAAGATATGCATTAAATATTTTATCTAACTAATGAGAAAATTGAGAGATGAGTGTTGCATTTTCTAGTTATATCTTACTGCATAATACTGCACTCTGTTTATTCCATTTACAGCATTTCGCACAGGAATAGGCGATACCCCATATCCTCCTTGAGACCTTAGTTGTTGATGTGATGCGCTTCTTCCAGGTTCCCTTCCGGTATTTCTGGATAATTGGTGTCCATTGTTCCGATTTCTCTGAACTACATTCCTAGCGACCACTGTAACTGGAAAAATAGGACCTTGGCTAACTGATCTTAATTCTCCGACAAAACGAGCAGGTTGAATTTCATATTGTGTATTTTGGGGTTGTTGTCTGGTCACATAGCCACTCCGAGTAGGAATTGGAGCTCCGTATGCAGTTCGAATTACTTGCTGAGGCTGATTCCTATTAGGAACTCCGTACGTTGGAGATGGATTTTGTTGTACTGGAAATGGGATATTTTCTTGAATGTTGTTGTTACTGCCACTTCCTAGACCTTCAATTACTACGGCATCATCAGCTTCACCGCGAAACACTGCTGTTGACACAGGTCTGGAAATTGTATTTTGGCTTCTTAGATTCACAAAGGAAAGTCCTCTAGGATTAATTGGATTGGAAATAACTCTTGTAGCTGCAAGGATGTTGTTACTTCTCGGAATATTTTGTACGTTTCGTAATACTGTTGCCTGTGGTTGAATTAGCCTTACGCCCACGGGTACTGGGACGAATGATTGGTACTGCACGGGAGTGATGACTGAAAAGAGAAATAATAAAAAGTAGCACTAATTTTAAAATTGAGAAAATCTTATTAATTGTATCTTACTTGGAGTCGCTGGCTGCGTGTAAAACAAAAAAGGATTATTCTGAACAAGTTGTACCACTCCCGAAGAAACTGTAGAAAAGAGCGTGAATACGCATAGCTTAATTAATAAATTCATTTCATTGGCGAAATTTTGAAAAGAGGCCACTGAACGTATGGAAGTATTGAAAGAGAATAACCGAAGTGTGTGAATATGCAATCCTTTTATGCATTTTGGTAGAAATGATGGAAAAGTTAATCAAATGGGAGCAGTGTGATAGCTCAATGGTGTTTTATACCTATCTACTAATAATATGGCACTTTACACAGCAAACATAATTTATGCGTACTGATTTCATTTATGTATATACCACCTACCTGTCCTGGTGGCCGATGGCGTGGCTTGTAAAATGAGTAAAATGGTAGTGGCTGTGTGACATGATTTGCCAAAATGTCTCCGAGCGATGATGATGTTTACAACAACAAAATGACTACACCTCACTCACTCAGGACAAGACAAGATCTACAATGAAAATCAAAACGGGACATATATTACTTAACAGACAGCAAAAGCAAGTCTGGGATGTTGTGACAATGTTCTGAATGCTTTTGATTAGGAGCATTTGTCACACACAATGTCATTACACGAGTACGCATAGTAAACACTCTACTGGTAATCTATAGCAATGTATCCTCATAATCAGCAATTATCAGCCTTATTAAACAACAGTCAAATTAAATGCGTCTTCTGCCATAGATATCTTTATTGGGGCTATCCCCTCGGCACCTCCTTGGTGCATGTGCAATATTGAGCAATTTCAATTTTGAGAACATTGCAAAAATTGTCGAAATTGTTGCTAGCTCCAATGCATATCATTTTAACGTGCTTTTCATGTATCAATATGATGAATAGCTATAATACTGTCATAAATATAAACACATGCAGGTAAGCAATTACAAACGCAGCAATAAACATCAAATCAATCAAAACTCTGCATAACACAGAAATTTGCATACTAACCACGTACAAATAATTCTACGACACAATTACTATTATAGTGTGGATGATTTACTTTTTCTAATCATAGAAGACAAAAAGATAACTTGCCAAGTTTTTTTCAAATGCATTTATGGACTCAATATTTACATACAGGACCTGTATAATTTTATCATTTGTAACTAGTGCATACTGCAAAGTATTAATCTGCTATAAGTGATTCATTATCAAACCATTATACCTATAATATGACGAGGATATTTGAAATTTCACACATCGCGTGACATGACATGTCACCTTCGAATAGTTATTATCAAGAGCGAGGAGTGTCGTTTTAGAAAAATAATCGTTTTTGAAAATGAAAGCATTTGCCCCAAAAATGTCCACAGGCACAACGTTCGTAGAATCAGCACATAATCATCATAATGTACATGGTTAATTGTTGCAGTTGTAAGTGCAATTCATTACTACGTCCGACAACTAGTAATCTGCATAGGTAATCAGCCTAAATGCACAGGGCTATACATACAGCATCCCAGCTATATATTCTTGGGCACCAATTAACTACAATTTTCATTAAGTAATACCTATAGCAAATGAGGTAATGTTGGCTAATGTTAGTTATACTTTCTTGTAAGAGATACTTGAAAAAATAATTGATATTTTTAGTGTACAGGTTTGGTAATAAATAATTTATGTACTACAAGACAGACTTGCATTCAATTTAGCAAGGCTCAGACGATAGAGAAGTAATTACGAGGGCGAGAACCATAATATTTGTCTTGAGACAAAAATAATTTACAAATATGAATTTAGAATGAGACCTGCATCGTGCAAGAACCAACTTGTAGCACTTTACAATTAAACTTTACTGTTTAAACAGTTACAGGGAGTATGTAAATTCAGAATCTATTGTATTTACTAGTGAGTATACACATTTTGTGGAAGGAAACCCTATTTATCCATTAACTGTTGACCAAATTGCGTTTTTTCATGCCCCATTCTTATAGATGAAGTTTTATGAAGATATACATTCCCAGTACTAGAGAGGTTAAGGGAAGCTGGGCTTTTTCGTTGGGACAAACTTTAGGACAAGATTTGACAAGATTACAGTTGCTATTTTTGAAACATGCATCATAATCTTTAGACGATATCAATGGAGCACTTATAAAATAATATCCACTAACATAGAAATCCGCTAATTACATTTGCTCAATGCCATCTCTGTAAACTTATTCCTGAAAGTACACATACAAACTATATACTACGTATCTGCATACATATTTTAGTAACTATTTCGTTTTCACGATGTGTATGCTCTGACTGGTAAATATATAACCGTTCTAAATGTATGTACTGACTGCGACATAAGTATGTCCATATAGTTTTATGTGCATGATATTTGTGGGTGGATGCATCACCCATGTAATTCAAGCATGCAATTACTTGTAAAGTGACGAATACCTAGAACTGTGCACCTTATTCTGATTGGCATCTTCTGTATTCAATGAACTAATGTGACACTTGAGTAAAACAATTACGCACAAGCATGTGAAATTAATTTTGTTTGATATGTCTACATAGGATTATAGTTTCTTATATTTAGGTCGTTATTTTATACACGTGTAGGTCACTGAGATTGAGGTGACTGCAGTATGGATTTGTGTAGATTAATAAATGTCTTGAAACTTTTACTTCACCCTGAGATGATTATTTAAATATTATTTAAATATACTTTCCTAAAGATTTTCAAAACAAAAATGGGCATACCTATTAATTTGGTAAAATCCGATGTTGCTAGAATTGTAGCCTTCAAATAAGGTACTTCAGCAAAAGTTTATAGGTTAACCCTATTTTCAAGTTGGAGATTGCTAGTATTTAATTGTTTTTGTCAGAAGATCGATAAACATAAAATATTAAGTATCTTAAATATGTGATAACGAGATACTCTATCAAAAGTAGTGCAATCTAAGGTCAATTTCACCACTGTAATTAAAAGCGATCTTTGTTGACAAGAAAATGAATATGACGTCATCTTTGGCGGCTGTAAGTGTCGTTGTTTAGAAGACCCAGTACTAAATGCATGTGTATTTATCATGACATCATGCAATGCTAAATAACTCGTATCGACATTTAAAAGTTTATGCAGAGAGCAATCAAGGTACCTACTCTTAAATGATGATGCAAGAATACTACTGTGATGTGCTTACCTAAATAAATAAACTGATTCTATGTGTGCGTGCGGAAAAGAGTTTCAAGATCTTGAATGACAGTAATTGCATATAGAAACGATAAAGTAGGACAACTTTAAATTGCGTTAGAGATGCAAACTGGCCAACAAAGGGCATATTTATTTGTGTGAGCTGATCCAGCTTCACCTGTGGAAAATCGTTAATTTTTATGTACCTACTTTTCCACATTTTAACAGTAGTACTTACTTTTATGTCTTTAGGACAAGTAAATAGTCTTCTCTACAATAAAGGCAATGTACATTGGCCAATAAAATCTTTACCAACTTATATGTATACTTTACTTAAGGTTTTGTACCACTTTAATATGTATCTATTCATTAAAAAAACATATCTATAACATACAATTTATCATTACTACACAGATATCTTGATTCTCGATAGCGTACAGTAAACATGTGATTGAAAGTGTATAATAAAACACTAATTAAAAAACTTGGGGAGTAGGTAGAATTTATTTTGAACGAAACTCGCGCCGGAGCAGAGTGAGCAGACTTGACTTTGGCTATTAAGCACAATTAAAATGACTACAATAAATATTAAGGACTAAGAATTCGAATGAGTGGAGGAGCTTGAAAAGCTGGGTCATCAATGATGCTAGTTGGCTGAAAGATTTGCAATTTGATAGTATTGGGTCTTGAATTTTGTCTATTTGCACTCTTGCCAGTAGGTCTCCGATTTCCAGTCGGCGCTTGATTTCTTGGTCTTGGAGTGTTAGTATTTCCAGGATTGCTTCGGTTACTATTTGGAGATACACGTTGTCTAGCGTTTGTTGGGGTCTGGGATCTTCCGCGACCATTATTTCCACCTGACGATCTTAATGATGGAGCAGGGGCATCAATGTCAATATCTTCATTTTGAGAAGCAGGGCGTCTGGATGCAGGATTTCTATCTCTGGATTCCAGCTGGAAACCTCCTAAGTCAATAGCACGGATAATACTGACATCATCAAATTCAATACCTGAATTCCCTGAAGAACGTCCTCTGTTATTGCTGGCAGTCAGTCGGGAAGGAACCCCCCGATTTTTATTGTTACTTCTTCCAAATGCACTTCTGGCATTTTCTAAACGTGGTGGTAGTGTTGGAGTTTCCTCCGGTTCTTCTGCTTCTTCATTCTGAGAATCATCATTGATTTCAATCGCACCGTTTTGATCATCATTATCCTCTGCTGGTGCAGAGGAATTGATATCATTGGAATCATCACCAGAATCATCTGAAGGGTCTTCATCAGACAACTGAAAACGAATAGTAATTGGTCCCGATCCGGTTGTAGGAATTCGGATCACTTTCGAATCTGACCCTCCTTGAGTCTTGGAGTCGTCATTTTTCAATTGGATTGTAAATTCCTGAGTAGGAGGGGAATTGAAGAAAGTTGGAGTCAGAAAATGATTTGGCTGCACCACTGTAAAATAAGAAATATTTGAATATTATCAATATCAATGTTTATTAATACGGTAATGCCGCATGTTAAAAATACTCTTCAGAGAAAACCAAAGATTAATGAAATTTTTGTATAGATAGCAGTTTCCAACTAATGCTAACACTAATTTTTAACATGAGAAATTGCTAATTGATTTCTATTTCTAGTTATTAACGTATTTTTTCACTAACCACGTAGTACACTGGGTCCGAATGATAAATGTCCGGAAAGCGCGTTTCCACACAGGGCTAGCAGGAAGCAAAGAGCAAATTTCATCTTATAGCTAAATTACAACTTGCTTTGACTAGTTCTACTAGGAAAATGGAAAAAAATGTACTCAAACAGCTCTTTTATAAGATGATAGGGGCTGCTGTACTTTATTTGTATCTATACACAAATAAGCCTTAATAGTTATGATCAAATTTTGGCCTAGGTACATTGCTAGTTATTTCACTTTTACTATTGTCAGTAGGTATATGCAATAATAAATGAATGTAACAAATATGAACGTAAGAAGTACCTTCCTTCTTCGAATTTCTGCAAGCTGTGTCTTGTTATATTTGGTTTATGTCACTATACGACTGCTATTTTGTATCTTGGAGTGCATGACCTCTGCATTTACTATCTACCTAATAATCCATTCCTTCAAGTTATGTAACTTATGATAATCTTCTACATATTGTGATGAAGATGAGCTGTTCTGACCGCTTTCTGATTAAGGAAAGAATTGCATTGTAAATATTTTTCTATCCAAATGTAATAATGCTTCAATAAAAGTGTGTACATTCATCTTCATGCTACTATAAGCTGATTATTGTTATGCGACTGCGATTTTACCATATGCAATAAAATAATATTTGGTGTAAATATTGTAACCCCCTATCCACCATCTGAGTGGGCCAGTATTTCAATATTTGTGAGACCAATAAGGAACCAGTGTAATTTCACCTCCCCAAACTGATTGCAATCACTCTTATAAAATTATTAAGCTATATCTAACTAACTTGCTTGAGCATCTTTTGGCTAAGTATCACCAATAGTAGTCTAGCTAGTTCATAAACAAAAAGATTCGATTGTCAAAGTTTTAGTAAGCTATACATATTTCATGTACCATGTAACACTGTACTGCGTATACATTATGCGTGTAATGCATCAAAGTTATCTCAATATTTAATTTTTAGGTAAACGAATACTTAATCAGCATTATAGATTACATTATGTCATGAAATAAGGCTGTTTTTTCCTTTTGTATACTAATTAATAGTAGGTGAACATTTTTTCCATTTTTGTGTTAATGAAATGAAAAAACGCATTATTTAAATTTTGCGTTACTCTGCATGCAATGCACCCTCATAAAAATTCATTCATCACTAAAAGGTAAACAGTAATTGATGAGTTGGTTTCATAATAACTTAAGGTACGAAATAGTATAATATAATAGTCTAGACAATTTGTAAACTAGAAACGCCTTCAGCAGGAGGAGGGTTGATTTTATGAAACAAGCCAGGAGCATTATCATTGATACCTGTGGACACTAATAAGGTTGACTCATTATCATATTTATCATACATGGTTAATAATATTATGTACGCATTTGGTAGGCCACGCAATGCATTTTGGTGCTTTGTATTAAGTAACACTACCTACCAATTTTATTGGAAACGTTCGCCAGAAAATGGTGAAATGTTACACAAATCTTAATTTATTTGATATTTCTCCTTCGAATCCCCACCCCTGCTGTTATATTATCGTATACTATGTGATGACACTTTTAATATCACGCAGATGTAAATGAAATAGATGAAGATCACACTGGTATAAATATCACGCACATATGCAGCCAAGCGGCATACTATTAATATTTATGCGAATCTACAGCGTATCTGAATTATTAAGGTAGGCTATTATAATGTAAGAACATTCAAGAACATCCAAGAAATAAGATTAAATGAATCTCAACACATGAAGAAATTGTTTTATATTATGGAATCATGCAATAAACTATTTATTTATTATTTCACGAATACCTTTGGCTTCTTTCAGTACAAATAAAATCATCTTAAAATTTCCATTCATTGTTAAATGTTGGTAGATGTGTAGTGTACAATTAGTTTCAGGCACATATTATAAGGATCAACAACGAATTAATAATAAATCATGGGTACAGATTTGTCTAGTGCTTCTCCCAGATTTACGCCCAGATCGTAATTTTCTTGAGTCGCATACGGACTTGCATTAGGGAGGAGAGATGCAGTTAAAAATGTGTTCACTTTCTTCGGAAGACTTATTCGCTTTGGAATCTGAGAATTCATAAGTTGAGGTTTGTAGGATGGAAATTGATTAAAGTTTACTGATTCGTAACGCGGTGATTCATATTGATTTTTAGAGACTTTTGGAGGCTCGTAATATGGGTAACTTTGATAATTCATTGGAGGGTTGCTGAATGTTGGAATGTAAGCTTGCTGATATTTGGAATTGTCTTTAGGGATTCTGGGCACTGTAAATCCTGTAATATAGTTACAAAATAATTATAACACCAAAGGAAATTTACAAAACAAATAAAATTAATAAAGAAATATAAATCATATAAAATTGTTGACAAATAAAATATTCACCCGAGTTCAGTGTAGAAGGATGGCTAATAGTGTATCCTATTTTCATTTTGTCTTTTTTGACGCCTGATGATGAGTACTCAGTATATTTCTTAGCCCCATAAGGATTCATTCCATTTTCTGAATAGATTGAAAATTCTACTTGGCTCACTGCCTCCGGATGAACTAAATCAACAGTGAGAAGTAGACAAAAGCAAAAGATGTAAGTCTTCATCTTCTAATTTGGAGAAGTGCAGAATTATAATTTGGACGATGAGAATGGCTATCTGTAATACCCGAAGATGAAACGAGAAGTGAATCTTCCCAAACAAATTGCTCTCCCTTTTAATACCTTAAAGTAGTGACATTAGCTAAAATTAATGACTGCATGTAGATGCCCTTTGGCATCTTTATACTCGGTTCCCATCTGCGAAATTCCAGGAGGCAGGGTTTGCATTGCATGTCTTGGTTTACGGTAGGTTGTGAGTATTAAATTACTTACGTCTACTGTTTTACTGCTTTGCTAATTTTTTTTCTATTCATACACAATGCTATTGTACCGAATTTGCTCCAAAAGCACGAAATGTATTGTGGGAGCTCTACCAGAAATTCTGTAAATTCAGTTACTTTTACTACTTGGCACATTCGATTCTGTTCTTTAAACAGGTTTTCATGCAGTTAATATCATACATCTAATCTTGCAATGTCCAACCCGTCATTAATATACATTGCCTTTGACTTTTGGCTAATACCCATTTGAGTAATAAGTTTATTGCATCTTCAATCTTCTCTACTCGGTTATGTTGGGGTTATTAGTTACTGTCCACTGAAATGAATATGGGAAGATCAATCACTTCTCTGAGAGAATGTAGCATAACAAATACTACTAATGTTACTTTTACAAATTACGTAAATGACTCCTCGGTGAGAATATCACAGAAAACCAGTTTGTCGAAATTTATGAATTAATGTATGCATGAAATACTGTGTGTTCCTTTTATTTCCCCCCTACTAGAAGACTGTCTCGACCTCGACAAAAGTTATAACGCTATTACTATTACTCGTAAATGTTTTTAGTGGGCCCAAAAATTACTTTCTGTATGATTTTCATTATGTCAAGGCATTTTAATGTCTTAAAATCGAGTTACCCGATTTCTCTTGTGTTTATCAGTGAGTGTTTTGTAAATATGTTCTGGATTCACAATTTCTAGGTTCTCCTCAATTCCATAAAACGGACATACGGTAGTAGACTGTAGTAAACACGTAACCACATAATCCTTTTAGCATGAATGGGTGGAAAAGTACCAATCTGCGGAAAGATTTAGAAATGATGCAGTTTTCCATTGTAGTACTAACCTCGTCCAAGAGTAACTCCCTGGAGGTTGTCTGGAGGAAAAGAAAAATTGCAACCACAATGACCAAGGCATAATTCTTAATTTTATCTCAGATCTTTACAGGTTTGTAATTTGTCAGTGGGTCTGGCACCCTATCTTTAGTGGTTTAATGTATTTATCACCTCTAACTAATCAAGATATTTCTAGAGAAATAGTTCTTGTAGTAAGCACACTTAATTTTTTTTTCCCTGTAATTTATGCGAAGATTCAATTTATTTCGTTTTGTTGTAATTCATTCATATTACTTACGTATGCGACTAGGCAATTACAATTTTCCTTACACAAATGTTTTCCAACCGTGAACCATGATGTGAACCTATTGTGTCCAAGTATCAAATTGTATAGTGAAATATTCATACGAATTAGTTAGGCGTGTTTTCAGATAAAAGTAAATTGTAAGGAAAAGCCAAATCATAAAATAAACATAAAGTCACGTTCTGTCTGTCATTCCTTACACCGCGCCAGACTGTCCAGAGGAAGCTTGTCAACGTTAAGTGTTGACTTGAACAGTTGCCAAAATTGTTTTCATACACTAAACATGAACTGAACACTTGTTGAACTAATCTCATCAAATGAATAATTAATTTTTAATAACATCAGAGCATGGCTACTGAGACAATCAGTAAAAATAGATTTATTTTTTATTCAATCTTTTTGATTCATTCAGTCACACTTGTAATTTGCATGCAAACAGCTCATGAAATAAGATTGTGGTTTAGTTTATGGGCCACATTTCTCATTTCTGCTACAAAATTACATTCTCTTCAACAAATAATTTGCATTGGGTAATAACGGTGATGACAATGTACCTTAGCTATTTTACAAAAATATTCCTCACCAATCAGTCAGTTAAAGAAACATGATTTTTTACAGACACATTTCTAATGTTTCTACATAACATTATTATTCCAAATGAAAGTCTGAATTTGTCAAATCTGTAAAATGTGAGTGTATAAGGAGGAAATCATATCATATCTTAATTGAATACAGTACCAAAATATCAAATTTTTTATATGCATTGCATAAGATTTACAAATATGAAGTCCAAAAGGTTTTAATTAATAGTAGTAGTGACTTTCTTCGAATTCGTTGTGTTAATACGTTTTCCATCCAACATGGTACTATTAGATTGGTATACCCTTTCTTCTATTGGTACAATAAGTTGAGGTAACAGACTTCCGTCCACTGCTGGTAACAATTGAGGAACATTTGACTGATTGAGAGGCGGTTTGGGGTCAGAATACTCTAATTCCTCCTGAGGTATTATAAAAGTTGAGAAATCATTTTTCGGCCGTTTGTTTAAATTTTCCTGAACACTTGGCGAATTTTCCGTTGTAACTTCAACACGTGCAGTTGTTAAGAGCAGTGATGGCACATTTTGTTCAGAGTATTCAGGTTCTTCTTGGGGTGCCAATGGAGTAGGTAATGTCTCCTCAGTCTCATCTCGAGAACCTTTCGTTTTCTGGCTCATTGACGACGGAACAGATGATCCTCTACCTTGGTTTCGGCTGATACTTGTTTCTTGCTGACGATTATAATTATCTTCGTCGGGATCTGAAGGCTTAATTGGTTTTGGCAAAGGTACTGTGAACTGAATCTCAGAAGGCGTTATCCTGGTATCAGCTAACTAAAAATATTAAACACATGTATATTTTAGAAGTGAATAACAATATTAACTTGAATTAAATACTTATTTACAGATGAAATGGTACATACAGCAATGGTTCACTTCTTATTGGGCTTACTTTTGAAGACGAAGAATATTGATTATTACTGCCTGTAGGATAAGAAAAGGCATTAGGAGCCTTAAGACTGCTTGTGGTTGAAGGTTTTCTAGCGGAAGTTGTAGCTGTCATGAACGAAGAGGCTGGAGATTCTGAAGGGGATTCAGAAGATGGGTTGCTAGCAATATTTGACAGTATTGTGTACCGATTTGGCACAGTTGATCCTTTGTTATCGAAGTTAATGTTTATAGCTCCGATATGGAAAGTGAAAAACTGTTGGGGTCCTGAATTTGGGGCATTTGAGCGAACTTTTCCAATAGATGCTGTCAACGCGGATATAAGCTGCTGGATAGGATCAAGTACAGCACTGTCTACTTCAGAATTAGGAGCATTTACTGCCAACGATGGTGAATGCCCTCTTCGAGGGTTCGACTGGGGAGGTAGCTCGGGCTCTTCAAACTGTCGATCTGCTTGAGTATTTCTATTGAAGTTATTTTCTACTAATGGAGTGTTGTTCATTCCCGATGGTATTGCAGAAGACTCTTCGTCGTAAGATTCTGGTTCTACAGGAAGTACTGGTGTAGCTAAAAAACTATTGGGAGTTGTTCTTTGTAGATCACTATTTGATTCCGGAATGTGTTGCCTTTGTAAGATGTTTTTGCCTGATGGACTTTCACTTGAATTCCTTTCCTGTAAATTTTCCTTGTTTGGTAAATTATTATCAGAACCAGTTCCATCATCTAAATAAATTTTAAAACAATTGTCAAGTATTGTCGGAATAACATGCTCATTTTTTCAAAAGAAAGTGAAAAATGCTTAAATTATATGACAGAAACTTACAACCGGGCAAACTAGAAGTCTTTTCGGCTGTAGGATCTGGCTCATAATGCAAAGGAGGAAGATCTATAAACTCCTCAAAGTTTGGCTCTTGTATCTGTCGAGTTAACTTGTTCCCAGTGGAAATGTCAGAAACATTAGCAGTATCATCCTCAAGGTCTGCGTCGTATATGGTACTTAATGTAGTAGTGGCATCAGTTTTCTCAGAAACCTTCATTTAAAGCAAACTCATAAATGAATTTCTTTAGGTTTTTTCTTAAATCAAGCATCATTAATCAAAAAATGTAATACAAATAATGTTACCGGAAAATTTGCCGCATAAATATTAGTATCCGGATCTGGATCTTTTAAAAGATCTTGAGCTGCTGTATAGTTTCTTACAGAAATTGGCGATCTTGTAGTGGGATTCGTTACGGTGTCAATATCTTCTTTGATATTACTAAAATTCGGTGGTACAAGAGAACCTAAATTATCGGGGTAAAATGATTGACTTTCTAAATCGCTTTGAGAATGAATTTCGGAATCATCAGTATCGATTTGTTTAAGACTTGGTCTTGGCAGTGGGAATGGCGATGGGAATTCTTTATTCTTAATTTCTTGTGGTTGTTCTGGAGTTTCTGTCACTTTATCATCTTTTGTCTCCGTTGCAGGAAGATATGCATCACCAAGATTGACTTGACTAATTATCGATCTTTCTGTCTGCTCAATTTTCTCCTCTACAGGAAATTGTGTTGTAACTTCTGGAGTTGAAGTATCACTTCTCTGTTTGTAATGATAGTTGGAAGGGATAACAGATCCAGCTAAAAGGATTTGAGGATTTCCAGACAAAGACCATGGTGAAAATGCATATTCATCAGATGTTTTTCTGAGTTTGAAGAGGAGAGGAACTCCAGGAACTAATCTTTTGACATCTTTTGTACTTTCAAATATGACAGGTCTATTTCCTCCCAAAGGTGGAATTGTCGGAGACACTAAAAGCTTTGGGATGATTATATTCGGCCTTAATGCAGACTCAGCTCCAACAAGAAGATCTTTGATACATATAAAAACAAACAGATAATTGCACTTGAATGAGACTTCAAATTATCATTCTTCCTCACAAGAATGCATGGTCAAGGAGTATTTGCATACAAATTAGAATACCTACCAGTTTCTAAGTCCTTGTTATTTCGTCCAGTAGCTGTAGGATGTGCTAGATTGTATTTGTATCCATAAGACACTACTGGTCCAGGTGGTGAATTAATTCCAGGATTTTTTCTTGGGAACAAATTAAATAAGACACGACTGTAACCGTCGGGAAATGCCAATGCATTATTATTCAAACTAATTTGTTCCATAAGACAAACACTAAAAACAACGAACAAAGAAAATCGTGCGAAAATATTAATTCGATTCAAGCTGAAAGGAAACAGGCCACAAAAAAATTTCATTTTAAATAGGATTCAATTGAACGAAGTTGTGGCTAGTAGCTGCAGTAGTAGTGGTACATTAATAAATGTCAGGCTTTTTCGGCATTTGTGTCTTCGTTTTCGTCTGTTCATATCCTTTTTCTGTCTGCAACTCGATACATAGTATATTCTTGTAGACCGTGGGTAATAAATGTATTTATAATTACAGACGCAGTCACTATACGGAGGAGCAACATAATATCAATAATTTCAATGAGACTTTTTTGTTATCTTTATTTGATTGTTATTGCAGCGAGGCGGCCAACTGGACGAGTTTCCATTTGCATTCTCTTGAATATTTTAAACTTTTTCAACTTGAGCTTCTTCCTTTGATCAGTCTACTGTGTCCAAGAGATCCTGAAGCGAATTCTATTACAATAGATTGAAATAAATTCAGATACAGGTGAGCTTGTAGTGTTAACAATGTAAAACTATGTACTTGTTGTGGTTACTGCTATGTGGGACTATTTATTACTTAAATTGCCAATGAATAATAAATGTCCACTGAGCAAAACCAATTTGCAGATGCACACACGCATAATATGTATGCGATAAGAATAAAGTCACTTCATCTTGCAGCAAGACAAAGACAATGTGTACTAACGGACTAGCAGTCAGGTATCTGCATACTTTTAATCTGTAATTTTACACTTCATTTCTAATTTCAAATTAATAGACACTATATGAATGGGTTATTATGATAAATCTGTATAATATTAATACATGTGGTAGGTATAAGTTTCCACAGTTCATTATATATATTATCTAGTAGTGAGTTGTTCAAGGTCGACAAAAACCTGAGTGTTTTTCTTGGCTTCTACTTTATTACTTTGCAATGGTATTACAATTGAGAATTTTTCGAGTTAGTCATTCTCTGTAAGGAGACTGCTTTCTTTATGCGTTGCATAGATTTGCCTTGTTGGCAGTAGTATAATATAAAATGTAATGTGATAAGCAGTCCAGCAGGTCAGCAGTAAATAATGCTACGTAATAAGTAGATAGAAAGATAAATAGGTAATGTTTACCTCGAAGCATACACTGCCAGCCTTTGTACAAAACCATGTAAAACCTGTTGGGAGAAGAAAAAGTTCATAAGGTACGTTCTCATATCCTAGTGGTCTTGCAAATAATATTATTATGTATTAGATTTAAGTGTCTATTAACCATCTATCGACTGGGGAGATTGCTGTGAAACAACAGACATTACTATATTGATAACCACTCATTTAGGCCTGATAGGGCGAGCGAACCCAAAAGTTGACCTAAATATCACAGCAGATGACCTTTATTTACTGTAGCATTTTTGTATTCCTTGCTGGGGGTCTTCTCCTCTCACGCAAAAACCTAAAATTTAAATGCTCAGCTAATTACAATACAATTACACAGTAGTTTCTATTTAACTTGACGTTTGATTATGGATCGTCATTTTTTATTATTATGAAATCCTGCTTAATTGCAGAAAAAAAGGAGTCTGATTGAGAGACAGTTGTGCACTGCTACGTGCACAGATTTAAATGAATCGCATATTTACATTGCGTGCAATTCTATACTCCTTAAATGTCTATTCGATGCTTTAAGAAAGTAAAACCATTCAATAGTACTTTCATAATTTGATGCAAATCCTATGAAGATCGTGCATTACAAAATTGTACAATATTTACATAATTACACTCATTTATTTCTTCGCATAATAATGGCAAGTGCATTTGTTTTCCATCATACATTTTGATGAACAGCAGGAATCCTCAGATGGGACTCTTCATATTTCTTCATGTAATAAAATTCTTGTATTTATAGTTAATAATGAGAAAGAATCTCTTTGTAAATATTTTAGCAGATGAGAAAACTTGATTTGAATAGGAATAGATGTGGAATAGAAAAATAGCTTCAGACGAGAGTAGTTAGGTACTCAACTCTTCTCTATATTATTATTTGCAATCATTTGTATTCCGTAATAATAATAACCTACGTATCTGTATTTATAATATAAACATTTATGTCTACATAAATTGCTAATCGCAGTTCTCAACTTTACAACTCTTCAATTAGCATCTTCTCTTCAGAGCTATAGTGTGCATAATTATAGGTGGAGTGTGTAAAGAGAAAAAAGTGCAGAAAGTGTATACTTAGTATTCGTATAATATTGCCTTTGATTGAGTATCGAGTAATATTTGTTCTAACCCCAGCATATCTGATGGATCTGAGATAAATCTACTTTATGTGCTATTATTCACTGCAAAAATACACAACAGAAAGTGAATTCCTGTTCAGTAGGTGAATATCAAGGAGTACTACTTACAACTATGTGACTTCGACGCTGACAATGAAAGTACCTCAATCAATAAACTCAAAACGTGATGGAGACCACAGACATAAATCTGTACCTGATTGTAATGTAAATAAGTAGGCAGATATTTCAGTGTCAATTTATAGATGATACAGAAACATTGAAATATATATGATGATAATTATAGCAGGCATTGTTTGGGTTGATAGTCTCATTAAAAAGTACTATATACTTCTGGTTTTCAATTACATTATGAAGAAAAATAGTACATAAATCCTAAATACCTATATACATCCATCTCCGCAAAAATATAAAAAATCCAATTAGTTATCTAATTACGCACACCTTACTACAGATAAATGCAAAATTTGTTTCTTAGTTTAAAAAATGCTAAAACTTGTTAAAACTAAAATAAAAACGGTCAATCTCCACAAAGTTCATGAACTACAATATTTCTTTTGCATATTAATGTAAGTGTAGTTTTAATTATACCATTGCTGGGAGGCTTGGTATATTTCACAAAATTGTTAGTTGGAAAAAACTATTATAATTAACTATTTTACATATTTATGTGTTGAAAATTAGTAGAATGTATTATTTGTTGAAGGTAAATTATACTTTAATCTTTAGCAGGTGTGTGTTAACCATTAATGTAATGCAAGAGTGAATAATACATACTTAATACATCTTCCTTATCATTTGTTTGCATCTACAAATGATACATCGGATGTAGCAAACCCTCAACGGACTGTCTGTAGATTACACAGCGTATAATATACGTATATCTTACACTAAGCACATTATAATCAGTTAACGTTTGTTAGATTGAAACGCATGCATGCATGCTTTTAGTGCAGAGGGCAAAGAGAACCTGTCCAAAGAAAAATATTGGCGGTCAAAGATCTTTTAGCAAGTTGGTGGCTGCAGTTTGATAAGATACACCCATGTAAATGGCCATTGAACTGTCATTTTCTGTTTTATCTTTTACTACGTTGTTAACATTCAGATGACTAATTGCAAATTCATAAACTGTAATACCAAAATCCGCTTTATATCTACCTGTGAATAAACAAACAAAAAGTGCTTGTTAATGCACGGACAATATACTCAACGTTCTCTCACGGATAAAATCATCATAAACTATAGGACAATTATGAATTTGTATCTATATGCAAATCCCCTCGTTGTAGGTAGGCGTAGCTGGAGATGCATACTAAATAGGTAGATACATGACAGTTCCCTACCTGTTACAGGATTTATTTAACATGTTCAGTTATCGTGTACTTGAGACACTAATTAAAAGAAGAATGCACTGATTCTGAAGATATTTAACAATTGTAAGTTTGATTTGAAAGAATTGTTTATAATTTGTGTTTACAAGAATGATCATGTAGAGCAAGGACAATTAATTGGAAATCCTTGGAGTAGAGATTGAATTTTATCACGTTTACGTACCTTTAATACTTATGACTGCAATGCAGATGAGGTAGGAACAAGAGTTTGTAACCTTTGGTACGTGATTTTATTAGTACATCTCAAATAACAACATGGAACATACCTTTTCAACTGTTGATAAACATATTCATGCTATATAGGCTTGGTTTTACACTAAATCCTACATAAAGAAAAGTTAATAGAGTCAGAAGCAAATTAATAATATAAAATGAAAACAAATGCTCATTTGTAACTGCAGTACACAAAATCCTGAATAAATGGTTAACTTTCTTAATGCATTTATCATAATGGAAGGGTGCTTGTTGGCTATTTGCTGCATTTACTTGGGAGTTGGAAGTTCAACATCAGAGACTGTAGTTTCCCCTTCTATGGCTTTGAGATTTTCAGTCAAAACATCCAGCTCTGGTTGAGGACCAGCGGTTGAGGAAGTAATACTTCCACTGATTTCATCGTTAAGGGATGAGGATCCAGTGTTGTCCCCAACATCTGGAGAAACTGTTGATGTTTCTGGTGCCAATTCGGGTGTTTCAGTAGCCTGGGCTGGAGTTTCACGGTCTGTACTGCTATTGCTTGAATTAGCATCAACAGGGACACTTGAATCTGGAGTTAGGATAGTTACAGGATACTTTTTATTTATTTCTTCCTGAGAAGGAATATTTTCAGGTTTTGGTGTACTGCCATCAGTAATGAGTTCTGGAGTTGGCTCTGGAGATGCATTTTCTGCAGCAACAAAATCTTCAGCAGACTCTGTATCTTGCTGAGCAGGCACAGTGTCTTGCTGAACAGGATTTTGAATCTGTTCGGTATTTTGACAAGGTTCTTGGTTTGTTGCAACTCCTAAGACAGCTCCTCCTAAATTTTGGGGATAGTTCATAAGAAGAGGTCCGGAACCTAATTGGGGATTGTTTGCTCCAGGAACAGTAGAATATATCAGTGCTGGAACTTGTTTCACAGACCCGGTTTCAGTATTGTACACTATAGCAGTGATTTCTTTCAGTCCTTCATTTTCATTACCATTTGGAGTGATTTGGATGGCTGAGAAAGATGGTTGAGGACGGCCAATGTTCCCTTGTTGATGAACTTGCTCTCTGAACCCGTTAACAAATTGGGATAAGAGTGTGCCAACTTCAGAGGAGTAAAGATCTTGGTGATGCGGTTGGATTTCCTGTATTCTGTTTCCGCCTGGATGTATTTGATTGGGTAGATTGGCATTCTGGCCATAATTTAATGTCATCACAGGGTGATGGTACGGCTGAGGTTGAGGAAATCGATATGGGCGTTGCTGAGCAAGATGAATTAAAGGATGTGCTTGGGCAAGTTCCGGATCTGAAATCAAAACAAAAGAGTTCTAAAATATTCACACTAAATTCTTCTTAGATTTTGTCAAGTGACAAATGAAATAAATATCTCAAAAGTACTTTGTTGAGGTTGATGAGGCTGAATTTGTTGTTGATAATATAATCCATAGGATATCGGTTTATTGGCAGGTTCGAATATGGGGTAGTCATATAAATCCTTTTCTACAAAGGGATTAGCCTGGTAATAATTTATACCCGAATGGGGCAGCGGACTAGAAAATACACAAGAACCCAACAAAACTAAACCCCAGATGGAATGCATTATGAAGTTCTGAGATATTTCCACTAATTTGTTTAAAATTGCACTTGCACTTTTATTATTAGTATATTAAATCTGAAATGGAATAGCTTCAGTCAGTTCTCGAGATTGCGACGATCTAAAATAGACTAATTCCTACTGGGATTACCAATGAGATAAACCCATTCTTCGTCTCACAAGCAAAGAATATGATCCTAATCCTGTATTATTTGCACATCAAGGTGGGTAGGTAGTTTAACACAGTGTGTAAGTACAAAGTACAATCCCACTGTAAGATGCAATGTGGTCATGGATAGTAAATCCTAGTAATCTCAACCCAACTCTCATCTTCTGTGCTAAATCTCAATCAGGTACCCACCTTTGGTACCCACACACATATAAAACACTTATGACGGTTTAGACTTAGGTAACTGGATTTAAGATCGACTCTGCTATTCTCCAGACCTCCATATACATGTAAGTTTGACCATGCATGCTTCTACTGTGCATTATGTTGTACAATGAATGCAGGTAGGTAAGATTCATTGTCATGTAACAATGCACACGTTACCTAACTATAGTTATAGTACATTCTTAATGTAAATGCACTATAGCATCCTTCATTTCAATGATCTCACCCACCCTCTCCATAAGCATCGATAAGTACAGACTAAAACGTGAATCACTTTATCAATTCTTATTAGACTAAACAGTAGCCTCTATCACCTATATTTTCTATTCAATAACTCTGATAAGTTATGGCAAAATCCGACTTGAGTAACCTTGCTTATGTCATTCTCTTAGATATGCATGTCATAATGCTATACACAGGCACAAAAAATATTAACAAAAAATGTCTATCCAGTTTAGTGACTAATGCGATCTTGACTCATCTTTCGATCCAATTCTTGGCATTAGTTATGCATGATGAGCTTTTGCAAACTGATATGATTGCTCTTGATCTTGATTACAATTAGTCGATCGAACATGCTTACTTCTGTTCTCGGCTTGATACAACTAACTTACTTAGCAGAGAAGCAGCAGGTGATGCACAAAATAGGATTGCTAGAGACATGTCCGGTTTTTTACACTTATCTTTATTCTAATACTAAAGCCTTATACAGATAAGTCTTATTGGCATATAGTTTTATATATTATAAATTTCCTAAGTATCTCCAAGATTTCTAGGTTAACTACATTATATTATGTAACATATCCATCTCCAAATATCTCTAATGTAATATTTTATTACATTTTATGCCGATATGTCATATTATGGAAGCCTTGGGCTATGCTCGGTATTTTATGCACACAATCATGGATAATTTACATGATTAGATCGGAGTTTTAAGTAAGTCGATAAAAAGTAGCACCTTGTACTTAATATTGACATATTGGTAGCAGCTGGAAGATTTTTGCTTTTCGCGTAGCAAGTTCTCAAGTTGAAAAGGAAGATATTAATTTTATTATATAGAGATATTTATATTAAGCAACAGGCATATGGTTATGAACATATAGTAAAATGAAACGTACATCTTCAAATCCCGACTTCTTTTATTATCCCAAATAAGTCAAAATGAGTACAAATAGACGAAATTCAAACTGCCCTTGGCTTGGCGAAGAGTCAAAGAAAACTCATCCTTACGTACTTTGATGTCCTCACGCATACTCTCGCGATCTCGTGCTGTTGTACAAAAGGGCATATGGCATTAGCAAAATAACATATGGGAGATCAGAACATGTACCACATACAAATGTGAGACAGCCCATGACAGCTATACACGTGTATAATGTCTATGGAGTATCCTCTTGCTACCTACGTAGTAATTTATGCTATTATATTTTTGAATCGTGAACTGACTACAAATCCCAAGAGAAGAGCATTGACAAGATAATATTGATTTCATCCCTTTGCTATCACGCAATTATATTTGTAGCTATATGTACAAGCTGCTCTGGCAGCTTTCCGGATTGTACATAAGTAATTTTCAATATTTTAGCATTTGTATCAGTGCTTTTGGTGCTACGCCCAGTCTGGTTTCATTAGATGTGAATTAAAGGGTAGTAAAAACATCGTAGAAAGAATAGATATTATAACTAAAAACATCATTCCATAATAATGGTAAGTAGCTACTGTCCATATTGAATGGTTGAGAAAAAATTATATAAAAAACGATTGAAATGAATTCATACAAATGCATGTGAGGGATTTCAGTGAAATTGCTAATGCATCAAATGAATAGGCGTGGTAAACAGTCTCTAAGTGATAAATGTGAGGCAATGGAAAAATGGAGCTATCCCATTTGGGCATCTTTTCGTGATAGGATTTATTTATAATGTACTTCATCTAATGAATCTAAGTTTCTCTTTTGGTATAGCTATATAAAATAACGACTATTGCATCTGAACGACATCCGGATCTCCTCTACTCCTTCGTACTCACCCCGTTGAGATCATGGCCATGTTGAGACTTCAGAGACACATTATAACTTCATTAATATTATATCAACAAAAAGGTGGCCAGTGTGCTGAGTGATGATATATATTAATTCGCAACACACATTCGCATATGTGTTGTGCAGATTAAAATGATATAATTGGAAAAGATTCACAAATCCGCATGCATTCACTGAACTGTAAAATTTTGGTTGTACTAGAATACCATGCAAGAAAAGCAGCTGGTCACATTTCCATTTGAAAATCTAAAGTCGAATTAGCAGTAATAATGAGACTCGACTAGTCGTGGCTGAAGACAATGCAAACTTTTTAGCGTATTCATCTGCATCTAATAAATAGGTATATATATATAATACGTATGTTCGTAGACATCGCAGATAATTTTATGCTTTACACAATGAAAACCAGTTTCTTCTTTAACGTCAATTGATCCTATCGCTATATGCTTATACGCCCATTTCCACAATTTCCAGCAGTGTTTAGATTCACTACGCATGCACTATAGTTATATGTGATACAACCATGAAGATGAAGAACAACGAAAGTAGATCTTTGAAAGTATCTTTATTAATGTACAATTGAGTCGAATCTTGGATGGAAGTACTCATTGTTGCATAATTTTTATTGCAATCTAGTTGTGCTCCAGTCACTCCAGCAGACCAGCAGTTCCGTTTGGGTTGAAATTTTGCTATAAATTGACGATTTTATGTCCTATGAATATCGTATACAAATATCGTGATTCACTCACACATTCTAAGTATGAAAAACAATGCTCCTAATAATAAATAACTCTTAAGCTTAATGCATTTTACCGATGTGTCGGCGTAAATTAATCTCATTCTCAATTTCTTCTCCAATATGGTATACACAAGTATTTGAATTTGAGATGGATTTGGTAACTGGCTATCCACTTTCAAGATGCTAAATAGGATGAGTCAGAAAAGTCAAAGCATAAAAAGAGTGAAAGCCTTGAAACCATAATAAAGTTCATTTCAGCTACGAATGACCTATGGGGACGCATTTTGTATGTTAGTATGTAATAGTGCTACTGAATACACTAGTATGCTACGTCAAGCAACATCTTCGACATTATTTCATTCAGGATAAGATTATACCAGGCATGAATATTCGATAACCGGTTTAATAACAACAAAAATAGAGGAATAATTCTTCCAAATGTAAGTTTAACAACCAAAGCGAAATATTAGCAGTTACAACAAAAACATAAAACACATGTTAGTTCTTTTAATATTCATTTTTAATTGCATACAATACTTCAAGACGAATTCAATAATAGTCTACAGATACAGAGTACCCAAATTCTCCGTAACTATGCATTATACCGAAACCCCAAATTGTTAACTAAACTATTTATACTAATTTTAAGGACCCTAATAATACTTTCCAATATTACTTTACCAATTATACAACACCTAGAGAAGTATGATTTAAAATTTCGTAAAGCAATCCAGCCATGTATGCTACATGTACAATAAATTAAAAGCACTACAAAGAGTTTTGACCACATTTTTCACAACGATTGTTTTCAGTAAAAAGGTCTAATGTAACCAAATCAAGCTTTTGAATAGCTTTAAACGCTTCATATTGGTACTTTTTATACAGGTAAATATTACAATAATTTTAATACAACCGATAATTTACGTGGTACATGGTATATAGTTAATATTTACAAAAATTAAGATACATGTAAATGAAAGTAATAGTTTGCACCTTCGGATCCTCCGAAATTCGACACTGTCACATGATTCCTGAACCGAGGTAAATGAGCCTGATAATAAATATCCTTAATATAGCAATTACATGTCTAGGTCTAGTTCTCTTCTGTATCTAAATACTAACAATCAGTATCACAATAGAAAATGACTGACTTGAGATTTGAAAATGTTACTTCGTCTCAAATGTGCATACAAAATTCAGTTTGTCTCGGGACTTGAAAAACAGCCTCGCTAAATAAGCCTCGTTTTCTCGCAACTTTTATTTTGCATACCGTAATACCTATTTTGGATTTTATATTTCCTTTTTTACGAGGTATATAATATAGTCGATATCATCTATATAGTACAATATATTACTTAATGTGGTAAATACACATTTCTTTCGGTATTATGTATATCTCTTACACTAAAATTATATATGTACGTTGTGGCAATAATAAATAAGTTAATAGTGCGGATAGGGACAGCAAAATACATAAATAAATATTAAAATCAACACAGTGACGTTAATTGGAATGTTAACAGTCTTCCACTTTCTTTTCATAGAACTTCGGTTCAAACTGAATGACAGTTGGTTGACGTTGGAGATCATAGTCCCGAGCTTTGTTATAAAGTAAAACTCCCATGATTACAATTGCTGTTCCTAATCCACTGAGAATGGTAACTTGATTCCCAAATAACATGACGGAGAGCCATATAAGAAACGCTCTTTTCGCTGTATTCGCCACGCTAAATAAAGTATCAAACTATTTAGTAATTAATAGCCAAATGCTTTTCATAAGAATATTAATAACCAATTTAACTAACCTGTGCGTCACAGGTGAAATGTAGTCCATGAGTACATATGCGGAGATACTTTGAAAATGAAAAAATATTCCATTTAAAATGAACGCAGAAATTAACCACCAGTTATCTTTTACTGCACTCATATCTACAAGAAGAATGGACACAGGGATTTGAACTAGCATTGAAGACATGCTTGTGTAGAATTGTAATTCCGCAGGACTACGAGCAACAAAAATTCATTATTTAAAATCTGGATACACATACTATTAAAATGACTCAATTTTATCCATGGTACATTTACCTATAACGATAACGTTCTCCACTAATCAGCATTTTGGAATATACGTTTTGAAGGCTGAAATTAGAAATACAAAAATTTTATTAACGTAAATGCAATTATGCTTCCATATCCATTCATAGAGTCATGAATGTATAAACGATAGTTACATAAATCTGATGTAATGTATAATAAAGTAAATTATAAAAGCTAACCACTCGGTAAAATTAGTGGCCATTGCGGCCATAAAACCTCTGGAATCAAAGGAAAGCTCATTCCATGAGCAAAGGGCAAGTCCCCCCATAACAGGCACTAGTGACAAGTTGACGTAAAATCCAGTTAACTCTCCTAATAAAAGTCGTGATATCATCACCGTAAAAATAGGTGCCGAACTTTTAATAGTCTCTGTAAAACTAACGGCAACATAGTTTAGGGCAACTAGACCTAAAACAACTGTAGTAAATCTGCAAATCAATTAAGTGTTATTGATTATAATTAATTAATTTTTATGTGTCTGTTGAAATTGCAAATATGACATTAATTTCATTATTACCTCATAGTTCCAACTAGAATCATATGTTTAAAAAATCCAGGTGGCCTGGTATATCTTCTGACTTTACGATACATACCACAAGGAAAATGCATTTGAACAAAACCGCATGTAAGGGTCATTAACATTTGACATGTTCCTTTAAAGAAAAAAATCAGTTAAAAACGCAATGTAACATAATCTACACTACAGAAAATCTTTACAAGCAATATATAATATGTTTCAGCGAATTACCTAGTAAAGTTGGATCCCCATGGAGGGTAGTCATTATGTATTTGTTTAGAAATAGAGTGCATGCTGAGAACAAATACCACAGCAGAAGAAATACAATAGCCCTGACATTCCATAATCCTTCTCGTTCTGCATCTGAAACACCTGGAGAACTTCCTGAGCCCGATTCATGCATAGCAACTTAAACTGTCACAACTTTTTGTCCATAAATTCATTACAATTTCATTTAACGATAAAGATTTGCCGAAACCGTTTAAACGTCTGTTTGTAGCTTGTAACTGTACACTTCACAACTAATCACAACGTTTCTTCATTTACTCATGTGTACAATCCTTACAGGAAAAACAAAATATAACCACTTCTGAACTTATAGGTTACCAGCTGCCGAAGACTGAAGAAGCGCTATATAGGGACCACTCTTTTTAATATTATTATTACGGCTAGCTTTGTATGATTGCAGGGCAGGTGAAGAGGATTTTAGAAACGTGTTGTTAAAGGAGGAATGATCGGTTATACTGAAACACAGAATTTATACATTACAAACCAAAATTGATTTGAGGTATTAAATAAATAAAAATGTCAATTATGTTAATGCAACTTTAGCTGAAAGTAGACTCCAAAAACATCACTTACAGTTCTTAAAATAGTAATTCAAGAGTGGGGAGACATGTCCAAATATCCAAATGCAAAGAAAATGTTAAATTGTGGTGTATAATTCAGTTTTTGTCCTTAATTCTTGTTTCGGCAGTTTGTGTTGACATTTCAGTTTTTAACTACAAGTTCCGATTTCCAGTTGATACGATTCTTCGAATGAATCTTCACACGGGACAAGCTGTGTTTCCTCTTCTCCTTCAATAACCTGTTCATGAGGGGTCTAGAGTTATTATTTTCGTTCTATGAGTGACAAATTAAAGCTATACGACTACTGATGAGAATACCCGTAAATTTTGATACATCTTTTTGGACATTACCTTTCAAATCCACTGCTATTACGTACGTGTCTGTTAAATCACTGAATTGAAATCCTAGCAGATTTTGCCTCCGTGGCATATTTCACAGCTCCCCGCCATTCTTTTACACAACCATTCAAGGTTGCTTGCTAATGTGTTCAGCAGATCAGATTAAATTAATGGACCATGAACAAAATGACTAATTAATTACCGTAGAAGACAACCGTTAATGCACTTTCAGTAACATTTTACGTAAACATAAGATTTGTTGAAGGCTGAACTACCAATTATTTCCGATTAGCTAATTATTTTACTCATTAGTTAACTATTAATAGCACATATACAACCTATGCAAAAAAAATCTGAAAAACACATACAAAAATATGACACTTCTACAGAAAAAATTAACTATTCTTAAGATAAATACGATGAGATGAACTCGAAATAAAAGGATTGTTATATAGTATAATGTAATCATGTTCCGTTTATTGTAATAAATGATAGCAATAAGTAATAACATTATTCATACATAGATAAGACCTACACATTTAACTAAGAGCTAAATTTATTACAATAATAATAATAGTTAGGTAATTAATTTGATGACCTCTGCAATGCAAATGTAGCATAGCTACTCTAGTCTAGCTCTTAGCAGAGCACTTTTAGTATAATAATTAGTTACTACATGGTACACAATAATACACATTCTACTATGCTCTTCACTGCAGGTGCTGCACAACACATTTATTTTTACTTTTAGATGAGTTTCATATAGAAAAAGGCATAGAAAACAGTGAGTGACAACACTTCTCCATTAAGTTTTAACCTTATTAATTTGATTACTAATGCTAACTTTAAATTTTTTTTACTTTGCAGCAGGCATATTATTATTCCGGTATGAATACACTGTCATGGGATTCTTAGGGCACATAAAAAATACTGACTACAATCTGTACAGAAATGTGCCAGTCCCACTCAATGGGAACAAGGCATTCATTAGTCGGCTACAAATTCAATTTTGAAAATATCACTAGAAACTATAATGTTAAATGCATTACAATTACACTATAGTATTAAGGAGGTTTAAATTACGTCTTGTTACATGGTACTCACATTGCATTCACATTAACAGACACGATATCGTGAAATGTTTTACTACTGTGGTTTCTGTTGGTTGATTTGTACTCAAGTCTTTCATTTTGCAGCTAATCCTGCATCTCCTCTGGTATTTCGTGAGGGTTAAGTATTCCTGGAACAGACATCTGAATACGACGCTTCTCTGTTTCAGCTAAGCGCAGCGCGACTTCTCTTTCTTCTAGGTATAAGTCAGAGTCATCCTCACCGGTAAATTCCTAAATAGTCGCATCGTTATTAAGATTAAGATTTTTAAATTTAGAGTATTAGAAAATCACCAACTTACTCTAATCTGTACTAAGAAATCGCGCAAGTGTTCTTTGAAAGCTCCCACGTCTTGATTGAGATGGAACATCCCCGTGACAGTAATCTTAATTTGATTGTCAGTCAAGTGTGGAAATGCTGTTTTAAGGAGGTTGGCCACGTATTCCTACAATTCAATAAATAATTTACATAATAAAAATAGTAATTAACATTTGAATTGTATTGTCATTGCAAACAATAAAAATTCTACCTGAACATATACGACGTTAAGAGAAGGTTCAAACCCAACGGGAGGTGTTGGGTTCAGAGGAACTGTCACCTTTCCTACTTCTACAATGGTGAACAAGTATGCAAGTATAGTAGCATGCATTCCAAGACCAGCCGTATGAGAAGTGTCCGTCACAACTGAGAAAATATGCTGAACAATATCGGCAAAGTATGTCTGATAAAAGCTTTGCGCCGCAGCTTCTTGAAAAGCGATATTTTGCAGAAGTTGATACAGAATATGTAGTCCAGTGTCGGCAACATTACGCATAGTATGCTTGAAAGCCCAAATAATCGAGTCAAGTACTAATTTAAACTGAGTCGGTGGGATATTCAGAAAGGCTGGGAAACAATGCGAATTAACGGCCTAAAAAAAATTTCACCCAAATGTACATAAGAATTTTAAAATTCATATCTTACGATAAATTACATTACGTAGTAAACTCACTTGCAAAAGAAGAAAGAAGTTAGTCCTATGCTCTGGAAATTCTTCAAAGTCTTTATTTATCATGTTAAGGGTGCATTCAAAAACGGCATCAAAAATTTTAGGAACATGAGGTGTAATGTTCGCTTCAAGTTTGTTTACTATTGCTGCCATTGTGCTAAGAACTTCCGGCTCCCTAGCTGCTGCTACTGCAGTCATTTGGTAATCCATCAAAACAGCATCCAGGAGTGGAGGAATGAAGCTTTCCATTACCATTGCAGGATTATTAGACCGAGACATCCATCCAGCAATTAATTTTAATGTTTCTTTCTTCACAACCCTCATACCCTTGATCAACGGCTGCTTTGTGACACCCTCGCCGTTTACAGCTATAGCTTGACTGATGTTGTCACTCATAACTTTATATACATTCAACATATCCAAGTAGATTCGACCAAGCTATTAAAAATATTTTTGTATTATTACTAATAGTCGAATAGAGAATCACATACATTTAGACTTTGAATGTTAAGAACCTACTACACTACGTTTAATTAGCATAAAATATGAATACCTGAACGACATAAGGATGTCCTAGTGCTTTACATGCTCGTACATTTGTCTTAAGAATTGAGGAGAGTTGTTTGATGGCATCCACGTCTTTAAGCACGGCAACATTCTGAGATGCTTGGGCAATAATATCGTCCCAAACTTGGTTGGGTAAATTCATGTACTTATCAATCAATACCTCTTGCACGGAGTTATCCGATTGGGCAGAAATCATATAACCTACTGCTTCGTAAAATGTATGTACCTACAAACCACATAATTGTTACAAGCAGGAATCTTCAGAGGAAGAATTAGGATATGTATAATATTATAAGAATTACTTGCTGAGGTTGCAAATCGCAAATAATTGTAGAAGTTGTTCCCAGAATTTCCTCGATGAAAGGAACAACCTCCCCCATCTGCACCGTAACAAAATGCCGTCTACACTTTTGAGCGATTTTAATAAAAGTGTCACAGGCCATGTCTTGCACTCCATCATGAGTCTCTGTAAGTTAAAAATAACAATAATAAGCAAATCACATCTCCAATTCTCAAATCTACAAATAGACAAGGACATTTTTGCACTTAATGACATAATAATACCAAATTATTCAGCTATCAGCTCACAACGTGAGTTTTTACAGATTTACCAGTAAGTTTTAGCATTGGAGCCTCACAACAATCCCTTTATTTCCTACTAACTAAGAATAGACTCCGCGATCATACTTCAGTAGCTTGTAATCATTAATAAAATTAATAAGTAAACTCACCGTGCATAAATTCGAACAGCTTATTAACAACCGTTTTAAGAAATTTCCAATGAGCTCGGAGAAACCGTGGGTATTGACCGACAACGTACATGATATTGGAAGCTATAATAGCTTTATTGTCCTTTCCCTTCTTTTGTTCACACAATCCAAGGAGATCCTTGATTACTGTAACAATAAATCTCTTTTCATCCTCTTCGTGCATCGCGCCCGAAATACTGCCAATTGCCCAACATAGCTGTATTCAACCAAAAAATAATGAATACCAACCAATCACATGTGTTTTATTTACATTAGACAAGACAAGATATATTAAAAATAATACAACTTACAGTATTCAGATTTTTCCAAGACCATTCGGTTCCATTAACTTGATTTTGAAGTTTCTTTGTCATGATCCGTTCAGTATCAGTACAATCCAAATGAGTTAAATATACGAGAGTTTCTCTCATGTTTTTATAAAGATTAATTGAATCGGTATCTTTCATGAATTCCCTGACCACTTCGCCGTTTTCATTTTCTACGACAAGAACTTCTTCGGGTTTAGCCATCCGGCTTATCATCGTGTATCGCACTCTGGAAAGAACTGGAGAATAAAACTGCCTCCGCGGTCCAACTTCAGAATTTCTACTAGTCCCGAGAAACAAAGGTGTTGACGTTGGAATAAAAGGTGCCTCCCTGATATTATGCATGACAAAGGATTTATTAAAATTGCAAGTAAATATTAAAGAATTACATGATTATAGGATACAAAAATAAACAAAAAAATACAATTTATTAAAAATTGTAAATTGTTATGGGCAAAATAAACATAATTTTGTAAAGAAAATTGTAATAAATTAATTCTTGCAAGCAATTCCAAAAATTAATACGGCATATCATTCTTCTTCAGATCTCTAATAACTTACCTGTACAAGTCTGCCGCCAAAGAATTCCAATATTCAAGGCAAATCTTAAAAATTTCTACTTCTTCCACTTCAGATATCAAAACAAGGTACTGTAATCCTTTAAGAAGATCGTTATGTGGTTGCTTTTCTACTAAGGTTCCATGCTCCTTCAGGTACGTACACAAAAACATTGCTAAATTTTGTATAAATTGTTGTTCTTTATCACCTCCTCTTGCATAGGCTTCACGAATATTCACAGTTAAGGGAACCATCTAAAGAACCACAATAAAAAATAATGATTATATTATAAGTATGCCAATTATAAGTATCAATTGAATTAAAAAAGTAATAGCACAACCAAAACTAACCGTTTCCAACTGTGCCATGGTGTTAGTGAATAGAAGAAGAAAACGTTCATCATAATGGGGAACAGTAACACCAGCAATCTCGGTCAAGCACTTCAGAGTAATATTACGGAACGTAGCAACATTCAAAAACTATTTTTCAAAAATGCACATTTATAATCAAGCATTTAAATTGCAAAGGACTGGTATTCGTTACCAGCAATTGGAAAAGTACCAATACTCATTCTAGTTCACTTCTTCAAATGATAATTACCTTAAATGTAAGAGTCTGTATGAGCTCAGTCTCAAAAATGTAGCCAAGAGGAATCCAATTTAGAAAACGCAGAAGTGTTTCAAGAGTAGCATAGACCAAACTGGTATTTCCTGAATTATCCATCACAAACTGACAAAGTTGGAAAATTTGTGAAAACTCAGAGCACATAGTGTCTTTCAAGTGCTTAGCTTTCGTTTGGGTCATTTGACCTGAGGAAAAGTCAAAAACTTCCTCACTAAGCAGCTTAAGAATAGCCATGTTGTTCTGGCATAAGCTTTCGTTGGTTTTACTAGAGCCAACAATGTCGGGAATAAAAGATTCCCAGTTTTTCGGCCATTCCCTCTTTAATATCTGCAAAAGGTAATAATATTAATATAAAAGTAAGAATTTGAATGAAATTAATGATTTTTAATTCGTGAACTAATCTCATTTTGACACAGCCAAATACGTAATGAATGTAAAAATGCAATTAGTGTGTAAGTAAACATTTTACAAAAATTATTACCTGCACAAGTATCATATTTAGTTTATTGACGTACACTTTTTCGTTTTCAAGAGTAATAGGATCAGACGACGTTTTTATAATAAGACCAACAATATACTTTTTGATTCCCTCGCATTGTACTCTAGGTAATGCTTTCCACCGTGTTTTAATAACTTGCTCAAGAATTTGTAAAGCATAGTATTTGGTCTGCTGGTTTGTGGAAAATTCTAGAATTGTATCGACTCTTGTCCAGGCATCTGGATGCTCTTTTAATGCTGTCAACACTTCTTGAGCCAACTTCTGCTGTACGAAAAAAATAATTCTCATTACAGAAAATGCTATTTGAACACACGAGACTTAGACTAGAACGACAAGGTTATCAATATATCATAAAATTATGACTAATATGAAATGGTAACCTTCAACTTCAACCATTATTTAAATTAAAAGAATAATAACAAATTGTTGTCTTACTTGTTCGCCAATTCCAGTGTACATACAACCAACAACACTGTCTAAAAGCGTAATATCAAGTCGTTGAGTAAAGTCCAATAATTTGGAGGCCTGTTCAGCTAAAGTGGCCATAATTGCTATATAAAAATGTCGAGTTAGGACAGATTAACACAGCAAAACCCTGGAAATAAAATAAAAATTATTTCGGAATAAGTGTTAAGCTAGGTTTTGAGTGTCACTTTTCCTATCACTTCAAGCGGAAAAAGGACCATTCAGTTACTTATTCTGTCTAAAATTCCAAATCCCCTCACCTGGGGCAACGGAAAAGTTTTATTTATGAAAGTTCCTTTGCGCGTGAAGTGAAAAGGAAGTGAAACTCAAAACCTAGCTTTAGTAATTAGACCCTATTCAAGTTCAAGCACTTTGATTTGACACACGTACCAACAACAAAAGAGATCGATGAAAATGTTTATTGAGCTGAGCTCTTCCAACGTTATAATACAACTTCAAAATTGGAATAATAAATATCAACAGAGCAGCAGCGACGTTTCGTGTACGTTAAATTTTAATTAGTTATGCGGAAATCAATCTAACATCTAAGACGTTCTTGCAGTAGACAGTCGGAAGTCGAAACACTCACCATTCATACATAACCTAAAAAATTAACAAACGTCATTTAACATTAAACCTCTAATTATAATATTGAGTTTTAAATTAATTTTGAATTTTAGATGCATACATAGGTAAAGTACAATCAAACAATACACTCGACATAATAACAATCGAAAGTTTCCAACACCATGAACTATTTACATCCAAGAGAAAATTTTAAGGTGGATTGGATAGATTACTGCTCTCTCAGCTGTTATCAAAAATAATAAAGATGGTAAATACCTATTTTGCCAAATAATGAATTGTTAATTATTCATGGTTTACCAACCATCGAATTAAGATGTACCTTAACCTAAATATTATTTTCATTCATTCAAGAACTAAAGAAAAGAATCTCATTCAAGCTCCATTCGCAATCTCCGACATCAACAATCCAACCAAACACGCAGAAAAGAACAGGACAGGAAATTGGACATTATCCAGAATTTAAAAAGATACCATCCAGGACAGGCACATTCAGTCTGTAAAAGTCTCAAAAGTCAAAAGTCATTACAGATGACCCAAGAAAACCGGATAAATCTAGTTATGTACGCGTACCCGCTATTGCCTTTCGTATTCATTCGTTCAGACAGCCTCAGGCCCAGTTGCCACATTCACACTCAGCTCCATTCACTCAGCACAAGGGCCACAAAGAGCGCCAAGTGGAATTGCCAACAGTGTCTCTCGTTTCCCGATTTTATGGACCCAAATATCACTCCAAACTTGGCCCTATTTATAAGCTATTTTTTCACAAAAATCACACAGAACACTCAAACATACTTATTAAACCATATCCGAAACCTATCTAAGTATTCAAATTTCTTGAGGAAATCTTACCTGGACTCTTACTTTTTGAAAAACTTTCGAAACCGTAACAGAAGTCTATGACAGAGCTAGACAGAAAGCAGACTGGCACAGAACAATACTTCTCTTCTACGAGAGAGTTTGAGTTTGAATAAACATCGCACAATGAGAACGTGATGTCAGGAAAATACCTTTCAGTGAATCAGTCTACGTCTACGCAGGTTTACTTTCATTTGCGCATCACTTCAGGTAGACTCCACCTATTCCATGAAAACTAATATAAATGAATGAAAGTCTTATTTTGTGCTATACGCTATACTCATCACGTCACGTTTTAATTAGTAGTCACTAGTTTTATGTCATTATGTCAGCTATTATCCCCTAATCGAAAATTAAAAGGCTGAATTTAGGCAGCGGTACTTTGTTGCCACTGTCCCCGCTGTTGCCGCTAGGGGGTAAGGGGGTCAGCGGCAACAGCATAAAAGTGGAAACAGCGGCAACAGTGGCGACACACAAAAACCACAGGTGGCAACAGCGGCGACACAGCTCAAACCACTAGCGGCAACAGAGACACATTAATCTGATTTCCTCTGTTGCCGCTAAACCTAATATAAGCCAGTGCACTGCTGCTTTGAGCTCAATGCTCAACAGCGGCAACAGCGGATATCAGATTAATGTGTAGGCTGAATTTAGGCACCGGGATCTCGTTGCCTCATTGCCCCCGTTGTTCCATGCTTAGCCACTTTACCTATTACTCTAATATGTTGCCTCCCGTCACTATTTTAGCCTCTTTTTTGAACTAACCTAATAAAAAATAAACTGTTTTATTGTTAATGCATAACAAAAATGTAGCATGTTTATTTTTAATTAGGTTAGGTCAAAAAAGATGCAAAAATAGTGACGGGAGGCAAATGGAAAAGACGATATGTTAATTGGCTTAACTTGGGGCAACAGGGGCAATTGAAGCAACGAGGTCCCGCTGCCTAAATTCAGCCAATGTGTCTCTGTTGCCGCTAGTGGTTTTAGCTGTGTCGCCGCTGTTGCCGCTAGTGGATTTTGCGTGTCGCCGCTTTTGCCGCTAGTGGTTGTACCGTGTCGCCACTGTTGCCACTGTCTCCGCTATTATGTTGTTGCCGCTAACCCCCCAAACCTCCCAGCGGCAACAGCGGGGACAGTGGCAACAAAGTACCGCTGCCTAAATTCAACCAATTAAAATATAAAAGGTCTAACTAAAGAAGATGTAATTTTTGGCTATGTAAAAGGTCTAGGCAAACGTAGGAAAACGGGCATGATTTTCCAAGTGCCCCAACCCACAACTTTTTCATACTGTTGCGGTATCCTGCCGGATGTGACATAAGTCATAGTCATTGGCATTCCAAAACAAAGGACTTCTCAGAGATTATCGGCTGCCGATTGGAGAGGTTCTAGTCAGTGTTCAGTGACCGGCCATTTTAACCAGCCACCCGGCCGGCTAAAATGGCTAGCCGGCTGGCCAAAAAGCTTGTTAGCCGGCTAAAATCGAACTATAGGGTTCGGAGACCGGCCATTTTAGCCGGCCGGCTGGCTGGCTAATATGACTAGCCGGCTGGTCAAAAAGCTTTTTAGCCGGCTAAAATGGAACACTGGTTCTAGTTCTACCTTTGCTGGCAGGGAACTCTGTCTGCAGCCGATAAAGGGATACCACGATACCAATACTAATGCCGAGAATAAGGTACCAGCAAGCACGTATCCAGGAATTAGACCTAGGGGGGCCACCAATATATTATATTGATAAAATTATGGCATTCGAAATTTTTTTTTTGGATTTTTAACCTGTTTTGACAAAAAAATTGCTACCTCTGGATACATGCTTGGGCATAAGTAAAGGTGATGGGTCATGGAGAAGTTCTGTATGTATGTATGTTTATATGGGGTGTACTGCCTCACTACAAAGTGATAGTACTGGGCGCAGGCCTCATTACGGGCATATTGCCAACTCCCTCAACACCAGAGAAGTCTAAGGCTGCCATTTACGAGGCTGTTGTGGGACTGTTATCAGAAGTTTACTATCCCAACAATGGCAGGTTATCCTAACTACTCTCATAGTCGAGACGAAGTATCCATGTGATGGCCCTTGCAATTCCGCGGGTTCGTGCTTAACCTTTGTCTTAATTCCACTCAACTCTAACACTCGCCTTTAAACAGCCCTCAGCCATTTCACCCAGCCAAAGAATCGTACTGGCACTGGCAGTGGAAGCACACAATTAGTTAGACGACTGAGTACTCCACCAAGCCAACGTGGTTGGGTTAGTCCTGTATGTAGTCTCTTAGTTGTATTTTGAAAGCTGCGGAAGTCTGAGATGGCCTAAAGTCGCAAACTTCACTATGTAACATCAAACATAGTCAAGTCGAAGACAAAAATGTGAAATGTTGCTTATATAACTACTGTATTATATAGTTTCGGAGATTTTTAAAAAATTTATTGTATGGGTGAATGTAGGACCAGTAGTCTCAGATCCTTAGGGAATTTCCAAAAAAGGTCACGAATGTTATCGATTCACATTTACCCTCTATCAGGAATGACATATAAAATCAATCTATTGGGATTTCGGAACAATTAGGCCATCCCTCGGGGGTTGACTATCAAAATACGTTTCAAAATTCGTGACGTCATTGGTGAGCTCGCATACCACTTATCATTTTCCATAGGTATCTGCCCATATAATGTAGTAAGTCTGCCACGGATATGACGCGAGCCTATAAATTCCAGGTTGACCATAATTTGACCACCAAGGAAAAAACCTGACCCTATATGCAGTCCTGTAATTAGAATCATTGCCGAAAGTAACCAAAAATGGCCTAAAATTTACGTATTAACAAGCAAAGCAAAAAAATGTGTTTTCAAAAACTATTCAAATATGAAAATTACCTACAGAATATTTTTAGCCAAAAATAGCCTAACCTTCACATATAATCGAGTTAATTTTAGTCAAAATATTTATTTTTTCGTTTGCAGTCAAGTTCTTGAGAATTTTATCTTCCGTGAAGAATAATATTTCCCTGTCTCGTCCGAAATCCGAAATAATATGCTTTTCTCATTCCCATTTCCCATTATTGCCTTTATAACAGAGAATCACGCATAACGTGATGATGCGAAATGCGATGGCTGGCTCAGTGTTTGCCGCTTTGAATATTGAATTTAATGTAGAAAACAGTGGAAAAGTCCAGAAGGAGACTAGTTTATAATAGGAGTTGTTGGTGTGTATGTTAGTGCATTGTAATTGTAAACTTTAAAGTTTAACCGTGCTCGTGTCCTTAGTCCTTGTGTGCTTAGCTTGTTACTCATTCTCCGAATTATGAATTACTAAAATCAAAAAATTGAAAGTACATTTCGTTGTTATTTCTATTCGTTTAGAGAAGAAGGATTATCCAGCACTTTTCAGAAATATTGAAACCAGAAAACCTAAAGACATCGTGCAACCACGACCACACAAACAATACCACACTGAAAAGTCTGATATTTGATGCTAAACCTCCGATTGCTATATTAAAGTACCCGGCAGAACATTCTGTACTTCCTGCACTAGTTTGCCTTAAATTTTATAAGTTTGTCGGGAACGCATTGATGATTGAAGAAGGTAGTTACTAGTCATTAATCATTAATTCATCGACAGACAACTGACAGATCAGCACCATTCGTAGTTTTTGGAAAACAAGTTTACCGATCAGTAAGAAAAGAAAGTAATAATCTTAAAAATATTGATAATACTATAATACACAATGACAGTCACCAGGTCTTTTATATTTTTTGAATTTGTTCTTTCGGCATATTTTCTAATTTGCATGTATGTCAAATGATCTAATGTCATGTTCAATGTTTAACAAAAGTACAATGTTCATGTTCTTAATCTTTAAATTGCAGGTAACAACCCCCCTTCCTGTGGTACCCACCCGGTGACCATTATCTGCTAACCGGTATCACACAATCAACAATTTGTAATACGTAAAAGAACTTCAAAACTTAATATCGTCTGCCTGTTTCTGGTTTACAATAAAGTCCATCCTGCAAAAATTTGTAAACAATGGCTGCTGAGGTATTTATCTTTTGCCTTGACCTATTTTATCCTTAAAAATACAATACGATCACGATCACTGTGCTAGCTTATGTTCTGCTACAGATATGGACACAGACTTTCATAAAAATATTCATTTAGGCTCTTTCAAGTCATTAATTAGTAGTTAGTATTTAGTTTATTTGTAAATTATTATATACTACCTGTGTAATTGATAACCACAACCATTCAGGGTTTTTGCGACCGCTAAAATTACAACCTTAGCGTAGTCCAACGAACCTTGAGTAGTATCTTATGTTCTCAAAAAAGTTACCTAAATGCTAGTTGTGAAATTATGAAGTTATTATAAATGGTAATAAAGAGAGAATAATCTTTTTATATTTTTAAGGCAAATACCTTAAAAGAAAAGGGAAATGCAGCGTTGGGAGAAGGAAATTATGTTGAAGCGATCAAGTTTTATACGGAAGCTATTGCATTAGATCCAAAAAATCATGTCCTGTTCAGTAATAGATCAGCTGCTCATGCTAAGAACGACAATTTCGAAGAAGCTCTCAAGGATGCTGAAGAAACAGTGAATATTAAACCAGATTGGGGTACAATATACATTTATTGGTTTTAATTCGTTCTTCGACTTTTTTTCTTTGTCTTTCAGGGTTTAGTAATTTAGTAACTAATTTTGAATTTTTAACAGGAAAAGGCTATTCGCGTAAAGGTGCGGCTCTAGCATATTTGAAAAGATGGGACGAAGCAACCGAAGTTTATACGAAAGGATTACAACTTGATCCTAATAACCCTCAACTAAAAGAAGGCCTGGAAGAGTGTAGGGCTGCTCAAGCGCAAAATAAGTTTACAAATCCATTTGCTGATCCTATGATGTATATCAAACTAAAAAATGACCCTCGGACTTCAAAATGGATGAATGATCCAGAATATCTCAAGACGATCCAGGATATTCAAACAAATCCGAAAAGCTTAGGGTTCGTAACAATGGGATTATTATTTTATTATATAGCTACTATTAATAATTATAAAGGGAGTAGCGTTATGGAGAACGACATTTATCAATAGTAATTGTAATTTACAGAGCTAAATTTAACGACCCCAAAGTAATGACAACTCTTAGCGTTCTTCTTGGAGTGGGTGACATGGGCGAAGACATGGAAGTCGATGACTCTCCACCGCCACCTAGACCAAAAACTCCTCCCCCAAAAAAAGAAGAACCTGTTGTTGAACTTCCTCCTGAGAAAAAAGCCGTAAGTTCAAATAATAATAGTCTTGTCGTTCTTAGTCAACTAGTTTATTATGTGTTTTTAAATCATAAGAAGTTTTATTCAAATTTCACTTTAAGGTTTTATAATTTTCATATTTGCTATATTATTGGTGTATTTGAACCGTGAGCCGTGAAGACATATTTATTTGTCTACTAATTAGTGTTCTGTTGTTATTTTAGAGTTTGATAATGCTTCTAATAATTAGCAATTATCTTGGTTTTGGTTTGAAGCTTACCGCTACTTGTTTAATTAATTTATCATTAATAATGTTTATAATATTACTAAACATGGTTTGTGGGGTCTATTTTTGCAGGCGTTAAAAGAAAAGGAAGCAGGAAATGCAGCCTACAAGAGTAAGAACTTTGATAAGGCTCTGGAACATTATTCTGCTGCTCTAAAACATGATCCTACTGATATGACATATCAGAATAACATCTCCGCTGTGTACTTTGAGCAAAAGAAATTCGAAGATTGCATTAAAGAATGCCACGATGCGATTGAGCTTGGTCGTGAAAATCGGGCTGATTTCAAGCTTATTGCCAAAGCCTTTACCAGAATTGCTAATGCTTACAAAAAATTAGGGGACTTCCAAAACGCAAAAATATTCTACGAGAAGTCATTAAGTGAGCATCGTACTCCAGAAACAAGAGCATTGTTAGCGCAAGTAGAAAAATTAATAAAGGATGCTGAGAAAAAAGCATACGTTGATCCAGCAAAAGCTGAAGAGGAAAAAGAAAAGGGAAATGATTTTTTTAAGAAAGGTGACCAATTAAAGAACATTTAATTGTTATTTTGAACATGTATTTCCAAGTTGAATTAACTTATACTTGCTTTTATTGTAGGAGATTTTGCGACAGCCATTAAGCATTATAGCGAAGCTATCGCTCGGAATCCAGAAGATCCAAGACTGTACAGTAATCGAGCTGCGTGCTATACAAAACTGGCTGCGTTTGATTTAGGCTTGAAGGATTGCGACAAGTGTCTCGAATTGGACGGCAAATTCAGTATGTTTTTATTTTTATTGTTGTGATGTAGTCTATGATATTACATAATAGCCAATGCTAGGTAAGCATTCATTAAGAGTCTACTAATTTCACCAATTAATGAAGAAATCGTTAACTAATTTTCTTATAGCAAATCTCCTAATATTGGATTATAATTTTTTGTGTTTATTTTTAAGTTTTGTCAGTTTATTTATTTATACTCTAATATTATATTGCATGGCACGGGTTAGCATTTGTAATTCTTTCGAATGTTTTTCAAAATCGAAGTTGTTAGCCCGAATTTCTACTTAAATGTTTTGGAATGTAATTCTCACCCAAAAAGCTTGTGTTATCCATGTTGCATTTTGCATGGGTAATCCTGGCTATAATGTCTTAATTTTTTTATCGTTTTAATTTTAGTAAAAGGATGGATTAGGAAAGGGAAAATCTTGCAAGGAATGCAAGACCCCGGGAAGGCCATGACTGCGTACCAGAAGGCTCTTGAGCTTGATCCTAATAATTCTGAAGCCACTGAAGGTTATCAAGCAACCATGCAGGCGGTTCATTCCAATCCAGAAGAAATGAGAAAACGAGCAATGGGCGACCCTGAAGTTCAGCAAATTCTTCGTGACCCTGCAATGCGTATCATTCTGGAGCAAATGCAGAGTGACCCTCGTGCTCTACAGGAGTAAGTGTACCAAATTGAATAAAGCATCCAATAAAATAAAATCAGTAGATTTTAACGCTTTTACAATTAGTTATTATATTATTGATATAAATTGATTATCCTCTGCCTATTTCAGACACTTGAAAAATCCTGAAGTTGCTACGAAAATTCAGAAACTCTTAGACAGTGGTCTCATTGCTATCCGCTAATCGTAAGTTAAATATTGAGTGAGTTACTTACGACTACGGTATGGCTGTATATCAACCAATCGACATAGTGACGTGCGGAACAAACCTAACCCAAGTATGGGTATCCAGCTTAAAGCTTCACGAATACTTCTCCAACTATAAAGACTTACAATTTACTTTAAACTGTGCGACATCCTTATATATCCCTTTAATAGTTTTGTAAGCGATTGTACTACGTAGTGAGCAATTGTACTTGTATAACTAGATTATTTGTAAAGTTTTCGTTGAAAATTACATGCTTTCTCCACATTTTCCCAACTGGTAAATTCGCCCTCTATTAACGAGGGTGGTTTTCCACCACCTACATTATATTATTATTATTATTCACAAATAACTATTCGTAGTTTTCATTTAAATTGCATTTATGTCGATACTGGAAAAGTAATTTTTTGTTTTCAGTTGTTTAAATTCTCTCAACTGGTGTGCTTGATTAAAATAAACATTAAAGTTATGTGTATCTTTTACAAATATTATTAGGATCTTCAGTTTGAAACTATTCCATACATTTAAAACAAATCATATTTTAACTAATTGTTATTGTCATAGTCTATATTGTAGGGTTATAGTTACAAGTAATGGTTACAAACTTCTGCTTCTTTGTTAGTTTTATTAAAGATAGGCTTCTAAATATCGTGATGTTGTTCACACTCGTAACCAACAAACTGTTGTAGCTTGAAAATATGAAAATACATCCTTGTCTTGAATTTGGCTGTTTTTCCTTATTCGGACTGGACTTTCGTAGTATGACCTGCGTCATATAAACACAAAAACAGATTTATTTTATTTTTGCCATATCTGTATGAAAACAATTGCCTTGACTTGACTGTATTGAGTAAATGTTAACCATTATTCTTGAAACTAACAGGCGACTGCCGAAAATTATTGTGCTGTTGTAAATGTATTAACAATCGTTGTGGTGTTAAATGTCATACATCATCCATCATTAACGAAAGCTATAACTTTTAAGCATAATGCCTGATTAAGTTGGAGAGTATGATTAACAAATCAATATTCTAATCTAAAGCCTTTCTTTAATATAATTATTAGAGTTTAGGTACCTTCCTCTGTTAAAATAGTAAAATGAACAGCTCTACCAATGATAAATAAAATGTAGTTATTGAGAGCTACATGTGTACTAAATTGAAATGCAATTACTAGCCTCTAAACAAATTTATTTGTAAATGTTACTGAACATATTATGTATATAATATGGTGTAATATAATATATATTATATATATCCCCTGAATTGGGTGAGGAGGGTAGTTAATTGGGCATGGGTATTATAGAGATAAATAATAAATGATCGTAGAGTTAGTTGAGTTCACATAATAAAGTTAGATCTTAGATTTTCTAAGGATTTAATGTCCTATGCTGCTAACTTCGGGGAAATGTGAAATGGTTGACCAATATTTAGAAAGGTTGGGTTACATTAGGTGTCACGAACTCAAGTAATACAATAACACGACGGTAGTAACTAGTAAAACAAACAAGCTATAAGACTATATAAATAATGTAATTAGAGACAAACGGGATTTAAAATATTTTTCATGAGATTACATTTTTGCCAGAGAATATTTGTTAATTTGCCTTCAGAATTGCCAAATCGAACACCTCAAAAATGAAGTTTTTGACTCTTGACTCTATCGGAACGCCCTGAGCATATTCTGAAGACAAATCATATCATATTATAAATAGGGTTGTTAAGTTGTTTATCCATTACCATTTTCTTCTCTCAACTATAATAGCATTAATTTTAAAAGCTATACTTCTACCACTAATCCTATCCATGATTTTAACTACAATAGTGATATTTTGTAGTGCTTTTTCGATTTTCATGGTTTTTGACATCCTTTCACAAAGTGAGGTTTTTTTATGGTTTGATGGAGAAAGTTTTGAGTTACTCTGTAGTAGTGGGTTAGTGACTGAGGGACTGACTGAGTTAGGAGAAAAGTCGAAACATAATCATACTTATTAGACTATAAAAATGTGCGTGTATTTTTTCTCATTCGTAATTCATACCACAACAGTAAATCGTAACCAATCATCACCCAAAAATTAGCAATCAGGTAGCCCCAATCAACTTTCTCTCATTTCGTCATGTATCACTTTCTTCTGCGTTAATACATTCTCTTTGGTAATCCACCTCAAAACCTTGCTACGCCCAATCCAACACAATTTTTGTGCTGGAGGTATCAGTTAACATTGACAATACTTTTTTGATTCATAAATTTATGTCTTTTGGCAAAGCTCTCGTTATTATTTAATAATTAATTGAGATTAGAAAGCAATACCTGAAAGACTTTCACCTTCAATCTACTAATGAAGGAAGAATAGAAGTCATTAGAAAGCAAATGCACACAACTATTTGTAATTGGCGCTACAACCTTGTCAAGTGCACTACATAATTAGTTAGATTGCACATACCGACAGGATACAAAACTATACAATAACACAAAGTGACTGACGTGGATTCTATTCTACTGCTGTTTTTGCATGGTCTTATTCAATACATTCACTTGTCAAATTGTCATTACCCCTTCTTGTCAATTAATCCGTTATCTTTATTACCGGAAAAAGACACTGGAGCCCTGCGTAGGCATAAATTATTAGTATCACGACAGTCTGAGGTTGGAATTTCTAAAACAATTTTAAAAATATTTTTAATTTTGTCTTGTGCTTCGCCATTCGCTGATCATCATTTAGTGCTTTCAACGGGCATCAGAAATCCGGTCTTTAGTTCTGTCCGCGTTCAAAAATGAATTTTAAACGAGAAAAGAAAGAAGAGGAGGAAGGTAAGAGTAAGATACTTTTAAATTATTTGCCATCATTCATTAAAAATACTTTATTATATGTAACATAATCACGATTTCAATTTTGATATGTCAAAAAGAATAATTTTTTTCATATTTATTTAGCGTTTGAACAAGAAGGTAAAATGTATATGCTATACGTATAATGATTTTTGCTTATATTTTAGCCGGATCAAATCCTTACCAGTCTCTGGAGAAAACAACCGTACTCCAAGAAGCGAGGGCTTTTAATGACACCCTCCTGAATCCAAGAAAATGTACATTAATTTTGTCCAAAATTTTATACCTACTTAATCAAGGGGAGGTTTTCGGAACAACTGAAGCAACTGAAACTTTCTTTGCGATGACCAAACTTTTTCAGTCCAAAGATCCGGTGTTGCGCCGTATGGTCTACTTAGGAATCAAGGAGCTAAGTCACATAGCCGAAGATGTCATAATTGTCACATCTAGTTTGACCAAAGATATGACTGGAAAGGAAGATCTTTATCGTGGAGCTGCTATTCGGGCTTTGTGCACAATTACTGACGTAATAATTTCTGTAGTCTTATATGCATATGCATGGAATTTTTTTAATTACATACTTCGTACTCATGAATGACGGAAGAATTGAAGAATAAACTGTTTCCTATTTTAACAAATAGGCTTCTATGCTCCAAGCTCTCGAAAGGTATTTGAAACAAGCCATCGTGGACAAGTTGCCAGCAGTTAGTAGTGCAGCTTTGGTGAGAGCTTACCACTTGACATCGGGAAGTGGAGAACTAGTTAAGAGATGGGTTTCAGAAGCCCAAGAAGCCATCAATTCAGAAAAGTAAAAAAATTATCAACACAAATGGTAGCAATGCATATAACGTGTTACCTTTATTCCTATCCGTTCCGTCGTAATTAAAATCAAAAAACTAAAAATCATTTTCTCAAAATAGAAACTTATCAATGATTTTGTTTTTAAATATGTAGTGTCATGGTACAGTATCATGCACTGGGTGTTCTTTACCACATTCGGAAAGCCGATCGTCTTGCGGTTACTAAATTGGTATCAAAATTAACAAAATCCCACATGAAGTCTCCGTTCGCTGTTTCTCTTTTGGTACGTATTTGTGCTATCAATGTATCATTAATCAATTGTTTCTTTTTATATACAGGTAAAATGTTTTTAATTTTATATTATGCACTACATTAGATCCGTATTGCGGCCAAACTTGTTGATGAGGAAGACAATCCAGTTGACTCACCATTTTTCGATTTTCTTGAAGCTTGTCTTCGGCACAAATCGGAATTGGTTATTTTTGAAGCAGCGCATGCTATTATCAACTTAAAAAAAATTACACCAAGGGAAATAAATCCTGCTGTTAGCGTCCTTCAACTGTTTTGCTCCAGCCCAAAACCAGCGCTTCGATTTGCTGCTGTTCGGACGTTAAACAAGGTAAACCTAAAATTACTATTTTGTCACAAAGTCGTAACTAATGTCATTGAGGTTATTTATTTATATGCAAAAATATTAAACTACTTAGGTTGCCATAAGTCATCCTACATCTGTCACAAACTGCAACGTTGATTTGGAGAATTTAATTACTGACTCCAATCGTTCTATCGCCACTTTGGCTATAACTACTCTTCTGAAAACTGGTGCAGAATCTTCCATTGACCGTCTGATGAAACAAATCGCTTCGTTTGTTTCTGAAATTTCTGACGAATTTAAAGTGGTCGTGGTTCAAGCAATAAAATCTCTTTGCTTGAAATTTCCTCGAAAACATTCAACTCTTATGTCATTTTTGTCGGCCTTGTTAAGAGATGAGGGAGGTTTGGATTACAAAGCTGCTATTGCTGATACTATTATTACTATCATTGAAGAAAATCCAGATGCCAAAGAAACTGGTAAACTAAATAATTTATGAGCCTAAAACAATATCACTTTTAATACAGTTCACTAACTTCTGACTTGTCTAGGATTATCACATCTCTGTGAATTCATTGAAGATTGCGAGCATACAAGCTTAGCAGTCAGGATTCTTAACTTACTGGGGAAAGAAGGACCTAAGACAAAACAACCCTCGAAGTACATTCGTTACATTTATAATAGAGTTATCTTAGAACAGGCACCAGTACGAGCTGCTGCAGTGTCTGCTCTGGCTCAGTTTGCCGCTTTCTGTCCCAATTTGCTTCCAAATATTCTTGTCCTGTTGATGCGATGTCAAATGGACTCTGATGATGAAGTCAGAGATCGTGCTACTCTATACTATGAACTTTTATCTACTGAAGATCGTTCATTAAGCAATCAATACATTTTGAACACCTTACAGGTAAATTTTTTACATTTTTTCTGTATTCATAAAAAATGATGACAAATGCACTAATATGTATCGCAAGGTAAGTAAAATTTTAGATTGACGGGGACGCGACATAAGGTAATTTCATGCTCCTCGTTGCCAATGGCAACGGAAACCAGGTAACTGAAGGGGTCAAAGGGCAATGTTGCCTCTTATGTGGTTGCAAAAAAAATCTAGTTTTTCGAGCATGAAATTACCTTATGCCGTATCACCCTGACAATCTAAAATTTTACCTACCTTGATGTATCGTATATATTTGGACAGTCTTCAGTGGTCGCATTGGAAAAGGCACTATCTGGATATATTCAAGGTCCCACAGAAGTACCTTTTGATATAAAATCTGTGCCTTTGGCTACCGCTACTTCTGAAGAAAGTAAACCAAAAGTACCACCCGGAGGAGTTCTTAGACCTGTGGAGCCGAAGAAAGTTATTCAAAAGGAAGTGTCTTTCGCAGACGAGTTGGTTAAATTACCGGAACTGTCTCGTCTTCCACTTGGTGGACTCTTCAAAACTTGTGACAAGGTGCAACTTACAGAATCAGAGACGGAATATGTTGTCACTTGCGTCAAACACGTTTTCAGCCGGCACTTTGTTTTACAAGTAATTTTTTGCCAAAATTGAAATAATCGTACTGAAATAAAATGAAAACTTATGGCATAGGTAGTTTATTTCATAGTTTATAGGGTGAGTTAATAAAATGTATCCTTTTCTAGTTTAATGTGCAAAACACATTACCTGATCAGCTGCTGGAAAATGTTCGAATTCACCTTGATTTACCTGAAGGATTCAGACAATTGGCCGAAATTAACATACCAAAATTACCTTATGGATCACCTGCTATTGCTTATGCCGTCGTTCAGTGGCCTGAAGATTTAGAGTCAGCCACATCGGGCACAATAGGAGGCACTCTTAAGTTCATTGTCAAAGATTGCGATCCTGAAACAGGCTTGCCTGATTCAGATGAGGGATACGATGACGAATATGTTGTGAGTTTAAACAATTTTGTAGTCTATAATGAGTAGAAGTTACAAAAAAGGATTTTATAGGGACTCATAATTTTGCAATTAAAAATGGGCTCATTAGTTACTTTATCGTGTTCTTGCATTTTTAGCTTGAAGATGTGGATGTGAATCTAAGTGATCACATTGTTGGCGTGTCGAGACCCAATTTCGGAGCCTCATGGGATGAGCTAGAAATGGAACGCGAAGAAACTTTCGCTTTATCTAATGCTAATACAATTCCTGAAGCAGTGAAAAATATCATCAATTTCTTAGGAATGCAGCCGTGTGATAGGAGCGACAGAGTGCCTGAAGGGAAAAGTAGTCATTCCGTGGCGTTAGCAGGTTATACTCGTGTTGCTAAAATAGTGAAACGACGAAAAATATTCCATTCATTTAAATAATATTCCCTTCATTTGCATTTTTAGGTGTGTTTCGTGGCAATGTAGAAGTTCTTGCTCGAGCCAAGTTGGTCTTATCCGATGGAGTTAACCTTCAACTGACTGTTCGCTCAACTGACGACACTATTGCAGACCTTATTACATCTTCTGTGGGTTAAAGGACATAACATATAATAACTACGTAATGTTGCTGCATCCTGGAGTACATTTCTCTTATTGTTAGTGGAGTTATAAAATATTACCTGTATTCGGCAACAGCAACCATTTATAAAAATTCTATCTACTAATGTGTATGTAATTTGTATGTAGCTGGTTTGCAACTTGCGATATCGTTTTCAATTTCGTAAACCCTGTTTTTCTCAACTGTTACTTTTTGCTCTTTCGGTAAATATGTATTCTGCAGTAGCTTTTGTTATGATACGTTATCACAGGGCCGTTAAGTAAGTCCTAACCTACACATTATAATAGATATGTTTCTGAAATAGAATAAACTAAAGACCTGTATGAATTAAAAACCTGTCTTGCATTATGCATGCATTATTAAATGGTATGATTCATGTATGCAATAGGCCATAAATGTATTTAGTAGGCGTGTGCCTCAAGGATACAATAAAAACAAATTTACCACATGCATTCATTCAATCCCCAAAACTTAATTCCCTTTCCTAAGTAGAACTTAATACCTGAGTAAGCTATACGCTAACACTCCTACCTAACTAAAAAATCCACACACGCACGAGATTAATCAGGTATTCATAATGCAAATAATAATAATTATTAATACATCAGCTAAAGTATGAGATGTAAGTAATTTACCAAGTAGATTTCAATTTCACTATTTCAAAATTACTGTTTTTATTTAGGTATATTTGTCATTTTGCTCAGATTATCTTTAGCTCATTCTACAGAAAAATATTTTCGTACAGTTGTACATAGTTTAGTAGTAAAACAGTAGATTAGTAATTTTTAGAGTTACATAATTTCTCATCGGTATTTCTCTTTCGTTTAGCCTTATCCGTTTCACAAAAGTACATCTAGATTTAGATTAATTTTTTATTATTGTTATTAGTTTCAGGATTATTTAGAAAACACTAGGACAGTTTTAAAATGGAAATTAAATGTAGGTAAGCAGGAGGCAATTTGGTACATAGTACAAACTGACAAATGAATGCGCTTGGTATTAGTAATACGTACCTTAGAATACCATTAATTAAACAGTACATGTCTGTACATAAAAAATACAAAAGGCAGAATTCGTATGTATTATTACAGTTAGTATAGAGCATAGCTTCTTAAGTCAAGTCAGTACAGTGGGAATTGAATATTATTATTATAGTCCTATTTCAGCTCACTTGAACAAGCAGTAGTATCGCTATTTATAATAATACAAATGCTATAAAAATTACACCACTGGGATTTGTTGTCTGAACTTGTATTGAACTACACACACTTAAGTTTGTAGTGGACTGCTCGGCATAATAGATAATAATACTATGCAGAACAATAAAATGTAGTTAAGTATAGAAAACACAAATGGCAATTTGAACAAAAATGTCAGTTTTACAGTTCAGTTATGTATTAATACTAAAATAAATCAAGTTACAAAATACACGCATGCAATCCTTCGATTCGTTCCTACTCATAAAATGACAATAGTTCAAGCACCCTCCACATTTTTTGCTAATTCCAAAAGCGAACCGTGCAAACGTTACAATCCCACAGAAACTTGGAAGACATTTTTAAACTTACACCAGCCCTCAACCTGATAACAGCAATTCAGCCTGACACTTACAATACAATGCTTACAACTATTTCAACTTGACTTGACCGTCAGCTAATGTAAAAAAACAACCTATTTACACAGTCTAACTTAAAAATAATTTCAAGAGGTAGTACGCAAGCATTCATAACAAGAGAACTCCTACAACTATTGGAACATCAACATACTCATACTTACAAAGTTACAAAAAGAAATAAATACAGGTAGTATACAATGAAAATACTGTTAAACCAAACGCGAAGGGTTTGAATTTGTTTTCATGATTGTGTACATATAAAATTACATATATTCTTGCACAGTAGTATTAAAAGCTTTAGATTCCTTCTGCTCTGAACATTATTAGACAATTGAACAATATTATTGGTTTGCAAGTAAACTTCTTCAAAAACGGGGAAACACTATTATTATTGCTCTTTGTAATTGTACTTTTTTGTAGTAGGTTTAGTTATGCGTGTTTAAGGATATGCATATTATATCATTTACTCTACAACTATCTAACTTCTTATATTAGTTTAGTTACCTAAATATTGTAAGTTCTACACTACCGCTAAATAAATAGTTAATCAAGATTACGTACAAATACAAACAAACTCGTGAAAGTAGATTAAACATTGCTTAGTGAGATGATGAGTTATGGTTAAAAAAACTATATTATTATTGATCATTGGGTGATGTAGATGTGGAAGAGTGATCAACGGTATTTAACAGCCACTCTTTGAACTTATTAAACTGATGCTGAGTGGAACTGGATTCCTGTTGAAGTCGTCTATTCTCTTGTTGCAGGTTGGCCACTTTGGCAGCCAGTACTTGTTTGCTGTGTTGCTCTTTTCTAAGCTCTGCTTCCAATTGCGATACTCGGGCTTCTAGGTTGAATACGCTTTCAATAGGCATATCGTTGTCCCTATTCCCAACAAAATATTTTATAAACATCACATTGACATAATATTAAAGTAGTCAACAGATAAGTATACAAACGGGAACTTACTCGACTTTCAAATCATCAATCCAGGGCAGACTATGGGGTGACGAACTATTACTATTACTAAGGCTGCTACAACTAGCACTTCCACTGGAATTGGTGGCAATGGAAGACGACGGCAATGGAACTGATTGTGGATGTTGAGGAAGAGATTTTGTACTTTGATTTCCAACAATTTTACTTGAAGGGGTCGAAGAATTAGAAATAGTAGAACTAGTGGAACAATTTTGATCCGCCTCTATATCACAGCATGTAAGGGCCTTTGTAGCCGTATCAACTAAACATGGCCAATCCATATCTGAAGAAATTGAAACCTCATTTGTAGTGGTTGGATTGGTCAATGATTCCGCGATTTCATTTTTCTCAATAGAGCCTGTTGGCCGTCTTAGGGCACTACTCCCATACGCAGTCGAAAGAAGACCCGCCCTTGCAGACGGCGTAGAGTTAGAGTTAGTGTCGCTACCACAGCTTACTGGACGAATTTTTAGAGCAGTTGCCAGTCCATTACTTCCTGTCAGAGGGCCTGAGCTATTCGGACGGTGGCCCAAGAAAGCAGGACTACTGCTATTTGTACTATTTGAAGATTCTTCCAACTCTTTCGTTGAAACATAATCCGGATTTATAAGCTTCAAAAGGTCCTCTTGTAGAGTACTGCTTCGATTTACCCGAGATGTTGACCCATTTGTATGACGAAGTTTAACTTCTGTAGAAGGAGTCTTTGGACTTGAATTGTTTGAATAACGGCTATTTAGAGATGCAGATCTTGGTTTCCCATTAACCGCATGTGAACCATCATCTATAACCAAAACAAAACATAAATCTATACTGCATTATATAAAGACAGCATCACAAGGGCTGAGATCAAGACAGTCATTAGAGTCCTGCTTCATTGCATTTTTCACAAACCTTCAGAACATGAGATTTCCCCAGTTATGCTATCCGGTGGAGCGGACAATCTAGAAGATCTCTCTGCTTCAACCCTTTCAGATCGTTCACGCTCTCGCTCCCGATGCTTATCTAAATACGCAGATTTTAACGCTGCAAGTCTTTCATTTTTCATTGTATTCACATCCTATAAAGATACATTAGAGGTGTTAGTGTGCATATTCCATGTACAATTAATAAAGGTAATTAAAGTTATATAATTGGTGAGCAATTACTTTGTTGATTAAACCATTGCCCACAAGATGCTCAGAAGAGTGACTATGAGTCAATGGAAAATCGGTTAAGTAGGTAACTTTTCCTTTCACCGTGTTTTCAAGCAAGGGTGATGCATAAGCCGTGTTTCCCCCTGTCCTGCTGGACAAATAAGCACTCCCACCACCCCCACCGATCCCCAGACCCAGGCTACTATGATCTCTTTGTAACATCATTTTCCCATTGGGAGAACTTGCCACTTTCACTGCTCCGTAATTGTCTCCGATCCCGCTGCCCACAGTAGCAGAGCTGGGAAACGCTCTTAACTGTGGTTGATGTAATCCGTAAGTATTTTTTAAGTGTAGAGCATCGTGACTTCGACTCGGAGTCAATTTGCTATGAAAGGAGCCATGGTGGGGATTGTTTCTTTGGAAAAATTCTCGTTTCGCAGTGAAGGATTTGTCGCGTGGTCCTGGAGTGCTAATTTTAGGGGTCAAGTTTATATTTCCATTAATCACCGGAGAGGAAATGTACAAATTCCCATTTTTACTGTCCATGTAGTTAGCATTGTTGTTATTATTGTTAGTATTCGCCATTCCATTTGTAGGGCCATTATTTGACATTGTGACCATTCGTCCCTTCGTGGGAGCAGCGGGAGACGATTGCACTGAAATATTGTTCACATTTCGGGCAGGAATTGGTGGCGGCGAATGATTTGTGCCGTTGTCCACAGTATTTCCTCTACCATTCGCGTTGGTTTCCATATTTTCGGTGAGATCATACCAACGATCATCTGCAGATGACATACCGCTTGACGAGCTCGTAAGAGTTTCTCCCTGTTTAATAGAGAAGTTAGTCTTCAATCAGTTTATGTCATTTCCTTCACGTACTAAACCACTTTATACTTCATAAAATTATAATCGCAACTATAAGAAAGTACTTTAATAGGTACTTGACTCATCAAGCAATACACCATAAAACATAACATCATAATAACATTATTCAGGAAGGAGACAACAAACGATTATTATTCCCTTGTTCTCGATAAAACTGCCTACACACTATAGTCTGAAAAAAAGCATACACAAAAAGCCTGTTTACCACAATGTACAGGAAAAGGGAAAAGTCACATCGTAATTAATAATGACATGACGGCACATTGTTGCAGATTGCTACTACAATTCTCTGCATTTGCATTACAATGGTCCGGAATTCATTTATTTTATGTTTATCCTGTGACATAACAAATCTATTAGATGGAAAATTTTGCAATGCTGAGCCCTGATGATTCTACTACTGTACATTCTAAGAAACCCAGCCTCCCATTCATACTTTTTCCCACATGCAACTTTTCGCAAACGTACTGTACTGTAAATTTTAAACATGTCACTTCTATTTATAGAATGTGCACGTCGGCGATGAGAAGTGGAGGTCTAAAGCCTACACGATATAAATACATGTACAGATTTCCACAATTTGCATACTGCACAGACAGAGACACTCATATTAATACAGAATTAATTCCACCACTACAAGTTTTATAAGAATTAATTTAAAATGCAGGCGTACATAAATATGTTTTATATAATTATGTCCCTCTTTGGCTGCGCATTACAAGTTTATGAATTTTCTTGCATACATTAGACATTATGCCTTAGATAACAATCTACGTATATGATTTGCACAATAACAATAACTTTTAAGAATGAGGCAAACCTACCTAAGCACATTATTTCGCAACTAAGTACTACGATAATACGATATTCAGGTGAAGTATGTCCCCAGTATCTACCTGATAAACTATAAACTACATATCACCACACATAAAAGTACATATATCATGCTACATTGCTGAATAGTGGACGACTAAAGCTAACAACATGTAATTGAATTCAAAGAGTGCAATTTTTAAATCATAGCATGACTTAATATCTTCATATTATTATTACTGTTTTTCTGACAAGAAAGTATCTTCCTTGCCTGTGAAATTGGTATTTGTTGTTGCAAACAAAAGAAACGAAGGCTTATTCATATGTACAGTGGGTACACAAAAGGAAATAATAACATTGTTATCAAAAAATAGCGTAAACTTTTCAGAGACAAGATACTATACATAGATAGAATGTGCTCATGACATTAAACGTCATCACGCTGAGAAATATTTCTCATAGAGAGGAAATTGTATGTTTGTAGTTAGTTAGGTTGGAGTTGGATGGTCTCCTTTGGTCTTGCAGAAGAACTTGAGAGAGCCTCCCATCTTAATTTCAGGTCTCTCCCTATAGTCATTACTCCTTCTGCACACAAATTGAATATGAAATGAACTATTCTATTCAACTCCTACTATTTACTATGCCATTGTGCTTATCGGATAGGTATATAATTTGAATTCAGTTATGAACATTAACCATATTATAGAGTACAGAGATACGCTTGGTGTGTACCTTTAATAGTATGGACTGGTTATGGTTTGATTGTCCTGCTGTAATGTAATAGTGGCTTTATTATCCTTATTATTACTAGCAATCAGTATACACAATCATTACATATACGTACAGGTATATCGTGACAACAAAGTGAAGGACAAAAAAGTGGGAAGTTTTCGCACAGAATTCTCATGTCACTAAACTTGGTCGGCTTGCTCCATCAACATCGACAACAAAAATCCTTCACTGTGTAAAATTACAGTGTGCATCACACACAATGCTATATCTATCTATGCCCATGATTGGATTGAACTACATTGTAGGCTACAAGGCAACGCAAGTCTACTAGACGATCCTATTAAACGGTACCTCCTATCTATCCTAACCTATAACAGCCAAAGAAATAGACAACACATTTATGGTATCGTAAATGTTAATATACAATCGCCAAAATCAGATAAGAAACCTCATTTTCCCATGCAAATTGTAATTACACACCAAAATCAAGATGCACTTGAGCATTCGTTAAAGTAAAGACCAGTCACTCACAGTCATATCATGGATATCCTCCTTAGTCGTCTCTTCGTACACACTCTGTCTGCACCATTGCAATATCTAATCTACTCCGAACTGTAAGTTTGTGTATGAATCAGCAACAACAGGATGGGTGGAAGATACTATATATATGCATGTTACATTAACTCAACTGAAGCTAATACCAATAAGTACGAAAAATTACGATTAGTACTAACTGTAATCAGGCAGAAATTGAGTACAACAAAATCGTGAGTGAATCCCTAAGACGAGTTCCAATTCAACTTTAAGCCTAAACCTCTACTTTACCTATTTTTATATTATAATATATTAATTTAGTTTATTTTCTGTTTCTGTTCGTTAAGATAAAGTTAATGTAGTATCAGAAACACATAAATTGTATCAAGTATTTATAGTAATCAGATTAAAAAGATAGTGTTGGACATTTGTAAATTACAAATAATAATAGCTAATTCTGAACATCTGCGAATAATGCCCTTAGTTCATTTTACGACCGTTCTGTATAGGTCCATTCCCGATACCGAGGAAATTAAAAGCTATAAACAAAAACCTAATTTCTAGCTAAATAAATACATACGCATTATATCTGAGTACTTTATATTTTCATACAGTACATCACAACTTATTGCAACCCTGTGCTGCCAGCAACTAATTGCCCAGACATTAATTCGAAGGTATAATTCCATTACTTACCAATGTAATTCAAAAATTACAATTAGTAAATATTTTCCCAAGATAGTTAGAAATGGCCGTGTAAAAACACAACACACTTAAATTATAGTCAGTATAGTAGTAGCACAGCAAGAAATTGTTACAAATAATTGTTATCAAAAGACACAAACAGATATGAATTGCATAAGGGGTATCTTCTAAACCATGTTAACCATATATTATGAAGTACATATAGAATGCAATTATATTTACTGAACAGAATTAAATAAAGTCCAACCACATTTAATAAGAAGGTAGTTATTACCTCATGTTGAGGCGGAAAGTGGGGGTCACTGGCACTGGAAAAAGATTTGCTAGAACTTCCAGTTCCGTACCCCGAACTGTTGCTTGAGCGAGGCGGTGAGAAACTGCGAGGCTCATACCTAATAAAAGAGACACCATTTATTAATCAAAACACTCACCAAAAAACTACATGCGTCTTAAGTATCTTTACTTAACTGCAGAAACAAGTAAAATCATCAAAATAAATTAAACAATGCAATAATTTTATAATTACTTGCTTCTTAGAATCACCAGTAACACCACGGGCATATCATTATCATAAAATTATATAGATTCATGATACAATCGCTTTCAAGCAAATAACTAAACATTCATAGTTATGATTCAAGATACTACACCATTCTACTGATCAGGCCAAGCCTGCGTCACTATGTACTTTTAATACGAAAAAGATAAACGTAAAGCGGTTGGGGGTAAAAGTAAACAACAATTACAATTAAAAAAGAAACTAAATTGTACAAGACATACAGTTAAAGAAAATGAATATACAGCATCTCTAAACTTTCATCGTCGCATCTCGTATAACCATAAAATTGTGATAATTTTATGCGTTTCGCCGCATGAACTAATCAATAAAAATTGTAATGACGGAAAAACAAAGCTAACCTCATAATTACGCGTAATATCCCACAAGATAATACAGATATCAGTAATTGATGGCTAATCTGACAGACTATCTAAGTAGAGGGGTTGCTGATCATTGTCTATAATGAAAGCTAACACAAGTGAGAGTAACTTTATTTTCAACTGAACTCACCTCTTACGATGATGGCCATGACCACCAGAAACAGAAACAGGTTGCTGCTGCTGTGCTTGTTGGGGGACGCTATTAGTGTTTACATTGTTTGCCGTCTTGAATTGAGGATGAATGAGTGACGGAGGCTCATCCTCCGTCCTGCCGTTTAAATTTAAATTCTCGTACTCTCCTTCTACATCCATAGTGTAAATGCAATGCTTTGCATCACAACCTCTACTTAAACAAAATAAAACAGAAAAAAATGAACAAACAATCAAAATAAAACTCCTGTGTACTATACTTATACTTGTACCCTATTTTCATTGGTGCTTACTAAAGATCTTCCTAGTGAGCACTGATTGACTATAAAACGAAATAAATGTACCACTCTAACTAAAACATTCACAATATCACAATACAATGGCTTATTGTAAACATCTGGGGCAAACATGACATGTTAAGACGGGAGCGGTGCATGCGATGCATAACTAATATTTTTTAAGGGAATCCTTCTAAATGTGCGACAGAAACTCACCTTCTGGGCGTTCCATCCGGCAGCGGAAGCACCACCATAACAACAACAGTATTAGAGGTCTTGAGGAAATCTATCATCTGATCTTGTGTTAAAGTTGCTACTGCTACTTTACAAATCTAAATATGTAAAAAAATGAAACAAAAGCGGGCAACGGTTATTAAGGGAAACACAAGTCAAAAAGGACACATGCATGTCAGTTTCATCTGATCGTGTTGAACTGAACAAAAAAGAATTAGGTGAAATTAAAGCTGAAATAATATTCAATAAAGAACGAAATGAAAGAGGATGTCTCACTTCCACTAAACGAGATCCTTGTTTTAATCCAGCCTTAGCAGCAAAACCACAAAGTTCGACCTCTGTAACCACCCCATCTTGCTGAACATGAAATCCTAACTGGCCAATGTCGTTTCTTCTCAATATGAACTCTTGCGTTTCGCATCCTTTGGTAACAGCCTCGAGACGATTTACAATTTCGAGCAATTCGTCGTTGTCGCCTGCGTTAGCAGGTTCTTTACTATGGACAGTCACACATTCTCCTTGATGGTAGTAAATCCTCAAGCTAGTCAATTCAATAAAGTCATTTGTAATTCAAATACAATACCAAAACAGTGGAGGAAAAACCCATAAATCTGTCTCGAGAAATATTCTCGAGTACGTAATCCCTTTATTTGTATTATTTCACAGTCACCTATTGCACATGGAAGTGTTCCATCCCAAAACTGAAGAACATGGGATAGCGAAGACAGGTTCTCGAGATGTAGCATCTATAATCACAATACTATCTAAGGAGATGGCCAGATAAGCATCCAATCTGGAGTCCATAGAGTTATCGTCGAGGTACACGGCCCAAGACAAAGCACCTCGTATTCCAGAGTCAGCATTAAATTTCGGCTTTGTCAGCTCTTTTTTCTTGTTTCCGAAAGGTATTGCTAATCGAAAATATTCATAATCAGTTGTATATAATATTACTCTTTCCATACGATACGTTAACTGCTATTTATTTACGACTTGCTACTTTGTTATTGCCACTTACAAAATTTTGGCCTCGGATCAATGGAAGTATTTGAACTATAGCTGGACACCAAATCCTTAAGATACTCTTGTCTTGTTCTTGTCGCCATTGTTGTAAATTTCTCAGATCGGTACGTCGCGTTCTCAGCGTTAATTACTGTCAATTTCCAAGCAGTAAGATTAAAACCGGTGTAAATCATTTATTCAGTCAGATTAGACAATAATTATACATATAATATGACTATAAGTTTTATGGCTAAGTTCAAAATCAAATTACACACGAGAAAAATATTTGTACAAAAAACGTTGACAGGTATCTTGTATCAAGTGTTACATTGCCACATGCCTACTGAAAAGAATGTAACAATAATTTTACAACTCCTGATAATCTTGGAAAAGGAATTTGCATAAACCCCTAATAGTTGTCGTTGTGCGTGGATAGTGAATACGTAATGAGAAATATCATGACACATAATAAAAGCTACTGAGATTTATAAATGCCTACATTTGCAATTACAAGTTGCAACTTCCTATAAAACGTAAATGAACTTAAATAAAAATGCCAACAATGAGCCATCAATTACCTTTAGCCAGAAGGAAATCTACGAATTCCTTGCTTCTTGGGAATTTTCCTCCTTCAGGGATGGCTGGGCCGAACAAAGGCACTTCCTTACTCCGACTCACTGATACACTGCAGGCACAAACAACCAAAGTGGCAATAAATATAAAGATTAAAACCACCCAGATTCCATTTAACTGAATTAAATTGCTGCTTTTGTTTACAACTTGGTGCAAAGCATGATGTCAATTACAATGCAAATACTTGTAGTACGTACTTGTTATTATGCACAAAACACTTTGCTGAAACTGCAAATTACATAAATAGTTAAGTGCAGTCGCAGTCCTAGCTGTCTGCTCGACAATTACAGAAATATAATATATTCTAAGAAAAGGTCGTGGTTTACTCACCTGTAGCAAGTACTGTCTGAACAAGGATTGAGAGCTCGAACTACAATGAATACATGTTGAAATTGAGAACGGATGTTTTTCGGGGTGAATGGGAGCGCTCCCGGCTCTTGAAACACAATCGTCACTATGTCGTTCCCTATGTGTCGTTTCCTCATCAGCTGCAAGAAAACAAACAGAAACACACGTGAAACAATGTCTCAGCAACTTCAGTTATTTAGTTCACATCATAATATTGCATTTATATTCCATATTGTGCATATTACTTTTGCAATTCTCAATTCTAATCACAGTCTCACAGGCAAACATGTACCTTCAATTATCTACAATTAAGGATTTACACAAGATTTCCCCTTTGTAATTCCTATCACTAATGATGACTACATACAACTGTGAACTTAAATTACTTTCAACCCTTCAGCTATTGTTCGCAATGAAAAAACTAAGCGTCTACGTCTAAATTCAAAATTTTAAATCCGGCGATTGAAGCAAAGTAACAAAATACAGAATGATGAAGACATATTATATGCATACACAGAAACGCGAATATTTGCATTTCATATACAAATATATTTCTCTGGCTTTGCTCTTGTTATTATTTATACCGTTCTCTTGCATTTTATAACTCATTGTATCATTTCGTATACACATGTGTGTATTGTTTTGTGGGATTGTATCTCATGAGTATGAGCATTGCACAGAAACCTTGTTCCCACGCTAAAAAACCTCCAAGTCAACCACTTGACACTTTCTTTTAAACTCAACTTGTGTTAAACAGTGTATTTTGCTATTGCAATTGCAGATCTCCTCTACACATGTATAGGTATGGTTTTACAACTAGCTCATTTTTTTGCTATTCCCCTGATTCACATTTAGTCTAGATTTCTCTATTGTACTTTCAGATACGATTACTAATATAGTAATTGTAAACAACGAACAAGAACATTTTTGTTCAACGCTTGCTCTCTCTGCTTGTGCTATCTATTACATACTTTATGTAGCTATAAACCCTTGTGCTGAAAACACTGTATATTATGTGCTGTATAGCCAAAATGGCTTATTCTAGCTAACAATATCTTCCTGTCTCTGTTTGTGCACTAAAGTTACATTATGTCTGCAGTGCATGACAGTAAGAGTCACACTGCTGAGTAACAGATTCTCAAGAAATCATCTGAAGAAATTATTGATGCAAGCTTAATAAAAGAACTCAATCTGTTTCACTCAGACTCGTTTGACTTGACATACCACACAACATAATATTATGCATTCAGCATTCCTCAACGTACTCGTACATAGCTTTAAGGTATGCATGCAACCCTCCATTCATTCATTACAAAACAATGCACCACAAAATCATCAGAATAAAATCAGGTCAGGTCACACTCAGTGGTGCTACACCTCATGCAAAAGCAAACAATGAAATCAACTTAACTTGAGAAGTGCAAAATTATTTTCCTAAGTAAAAATGTTAAATAAATAATTACAATTGCAAATTATATTGCTTCGTTTTAACGCATTTCTTCCACCTACGTTGTAATAAATTGTAATTGCGCATTCAAATCGTTCTACTATTCTTTATCTGCGTATAATTGCATGCTACAAAACACATTCAAATTATCTGATAGGGAGTAGGTAGGTTGAGTTTAAGGTGGGAAGCTTGTGAGCCACAATAAAATGACTATAGCCTATCTAGTACACTATTATTATCATACTAAAACACAGCAACACATATTTTATAGCAGGGATATAATAATGAAAAATCTCTGGCACTACTATTGGTAGTATAGCATCCACCGTATATCAAAAATAGTTACCCCTCATTGACATAATACACTGTACAGAGGTAGGATCAAGTTCAAAATGTTATCCCAAGAATCCAAACAAATTGCCATTGTTTTTACAGTACAACCCAAAATATCCAAATTCTTAAGTCGAAGAAATATGTAAATAAAACGAGTTCCGCTCTTCATTCGTAAGGACAGAGATAGTGATAACACATTAGACATTGCTGTTATAGCACTAAACACTAAAATAATGTTGATGTACAATTCTGGGTATTGCTTTAAAAAAGCTTAAAACAGTATGCCATTTAAAAATGCTTGTACGTAAGAAAGACCCTGGTTCTTTGCAAAATAATTTGCGAAATACGGTAGGCGTGTCTGTATAATATTATTATACACATCCTTACGTTTCAATTAGAATTAGAAATTTTACAGTGATACGTGCAAAGTGTATATATTGTGAATACTCATACTAATAAGTTTCATGTTTCATTGTCAGTCTAGTCTAGACATTTAGAATCCTTTACCTTTATACAAATATATTTCACCCTTAAAAGTATGAATCTAGGAATACACATGAATTCAGCACAAGACTATACAGTTTCACATGCTTTGGTAGGCGATTTCAATTTCCACTTCATGAAATAAATATCAAATTTATCTATGCACGCATGCATGCATGAACTAACTCAGACTGCTACAACAATAATAATGCTAAAAATCTTTCATATTCAGCCCTTCCTCTACTCTACATAGCTGCACGACTGACTGCAGTAGCCTATTGTAGTATGTACCATTTAATACGTTCATGTACCATATACACATACTTGTTTCAAATTTACGCGTTATGAATTTCTTAGTTTTATGTATTGCTGCATTCTGTCAATTTGTTTGTTCTAAACAATCAGTGTATTTTGTCTGCACTCTCTATTTGTACGTGTGTGTTTATGTGCTTTGTTCTTCTGTTCCGTGCTTCCTACCTTATTGCACAATCATTTTCATTCATACAATCCAGAACAATTTTAAATTATAGTATGGAGCATGGAGTGAACTGTAGTACATTTGTACTGTCGTAGTTTGACTGGTATGATTTATATTTGTGTCTTTGTAACTTCATAATCTTTTCTTGCCATCTGTATTTAATATTTAAAGTCTTTATACAATATACAATACAAAATACAAACAGACAGATTAGTAAACATAATAGTAGGACGTTTGAGACTTAGGGAAAATGTGGTACGGTTAGTTATTAGTTTACTTTGAAGGTTGTCAGAAGAGCTACACAAAATGATTGCGTGTTCTTGCCTGATACATATCCTGCCTGATCATATACATCAGAAACCCTATAGCTGCACTAATGCACTGGGTTTCAATTGTCCATAAAGTAACAGAATTCGTTCGTCAGATAAACTATTTAGGTCTTCTGACTTCCTCACACCTAAACCAAGTTTTATGGTTTACGCTTCTACGGAACTTCAGCCCAGTAGTTTCAAACTTAACTTAACTTCAACAGACTACGGCTGTAGCAGTGAGCTATATTCACAGTTTGAACTAAAATCCTATTACGGATGTTTTTATGACACGTTACCAAAATACCTCCTAAACCAACCTTCGCCAATACCAGTATGCTACTCAAGGAAGTACTTTCTTTATTTCAGAAAGCACTGACTGTGACTCATGATTCATGTCATAGCATCAAAACATCATACGATCTACTATAGTAGCAGTGTCTACGTATCCCAGTATTAAGTAAAAATAAAATATGCACTACTAATAACAGTAATAACCATAAATAACACTGCACATAAACAGATCCATCAAGCAATGAAATTGCAGTAGAAGAACTAAAACAGTTCACTAATGATGTCGTTGTCCCTATGTAGGTTATATTACATTAAATTAACAAACGAAATAAAATATTGAAATATAAACTACGATGTGGTGATATATGGCTTATTGTGTTTTCCGATGTTGATGGTGGCCTGGTTATGCATGCAAATATATAAATTCATGCAATGCAAAAATGCAAACCGAATGGATAATGTATCTCGTGTAATCTATGTACATCGGAGAGTGGGTGAGGTTGTGAGGTATCAAATATCAACATCGACTTATATGCATAATGACAAACTAACAATGTTATATGGAGAATATTATTATGGCAAACAATGCTATATAGAGAATCATTATAATATAAAGGATATGGACTGCTTCGCTTTTGCTCGTGCTGCTGTTGAGTTGTAAACTGCTATTAATTCGTTACAGTCAACAAGTTGCCCGTTTAATAGGGCGATTGTGACGTAACTTCTGTTGAAAATCAATATTTTATAGCATTTATATCTAAGTTAGCATAAAATAGTACGCCATAACACTAAATGCAAACACTGTTGTTGTTAAATCACTTTTCCTTTTGGTATATAACACAGGTAGACTTTGTTAGGAATAGAATCATGAATAAAACTTTCATTGGGCTAGTCATTTCTATTCAGTAGTACCAAATAGTACATATTAATAACTTAAGTACATAGTGCATTGAATATTCTATTGTTTGGTAGTTTGAAATCGAAAATATTTGTAAAAGTAAACAAATGTTGTAACACTGCATATAATATGCATGCATTTGGCACATCTATTATTTGAATGGGAGAATAAATCTACGCACTTAGGTACTCATTCATGACGATGCATGGTGAATTGGATTCGACTGTTCGACATTACAACCTAAACTCACTAAAACAAAAACTGTTAGCAAAACAAAGGAGAACACAATCGAATTTACAATACACAATTGTTAAATAGATGATAGAATGAATAAAGCGAGTTGAGTTATTGGGTTCCGCCTAAGTTACCATTTACAGCTTTAAGTTATAGTACCTATTAGAGGTATTTTCTATACTATTTTATTGTTAAGTACTAACCAAATATATCTGTAGTGCTGCACGCACTCAATATCAAGCTAGTTAACCCAAACCACACTCCTGCAAAAGAAGAGACATTATTTTTCTAACTCCCTGTACAGTTATTTATAAGATAATAAAAAATTATTTCTTCCTATTCCTACACAAATACAACACAAGTATCCATACTTTAGATAATCGTACCATGCCCTTTATTATCTACACAGTGTAAATATACATGTAGCATGAACACAACCTGAAGTACAATCCATTCATCACAATTGCATATCATACCAAAAATGTAATAATAAATACAAATGAAATTACAATGCAACAGCAACACCTTTGTACAAGGAGATAGTTAAATACGAGTAAAACTGTGGAGTTAGTCAGCCCTAGTGCGTGCCCACGTTCATACTGTAATATGTAATCTGTGCTGTGTAACAATAAGAATAAATACTCAATATTACATGCTAACTTTTCACACCCTATGTATAGATTCAAATAGAATGTAGGTACACGTAAGTCTAAAATTTGCAACATGTACTTGGTTGGTAGTTTCGTGATTAATATAGAGTTTAGAATATGAATGCATAATCTCATGTTACATCTCATTTTAATATCAATGGAAATTTTGATTGCTTATTAAAACGTCATCAGCCCAACAATCACCATCCTGAATTCAAATTATGATTTGCTATGGATAAAACCACCTTTTGTTATTTATTATCCACTCAATAGACAGAGGTGGTAAAAGATTTTCAACTCAAGTGCAAACTTAATAATGTTATGAAGAGCAGTTTGGCTCACTTTTTATGGCCGTGATTTGATTCATAGCCATAGGTAGGTACCTTAATAATTCTGTAATTACATGTACTCAGTGGTACATTGGTGGTATATGATATGCAAAAAGAAGACAACTGAACTGGAAGTGGCATTAATAGGAAGCTATTTGTAATATTATAAGCATGTTAATATTATATCTACCTAACCAACGTACCAAACTAAAAGGATTAGTTATCAAAGCCATTGTAATAACATTTATTACTTAGTTAATACCTATCGAAAATTCAAACGTATCTAACACCAACGCATTCTCAATTAAACTAGCTCCATAAAGCACCTTTAAACGTGTAATAAATATTATTATTATGAATTGATTAGGAGTGAATATCATACTAAGTCTGTTCAATGACAACTTCATAATCAGGAACAGAAATTAAATAAAATGTACCTTACTAACTATTTCACTTATAAGCATCATTGTTTAAGAACTTACTTGTTGTCTATTGTTGGCTGTAAAAGGAAGGAGAGTTGACACGTGGAAAATGACTTCACAATCTTGGTACTGTGAATACACTGAATACTGTCCCGTGGAGTCGTCTGTGTGAAAATCAAACAACAATTTTAGATATCAATTTCATTACAAAAACAATATCATCCCAGAAGACTAGCCAAAACTAAAACAAATTAAACAATGCTCAAAAGTGTGATATTTCTAATGTTGCTCAAAAGATTGTCAACTAAAGAATGACTGTTTTATTCTCGAGAAGGACGTAAGCAATGACAATAACACGACCAGAACACCTTCCCTAGATAGTCTAAGTCTATGGCAATCCAAGCAAAGAAAGGCATATCTTACACTAATAAATAAGACATTCAGACATAGATCATTATAAGCAGACGACAACTAGCAACTTGTGTCAGACATTTTTATTATGTACTTCATCGCTTTCAGTCAAGACGATGGCCATTTTATTTGGTCCTTTTGACTCTGTCGGTAGTCATTCTGAAAAGAAAAAGCACGGAAATTGGAGGTCCTAGTTAAAAATGAATAGAAAAAGTGTATTTCATAATGCATACACTTTACATCATTTTAACACTCTTACAAGATAATAAAGCACTCAACAATAAAATTTTTTGACGCGTCGTGCCGCAGAACTCGAGACATGGATACATTGCTTCACTTTATCATTTGGCTTAACCTAGCCAAAAGTGAAAACTAAAAGTGCCTTCCAAAGGCTAGACATTAGACGGTCACATAGAAACAATGTATAGGCCATAGGCAGCCGTTTACTGATTTCTGCTGAGTGATGCCTAAAATCCTCTTTTCCTGTTATCATTAGAAGCTTAACAAGGCAAGGGCCAGGGTACGCCACATTTACATAATGGAAGTATACATAGGCTTATAATCAACTCATTATTCACATAGACCGACCAGTCAGTCAATAACCTAACAGTTCAAATGAAGACAAGACAGTCGCCCTCAAGAAATGACAGTGACAAAGAGATCCGTTGTTCATTTATATTTTCGTAAAATGCAAAACCATAATCTAACCTGACCTGGCGTGACTCATAGACTGTGTTAATGCGAAAAAGTCTAATCCCTTCATGTCATCGACATTTACTTTCAGCCTTCGCTTTCCAACATTAGAATACGGCCCGTGTGATATCCTTTGTTTTTGTTACTCTTGCCAGCTTGCTCTTCTGCATTTAATAATCCTCATTCTCTTAAGCTGTTAGTTAATCAATAATATTTTATGGGCCGAATTTCCCATGATAAAGTTGTGTGTGCTCAAAGGAAGGCTAATGAAACTCTATTCTCAAAACAAAAGAATGCAGTTAATCAATTTTGAATAATTTTATGCTGTCCAATTGAGAAGGATGAAAGGAAAAGTAAAACTACAATTTCAACATCAAAAACAATTGTTTTGAGTTTTAGCTGCATTCTGATTTATAGGTACCTACATAAGCACGCAAGTAACTTTAAAACCTACTGTCTCAACTCAACTGTTTAAAACTCAGTCTGTCCTTGTTTGTTACAGTTATGATATGAGTTAAATAAATGAATTATTTATGCGTAAAGCCTAAACTAAAGTCGCAGGTTTGAATACAATGTCCCGCTACAATGCCTACATGAGCTACAATCGTCTCCAGGAGATCCGTATATAGGCTACAACTATTATTCTTCGATAAAGAATCCCCACCATCATGACTATAATATAATCGGAATTATAGTATAAATTGCTAACAAAGCAGTACGTCTCAGTAAATTACACACCGATTTATGGTGCACATTTACACAAACGATTTTAGTACACATTACGAATTACGATAAGTCATTTCGGTTACACATCGTTCAAACTTTTTGCCCTCAACATAGTTTTTGTTTGCATACAGAAAACGTTGCTAATCATGAAAGCAAGAGACTGCTACAAATATTATTGCATTCCTTACATACCCAAGCAAAAGTAAAATACTGCATGGTGTTTGGGGGGCATTAAAATTTAAAACAACCATTTCCAAGACTTTAACTAAACTTCGGAGTACGATGTTCAGCCTAAAAAGAATAAAAATTGCCGTTTTATGTCCGTTTTATTGCCTTCTGGGTTTGGAGACTAAAAGTAAATCGAGGAGACAGAGACATGACATAAAGGAAGAAATGAATAGCTATGTAAAGCACTATTATGTACTAGATACAGAAATACATATGTACAATATAGTACGTAATACGATTAGCATGGAAGGTATTATATTATATAGTGAAGCTTTGCAGGACCCTCAAGAACCTCGGTATGTAATCTATGTTGCAGAAAAAGAAATCGTTGTAATTTTGTATTTTCCACATTTCGTCTACACTAGGAATCTGCTCCTGATCTGAGGTTCGTTTGGCATAACATAAACTCTAAGGTTGGGTTTAGTTTTTTCTTCATCGTGTGTGTACCAACTGGCTTCATCTGTCCAGGTACATTTTCTTCTGCATTCATCTCTTCACCTCATGGTGAAACGAAAACGTTCGACATTTTTTATCTCAAGGGTGAGCAAATAATATTACAGCAGCCCTAGCCTAGCTCGTACATACTTTACTTATACAACCCTCTTCACCAGCAAACGTAGGAGACTACATATACGCTGCGCTGCTATATTATATAAAGTATTAAGTGTAAGTAAATGCCTGAAGCGTTTTTAGCCAGGCTGCCAACTTGGTGAGCTCAGAATGATCGGTAAATTGTGCGTGCTGGAGTGCTACCTGACTGTCACGCTGGCTGTCTACAGCCTTAAGCCAATCAAGTCACGTCAGTGCCCAGAAGGTCTTCACTATTTACAAACGGTATTCATGAGATTTTGGATGGATACATACATAACGACGACGGGACTGACAATCTGAAACAAGGAACAAGGATGGGGAAATAAATAGCCCTGCATCGTATATTATATATATACAACTAAGGATGTTCATGAATGCAAGATATAAACTATAAACATTCGTTTGGTTTAAAGAAAAGACTCCTTTGCCTTTCGTTAGCAGTTGTTCCTGCTACTCTTCATCTGTATTAAAAGAATAAGAGGATTCGTAAGGTTCAGATCAGATCAGATGCGTAGTAAATATAGAAGTCTTAGAGTTGCGTTGGTTTGGAAGACGAATATCACGCCTCGTAGGGGGATAATATCCTTCTCTTTAAGGAAAACACTACTGGGACTTCATGAGAGTAGGACTACATACAGAGTTACAAAGAACATTCCTAAAACTGACAGAACTTTCATCTAGTTTTAACTTCTAACATCACACTCGCACAAGAAAGGCATAGACAACAAACAAACGTCGTGTTACTTGGGGGGATCGGATTGCCAGAATATTTCTTTATACTGTTTATACTAACTATCTACCCTATTTAAATTCTCAAATACGTCGAAGAACGGATGCATGTGATTGTAATGTACAAAGCCATACATACGTTAAGTAAAACGACATGGAAAGAAAGGTATGCAATAACATATACGTATTTCGACAGGTTACAGTCGAACAATAAAATCGTATTATGATCAACGCATACACAAATGTAGAGGAAACTATTAAGTACAAGCATATACTAAGTATATGGAACAAAATATACGTTTAAAGGATTTTATTCTTCCTTCAGACGATTCAGCCTTTATATCTAACCAACACGATGTAATACTGTCGTACTTATATTATGCTATAGGCTTTAGAATGTGCTTACAGGGTATTGTTAGTTAAGTAGATACTAAGCAATATGCAACTATCAAATAAGCGTAAGAATCAGGAGAGTCTAGCAGTCGAAGAGTGTTTACCTTTGTTATCAAGTCCACCAGTATACTTATCGAAACCCTTGAGGCGAACGCGCTGTCCGATAAGATCGAGGAACTCGTTGAACGCAGGACCGGCTTCTTCGTTATTATACATCTCTTCTTCTGTAGCTTGACCAGCTTTACAATACATTATCCCTACTTTATGACGATGCGTTAAAATCTGTTGATCCAGTTTCAGCAGCTGGTCTTCTGTGTTTGAATTCTGTAACCCGAGTTTAAGGCTGCAAAGAATACAATATAAATGCAATGAATATTATGAGTAACCTCTTTTAAGCCTTAATGACTAACTGACAACAATTGTTAGCATCTCATTTTCAGACTACAGATGTTCTTTTATACAAAATCAAAATTGAAATATGCCATTGCAACATAATGCTCTGCAAGGGCCATTCAAAATTAAAAGTACATTGCTCCACGCGGCCAATATTTAATAAATTACATTTTCAAGAACAGAACTGTGCAGCAACACATAACATGATCTGATGATAAAACAAAGCTAAGAAATGTGTAAGTGTAATGTGTATTTATGATAAGTATTAAGGCATAGTCAGAAATGAAATAAGAAATACTTAGTGAGATAAAACAAGAATTTCTAGCGTATAGGTGTATATATGGCTTAAAGTTTATCTCAGTTCAGAAATATCAAAATATCAAAGAGTTATAGTTACTGACCATGACAGTTGAATTTCCGGTAGAAGAAATTCAATGACTTCCTTGGCATGAGTTCCACCTTTACTGCTGTTGAGCTTAATACCTGGAACGCTCTCCTCCAAAATAGATCCTCTCAGAGTGTTAAGCTGTCACAAGAAAAATAAATCACATTGTTACATTATTAAGTGTTACTATTACTATGCATCGACATCATTAAACGCTAGTAAAGAAGTTTCAACAGCTCTAAGCCATCATTAGCCAATCCATTACCACTACTCCTAGAATACCTTACGTAAATGTATGGAGTTTTAATTTAAGGCCAGGAAGTTACATGTGGCACATTAAGCAAAGCACATTTTCATATGCATACCTATGGGAAATTAACTAAGCCAATGCCATTCAGTAATTAAATAAATAATGAAATGAAATAGTGCTTGAATACATTAAGTAAATAAGTACCACAATATTATACACCTAGTTATACTTTTGGTTTACATTTTGTATGCGCTTCTACACTCTACACTATTACGTATGTATGAATGACAATGGCCATCATGATTCAGAGGATATAATTGCAAAAGAATTGCCATGCATGCATGGCCCAATGACTCAACCAACAAAACTAACAGGCCTATAGGCCAATATATGTGTATACGAACAACGGCAACACAACAACGGTCATTCATTCCTTCTCTATCTTTCTATGAATTTCCATTTCACTTCACACTTAAAATGCAGAAATATATACAGTCATCTATGCACTACTATTACAAACAGCCACACACCAATATAAAACGTAAGTAACTAAGAACCGCTACCTACTAAGTACACTGCAATGCTCATGCACGCATTAATGTGTATAATTCACAGCACAAAATCTGTGCTTGTTGCATCCAACCAAATTATTACGTCTATACGTATGAGCCCTGGTTCTAAATTTCTGCATCAAGAATCCTAATACCGACAAATTAGGTACCTACGCGTACGCACAATCTCTTTCTCATATCATTCAGTCTTTCCTTATCGTTGAGCTTTAAATCGCATTTAAACGAGCTAAAGGTACATATTAGTCATTAACGTGACCTGCTTTAGTTTTTTGATAATGTGATGATTCATTATTATGAACCATTAAATGTATAAACCAAAGGACATTTGGATATATGTAGAAGATAACTAGTACTAAGAATAGGAAGAGGAAATCCACAGAAAAGGCCGCGATTTAAATGTTAAATAGTAACCGAGAGGGACATTATTATTATCATTCAATACTCAAAATTATGGATGAACCATGGCTAATGCTAATGTGAATGGTATGTGAATGTGAATGGCTTCTTGAATGAACTAAATCTTAACGTATAGGTAAATCTTTATTATGAACACTTCAGGAAAAACAATTCTTCAAGGTTTAGCTTTAAACCACAATTTAGCTAATTGCTAGTCACGCAGTTCTTAAGTATTTATACATCTAAAAAATGTGCAATGCAAAAAATTCTCTATTCAGTTTCTCCTCATGCTATGCTGATAGACATAACATCAAATAAATGTGGAGATACTATAAGATGTGTATATACTTTGTATAACTGTACAAATGGTTAATTTTCGTACACATGCAACAAGTAATGGAAAAATACTTACCTCAGTAGAGCGTACAATTAGTCGATACATATAACGAGAATGAGTGACAGATCCGTTGGTGTTGAATTCCTTATTATTTTCAGTTGGGCTCAAAATTGTATTGTCAACGCGGTCTCTCTTAACACTTATTGCTAACGGTCCCAAAATCTCGTCATTCCCAAACCAATTCTCGTGCTCTGAAATTTCATAAAGAATCCATTTGTAAATAATTAGATTAGATATGGAAATACGTATTTTTCTACTTTTATTTTATTCTCCCATTAACTATTATTACCATTACTTATCTCCCTTCATATCTATTTGGTTGTAGTACATTTTCATGTCATTTTTGTTAAACGAAGACTATACTGAGTATACTGTATTATTCGTAAGTAAATAATACTAGTGTTAGAAGACATTGCTCATAGACCATGAACTGTTTTTGAAAGCGTGAACTCTTTTATTGCGTCTTCCTAACACAGATTAGTCAATTCTTTTACATCCAAAATTGCAAAAATTCCTGTGAACATTGTTGCACGCTGTTCTGTATTATATGGCTAAAACACAAAGGCAATGCTAATGCTTGTGTGTAACAAAAAGTCTAGCTTTTGTTTAAATGTGAAAAAATGTTTAAAAAACGTACTTAAACAAGATTGTACTTCATAAGCTTACTCTACCTTAGCGACTTGAACAAAAAAGCTACCCTATGAGTAAAGCGATGAAGGGAAAGATGAGGGGCTGTAGCTTGGGATGATGTGAGTGAGAAGACGTCGCTTCGCTGACGCTGAACAAAGTATTTATAATGCTATTTGTGTACAGTACCTTACTAACTAATCTTACTCTAGAACATTACTTTGTAAGTATGTGATGTGTTTAGTATTTAACAACCAAATTGATGACTGTTTTGAAGTTCGAAGAGAGTAATATGTTCGCTCTATAAAATAGACTTTTGTAAAAAGTAAAGATAAACGAAGAAACTGGAGAGGGTGGGGGAGGAATATTCCTTCACGCTGCGGCTCATTCATCATCTTAAATGAGTAAGCTCTATTGCTCCATATACCAACAAAATTCATGACAAGGATTAGGAATCCAAATGACATGCTCTGTCCTCTCCTCTCCCTCATCTCATTAATATTGACTCACGTAAATGAAATGTTAAACATTCAAATTCACAAATATGACATTTTTATTTTGACTGATTTAGGTGTACAGGAAAATGGAAAAAATAGTTTTGGTTATAACAGCGAGAAAGCAGTCAGGCATACTGCATACACATGTTTTCATATTACTCGTAACTATAAATACGATGGTATAAATAAAAACTAAACTACATAACTACGACATGATCATGATTAGCACCGAACCTACGAAAGATACTTAATCCAAAACATTTTAAGACATATGTTCAGAAGATTTGAATAAGTTTGAATGAAACATATATGCGGACAGCAAGTCACATTTACTGAAGTCGAAATGTTTCGTTATATTTCAAAACTTACAATTTTGCATGTTAAGTTATTTGTACTTTGTACAATACAAACAATTAAATATTTACATCACATTACAGCACGCACGCATAGTACGCAAGACGTCCCAAGTCATGTGAACTTGAGAAGGTATGTAGAAAAAAAATCTAAGCAGGTATGATTAAAATTACAACCATATATTGTACCTACCAAAGACATATTAACACCTTTGTTTTAGTAGTAAGCAAGGGAATCTTAACTTAAATAAATAAACGTGTACCGTATCAGGGTACAAGTTAATAAATACTTTATCTTCTACGATGGGCTGTAGGTTGCTAACAGATCCTTCATTCAAATACTTACATTTAAAAGCATTTCTAAGTCTTGGACTAGGTATTGACATTGACGATGGTAGCTTTAAAGACCAATATAATGAGTAACAGTGACTTGTCGATTTTGGATATACCTAAATGAGTAAAAAGGTTCTTTTACTTCCTTTGTTCTTTTCCTTCCCTAAACTAAACAGACTTATATGATACTACTGAAACTCATCCATGCTATAAAATCAACGAAGCTTATCCTCCAGCTCACCGATCCTTTCCCCTACAGCATTCATCGTCACATCATCAGCCCTACAGCTACGAACAATATCTCTTTTAACTTTTTATAACATTCTTTTTATTTTATTCATTTCATGCTGAACAAAAATACCATACAGATTGTCTAAGGCTAGTAAGCACTGAATTTTGTGCATCGCATAATATAATAATAGACTCCTCTACTGCCTTATATCTCCCTTCCCACATTATATTCTATAAAACTTTGGCAGCTAAAAATAACTTGGAATCCTTTTTGAAGCATTGTACATGCCAACATGACAGATAACGTAATAATTGACTCTCACTGTCCATGCTATCTACACATTATAATGCTTCTGATAACTGTGATTATCATTATGTATATAATAATATAATCCTCAAGTTTTAAGCACTGCATTACTAATTCCGATTTTAGCAATTCATATAACAAACGAATGTTATTTACCTTGTCTATGGAAATATTTTCGGTAGTATGCAGCGCCAAGGTCCACAGCCTCCAGGTAAGATTGTCGCGTTGATCTATTAATATAAGGACAACATCCCTGGAGCCAGTGAGTGTTTCCAGGATTCCATTCAAGAAGAGATACACCACGAGCGTGTTGAGACCGATGGTATGTTTCATCGTAAGGGGTTTGAACAAACATACGATTACCACAGCCACCAACACTTCGTCCTAAACTTAATGAGGTGTGTCCGTCGCCTACAATTCCCGTGTTACCAATACTTGATCCTGAAGAAGTAAAATGAATGTAATTTCTTCTGTGGCGATTTAAAGACTTATTGGATTTCTTCAGTCGTGTTAAGCAAACGATTCTTTCTTCTTCACCACCAACTTCATTGCGAAAGTACGGACAACTAGAACCACAAGCATTGGAGGATCAAAATTAGTAGGTTAGAGATAATCCTCTTATACAAATACAAACAGCACTTAAAGTATTTAGGACCCAAATAGCTAAAGTGGTACTCGAATACGTCGACTAGTAATGACTGATTACTGTGATTACTTGCAGCATATTTAGAGCATACCATAGATATTTTACGGATTTCAGACAATTTATACTTAGTTTATATGATTGTTTACAAGATTCATGTGTCGATGCCTGCTAACAAAGGCGGAGCTTTAGTCAGCGTAAAATTATACAAGAGCTGTACTTACTTGAGAACTAATGCATTCGATTTTCCATCTCCAGTATCCGGTTCTTCAGCAGGTACGACGTCAAGACTAGGATTGTTGTCATTATTATTTGGAAGAAGAGTAGGACCCGGAATATTACTCAGTGAGGCATTTGGAGGTGAGGAAATAGGTCTATGGCCCAATGACGCTGCAGAAGCACCTGTTGTTGTATTGCGTCTCTTTGACAAAAGTCCTCTAAGCCTTGCAGCATAAGAGATATTTGCGGAGACACTTTGACAATCGTAATGAGCAAACACACGCCGTCGATAACGTTCCTCCATATACCCAGGATTTCCACTATGTCGGCAAACTATTTTTACATCTGGTTCTTGTTGATGGGCGATATCTATACTTGCAGGCATGGTGGAATTAAGATCGAACTTGACAGACTCTGGGAGACTTTTAGTGTTTGCATTACCACGGGAAGTGGTGGAGCCTCCTCTCAGCTTACGAAAAATTGACGCTTCCGTCTTGCTTGTAGATATTGAAGTACTTCCTTTATTTCCAGAAGAACCGTCAACGGCTGTCGATGTAATGTTATTGGTATGTGACGAGCTTCCGACTTTTTCCTTATGCTCCCATAACTTTTGGAACTTGTAACGAAGCCGTGGACTTGCTGTTTCTTTCACATTTGTATCTTTTTTCCCAGTTATTGTGGTGACACCTGGTACTGACAAGCTATTAGAATTGCTGGAAACGCTTTCATCATGTACATCAAATGAGCCTCTTCTGTCTCTGCTCATACTGGAGGCAACTAACGATAAAAAATTGGAATTGTTATTGCCTAAAGATCCACTTCTTTCGCTTTTTAGAGGAGTAACTGTTGCGGGACAGCCAACATGATTAGAGAGCATATCAATAGAACCATGACTTCCAAAATCTTTTCTTCTGGTGAAACATCCAGTGTACTGATGTTGTTCCGGTTTAGCAGAGTTTCTATTGTGCTGATGATTGTACGTCTTCAGATGTGTATGCTGACTGTGCCCTTGTTGCTGGCTATTCGGAATTTGCAATAACTGCTGTGGATGGGCAATGTGGTGATGTTGATACTGTTGACTTAATTTTGCTACTCCCAGCGATGAGCGATGGTGGTAGTAATTTTCTCTGTCGAGTAAATCTAAACTGCTATTACTTCTATATAGAGCAAGTCGAGGTCCTGTCTTAGAATTGGATGCTCCACTGCCAATTCCTAAAGCGATGCTTCCTGCGGGAGGACTTTTTCCAATAAATGAAGCGCTATTGCTTTTCCCAAGTTTACTCGGAGAATTTCTTACAGTTACAACGAAAGGATCTATGTCATGATTTCCAGGAGAAGGCGACGGCACAACTATTGGACTTCTTTCCAATATAACTGTAGGTGGAAGACTATTGGACAGATTGTTTCCATCGCTTCTATCATACTGATGAAGATATGGGGGTTGGGAGTCCCCATAAATATCAGGTTCGCCTATTTTACCGAGGTTCGATGATGGCGTGGAGGACACAGAAATATAAGGCGAAGAAGTGATACTATTTATTGCGTTACCACTCAAACCACTCGGAAATTCCCCTGGACTTTTATTACCGTTATTAATCGACGAGGTTCTACTTACATTATTGGACGGTGAAAGACTTAAGTTTTGCGGTAGAGAAACGCTGCTGGTGTTACTGGAACGAGGAGTAGCACTCAAATCTAACGCCACACTAGCAGCACTCATTGAGCCAATTGTCACAAGCTCAAGTACAATAACAAAACCAATAATTCATCTTCAACAGTAATATTATTATCTTCGTTGTGAATTACTTAAACCAAAAAGCCACAGTCATTGACGCAATTATTAAAATAAACACTTGTCCACTTTACTTTTAATCGACGAAATTAGTCGATTTACAGTCCAACCCCTTCTACTTATGGTGGATTGGTTACAACCTCAGTTGAAGATGTACTACAAAAAACACAATACTGAAGAGCTTGGTTTAGCTTAACTAACGAGAAATAATATTGTTATACGACTAAATTCCAATTGCATTTACTACGATAGACCCAAAGAGATCTCATTTATAAATGCACGTGGGTCCGGGTATACTATACGTTTATTATATACATTAGTATAAAGTTCATAGAACTGCTGTACCTATCCCAAAAATAAATATGAACCAATGAGCAAGTAGTACAACTTAATTCATCATTCACTGACTTGGTTTAATTCAAGCAAATATTTCTAGTCAGCAGAGAGCAGCTCTTCTCATTCAATGACTGTTTATCCGTTTTGCTTAATCCACATGAATTCCTTCCATTACGAAATAACCAAACTGATCTTATCCATTCTCAAGTTTTACTTCATCAAGCAATGAGCACGACATCCAGCCAACTCTGATGCATGTATCTGCAGCAGTATTCATTCACATATACTATTTCCGATATGAGAATATATAACAATATTGAGATTCGTTTCTCTTCAATGGAGTAAGAGTAGTAAGCTTCGTCACGCCATCACAATTCCATTCATGATTTCCGTTTTCATTCACCATATCATTTTGCTCAAAGTTGACTCGGTCATCTACTGTTTATGTTACTGTTCATCTTATTGTCATTCGTCATTTGATGTAATTCTTTCTTGCCTTAATTCTGTTTTACTGCCACAGATATCATCACTATTTCGGATCTGTAAATACAATTACAATAATAGTTAACACGCACGTATTATTTCTGTGGCCTATCTTCGTGCATACTATTTTTTTTATTGTTAATGCTAAGCTGCTGATGTTAAGTTAATAGTTAATTTTACATTGAAGCACTTTAGTAATCAAAAGTAAAATCGAATCGGATTTGATTTAGATTCAGATTGAAGAAAATGGATCAAATCCAACATAGCTTTTGAGTGCTCTGATTAAAATTATTTGACAACTATGACGATTCAATAACAAAAGTAATGATATTTTACAGCTTAGCCAAGGTGAGTAAAATTGTCATGGTAATTGTCCCCATAACAATTTCACTCACCTTGAGCTTAGCTAAAAAAGTGTGGTTGTCCCCATAACAACCTGCGATTTTCCAACCAAAATCTTTCTAATCCGAATCTAAATCGTCCCAGGAGACGATTCGAAAAATTCCGATGAGAACGATACGATTTTCTTGATCGCGCATGAGCAGACGCAGTTTTGATGCAAAAAAGTAAATCAAATCGGATTCGATTCTACTTTTGATTACTACTATTGTATAAAATTGTTGTAATAAATTAATAATAAACATAAAACTCCAAGATGCCTCCATTACAAGGTGAAGACATAGAGGGATATTCCCCGAGTTTGCACCCAATTTGAATTCTACCTATATACTGCCACAGAGAAGTAAACACCCAAGCCGAAAGTAACCATGGTTATTTGGTTTGGGTGCCTACCTCTCTGTGGTAGAAAGTAAATACGGATTGGGTGCAAAAATCCGGGAAACCCCCTCTATGTCTTCACCTTGTAATGGAGTTGATATTAAACAATTGCGTTACTATAGAGTGACAAATTCGAGGCATCTTGTAAAACTCATTAGTTGAATGATTGAATGAGTCAATAGTTTCCGTTATTAGCTTACATATTACTTTATTGCGGTTTTACAGACGATTATAATTATAGAAACTGACGTAGGGAATCATATCTATTTAGATACCACGCCGCCACGCACACTTGCCAACTAGCCATAAACGCTGTATGTACTAATATCTACATATTCTGAAATGATAAACTTAATATTCAAAATAAACATGATATAATTTTGTATTATTAAAATAAAATCAATCACACACCACAACCACAACTTGATTTTGACATAATAAATATTAAAATACCCATGCTAATAATATTCATTATTATTATTTCATGATATTCAATTTGTCAATTTGTCCTTCCCATTATCATTGCAAAAGACAATCAAAATATTTACATGATTTTAGAAAGTAACGGTTCATATTTATTTCTAAAATTTGATGTTTTGAGCCTAAACTCCATATGCAACTTTCACAATTGTACCATGTCAGGCTTTCACATGTGAAAGTTGTATAATAAGTTTGAGCTTTAAAAGAGAAGTCTTAGACACGTGGAGAAAGTTATATGAAAAGTGATTTCTTGAACGCATCCTTGTGTTTTGACGACTTTCCCCTTTTTTAAAACTTTTACCTGACCTTCCTTTCTCAAAGCAACGCTACTCAGTAAAAGAGATAGAAAGTTTTCCCTTTATGTAGACGTGAGCTTATAAAAAATTTTATACTCTTTTTAAACGTAAAATGCAAGCTTTCGTTAATTTAAGTTTGTGAAAGTGGAAAATAGATCAATATTGCACATCGTTTTGATTAGACGCATCTTAATTTTAAATATTACATAAAAACGGAAAGAATCTAGAATAACATAACACATAAGTAAGACCTCCAAACTGAATAATAATAATTTTACATTTACTAAATGCTAACAATTTTGAAGAAAAGACTTTTGTGATCGATTTGTCATTTGTCTAATGCTGTACACAAGTTTTCCTAAAAATTGAAACTGAATGATCTATACTCAATACAATACTTGCGTGTTGTGCATGTCACTATAGATTAATGTTCCCTTGCTTTTAAACATCTACTTACCTAACGTAAAGTAAAATGAATCATTGCTCTGTATCGTAACTTTATAATAACAACGTAACAGACTAGTTTCACTTACACTAACTTCCACTTGTTAGCTGGTTGACTTGCCTTGCCCTTGATTCAGGATCTCGACCTTTCGTTTACCGTCACTATTTGTATATCTGCTAGCTGGTTTGTTTTGTTGATAGTTTCTTTTCACAGGTAGATAATAATATACAATTTTTACCCAATGCAAAATTCAACTATCAACTATGAATTCACTCCGAGTACGAAACCTGACTTGACTGCATTAAAAATTTTGTATAATACCAAAATCCAATTAAATGATTGTACTAAAATTATGTATTACAAAATATAATATAGAATATATATATATATATATTATATACCTATTTATAGATAGAATATTTGCCTGCTTTGCCAAAGAGAAAGGTTTTCACGTATAGTATGCGCACAATTTTCATTCTGTTCTTCAAAAATCATTAGAAATGTAATAATACGACGTGGTCAAGGTAGAAGGAATACGGAAATGGAAGGAACTTAGTTTATTTAACATAAAAGTAGTTCTAATAAAAATAATTGCAATTTTCTTGCACAAGGAAGCTGGGAATTAGAATTGTTTGATGAATATGAAAACTTGAAAACTAAAAGGAATATAGATTATGATCATAGAATAAATGCCAATTTACAAACGTAATCAACGGCACGGTATGTTAAAGTACAAAAAACTTCTTTTTGTCAAAAGAGCATATAAATACAAAATCAAAAATTAAAATTACGATCGAAAAAACTGAGAAAGGCAAAAATGGATGAAACAAAGAAACATTGATTAAGATCATTCCATTCATAGTAATAGAAATACATAATATTCTGATCTGGAAGATAGTGAATTACTAATATATTATATGTCTAGTCTACCTATGTACATACATATATTCTACATAACGCAACATGCCAAGTATCAAGTGGTAAACAGCAGTTCGTCTTCGTATCCCGGTACATCATTTTTCGCAAAAGAGAAAGAAAACTTTCACTTCTAGTGTTTCAAAAGCATACTTTATAATATATGTACATTAACTCTCCCCCGTGGTGTGCTTTGCTTTACAGACTATTTACATAAACGATCTTTTGCTTTACATATATTATAGCGAAAGCAAAAGCTTTCAAAAACTAAAATTCTTTTTCTCAACATTTTGTTTTGACATACTATCATATTAATATTTAGTTGACACTATCCTAAACTTACATATTAAGTACATTGAACTTGTAAAATCATAAAAACACCTGTTCATATAGTCTGGAGTCGGAATTTAGCACCTTGCTCCAGCACCTTGCTCCATTATCCCCTCAACAACCTTTTAGCATAAATGGGGTCACCAAAGTATGATAATACACCGAATTGATACCTTTTGGTACCTACAGTGTACAATTTTATGCTAAGGGGAAAGAGAGGGATTTTAAATAAAAATTAGCTAGTAGCTAAGGTGATTTTCACTCCGACTCTTGATTCTCTTATTATGAAATAATAAGAATACATAGAATACAGGAAGTCTTGATTACTGTTCATATAATTAAATCTTGACTTTAAGGTTTGTGGTTTTTTGTGAATACAACTACTTATTTGCCTGAATAGATTGGTAATACTCTATCGTCAATCGTTAGAAAGATGCTAGAATTACTTGTAGAAGCATGCACAAAGCAATGTCACTAATAAAAAGCACATAATTAAATGCTAAGCTGCCCCAACAAGTGACAAGAGCTAGGAAAATATAAGTCATATAATAATCATAATGACAATTTGACAATTAATACCCTTCTAAACGGATACGTGCCATTAATGCTTTGGGAGTATTGAATACAATGAGGTAATTACGTGTTAGTAAACTATGATATAACATATAATGAAGTATTTATTAGGTCAACCAACTAAATAAATAATAATAAACCTAAGTTGTCAATTTTGAATTTTATCTTAAAAATTGAAAATTAAACATTAACGTACCGAGTACTGCTCAACTTTCTGTCAGCCAGTCGTATTCAGTAATTTTGCAGTTCGTTGACTGTTTACTTGCTCCACGATCCACAATACAACAGGTATTTCCAAACTTCAACCATGAATGGCAATTTGACAAAACGATGAATATCAGATGATTACACAGATAAACGCAAAGACAGCCGTCTAATCTTTTAAATTAAATTAACACGGTAGAGTAAGGCATTTAGCACATTGACAACTGATTACAGCCATTTGGACGTTTTAAAAATACAAGTCAACAACTGTCCAACCAAGAATACAGAACAAAGAAATTCACCAAAACATAACACCGTGAACACAGTACACATGCATATCTATACAACAACAGAACAGACTTCAAGTATTTTTTCTACGGTCTCATCCACTTCGTTCTCCTCCTGTCTTGCTGATTGCTCACTACTGTATTGGACTACTTTCCTTCTTCCCCGGATTCTATGTTTTTGTTTTTACCCGATTGAATATCTAATATCATAGTTGAAGGAGTGACAGGATGCAGGAAGACAATAAATTGAACCAAAACAACACTGTCTGTCCACATATTCCCTGTTTGAAGATTCAGAGCAAACTACCTACCTAAATATCAATACCATAGCAGACTGCAAAGAGGAGTTGGTTATTCACCAAACAAATTCTACGCCCGCCCGGATATTCTTTCCCTTTAGTCCCCCAAGAAAGAATGCTGTATGATACTTGCGTAGGTATGCATTAATGAATTCTAGGTATGCCTGAATGCCTAACTGCCAGGCCTCTGCCTTCTGCCGTGCCTGGGCAATGCAAAGCTAAAGGTAAAGATACGCAGTGTCAAGTCGCATAGTCGTACGTAGTACTATGCATGTTTGCATCGTATGCATGCATGGTATTGTTGAATGTGCTATGTACTATCGTACTTCATGTAAGTAAAGTACAGAAAAGATGTATGTATAGTATAATACACATGATACACAACACAACACATAACTACAACCAAAAAGAGGTTCTTTGACTACAACATACATGCACTGCACTCCACACTAGTCCAAACCGCAGCGGAGTCAGCCTACTGAGCCAAACCCAGCAGAGGTATCAGCGCTACGGGATTTTAGGACGGCGGCTCGATTCCTACCATAAACAGAATCTGGACTGGAAAGCACTTAAACGTCACCCGAAATCAAAAAATACTGGAGAACAACTTATTAATGCTTTCAATAATGTACCCCAACGCATACCTCCATAAAAGTTTTTTGTTATTTCACAAAAATATGATAAAGTTCTCCCGCCAAAAAAGTAATTTAATTAGTCGAAGAATGGACATTATGACATTTGCTAGTAAAAATTGTAACAAATCTGAGCCTTCTATCTGACCACCGAGTCTTTAGTCTAAAATTTGAGACTAATTATGTCCAGTTTGATTGAAAATTAGGTGTTATCCTGGATTTTATAGAGTAGGAAAACGCACGCTAAACTTACCTGTAAAGTCAAAAGTACATAATAAATGTTTGGTTGTTTCAATTGACGTTTGTAGGGTTATAAGTCTTCTAGCGGATGGGGTACTCCCTACAGCAATATTCCTACTACTTAGTGTCTCTGCTCTTCATAGATGCTGCACCACTGCACTCAAACACATGCGAATGTAGAATCAGCTGGCCAGTTATGATACAATTCTGTGGGCTGACTCTTTTCATAGTCAGCAACTACCTATTTTGATTTTCTGTTGATTTTCATACTCAACAATTATCTATTTTGATTTTCTGTTGATTTTCATACTTAACAATTATCTATTTTGATTTTCTGTTGATTTTTATACTCAACAATTGAACCGCTCAAAACCAAAAGTACACATTTCAGAATTCTTTTTAGTTGTCCACGGAAATGAGAATTTTGAATTATGAAATATCCGAATGAAGTGTGACATGTATCCGACACGTGACTCAGGCTAAAATGTAAAATCGAATCTTTTCAAATTAGGGCAAATTCGCGACCACATTACATTTTGTTTTTCCATAAACAGCTTTGCAATGGAAAATATTCCTCCAGTTTGTAAACCAAAAAAGAGAAAAAAACATGAAGCTTTGTGGAGAAAAAACCGCATGATGAAACTTACTGAACTGAAACTCGGATGAAAGCTACTGGTATAAACATCATTCCCATTTTTAATGTTTTTTTTCAGCGAAAAAAGTATTTAGTATTCAGTGAAGAATTATATGGTAAAGATATAAAAGTATGTATCACATATGGGGCTTAAAATATCTGTATATAGGACAAGCGCATTTGAAGCACAGATCACAAGTCTTTGTACCTGCCAGGGAAGTGAACGATGTTCTTTGTTTACACGGATGCAGAAATCTGGTCACAAATGGCGAAAAGAATTAACCTTTTTCCTCAATCTTGTTTTTCTAAATCCGTGTATACCGACAAAATATTTTTGACAAACCAGAACAAACCGATCCTCTAACCGGAGGATACAATGACTTTTGTCCACCACTATAATTAATGCAACCCCTTAGGTATAGGTTTTGCTTCTCGTGACCTGCCTAAATCATTGAATCTCAAAAATACAAAATTCTTTTTAACATTTCATCATCATTCATCATAAGATTTCTGCATTCGTGTCGACATAGTCGACAAAGAACATCGTTCTCTTCCCTTGAAGGTACAAAGACTTGTGATCTGTGCTTCGTATGCGCTTGTCCTATATAGATATGTTAAGCCCCATATGTGATACATACTTTTATATCTTTACCATATAATTCTTCAATAAATACTTTTTTCGCAGCAAAAAAACATTAAAAATGGGAATGATGTTTCTACCAGTAGCTTTCATCCGAGTTATGCGGTTTTTTCTCCACAAAGCTTCATGTTTTTTTCTCTTTTTTGGTTCACAAACTGGAGGAATATTTTCCATTGCAAACCTGTTTATGGAAAAACAAAATGTAATGTGGTCGCAAATTTGCCCTAATTTGAAAAGATTCGATTTTACATTTTAGCTTGAGTCACGTGTCGGATACATGTCACACTTCATTCGGATATTTCATAATTCAAAATTCTCATTTCCGTTGACAACTAAAAAGAATTCTGAAATGTGTACTTTTGGTTTTGAGCGGTTCAATTATCTATTTTGATTTTCTGTTGATTTTCAATGTCAATCTTAATTTATTTTGAATTTCCGTTGATTTTCAACATCAATCTTAATGTATTTTGATTTTCTGTTGATTTTCATAGTCAGCATTAATCTATTTTGATTTTCTATTGCTTTTGATGGTCAAAATTAATCTATTTTTATTTTCTGTTGATTTTCATAGTCAACGTTAATCTGCTTTGATTTTCTATTGACTTTGATGGTCAACATTCATACATCTTGATTTTGATACTCAATATTAAAATAAATATGAAAATAAACCTATTTCTATAGCCCATATCTGTTGGAATATCTTCATGGTACGAAGGATCCCGCCATCAAATTCACTTGTATTCACATCAAAATCACCACAAATCGGTCTACTCACTAGATGTCAAGTGAAATACAGATATGGGCTATTGCCGTAGGTTTTATTTCATTCACTTCACATAAAATCGCACTATTGTTTTTCTGAAGAGCGGTAAGCGCATGGTGTTTTACGTTTAAGAAATTGGGTATTTTTATTTCACCGCTGCGCTAATTATACCCCAAGGAAGATAGATATAGGTCCCTCAAAAAATATCAACCAGATAATGATGACAAAAGAGCATAGCATCTCCCATCTGTGAGCACACATAATATACTTGTACATGAATTCATCCTACGTTTCATATTTCCGTTAAGAAATAGAACGTCTGATAGCAGTTGGCACCCACGGGCAGCCGCCGTCAAAATTTTTTTCCAAAAACTTACTGTATGATATTTCCCCCGTTTAAAAACCAAAAAAATGCGCGCGCGCGCTCAAAGCAAGTTACCCCAACAGGGCCACAGTGCCCCCAATTCATTCCAAATAAAAATAACTCAAATCACATCTCCCGCCTTAACGGCTTAACCAATTTGGACGATGATTAACCAAAGTGTACTTTTACATGCTACATACCCGACAGCCGCGCACCAATGCCGCACACTGCCCGGTTTGCGCGCAATAGCATTTCAAAAGTTAATACATATTGTATATCATACTGAATGTAATCACATCTCCCGCCTAAACGGCTTAACGAATTTGGACGATAATGGACCAAACTACGGTACTATATGTTACCTACCTGTCACCCGCGCACCAATGCCGCACACTGCCCGGTATCCGCGCAACACAATTTCAAAAGTTGATACATATGGTATATCCCACTGAATGTAATCACATCTCCCGCCTAAACGGCTTAACGAATTTGGACGATAATTAACCAAACTGTAGTAGTATATGCTACCTACCTGCCAGCCGCGCACCAATGCCGCACACTGCCTGGTTTGCGCGCAACTCAATTTCATAAATTTAAACATATGGTATATCACACTGAATGTAATCACATCTCCCGCCTAAACGGCTTAACGAATTTGGACGATAATTCACCAAACTACGGTACTATATGTTACCTACCTGCCAGCCGCGCACCAATGCCGCACACTGCCCGGTTTGCGCGCAACTCAATTTCAAAAGTTGATACATCTGGTATATCATACTGAATGTAATCACATCTCCCGCCTAAACAGCTTAACGAATTTGGACGATAATTAACCAAACTGCAGTACTATATGTTACCTACCTGCCAGCCGCGCACTGCCCGGTTTGCGCGCAACTCAATTTCAAAATTGATACATCTGGTATATCATACTGATTGTAATCACATCTCCCGCCTAAACAGCTTAACGAATTTGGACGATAATTAACCAAACTGCAGTACTATATGTTACCTACCTGCCAGCCGCGCACCAATGCCGCACACTGCCCGGTTTGCGCGCAACACAATTTCAAAAGTTGATACATATGGTATATCCCACTGAATGTAATCACATCTCCCGCCTAAACGGATTAACGAATTTGACGATAATTCACCAAACTACGGTACTATATGTTACCTACCTGTCACCCGCGCACCAATGCCGCACACTGCCCGGTTTCCGCGCAACACAATTTCAAAAGTTGATACATATGGTATATCCCACTGAATGTAATCACATCTCCCGCCTAAACGGCTTAACGAATTTGGAAGATAATTCACCAAACTGTACTACTATATGTTACCTACCTGTCACCTGCCGCGCACCAATGCCGCACATTGCCCGGTTTGCGCGCAACACAATTTCCAAAAGTTGATACATATGGTATATCCCACTGAATGTAATCACATCTCCCGCCTAAACGGCTTAACGAATTTGGACGATAATTCACCAAACTACGGTACTATATGTTACCTACCTGTCACCCGCGCACCAATGCCGCACACTGCCCGGTTTCCGCGCAACACAATTTCAAAAGTTGATACATATGGTATATCCCACTGAATGTAATCACATCTCCCGCCTAAACGGCTTAACGAATTTGGAAGATAATTCACCAAACTGTACTACTATATGTTACCTACCTGTCACCCGCGCACCAATGCCGCACATTGCCCGGTTTGCGCGCAACACAATTTCAAAAGTTGATACATATGGTATATCCCACTGAATGTAATCACATCTCCCGCCTAAACGGCTTAACGAATTTGGACGAAAATTAACCAAACTGTAGTAGTATATGCTCCTTACCTGCCAGCCGCGCACCAATGCCGCACACTGCCCGGTTTACGCGCAACTCAATTTCAAAAGTTGATACATCTGGTATATCATACTGAATGTAATCACATCTCCCGCCTAAACAGCTTAACGAATTTGGACGATAATTAACCAAACTGTAGTAGTATATGCTACCTACCTGCCAGCCGCGCACCAATGCCGCACACTGCCCGGTTTGCGCGCAACTCAATTTCATAAATTTAAACATATGGTATATCACACTGAATGTAATCACATCTCCCGCCTAAACGGCTTAACGAATTTGGACAATAATAGACTAAACTGCAGTACTATATGTTACCTACCTGTCAACTGCGCACCAATGCCGCACACTGCCCGGTTTGCGCGCAACACAATTTCAAAAGTTGATACATATGGTATATCCCACTGAATGTAATCACATCTCCCGCCTAAACGGCTTAACGAATTTGGAAGATAATTCACCAAACTGTACTACTATATGTTACCTACCTGTCACCCGCGCACCAATGCCGCACATTGCCCGGTTTGCGCGCAACACAATTTCAAAAGTTGATACATATGGTATATCCCACTGAATGTAATCACATCTCCCGCCTAAACGGCTTAACGAATTTGGACGAAAATTAACCAAACTGTAGTAGTATATGCTCCTTACCTGCCAGCCGCGCACCAATGCCGCACACTGCCCGGTTTACGCGCAACTCAATTTCAAAAGTTGATACATCTGGTATATCATACTGAATGTAATCACATCTCCCGCCTAAACGGCTTAACGAATTTGGACGATAACTGACCAAACTGTGGTACTGTATGTTACCTACCCGCCAGCCGCGCACCAATGCCGCACACTTCCCGGTTTGCCCGGAACAAAAGTTTCAAAAATATATACATATTGTATATCCCACTGAATGTAATCACATCTCCCCCCTAAACGGCTTAACGAATTTGGACAATAATGGACCAAACTTTACTACTATATGTTACCTACCTGCCAGCCGCACATCAATGCCGCACACTGCCCGGTATGCGCGCAACAAAATTTCAAATATTTATACATATGGTATATCCTACTAAACTTAATCACATCTAGTAATATTATTGTAAAATCCTTTGACTGGCCAGTGTTAGTATATCATTGTAGATAATATTTGGTTTTAATTAATTTTATTCTCATTTTCATATTATTTTGTTCAATTTTTGAAAAAATCTATACTACCTATGTCGCTTTTAGTTTAAAGGGGCAGCACCTCGGCAAGGGCATACGATCTGTATTATATAGAATACAGATAGTATACAAAAGCGACTCGCCACCCGCCTACCTAACTCTAGTTCATTTAAAAAGATTATTGCGAACCGGTTTTCCTAAATTGAGGCGATTCTTTAAAATATAACCTACCTTAATCTTGCATTTGAGTTTATCTAGTAACATCTACGGGAGTTTGCCTGTATATACTGTAAAAATATTTTTTATCTCTTATTTTTCACGTCATTGTTGGGTATTTTATTATATTTACCTTGCTTAAAATTTTCACTATTTTTGTTTAAAGAACTTTTTTTATATTACTATCCAAAAATCTTTATATGACTACATATTAGTGTTTAAAGCGGAGATGCCTAAAGTTATTACTTATTATTTTAACCAATTACCTCATTCGGATATGAGGGCTAGTGGTAACCTGTTGTTACCGCTAGCCCTCTCCGTCGATGCATAGACGAACCCATCACGGTGGAGTGTAGGGAACAGTTCATCCAAACACCGTACTGGACAATCCGAGTGGCCGCCCCTATACCCTTAATAAATCAAAGTTCTACTGTTGCGGCTTCAAGTCTCTAATAGAATATTTTAATTTTGTTACTATTACATCTTATTTCCCTTAATTGTCGTGTTCTACATACATGCTACATAAATAAATAATACATCACCTTCTCTTAAGCCTTCCATCGAGTGGCTCCCTTTCACCTCAGGAATAAACTTTATCGTCTGGGATTCACGAGGACGAGGAACTACCTTAAAAAATTAAGTCTCATTCATACATTCTACCCAGCCATATACTTAAAACATCAAACATAAGACAGCTTCCTTTAACTTACGCGGGAGCACCAATTGGTAATTACTTATAACAATTTTACTTTCAACTGTGCGATCAGTTGTTTTTAACATGACCAATTTCCATTCTCGAGCACCAAGTAGTAAAACTAGGTAGTAAAAAGCAGATGCAATTTGCAATGAAACGTAAATTTTATCCCCAGATAACATTATAGAAGATTTGAACTGATATTTAACCATTCTAAAATTGTCGTACTAACGAACAGATAGAAAGACAAATCAGGCAATTGGGTCATTTCTAAAATTCAACCCCTCTTCTTAATGACGGACCAATTTTTGTAGTGTCTTAACCGGAAATATCCAAAACGATGTTAACGACCACTTTTCTGTGAATTGCTTGTAGGATTTTCAAAGAACTTTATTATCCATTATATATAAATGAATATATTGCTTTTTTTCAAAATCAGATTCATAAAATGAGATACATTTGTCGGCAGTCGAGTAAAACAGGATTGTAGACTTTCAATTTCCTCTTCTAAGCCCGGCACTAATGTCACCTTAGGAAATAACATTAAAGTTATCAAGGCTCTATATCATGAAAGCAACTGTTATGGTCGTATTGGTTTATCTCTGGTTCAATTGAATCGTAATAAACCCACGAAATAGCCCTGTCTTCTTCTAGCCGTCTTAAAAAACACGTAAAATGAGCCCCACTCAAGATGATTATGCTATGTAATGTTTTTTCAAGGAGTTCTCCATGAACAGCAACATCTGTAGTAATTATATGTTTAAACCAGATCAATTGGTATGATTATTTTTCAAATAAACTATACCAATACCCAATTTAAGCGAAGGAATAATGTGAATGTTGCCATCTAAAAATTGTTGACGAAATCCATTGTCAATGATTAGCGGATGTGGGTCAGCATCAAACTCGACTTTTGCTTCTGACAAACTGAAATCAAGGGCATCTTGAAGATGTACTCCATGTCGACCCCTGGGATTAGCATCATGGAGTAAAACTTGAACGTATTCAGTAAACGGGGTTTTAGATAAGTAGTGGATAAAAGGAGGTAGACCCAGTAGGTCTCTGAAGAATGCAGACATTAAGAGCCCTGAATCTGGTAATTTTTTGTGATATTTAGTTATACGTTTAAAGTAAAGATAAACATGAAATAGGGTATATCCATCTACCGACATAACCGCCATCAAATGCTGAATTAATTGTGGCAAGACGTTGCCTAAGACCACTTGTTTTGAGATGTGGCACATAATTTTGAATGCGCAAGGTAAGTTTAATGACATCTAACTCCATTTTTGCAACGAAATTCGGTGACGTATCCAACAGATCGTCAAAATGGTTTCCATTGAACAAGAGGCACATTAAAAGGCAGTCTAATGCGCAAGAATTGTTGCTCCATTGTATACCGACTTTCTTTCCTGTGGTCATACCTACGACATACGAAACCATTGATTTAATATTAGATAATAGGCAGTTAGTTTTATCCCTTAGTGTAACTTTGGGCTTTGCGTAGGGTAAGTCTTTACGCGGCTTCCTTTTCGAAGCTTACTTACACTACGGTTACGTAGAATAGTTAGTGATTTTCCGTAAGTATTTGGTTGCTAGGTTCCATAATTTCGAAAATTAACTTTGTAGAAAAACATGAATAATGCCAGTCGCCTGGGTAACTACATCCTGGGAGGGCACAAGTGGCACTGCGTATGCCCGTAAGTCTGAAACGTATTGTAGTCATTTTTACGTTTCGTAACTCAATTTTTTTGGCGTAGCCTAGGATTTTTACGGAAAGGGGAGGGGGTTTGACGTAAGACTTACACTACGGGAGGCTCATTTTTACACTACGGGAAAACTAACTGCCTAATAGATATTTGCACTGTTATTTAAATCATATGTATATTTTTACATGATCGTCTGTTGTGCCTAAATTTATAATCACGTCTTTCTGCTCTTCTTTCCATTTGACCAACTAAGTGTTGGTAGCGCATTTCCTAAGGAAGACTAAAAAGGGAGGCAAGCGTTAGTAGCATCTCTATTCATTCTTTTTGTTTAATAAATATATTACGTCAAACTGCAGTGAGGAATGAAATTTGCCGACCAAGTCTTCGGTTTGTAAGATTTCAGCACTGGAGCCAGCTTCCTTGAGTTTCAGTTCGATATAAAGATGCAACAGACCCAGGTTTCTATAGGAAGTTGAACGTACAGCAAAATCCACAGAACTGATGTTATTTTGTACATCTGTAGTCCAATTTAGGAAGGCGGTGTGAAAAAGTGAAAGCTGCCTAGCAGTGTATATCCAGTTAAGTCCCACCGTCAGGGGACGTAGGGGAACAAGGTTTAAATGTCGGGCTCTTCGGTCATTGTCCATATTTAGTGCAATATCTCTAAGATATTCAAAAGTTTCTTCAAGGGCCCTTGTGAATATGTCATCGCGTATGTAATAGACAGAATCAGGATTTTTTAACCGAACGTTGACATAAACATTAAGATTTGGTGTTGTCACTGGTCTAGATGTTTGAACAACCGGTGCTACATCCGGAGGATTAGTGGCATTAGCCTTTTTTGAATGTCCTAAAACGTCATCGACAAGGTCATTATTGTCATATTCCCAATCTTTGCCCCATGCGTTTAAGTTCTCTTTCGCAAATGTCAGCTTCTGTAAGAAAGCGCTTGCACCATTCTTCAATAGATCCAATTTCTTCTTCCCGACACCCTGACCGAGGAAATGATAATACCAATTTAAAATTTTTAGATGTGCGTTTATTACCCATACTTGCGCTGCTGCCATTACCTGTAGTAACTTTTAGCTTCGTTATTAGTTGAAATTCCTGTTTCAGCTACAAGCTCCTTGACTAGATTTTCTAACTCTGCTTCCACATCTTCGGTAATGATCAAATCCGCATCTACATCTTCCGCGATTTGTATTGCACCACAGTCCAAATTAACATCTTCAAAGACAAAAGCCATTAAAATCACTTAATACATTACAACATTTGTTGTTTTTACATTTTTGATGGACCTCTTACCAGTAGAGATATTACTAGCTTCGCAAGAAACGAAACGATTCCCAAATAATCTTCTCCCACGTCGCCTCTCCTTCCAAGATTCAACGATCTCCTTTAGTCGTGGTACTTTGCTTACCTCGTCATCCATAGTAGTGTTTTCGCTTTCACAATCTTCATTTCTTTTCCTTTTTGGTCGGGATGTTGGAATTCGATTTCCTCTTGCTCGAAAGTGTTGTAACATGTAGGTCGTCAGTATGTCTACCATAACGGCCAGTCGAGAAGGGGACACAATTTTGTGTCTAAGCACATTTTTCAGAATGCTGTTAAATATAATTTTTACGTCATTTGTTGGACTTATTGTTTAGGAATATGAAATACTTTATCTGTTTGGTAACTACCCAAAAAACTTTTCGACAAGTCCGTTGGTGAGTGCTTTTGCACTTGAATCTACAGCTCTAAAACAGAAATTTGCCCAAAGTGGAATATATGGAGCATATGTCTGAAAATGGTACACCAATTAATAATACCAAGGTATTAGCACATAGTAATGGCCCATTCAATGAGTGGTATTTACCTTTAAGAACGCTTTTAATAAATCGGGATTCCAAAATACACTGGGCTCCAGACCATCGACATCCATTCCTAGACATTTAGCTTCCTCTGCCATAATATGCATATATTGGCATATAACATTACATTGTTGATATGTTCTTGTTTTGCTTTGTGGCATTCCAATCTGAAATGACCGCTTTAAAGTATTCCGTAGCGGGGTCATATTCATACAATTTAGTATATTTTCTTTTCCACATAGTTGACGGACGTAACTAGAAACAGTTGCAGACAGATATTGCATGTGTGAAACATGACACCACATGTAATAAACCCATAAAAATCTTCAATGGTTTCGGCATCTATCATTAAAGCAAATGCATTGAGTGCAAGTTTTCTCTGTTGGGCAAGAATTACTTTGTCTTTTCCTAACTCTCGTGACAAGTTGTCGCTTAAGCTCTTCATCAGGTGAGAGCTGCACAGTGTGTGTAATACCTTATGAGGATAATCTTCTATTTTGATCAATCCTGCCGCCAGCATTGTAAGTTGATATATATATTCGTAAGGATCCATAGAGCAAAATACAAAAATGACGCTGTTCACAAGTGCCATTGAAAAATCACTATTTATTCTGAGAATGTAATTGTTTGGCGAGATTTGCTCATCTAATGCAGATTTTAAAAGTTGAAGCCTATCACTGATAGCTTTAATATTATGGACCGAATTAACGAAAGTGAAGGCGGGGAGTATAAATCCTTTTCCCAGGCCATCACTGTGAGGCGTTGCTGCAGTATAAACCATGCTATATAAGTAAATAGGAGTTACAACTTGTGGATGCCGAGTAACGCTTCCAGTGCTGTCAAAATAGATTGTAGCATTTTTGCTTTTTAATATGTGTTTCACAAGTAGGTCAACAGCCGTTGTCGACAACATGGAAATCGAAATCCTAGTGTATCGTTGTGGGGTTTTACATCTTTAATACTTGTTGTTAGTTCCCCTCTTTTGATAAGATCGGTAGTTGGGTCTTTGTCTAGCTTGCTATCTTGCCTTACTTCATGTAATATGGTCCGGCCAACGTTAATCCCAGGATACATTCCAATACTAGTTTTGTTGCGTCCAACGTCTTTGCTTGCCCTAATGCTCCAAACCATTGAACCTATGTCCTCAATAATAGCTTTGGCATTATCTCTGTCTACACCGGCACATCTGTAAGCATGTGCATCCTCATCTGGAAGAAGGTAATGATTTCGAGTTCCCTGTTCTGTCACGGAAATTTTTACCTCTGAACCTTCTTGCGGCATTTCCTTAAGGTGGCATGAAAATGCCACTTTACACCTTCCAGCCTTGTAGGAACAACCGCCATAAAATTTTATCGCGGCCCCAACGCTATTGGGATTTTTTAATTTTCTAGCTCCAGTAGACCTAGCGAACTCGATTCCCTCATGATGTTCTTGTAGTAAAGGCCTCATGATGCTGGTAAGTTTTAAATGTTTCGGCTTTCTCGTAATGTCATCGATTGCTTTTGTAAATTGATTATTTCGGAAGTCCCAAATGTTTCTCCAATTCTCCGCAGAAACTGTAACACTGTATTTTTTACTTCGAGCATTTATTGCAGTGTTACATTCTACAGAAGGTGTTTGTTCACATTCTTCTTGTTGCACAAACCGTCTCGTTTGACTTTCTAAGCGATGGGGATCTGATGTCATTGGCCGAATTTTTTGGTAAATTATTGTTTTCTCTGGTAGACTCCTCTTCGCGACATTCTTGCGGTTCTGAAACTGTTGCGATTGGATCATCTGTGGGGCATACAGATGAAGCTTTAACTGTCGTCACTGACTGAACCCATTGTTGGAATTTTGCATTACGCTTGAAAGACACAGCCATTAGTTTTGATCTACTCTCTGCTTCAGTTTTCTTTAACACGAATACAGTGTCAATTAGTTTTTTCCAATCTGTCCTGCTCCACTTCTCAATGTCCTTAAGGTCATAATCTTTGATGTAGTTTTCTATTGCTGGTATAGCACATGTTTGTGTACAAAATTTTTTATTTGCTATTTTGCACTTGCATACCTTGGTGGAATGTAGAGCATGGTGCTTGTCCATATCATAAAATTGTGGTGTGCGTAGATGTTCCAGTGCCGTAGGAGCTGCAATTTTTATTTGCAAAGGTATACTCATCTGGACACCCGTGGTTAGGTTTATTGGCAATGCGGGAGGTCTGTTAACCTGTAGGTCTCTAAACTGTTCAAATCTAGGTATATATGGAGTTTGGCGATTAGATTTGGGTATTAAAGGGACAAAATGGTTGCAAGCCGAACCAAATGAAATGTCAGCTGGACGCATATGTAATGCCAGAGGTGGTCTTAGAGCCCATTCCCTATTTTGAAGAAATTTCCAACTCGTTTCCATGTAGTTCTCTAATCGTTCAGACGTTAAGCTATTGGGAAGGTTTAAATAAATGTACACAGGGCACTGAAAAAGCATCGAGGCAGCCAAAACATGTTCGCTTTCGCCCCAGTTTGGACTTTTAAGTGCTTTAATAACCAACTCCGATATAGGATTCACTGGTGACTCTAAAACTTGTCCGGCATTTTCATGAAGCGCAACAGCTTTAAAATAATCCTCGTTATATATTATTATGGCCGCAATCAAGAATCTCATTTGCATTGCATGCATCAAGCATTTGAGTAGGCAATGGTGCCGGTACTTAACATGGAGAGACTATCATAAAAACAGTCACCCTGTGCCCTTACAGTGCATGGTTGTAAGTCCGTAGTTAGTTGACCTGGGAGCATTCCAAACGACTCAGGATCAACTGGTATGTCACTTGCAAGTACTCGACTGACTCCACAAATTTTCATGAGAAGATCTACGTCTTCCTTCCAAGTTTTCATAATGTTTTTTAATCGACGTACGTCTGACCCAACAGAAGGCAATTGCCTGAGAGCCATGCGGTGATAACTGTTACCTAAATCCTTGAAACCAGGTGTATTAATAATATCTTTAACTACTGATTCGCATTTGGCATTGTTGGTATTATCGTCATCTTCGTCAGCAACTTCATTGTTTTCAATATGTTCCACCCTATTTTCATTGGCTGTTGGCAAGTGGTAGGCGGTATTGCAAGAAGGATTAGCTTCGGGAAAGTTTGTCACATTTTCGATTTTCGACAGATTCGTTGATTCATATTGTAGCTGCTGTGATCTTGAACGAGTCACTTGTTGCAAGTAGTCTACCATTTTTTTAAAATTTGTAGAAATCGTTTTGAGATATGGGTTAACTTCTTCTACTGGGGTAGTATGCCCTACCTCATTCCCAACATGCTGGGCATTTTCTTGTGAACTTATGTCAATCGGATTTTCTGTATTTTTTTCGACATTGACAATATCTTTTTCAAACTGTTCGGTTTCGTTGCCAACATCAGCACCGAAATGAACCCGCCTGCGCCTGAAAGACGACGTATTTCTATTTTGTCTAGCAGTGGCTGTTTGTCCATCTTGTTGGTTTGAAGATGACGTGTTTCTATTTTGGTTCTAGCAGTGGCTGTTTGTCCATCTTGTTGGTTTGCAGTTGACGTGTTTTCTATTTTGTCTAGCAGTGGCTGTTTGTCCATCTTGTTGGTTTGAAGATGACGCGGTTCTATTTTGTCTAGCAGTGGCTGTTTGTCCATCTTGTTGGTTTGAAGATGACGCGTTTCTATTTTGTCTAGCAGTGGCTGTTTGTCCATCTTGTTGGTTTGAAGATGACGCGGTTCTATTTTGTCTAGCAGTGGCTGTTTGTCCATCTTGTTGGTTTGAAGATGACGCGTTTCTATTTTGTCTAGCAGTGGCTGTTTGTCCATCTTGTTGGTTTGAAGATGACGTGTTTCTATTTTGTCTAGCAGTGGCTGTTTGTCCATCTTGTTGGTTTGAAGATGACGCGGTTCTATTTTTGTCTAGCAGTGGCTGTTTGTCCATCTTGTTGGTTTGAAGATGACGCGTTTCTATTTTGTCTAGCAGTGGCTGTTTGTCCATCTTGTTGGTTTGAAGATGACGTGTTTCTATTTTGTCTAGCAGTGGCTGTTTGTCCATCTTGTTGGTTTGAAGATGACGCGTTTCTATTTTGTCTAGCAGTGGCGGTTTGTCTATTTGGTTGGTTTACAGATGCGAGATTGCTGTTAACTTGATTAGCAGCTGCTGATTGTTCAAATTGTCCACTTACATGGGACTGACCGCTTTGATATTCGCGGCTGTGACTCAAAAAGGATTCATTCCTGTTATCACCAGCTGTAGCTGTTAGCACACCTCGGCGAGTAGACGACCCATTACTTTGGTTCCTGCCAATAGAAGCTGTGTTAACATCTCGCCTATTAGCAGATAAGTCATTTCTTACATTTTCACCAGTAGTAACACTGTGGTGGTCAAACATTAATTTCTCTTCTAGGTTAAATAAATTAGCTCCTAACTGACTTCTCCGATTGTGGTTGTCAATCAATGGGACATTTTCTTTGTCTGTTTTGAGCTCTGTTAAATCTTCGAATAAATCTTTCTTTTGCAGCAGCTACCCTTTCTTTGATAGCAGCTGCCCTTTCAGAGGCAGACTTCCACCATTGATTTTGACGAATCCACTCAGTTGGTCTTAGAAACATTTCTCTATCTCCTCCAGGGCTCCAATGATCTGGATCAATGAAATTCAGCTTTTCCATCAAATTTTTACTTAAATGACCTAATTTCTCCCATACTTCGTCTTTCACACTATGGACATGGTTGTCTATAGAAGCTGTTCTGGGTATTTCAGCTTCTCTTGGTAGTCGACTTTCTTTGGCCAATTCCCGCAACCATTCACGTTCTAATCTTAATAGCCTTTCTTGCTCTTTCTGAAAATCTTGGTTCCCTGTGCATGGGGAAGCGGCTTCTTTATGGTCAAAGTAAGATGCATAATATGGCCGACCATCATCCTTTTTGTATTTATCTTCGTTGAAATATGATGCAAAATACGGTGCGTCATCTCTATAAATACTGTTGTTGGAGGTACTTGTAGAATAAGGAATATGAGATGGTGCAGCCTTTTTCTTGCTATTTGCTTGCTTTTCCTGATTCCTGAAGTACTGCATTTGACGGTCAAAATTTGAAGTATTTCCTTTGAATGGAGACAGGCTAACTTTCTGTCTTGACGAGTTTCTGCACTGTCGGGGATAGACGGCATCCGAAACCGGTTTGCTGTTGCTAACTCTTGCTGATGGACGGCTTTCATTGTTATCAGTGGAATGGAAATCATTCTTTTTGTGCTTCGCCGTTTCATTTTCAGCAAACCCTCCAAAAATTATTGCTGCTTCAGCAGTCTCTGTTATTTCATGTACAATGTACTCGTATTCTTCAGGTATAGGCGGTAAAGGCCTATCTTGAAAATCTGGTTTGCTAATGGCCGTGATTGTACCGTACCCAGTTGAAAAGGATTTGATGGATTCATAATCGTTCTCTGCGTAAAAATCATAATAATTTCGTTATGCCAAAAATTTCTAATTCATATTTAATTTTGATAGTCAAAATTAAGGTATTTTAATAATGACTGTCATAACTATTGCATCTTCCTGTTAGTCAATATTAATCAACTTTAGCAGGTAAAGTAGGTGGGTGGGAGTGCCCAATTTGGCTTATTTCTGAATTTATTTTTGCGGTGTGGGTGCTGGTAGAACCTATTTCACGACTTTGCACGGTGAGAATGGCCAAAATTACAACGATTTTTATTCATTTCGTATTTAGCTGTTGTGTGCAATTAGTTTCAAATGCGTTGTGTGAAATTAGTTTCCAATGTGTAGGGTGCAATTAGTTTCAAATGCGTTGTGTGCAATTAGTTTCCAATGTGTTGGGTGCAATTATTTATTTATTTATTCAGCACAAATATCACCCTCGACAGAGGTCATTATAATATTAGAATAGTACACAATAGTATAATATGTTGGTAATATAATAGTATGTAGTATAATATAATATGTAGTAATAATTAATCCGTGCATATTGCACCACTGGCTACATCCTCAATACAAGAGTAATTGTGTACATCTGTGATATCTGTGCATTCTTCTAATTGTTGTGTTAACAAGTACTTCTTAGCATTATTCTTAAAACTATTAATATTATTAGAGTCTCTTATAGTTACTGGTATGCTGTACCATAGTTTAAGTCCGGTATGACTCAACGTTTTTTTGTATAACTCCGTTTTCCCATTAAACGAGGGTATGGTATGTACATTGCTTCTAGTTACAATAGTATTAATCGCATTAAAATCAATATAATTAGAAAAATAGTCAGGGCAGGTTTCGTTAAAAATAGTATATGTCAACTTAAGTATTTCTAGCTTATACATTTGATTAGGGAATAACCAATTGAGTGTTGAGGTAATATCATGTTTCACTGAATCATATTTGCCTTGCCCTAGTACGAATCGACCTAATCTACGAACCAGCTTTTCTATTAAGTTTAGATTAAATTGTGGAGCTGTACCCCAAATAGCTGACATATATCTGATAATAGGCATAATTTGAGTATTTACTACAGCTTTACGATTAGCCATAGTAAGATAAGGTTGAAGCGGATATAGAGACCATAGAATAGTATTGCACCTTGACATAACTTTACTAGTGTGTGCAGTCCAATTTAGTTGAGAATCTATAATAAGACCCAAGCACTTAATACTATCAACACTCTTAACAACAGTATCATTAATCTTAAAACTAACATTTCCTAGTGACTTTACAATGTGAGGTCTTCCAATTACCATGAATTGGGTTTTATCAACATTTAATTCCATTCTATTACAGTTCATCCAAGACAGCACATTCTGCATATCTTCTTCAATTAAATGAATAAGAGCAGCTATGCTACTAGGTGGGCCAGCAATAGATATGGTTGTATCATCGGCAAATAAAATACAAAGACTATTTTTTATGTGTATTGGTAAGTCATTAATATAAATGGAAAAGAGAATTGGGCCTAATATACTACCTTGGGGTACTCCTAAATCAGTATATCCGACACTAGAAACATTATCCTTATTTACAAAAACAAATTGACCACGATTCTCTAAATATGCATTGAACCATTTTGATTCTATGCCGTACCATTCTAACTTATTAATAAGGATATCTCTAGAAACTTTATCAAATGCTTTACTCAAGTCTAATGATAATAACAAGCATACATTACCTAGGTCGATATTTTTATAGAAAAACTCAGTAATTGCTATTTGAGCATGTACAGTAGAGTGTTTCGACCTGAAGCCAAACTGTTGCGAGCATAGAACACTACTGTTATTAAGGTACTCTACCAGACTATGATAAATACATTTTTCCATAATTTTAAGCAGTACAGGCTGATTACTAATCGGTCTTAAGTCTTTAGGGTGGGTCACATCAGGTAATTTTGGAGACGGAATGATTTTAGAAATTTTATAATTATCTGGTACTACTCCATGTCTGGTACTTAAGTTAATAATATTAAGAATTTCCTGGCCTACATTAGGTGAGTAGATACTATATTCTAACATTATTGGGGCTATACCCATACAGTCTTCTCTTTTACTAGTCGTATTGTTTAAACTTTTCCATGCCTTATATAAATCAAAAAGATTATAACTAGGAATAATAAAATATGTACTACAATTGTAAATATTATCAGGTTTGGTAGGAAAAGGTGGGTAATTAACATTAGGATTAGTGGTACTTATACTAATAAAGTAATTATTAATACTATCTGCAGGGAGTGTAACTTTGCTAAAGTTTTTAGGTTTAGTATTAACAAATGATTTAATACCATTGACAGGGCCTTTCTTTTCAATGGCAAGGTTTACCTGGTCTTTAGTATCTTTAGCTATACTTAACTTAACCATTTTTTTCAATTCTCTATATTTATCTACATTATCAACTGTCGGGGACATACATTTAATTTTGTAAGCTTTGTCACGTTGATATATAAGTGAAGTAGTAGATTGTGTAAAGGTAAGTTTTTTAGGATAACGAACAAATGTTTTACTTACTTTAGGAGCTAAGTCATCATAGATGCATTGTATTTTACTACTCAACATATCAGATTTACAATTTAAGTCAGTCAAATTATCATCAAAAGTCATATTAATTACCTTAAGAGCTAAAGAACATAAGTCAATGCTATCATAATTACGATAGGTAATTGTATCTTTAGGATACTTAGTCTTTTTATCGCTATTAATATTTGCTGTCACAAGACAGTGGTCAGAAAGCTTAGGGTCATTTACAACTACATTAGTTACAGTAGATATATTATTAGTAATGAATAAATCCAATATAGAGTCTTTTCTTGTAGGTATATTAACAAGTTGATAAAGGTCATAACTCTTGAGTATTGAATTTAATTTGTCATATGTATTTTTGGTCTTAAGGTTAAAATCACCATGAATATAAATTACTTTTCCTAGAAGACTTATTTCTGATAAAAGCAAATCAAAAATCATCATATCATTTTCTATGCAGTCACTTGAGTAGTCAGGTGATCTATACACACACATTACCATAAAAGATTTTTCATACTTGTACTGAATACATAGGGCTAGGTATTCTACATTACAATTTTTATCAAATTCGTCAGCACATTTAAAATGATATTCTTTACACTTGTATAAGTCATTAACGAAAATACATACTCCACCACCACCGTTTTTATTAATATTATCTCTATCCTTACGTAGTAGGTTATACCCAGGTATAGTAATAGGAATAATAAATTTATTCAGCCAAGTCTCACTTACACAGAGAATATCGATCATATTATTACATAGAAGATAAGACACATGAAACATTTTCTTTTTCAGGGTACGTATGTTAATATGGGCTATGGAGAGTTTCTGTGTATCGGACTTGTCCGAAAATGGTGACTACTTTTTTTACGAGTGGTAACATTAATATCATTGATTGTCATGTTACCTTCGTCAGTACAATTAGCCCTAACAAATGTGGAGGTAGAGGGTATTGGGTCAATAGTATCATTATCATTAGTTTGTATAGTAATAATATTAGGATTTACGTTAACAGAATTATCATTTACATATGCATCCCTTTTTAATTTATTGTCAGCAATTTGCTGTTTGGTTAAGTCAGCACTAACGTAAATCCTACCATAATGGAAATGACCTTTTAACTTATATGAAGATAAGAGTAATTTTCTTCGTTCAGTTAGACTACTGTATATTAATTTAATTAGACTATGCTTACCATGTATTATAACGATTATGTCACGTACATATCCTGCACTACAGCCTAGAAAATTTAAAATTTCGCCAACTTCATATACAGGTAGATAATCATGATCCTTATTAGCTAAGTCAATTCCTCTTATAATTATATTATACTTGCGTGATTCAAATTCGATCTTTTTTTCAAGTTTGACAATTTTAGATGAATTATTGCTAATATCCGTAGTCATTAGATCAAGTTGTTCCGAAAGTGAAACATCATCATTATTACTTAGCGTACTATTTTTAAGCTTTCTCTCTAAAGATAATAATCGTAAGTGCATAGATGCAATTGAAATTCCTGAATTTTTACAAATGTTACATACCCAAATATAGTTTGCAAAATCTTTAACAAAACCTGGAGCACAGCTATGATGATAAGGATTATCACAGAATCCGCATCTGACTCCCCCATCTACTTCATCTGAGCACGATGAGCATTTCGTATCGACCATGGTTATAATATAATTAGTCACTCACAATAATACACTATTTATACACGATAAATGTCCAGTGGATAAAAAGTCCGATTTCACAGCACAATAAAAATCGCGTAATTCACAGCATATAATAGTCCTTAGAATAATAATAAATTATATAATAATGGAGTAGAGCACTTAAAAACATTTACGCAAAAATACAATGTCCATAACTTTAGTGTGGTAGTCAGGAAACCGTAATTGTGCAGTATAAAAACTACACCAAAAATTAGAGGGCCAAAACTGTATCAATTATACAATTACCCTCCACCCGTTCAATCCAGTGCCAGGTTGCGAATAACACTTAAGTAATATTAACACACTAGCAATAAGAACTATCAGAATAAGTTAACTTACAAATTGACAATAATGTAGTAATATTATGGACTCAGTCTGACTTAAACACAAACAGCAGGAAATCACTCAGACCTTTTTGAGTGACACTAATTACAAATGATAAGGGAAGGCCCTTCACTTGGAGACCTTCTCGCAACGGCTAACTGGAAAGAACTGGAAATCTGCAATCCCATTGGCTAATGGCAAAATGCATCCACCCAAAAAAAGACCCACCTCTATCAGAGATTTAGCAAACTTCTTGAGAAAGTTCAATCTGAAATCGGCACTTTTAATTATAAATGCGACACCTAAATAAGAATCGATTAGCCGAAAAATGTAGGATATATTTGACTGAAGAAGGATTTATTTTAGCCTTGAGCCACCGCAAACTCGGAATAATAAAATCGTGCAAAGATAAATGCAATTTACAGACGCCAAAATTATCGAGGTTTGCTTTAAAAACTCGGCAACAAAGCACAAAATCCAACCACAATCATTTCTTCCTATACGTTTAGAAAATAAAATACTGTAGCCGAAGGACTACCTTTAGAATTAGGACAACTCTTGATAGCACACCGCCTAACCATCGCTAATTCCAGCAATAGATAAATTACAGGTTAAAAACCTGAAGAAATATACGGGGAGAAGGCCGGAAAAAACTCGAAAACAAGATATAATTTAGATGACACGATATAATTACAGTTCGTAATTTTAAAATTTTCTTCAAAAAAATCTCCCCGTGCGTTTACCACTAATTCACTTGCAACTCTCTTCGAAAAACCTTAGGCGGGGATGGAAAATATTTTCCACAATGGGAACGTCAGTCAAAGCTGGTTTTAGTGTTCTGTGGGAACACTTTTACAATTGTACATAAAACATGTTTGCTCAGTAATTGTTGCATTCCAGGTTCCAAAATCCAGGTTAAATTGTCGTATTCATAGTAATTAGTCACCATTTATGAGTAAACATTTTTCTGTATTAACAACATTTGACAGTAAAATATTTAGATATGACTGCGCTATAACTGTCAACTAAATGTCCAAAGTGCAATAAAAATGTTGCAGTGTGAAGAAATGGCCACAATATACAAAGTAACTGTGAAATTAGTATTTTTGGCTTTTAATACAGAAAAGTTTTTTGCCTTAAAATACAGTGTCATCTTATTTCAAAATTTACATTTCCAT